>JALJEV010000638.1:3096428-3715714 GCA_026586105.1 Hylodesmum podocarpum
GAACTATATGGGCAGCAAAATTCAGTTGGATGATACTCATCATGTGTTTTGGACTTTTGGTGAAACAGCACACTGGCAAGGGGGCAGCCTGAACTTTACCAAACCCAAGAAATTTGAGGCAAAGAGATCCTGTCGATGCCTACTGCATGTACGGTACCAGTTACATTAATGCCGTGTAGCATCAAAACTCTATAATGGTGTCACAATGCTGAACGGGGTGAAGCTGTGCATGATGCATCACTCTATTATGTATTCTGTGACAGTGAGTACTTGAATGTTGACTGAACAATGTTCACATTCCATAGCCGCCCAACAACAATAACGTCATCATAAACTTCCACTCCAAGTCAGTCGTCAGAAGTTTAAATTGACAACTACCTCTAGCCTTTACCTTCATGCAAGACGTTTTGCGTGACTATATAAATATTTTTTATTTTTTATATTTATACAATTTTTTAATTAACGATTTTTGTACATTAGATTCATTTTAAGTTTGGTTATTGTAAGGTAATAAAAAGCATAAACATTTATGTAATTGCATACAAGGAGGGGGTTATTACTATAATTTGCTCAACGTTTTTTTAAGGATCTTTTTAATTTCTTAATAACATCAATAATATCCTCATTTACGGGCACCCGTTTTCATTTACTTTTTCCTTAATTTACTTATACTGTTTATTAAATTCACTAGCACACTAAATTACAGTTTAGGTACATGAAACCTAAGAAGGAAAAAATTATATTTTTTTCCCTTAATTTTAGGCTTTTTCTAATTTAATTCTTAAATCTAGAACGACAAAACAAAATTAATATATATATATATATATATATATATATATATATATATATATTGTTCTTCCATTATTTTATGATATAATTATTTATTATAATCCTTTATAAACATTTATAATGATAATTTCATAAAATTTATTTATAATTTTTAAAACTATAAATTTATTATTTTTATTTATTTTAAATAATGATATTTTATATTTATTTCAACTAGATTCATTTTGTTCAATTTTTTTAGTTCTTGAATTTAATACAAAATATTTAAAAAGTAATCTTTAAGCTAAACAATATATAAAATACTTTAAAAATTAAATGCAGTTATAAAAATATAAAAACAAATTTACTAAATTATCAGTATATATTTTTATAAAAGATTATAATAAAATAATTATAGCATTGATATATTTTTTGAAACTGTGTTCATTATTCTGTATTTAGTTTGAATAATGATATTTTATATTTACTTTAGCTAGATTTATTGAGTAATGCATTTAATTTTTTTCAATTTAAAAATTTAATACAAAAATTTAAAGTGTAATTTATAAATTAATATTTTTAATTTATAGATTAAATTTTAATTTTTTTGTACTAAATTTAAAATCTAAAAAATTTAAACAAATTACTCAACCGATCTAGTTAAATAAATACAAAATATTATTTCTCAAAATAAATGCAAATAAAAAAACATATAATTTTAAAAAATGAAAATAGAAAATAGATTTCAGCAAATTATCTTTATATATTTTTATAAAAGATTACAATAAAATAATAAATAATTATATTATGAAATTATCCAATCCAAATATATTCAATAGTTTGCGTCCAGACAGCAGGGATAGAAAATTCTTTACACAGCTTGTCAATACCGAAAGTTAAAAAATTTGATGTATATAAGTAGCATAAATTTTGGGCCTCAAGTGAAATAAATACATACAGTTGAATATAGTTATCCAACAACAAGAAGTAATAAAATTATAAATGTTCTAGAACAAACTGTTTCAGATCAACGTATAAAAATGGATATAATTTTATTCATTTAAGATTTATAGAAGTGAGAGTCAAACCTAATTATAGAATAGGAATAAATAATCTAATATTGATAATTTTAAGAGATATGAGGTTTAAAAAACTTAATAATTTTGTAATCAGGTTTAAAAAATTTAATAATTTTGTAATTATAATATTTTAAATAACTTGCATGATGGTCCAACACTTTTTAATTGCTATCCAAATTTTTCTTTGAAATATTAAAAATGAAAAAATTAGTAATGCAATAAAATCATATATTCAAACACCAAATTAGATAAGAAATGAAACATCTTATCCAATCTAAATAATATATATGATTTATTATAATCATAAAAATTGATTATAATTAGCCCAGAAATCTTCTCCAAAAGAAAAGATAATATTAATATTCTTAGAAAATCATTAATAAAAATACCTAAAAGATTAACTCACTCCTAACTAATAAGAAATATTCCACAAAAATTGGTATGAGAAAATATTATAGAAGAACAAAAAATATACAACAATTAATAGAGAGAAATAATACAAAAAATTCGAATATTAGATTAAAAATAAATATGTTATTATCTTTTGTAATAAAAAGAATCTCATGATTTTTAAAGACAACTATCTAAACACTTTTAGATTGATTTACAATAAATTTTTTATCTAAGAGAATTAGATAGATTCATCCAAGTGTAAGTAAATCAACGCATGAAGAATCTTATGAAAAAGAAAAAGAATAGATTAGAAAACACTTTAATATAGAATATAATAAAAATATATTAGATTGGTGATAACTCACGAAAGTAAGTTATTTTTATACTTTTTTTATCTCATAAATTATTTTTTAATACTCTTAAATAATTTAAAATAACTTTAATTGTTCTTAATTCATAATAATTCGTGTTACAACTTGTTGATGGTGTGTTTAAGTGTTTCAGGGTGAAAAAACCTCCAAAGTGTGAAATATAAGAGAGTGAAAGTAAACACTTAAAGAGTGGGGAAGACCATCTTCTATATTTATTGCTATTTTTATTCTAAACTAGCCTAAGGCTTTCCATCTAGTGTGAACATAAAGTACTAAAAATAAAATAGACTCAACTCTAAAGCCAGCCGTAAAAAAACATTGTATACAAAATATACGTACATTCATAATTCTTTATTAGCCGTCTCCATCCAAGTTTGATTTCGCGTGCACCTTAAGCAAGGTTTCGTTTATCAACCATCCTTTCCTCATCTGCTCCCTAAATAGGTAATTTAAGATCATCACAAGTACGAACCATACGTACAAATAGATGCAAAGGTGAGCTTATATAAAAGGAAAATACTAACAATAAAAAAACTACAAATCTCATTAGGCAATTACATATTGTTCAACATATTCAATTAATTAATCACATTCTCTGCTCAAACAAATTTGACAAACACCAAGTACGACAATTCAATAAACGACTCAAATCATTTTGACAAAAACTCTATAGAGGTTTTCACCAATTACGAAAGACTAACATAAGACATTCCTTAACATGGCTTTCACGCCCGATCATTGGGGAAGCTCATGACTAGCATGCACAATGGACAAAGTGGTATTGTCAAGATAGGTATCTATGGGTGTTGGCTTACCACGACACAAGGTTCTTGTTTACCTTGGCCTCTTTTGGAATTCATTTGTCTACCTATCCTTTAGGCACACCTGTAGCCTCACTCACAATTCTAGCATTAGTTGAGGCCCTACCAAGTAGTTTTCGACTTACATATTTATTCGTAATCATATCCTAAAAGATATACAACTTTAGATATGTATTTCACGCCCTTTGTTTGGATATTTACTTTATGAAATTATTTCATTTATAACACTTTATGTCAAGTGCTATAAGACCTCATGTAAAATATTTATCTCAAAGATTTATCCAAACTTTAGTGACTATCAAGACATATCCAACGACATTTAATTAGCACCACACATTTGCATTCAACCACAACGTCATACTTGAATAACCCAAATTATAGAGAAAATATGACCATTAACTTTCTAAAACACTTTAAGTAATCTATTCCCTCACATTCAAAAGATTTTACAAAATTTGGATAGAGTTTCTCCTATAATCAGAATAGTTCCCAAAATAAAACCTGTCAAAATCAATAACTAGACATTCCAGGCAATCCACATTTCATCTAATTCATCCAAATAATTAATAATTCATACCCCATTAGTGAAATACAGTATATGCATTCACTTGTAAGAAACTAACATACACTGGAGGCAGACATACATTCCTCATGAACAAACTCTTCTCGCTCAATTCACGAGTTTCAAAACATAAAAACAAGTTTAAGGATAAATTTCCTTTACCTCTAATAGAAGTAAAAATGAAAAGAAGAATAAAGACTCAAGTTCATCCTAAACATAGCGCATCGACTTTAACTTTTCACCGGCTACTCTAATCAAGAAAATGAGCAATTCAAAATGAAGAGAATAAAACGTAGGTTAGTTTAACCAATTTGGAATTTTGATTTGGAGTTCAAAAACATTTATTTTTATCAAAACATTATACGTCGAAACATAATTTAGAAATAAAAATGAAATATCAAAAGGATATTATTTCAACGATCTAGCCACGTATTTTTTTATTAAGGCAATGCTAAGATTAACTTTCCTCATTATCTTTAATTTGAAATCAAGCTAAATTTAATCAATTAAAAGTAATAGAAAGGCTTAGAACTTACTCAAAAAGTAATACAAGTAGACAATTGGTTGAAAGAGGGGTTGGAAAAATATGTTTGGGTAGAAAAACTCGCAAGGCTTGGTCGAGGTTCTAAAGCATACCAAATATAACACTCTAAACCTCTATTTACAGAGTCAACTCAGTCACTCTCTACCTTAAGTAAGAGGTTCTTGCTTAAGTGAGAAAATAAGGCGATCTTTTCCTCGAGAAGTCACTCTCTTGCTTAAGCTAAGAATTCCCGTTTGAATGAGAGAACAACGAAAAACCTCCTAAAAAAATCAAGAGAGAACATATTTAAAACACTAATCTCTTACTTTTGGCTTTTTGACCGGTAAGGAAAAATGAGGGAAACTAAATACTGAAATGGGTTTAGTTAAAAACTTATTACCAAAATGGGTCAGTTGCAACATGTCCTGCGACCAGCAAGTCGCACACCACCATGCAACCCAATCAGATTGTGCCACGTGACAAAATTGCCTACATGGAACGTTGAGGTGGACCTCAGTCACAGGCCTCCTTGCGACCAGCTGTGGTGACGACACGTGATACTTTTGTTGGCTACGTGGACAGTGCACGGGTGACACGTGGCGTGGTCGCAGGCTCTTCTGCAACTTGCCACATGTCATTTTCTCATTGGATGCATGCATGGTGTGCTGTGGTTGGACTTCGCTTGTTGATCCAGGTCTCTATGTAAAAAATTTTATTTATAGTGGGATTCAAGCCGAGAACCTTTTATTATAAAGATTGAATGGTGCAGTGAAAAAATTAGTAACCTTTACTCGATCTACGTCAGCGTTCAACGTAAGCAATTTTGCCACGTGACACAGTCACATGGTGATATACAATTTATTAATCGTTGGACATGTTGCGACCGACCATTTTAATAATGAATTTCTAACTAAACTCATTTTCATATTTAATTTCCCTCTGTAAAAAAAAAAAAACCATTACTTTTCTATAAATTTAAATATTCTTATCTATCGTATTTACACTTAACCAGGTAGACAAAGCTTTTGTAAAAAATAGATATTTGAAAAAGCTTTTTTGATCCATTTATTTCGGAAAATATTTGTACACAATGGTTCAATCATGTTTACCCTAACAATTACTGTCACCTCCGCAAACGGTAAAAGAAATCCACAAAACAAATGCAACAATTTCAAGGGCGACACGATGGCAGAAAAGCTGAAATCACTGAACATAATCATTCATCCGTGTTTCTTTTTTAATTAGCACTGGCCTCTCCCTAGTCTTAAGTTCATTTCTTCTGTTTGGGCCTTCGGCTTCACTTGAGTTGGGCCCTTGCTAATAATCTTTCTACTTTTATCAAAAAAGGAAAAAAAAAAAAAACAGATCAACTTGAAAAGTTAATATTATTTATTTTTCATAATTTTGACATGATCTATAAGTTTAATGATTTCTCATTTTATATGACTTAGGGCGAACTTAATATAATAATATTCATGTAAACTTAAATCAGATTTTAAAAATTAAATAAACATAATTTAGTAAACCTATTATGATTTTATATAAGTTTTAGTTTTCCTTTGTTTTCAAATGTGTTGTTAGGTTATCACAATTAATTTCATTTAATATTTATTTTTCCATTAACAATAAAGACAAAAAAAAAATCAGAAATTGTTAATCTTCAGCATAATTTTATCAACTTTAATTTTAAAAGGTTTGCACATGTAAACCATGTTAATCTTTCTTTGTCGTGTTTGGACGCAGAATGAAGGCCAGAGAATAAGGTAGAATGGTAGAAAAATAAAGTGAAAAAATATAATTAAATTGATGGAAAAGAAATGTATAGAAATAAAACGTAAAATAAATTTACCTCCTTAGCCTTTAAAAGTTGACGGCTATTTGAAAAAAAAAATCAATTCTTGTATTCTGTTTATATATATTTATCATAGTTTGTATGTATTTATCATAGTTTGTACTCATTTCAATTTCACATAATCAAACAACCAATCGAATATGCTTGTCTTCAACACATTGCGCTGCAACAATTTTTCTTTCTTTCAAGTCTAATCGATTAAACCAACCTTCTGTAATGAATTATAGAAAAATGGTTCCAAAAAATTAATAATTGTACCCGTAAAAAATTAATGTTAAAAATAAAAATTAGGATAAGTACATTAAAAATAAGATATAAAAAATTATAAAATAAAAACATTTTCACAGTCAAATGTAATATATTTCTCATTTTAGTCTCTAAAAGAATTTACTATTATTTTATTCCTTAAATTTAATAATTTTTATTATTTTTGTCTTTAAATTTAATGAGTTATTTTTATTTTAATCTCTTCAATTAAGAACTAAAATAGCAACAAATAATATAATTTATAGAAGAAAATAATAAGTATTTTTATAGATTAAAATAATAAATATATCACTTTTAATAATTACATTTTATTTTCTAAAAATTAATTATTTTACGCACGTTTTAAAAAATTAAAACGATGAGTTACTCTAATAATATATGTGTAGAATGAAATAAAAAAGTAACAATTAAAAATTACAAAACTCTGAACAAACCGTTACTTTTATAAAGATATTTTTATTTAGTAATTGTTAATTAATAATGTGAAAGTAGTTTAAGTAAGATAAAGAGAAGAAAAGAAAAGAAAAAAAAATGGTAATGATGGAAAAAGAATAATATAGTGATGGAGGAGTGGAGAGGTCCAGTTGTGATGGTCAGCAGCCGGCAAAGGCACTTGTATTCTCACTTTGTTGTCCCCCAACAAACCCACCTCATAGCCTCATACTTTTCCTTTCTCTCTCTTTCTCTCTTAACATTCAATTCATTTCTTCCTTTCACACCCACTTATGTCTTCTTTCCTTATTTCTCCATTTGACCCAATTCACAACAACCTTTGTATAACTTCTCTTTTCACTAACTTCATTTAATAATGTTTGACCATCTTAATCACTCATTCTGACTACCACAGTACGCGTTAATAAATAAACCTCACCTATTTACTTTGTGTCATGTACTAACTAGTTCCAAACATTTTATGAATCTAACTTTCCATAACTTAAATCACATTTCTTTCTCAATGTCTACTCAAGGGTATTTGTCAACAAAATTATTACCATTTTTTATTTCCGTACTGATGAATAAAATAAAAATAATTAGATATTTAATTTTCTTATTTTATGTAAACATTCAATTATATTTTTTAAACTATCATTAATTAATACTCATAAAAATTATTATTTTTTCTTCAAAATTAAAATTAATTAAAATATATTTTAAAATAAGAGCATTAAATAGAGTTGGGTTATTTAAAATTTTATTTCTATTTAAATTTAAAAAATATGTTTTTCATATATATGTGATTAGAGGAATATATAATTTTTTTATTATACTCGATAATTATAAATTTGATTAGTTTAATTAGTGATATTAGATTTATTAGTAACTTATATATACTTAAAATTTTTAAGATTCTATGTTTATAAAAGCCTAGATGTTTTCTTATAAAAAATTAGATATAATGATTTTTTATTTAAAAATATGTTAAAATGTATTAAATACTTTAATAATATATATTTGTAGTAGTTTGAATAAAATATAGTTTTTAAAGACGTTTTCAATAATTATTTAATATTATTTAATAAGTAAATAATCATTTTTGCCTGCGGTAAATATTTTCATCTTTTTTGTTGCTATTTTTTGAAATTTCCTTGAATTGAAACTTTGTTATTCACGTTAATCCTTTTAAATATAACACAATATTAGTTTTAAGTAGTATAACACATTAATTAACATCTTATACAAATTTAGTTATATGTTAGTTTAATTTAGTTTTTAATTTTATTTATTTTTTAATTTAATCTTATTTTATATCCGACTAAATACATTAATAAATAAATTAAATTAAATTAAAAAATAAAAAAAGTAAAGACTAAATCAACGCAATTTAATATATAATATTACCAACCTGACACAGCTGTTATATAACAGACATAAAATTATTAATATAATTACCAGATTTCTTTTGGACTAAATTAAAAGCTTCTGGCTAACTCGGAGACATAAATACTTATTATTTAATATTGTACTGTCTCAGTATGGTAATTTAGTCATTTACAATAAATTATCAAAATACTCACTAAAGAAAACATAGAAAGACTTATTAATAGTCCTTAAAAAAACCCTTAAATATTATTTAGCTAATGCTTTGAGCAATAGATACGTCATGATAGAATTTTATTTTTCTTTAAAATGCTGCATCATGACAGTTCTCTAATATGAACTTTTTTTCATTAAATTTACTAATGAAATATTTCGAAGTTTAATAATTTGATGTCAAGCATTGATATAAAAAAAATTGGTATTAAACTTTGATATTAAAAACTATATTGATATATTTATTTCTATCTTATCTTGTTAAAAAAATATTTATTTATTAAAACTAAGGCTATATATATAGTCACTGTACAATATTACATTAAGAAACTACTAAAAATATTATATTTAACATAATATAGCATAGTCCATATGTAATATTTATAATTAAATAATAGTATGAAACATTTAGACAGCAAATGCTTATAATATTTATTAATAATATTATGGTATTAATCTACGGTATGATATTTTCTGTGTAAGTTGTTACATGACATAGTAAATGTTATTTTGATTGGTGTTGATGTATAATAGTTGAATTAATTAATTAGAGGAGTCACGGGATAGAATTGCGTGTGGATGGGCATCATTTGTTGCTAAGCAGAGGCACTCATTAGTCATTACTGTAAATTTTGTCGTGTGTCTGTTGTGTTTTTCACGTTCGGATACTCAACGAATCTCATAGAAATATTTTTGTCTGATAGTTTTCAAGTATTTGGGTTGGGGTAATAATTCTCACTCGAGTGTTACTGAATTCAATTATACTCTTTTTCACTGGCCAATTAGCATGGTTGACTATGGGTGTGTGTATGTATGGGGATGGCAGGGCCAAGATTGTGCTTTGCTTCCTCATATAGTGCCGTAATCATTTCATGTCAGTACATCACTCTCACATGTCTTTCTCTCCTCCTTATGCTGCATGCATTGCCCTCTCATGCTTCTCTCTTCTCATTTATATATAAAATAATACTTAAACAATTACATTTTTATATATATATATATATATATATATATATATATATATATATATATATTATCTTATATTAATTATAAATTATGAAATGAAAAAATTATGTAGGTATATATTTTATGATTGTATATATTATGTGAGTAATTAATTACATATTATACTTATTATGTATTATAATTAAGTAAATTTAATATATAAAACAGGGTTAAACTTATCCTTATATTTAATCTTCGTCTTAATCCTTTATTTTGAAACAATTTATTTATAAATGTGATTGGGTATTTTAAAAAATAAAAATGTGCATTTAAATTACAGTTAAAATTGCAAAGTTTAATTAAACTTAACTTTGTAAAATTAGTATCATGTTTAGAAACCAATCAATGATTCATATCAACTCTCCCCATTTTTCATAAGCAATAAATTTTTACTTTTTTTTTTAATTCTTGAATTTGGCGTCGATTTCTTCACGTAAATTATATTTTTATTTATTATGTAAATCAATTAAATATAAATAAATGTGAATAACTATTTTATATTTTAACAAGTTTTAGAAAATTAATCAATCAAACAATCTATTGAAATACAAGTGACATACTTTATTGGACGAAGAAAACTCATATATTTATTTATTTTATTATTTTTTTCATATTTTATACATAATTATTTAATTATGTTCATATTATCTATCTAACACGTCAAGAGGCGCAGAACCCGAATGAGTCTCTGACACCATGGTGTTTATTTGCATGCATTGTATGGGTTAATAACATAACCCCTCTCCTTTTCCTATACCAACAAAAACAATTAACCGGTAACTTTCATCATGATATTTTGGGCATGAAAAAGGACGTCAAGGAAAAATACACAGGGATATTGAAAATGAGGTGGCATGTGACTATCATGTGGATCTTTCCCAAACCATTTTTTTGTTCTTTTCTCAAATAATGTTCATCCATCATGAATGTTGGACAGAAATATACTAGTAGTCTACTGAGTAAAATATTTTAGTTACTTCCACACAAAAGTTAAAAATAATGATGATGTGTCAAATACTTGAGAGTTAAAATCCATATTCTGATTCATCATATCTGCTGTTCTTCCGCGCACCAAAAAGTATATCATAGTAATTAATGTTTATCTGAAATTCACGTTTCTTATTTATTTTCTTACATTTTTTTACCTGGCCCTTTTTTATTGTTTTATTGATCTATCTTCAGTCTACATCCGTAATATTTTTTATACCTGTTTTTTCGGCCATGATTTCTTCTTGCACTGACCGAACACATAACATGATTATATGTTTTGTCACGTAACATACACGAGCTCAACTACAGAACTGTTAATAATGGGTGATCATGAATGTTACGATATTTAGCTTGAATTACGAATAAAGGGCCTTGAAGAACATTACCATAAAAAGATTACTTCAAAAACATTGGAGCATTACCCCAAAAATTAGACAGTCTAGCTTGAAATAAAGAAGGATAAGTTACGACTTGATTTCTAACTAAACCTGTTAATAATTTATGCTTACAATTAAAAATTCCATGGTGCGTGAGTGTAGTAAATTTTGATCCAAAAATCGATGAAGAACTTAAAAAATGAATCAATTTTAAAATCAAGTTGCTGAAGGCTAAATCAGTTTGAACTTTTTGTCATAATTGATCTTGAGAAATACCCAAACATATTGTATATCTTATATCTTGTAGACTACTCAAATTTCATATTTTTAACGTTTCTTAATATATATATATATATATATATATATATATATATATATATATATATTGATGCAATGATATCTCCTAACTAATAGTTAGAAATTAATTTATTTCAAAACATATGGATCAGCAAAGCATTTTTTTTGGTCTCTATTAATGAAATCTTCTTTATATCTACAACCAATAAATTAAATCTTTATTAACGTGTTTAAGAAATTAGCTATAACACTGTTTTAACTTCTTTAGCACATGTTTCTTAATTAGGCTATAGGATCTTAAATATCTAACGTTCATGCAAGACTAATTAAAGAATTAGTAATAGTGTTTTTTTAATTAAAAAATACGTTAGGATATATTAATAATCTATTATAATAAAAATAAATAAATTTCACGCTCAGTATTTTAAAAACCATCTTTTACAATTTTTCTGTAATAAATTTGGATTATATTTTTAATGACGTGATATAATAATAGTAAATTCTATTATGTTTCTTAAATAGGTGACATTAACATTTCAAAATTTTTGTTTGGAACGAGGATCACCTTTTGTGTTTATAATTTATATTGGGGTAATGTTTAGAATGGTGAAAATTATAAGTTAAATGTTTTTTGTATGCATTTTGTATTTTGAACTCTTTTTTTAAGTAAGAAATATTTTACTCCCTCAAGTTTGAGAGTGATTCATGTTTAGTCCAATATTGGATTCTTTCACTTAAGTGAGAAAGAGGCCAAATGTTTATAAAGAAGAATGAGAGGACAGATTGTTTCTTCTTTTTTCATTTAACCCCTTTCTCATTATATTCTCGTTTATCCTTTTGTTCTTGTATATTTTTATCAAATAAGTTTTCCTTTTAGCTTTTAATTAGGTAGAACGAGTTAAAATTGATTTTAAGGATCACAGGAAAATTGTCTCTTTGTAAAATTGATTATATATTTGTAATTTTGGTTACTCCGTACTCATAAATATATGATTGGATTTTGGAAAAGATATCGCTTTGATATCCTATTTCTCCCTCAATCCTATGACCTCAATTGATAGGTGGTGGGAAGAGTTGTCTATTTGTGAAACTAATTACAATTTGTGATCCTTTAGGAACTTGGGAAACATTCAAGACCTTATTTATTATGAGACTTATGCTAAAATAATGTTGATGAATTGAAAACTTTAATGTTGTGATGAACTCTTTAATGTAAAAAGTAATCCACGACATGTTGAGAAATAAAATGGGATGGAATGGACTATGTTAGAAGCTCGTACAAAAAAGGTTGTCAGAACCATTATAAAAATCTATCTTTATTTTCTACCAACAAAGGTTGTCTTGTTTAACAAAGTTGTGTTTTTGAGAAAACTCATTTTACTAACCTTTATGAACTTGTGTCTCATTGGTGAGAAAAAGTATGCAAATATTTGTTAACATAATTCAACCTCCTTTCTTTATTTTTTCCTTTACACACTCTTTCATCATTGTTGTTGACACTTGTATCACTTTCTTGCTAAGTGCATCCACTACCACATTCACCTTGCCAAGATGATATGAAAGCTCAAAGTCATATATGTTCAAAAACTTCATCCATCTTATTTGTCTCATTCAAATCTTTATGATCAAAGAGATATTTTAAGCTCTCGTGATTACTGAAAACTTTGAACCGAGAACCATACATATATTGCCTCCATATTTTCAGGCAAAAACCACAAATGCTAGCTCCAGGTCATGCATCAAAAACTTTCGTATGCTTTTTAAAGAGACGAATGCTGCATATGATCAAAATACTCAAATTTCAAAAGAGTAATTTATAAAGATTTTCACAAAAGACTTTGTTATAAAACAATCATCCCTTTGGTTGGTATAAGACTGATAAGAAAGCAAATAAGACACAAAAGTTTTTATACTAATTCATTTATCTCAAGACTACATCAAATTCCTTAGTAATAATTAAGGTTTCACTAACTTTTACAAAGTTACAAATATTGTTTGGTCACAACCTCTTTAAGCTAACAAAGTATTCTTTGCTTACAACCTCTTCAACCTAATACTAAGTATTCTTTAACACACTTCTTCTTCAAGCTAATAAACCAAGTATTCTTTGACACACAACCTTTTTACGCTAACAATATAACAAGTATTATTTAAAACCCTGCCTCTTCAAACTAAACACCAAACCACTGAGGTTCGAGGATTAGAGAAAGGGTTGTGTCTAACTTTGAATAAACGTCTATTCAAAGAGGAATTCACACAAGGTACACAAAAAGACTTTATAGAGATTTAGAGAAATCAAATTATAAGAGTTTTGACTTGTGCAGAATAATATCTACTTCAACATTTCAATCTCTAATCTTTATATAGATGATGAACTTGAAATCGTCATTAGATTTAACAGTTTCAAATCTCCATTCATCCATTGAGAACGTGTAGCATGTCTATTTGCATTAAATTTTTCTACATGAATTGTCTCATCCAAGATTATCATACTCGATTGTCTATGTAGACTCATAAGTGGTCCACATACTTGAACCGTAGAATCAACTCGTAGACTCATTAGAATATATTTTTATTAAAAAAAATCAAAAGAGTTTGCCCCAAAAATGAAATTTTGACATAAACTTGTTATGTGTCCTCAGTTAATTATCTCATTACAGAACATCATCATAATGAAATTTCCGCATAATGTCAATACAAAATATTTTTTACTAAAATTAAGATGTACTTCATCAAATTATAAATTATAAACATAGGTAACTAAAATTATAAAGTCTTTAAAATTCAAATATTCATATGTAATCATCTAATGACATCATCTTGAAGATCATCTTCCTCATCATCTTAAACAGAGCAACAAAAAAATTGAAAAAATTCAATCAATAGAAAAATAATTAAATATGTAAAGTACAAAAACACACAAGAAGGGAGGTTGAATTGTGTAGACTATTTTTTAAAACTTTTTCTCTAAGACGATGCGTTTGCGTCTGTTGTTTTCAAAGCTTGATCAGACGCAAGATTGTTTTCTTCTTTAAGATTGATTTTATTATCAAACTGTTCAAGTTATTATCCCCTGTTAGTTAACAGATAAAACAATAGAGAAGACAACAATATTTTTATACTGGTTCGTCTGATCAAGACTACATCCAGTTCCCCAGCAACACGCTAAGGTTCCACTATGAGTATTCTTTGAACCCAGCCACTCCTGGCTAAATACAGATATTATTTGAACACAGCCTTCTCAGGCTAACCCAGTATTCTTTGAACCCAGCCTCTGCAGGCTAAACAGGGTATTCTTTGAACACAGCCTCCACAGGCTAAAACAGAGGTATTCTTTGAAACACAGCCTCCTCAGGCTAAACAGGATATTCTTTGAAACACAGCCTCCTCAGGCTAAGAGCACCATAACAGTGGATTTAGGAAGATGAAAGAATAAGTTTATCCTCTACGCAGAGAGGGGTTTTACAATGAGATCTATTCTAAGTTCAGGGCGAGTGAACTTTGCTTGAAAGCTTGAAGCTTGGATATATTTTCTTTATTATGCAGTTCGCCAGCCTTCTCTTGAAGTAATGAAGTCCTTTTATAGGCATCTTCTTCAAATAGCCGTTAGACTCATTTGAATGCCGTTGAGAGTTGTTGAGAAATCTTCTAGAGAGCTTTCTAAAAAGGTTGTCAGTTGTACTTGATTGATTGATAAGAGTCGCAGCGGATTTAGCGGACTAGGTTGTCTGTGATCTTATTTCGACTTGTACAGAGATGTGACAAGAGGTGAAGACCTTTTTGACTTTGGAGAGTAAGCTCGAATCTTTATACTGATCTTGTATGCTTCTCATGATTGCTTCTTTAGATTTGAAATCTAGGCGTGAATGACTCAACTGAACTTCATTTAAACGAGGTAGACGAATGAATAAATAAATGGGTTGTGAGTTGAATTCATTCGTCTGTCTCATTCCGTCTGTTCCTTCGGTCTGTGTGTTCTTTCGTCTGATGCCTCTTGATCGATGCTTCATTTCGATGCTTGATCTCGTGCTCTTGATCTGATGCTTCTTGATCGATGCCTCTTGATCGATGCTTCTTGATCTGAAGCTTGATCGTGCTCTTCCGTCGATGCTTGATCGAGACTCTTCCGTCGATGCTTTAGTCGAGCTCTTCCGATCGATGCTTTGATCGAGCTCTTCCGATCGATGCTTGATCTGTGCTCTTTCTTCCATCTACAGAGCACAATGGTGATCATTCGTAATTATCAAAACTAAGATGCTAAATCATCTTGACTTAACAAAATGCTTGACACAACAACAAGAAGTCAAGAACCAGTAGAACATAATAGAACAATAAGAAATTGAACAACATCAATCAATATAAAAACAATTAATGTTTGATAGAACAACAAGATGTCAAGAACCAATTGAACAACATATAACAATAAGAAATTGAACATAAAGAAATTAAACAAATTCAATCAATAGGAAAGCAATTAAAAGTTTGATAGAACAATAAGAAGTCAAGAACCAATTGAGCAGAACAAAATAGCAAGATATTGAATATAACAACGAAGAAATTAAACAAAATCAATCAACAGAAAAAACAATTAAATGCTTGATAGAATAGCAAGAAGTCAAACCAATTGAATGGAACACAACAACAAGAAATTGAATAAAGCAACAAAAAATTGAACAAAGTGGATCAATAGAAAATCAATTAAATGCTTAACAGAGAAACATAAATTCGATTAGCATTCAACAAAAATTTGACCAACATTTAGCCACAAATCCAAGTCTTACAATTAAATTGAAAATTAAGAAATTTAAGTATGACAAAAATGGCATAAGCATGACTGCACGAGCTTCACCCTTGGAAATGGCACGAACATGACTGCACAAGCACGAACACGGACCTAATAAGTCAATAACAATCACTCGCCACAGGATGGAAAGCCAAACCTCCAAACCGGATCTCGACTCGACCTCGAACTCGACCATGATCTTGAGTCTCAACCTTAACAACAATAGAAAGGGGAAATGGAAATTAATAATTGCCCAGTCACTCAACCACTCAACTTCTCAATCGATCACATAAATTATCGCTTAGGGAAAGGAAACCTATGTTAAAAAGCTCAACTTGTAGCTCGCTCAACTTAATTGCTCAAAACACATAGGGTATTTTGCATTTTTTCCTCCACGCCCAAAATCACATAATCGTCGTAGACTCGAGGGTTTGATCCGAGTTTTTGAGTTTACTCTGAGTTTGCACTAGTTTACTCATGAGTTCACTCGCAGGAGCATAATAAACTCTCAATCTCATAATAGTTATGAGTTGACTTCAGAGTTTGATAACCATGGTCTCATCAGAGTTGGCAACTTTAATCTTAGACAATTGAAGAATGCTAAAAAAAAGTGTAACTTGTTTTCTAGAGCAAATCTTCAAGTTAGAGAAGTTCTTTTAATTGGACTCATATTTTTATGTTGAGGAGTAAGTAAATACTAGATACTTTGTACTTGATTTAAGTAATCCAAGTCAACTTCTACCAGAAAAATATCTTTGATAAGCAACTTAATATTTAAAAGTAATTGTTATGATATATACTTATCTTTCATTAAGTTCTGTTATGCTTTGTCTAATCTTCATTAGTCTGATACATTTGGTTCTTAGCTTTCTCTGTTTAACAGACTGAACTTCATCTAGTGCATATAAAAATAATCATTTATAAAACATTATAAGATGAATTTTCATTATTAAAATTAAGGGTTATGGTTTGTCTTTAATCATTTTAAACATAACACAAACCATGTCCACTAGCACCATTGTACATTTTAAACTTCTTCTTTAAGTCTGGTAGTGTTAGCACCAACATGGTCACCAATCACCTTTTCAACTCTTGAAAACTTCTTTCACAAGGATCACTCGATACAAATTCTTGTCCCTTCTAGTTTTGATTCGTTAGTGGCAAAGCTAAATAGGAAAATCCTTCGATGAGCTTCCAATAGTATTTAGATAAACCCAAAAAGCTTCTTACTTTTTTTGGGTAGTTGGTTGTGACTATTGCATCACCATTTTTATCTTTCTCAGATCCACCACTATCACATCTTTGCTTACCACGTGCCCTAAGAACTTAACTTGTTCTTGCCAGAATTCACACTTAGAGAGTTTGGTGTATAACTACCTCTCTTTCGGGATTGTTAGAGCTATCCTCAAGTGTTTTGTATGCTCTTCCCTACTCTTGGAGTAGATCAATATATCGTCAATGAAAATTACCACAAATTTATCAAGATACTCATGAAAAATTTGATTCATGTAATCTGTAGAGATTGCTGAAGTATCGGTAGTACTCGTATCGTGTCTTAAAAGCAATATTTGAAATATCTTCTACTTGAGCTTTTACCTTAGCTTGTTCTATATAAGCTAGAACTAGGGATTAAATCTATTGCAAACTCAATTTCACTCATAGGTGGCAACCCAAATATATCATTAAGGAAAAAACCTTCGAGAATTCTTTCATGATCGAAAAATTCATAACACTAGGGTGTTCCCCAACTTTGGTTATAAACAAAACCATATATATCTAAACATCCCTATTCTTCTTATCTCTACTGTTGTTGGTAACTCCAATCAAAGATAGAGAAAGGTAAACAATTTCATGTCCAAGAATAAGAGTTTTATCCTTGCAGTTTAAATAGACCTGGTTAGATAATAACCAAACCTGTTAGATCAAGATGATTAACGTCTCAAGTTTTGATTAATTACAAGACAGACATAACACATCAGACGGAAACATTGCAAGTCAAAGTCGATTGAAACAAGCACAGACGGAAGATGACTCCTCAAAGTTTAAGTCATTCGTCTGTCCCAAAGCCAAGTCATCAGATGGAAGATTAGACGATACTCTTCAGACGAAGCATCCAAGGAATTTCCTAAGACTGAAGAAGTACATCGTCTGTCAAGGAAGTGAAACTCAGACGGAGTAACTCGCGCCAAATTCAAAATCCAAGTGTTACTCTCAAGTGTTTCCAAGATCAGTATGGGGATTTGAGATAACCTCTTCAACATGAAAAGGGAACAGCCCTTTTTTATGTGATCTCGTATAAGTTAGAAAAAGGTTTTGAGCGCGCCACCAAATTCGCTGCTCAAGTTATCTTTTCATTTATTGTACTCTGACAACTTTTGAAGACTTCACTTGGAAAGCTCAACGACATTCTTCATGTCTCTAACGAATCTTTGAAGACTTGCCTATAAAAGAACTTCACTTGCTTTGGCGAACAAGCTATAATTCTTATTACTTTGTGATTTTGTTCACTATTCTACTTGAACTTCATTGTATACCCCTCTTTGCGAAGAGAAAATCTTTTCTTAGAAAAACTCTTTTAAATCCATTTGTGTGGTACCTTAGCCTGAGGAGGCTGTGTTTCAAAGAATACCGTTTGTATTAGCCTGGAGAGTCTGTGTTTCAAAGAATACTTAGTTGTTTATCCAGGAAGGCTGTGGCCAAAAAATATCTTGTATTAGCCAGAAGTGGTTGGAGTCAAACAATACTTGTAACCATTTCACGGTTGATAGTGAAAACTCAGTAGTTGCTGGGTAACTGAACGTAATCTTGAATAAACGAATCAATATAAAAATAACTGTGTTTATTTTTTATTAAGCTTGTGACTAACGAGGATAATCAAAGTGTAACGTCTGTCCTTAAAATCAACTCTTAAAGATAACCATTGTTTCGTCTGACTTTGTTTAAATCCACAGATGAAAGGATTAAAATTTTTGATTAACACAATTCAACCCCATTCTTGTGTTTCATCTTTTACAAAATCATTCATAGCATAATGTCTAGGTCAAAGAAAGGTATCACATCCATTAGTGTACATTTACTCAATCCTTGAATAACTTCATAGCTTAGGACTCACAGGGCAATGAAATATCTCATCGTTGTTTCAAATAAGATTATTTCTCATCATATCATGAATTACCCTTTGCATTATATAGTCCATTCTAAAATTAGAGTTTTCTCTCCCATCAACATTATTTTAACAAAAGTTTCACAATAAACAAGGTCTTAAATATTTCCTAGGTTTCTAAAGGTTTCACAATAAAAAATTACTCAGTTTAACATTAATTCTCAATGCTCCCGTAAGACTAAGAAATTTACATTATAACCAATTTATAAGGGCCACTCAACCTTGTAGAAAATACAAAATAACTATTCTTATTATCACTTAAAAATTTCTAAAGAAAAATATACAGAATCTCCCTTATAATCTAAATACTTTCCAAAATAAACTTATAAAATATTAAGACTAGAAAAATTCCAACAATAATATATTTCAATACTTCCAATTTGAATAATCTAGAATCATCAAATTCTCAAGTTACAATCTATTATTCTCATGACATACACATCTCATTAGTTAAAACGATAGTAATAAATTTAATTTCGTTTTGAAATCCAAATACACCAAAGAATATTAACATAAATCCAAATGCATTAATTGAGAATATTAACATAAATTCACGTAAGTGAAATCCAAATGCACCAAAAGTATATTAACTTAAATCCAAATGCACTAATTGAGAATATTAACATAAATTCACATAAGAGTATCGAAAGAATAAAATTCATTTTACCTTTTCTAATATACTTTGGAACTGATTTTTATGTTTAGGTAGACCTTAGGTCGCAAAGCTGGTTGACTTAGATTCAATTAAAACAAAAAGGAATGTCCATTGGTGACTTTAATCAGGTTAATTTCAATAATAAAAGTGAAAGATAGAAATAATAAGCTAATGTTCCTTTTTTTTTTTTTTCAATTTATGCCTAGGAAGGGAATATGATCTCAAAATTTCAACATCTAGCTATATATTCATGATCAAGACATCAACACTTGCGTCCAAAACCAAAAGCAAAGGTGAACTCTTTTATGTGTTATTGTGAACTCACATACGCACAAAGCAACACAACTTACAAGCCTCACCGCGAGGCAGTTTACTGATCACACATGATTTCATTTTCGTGTACTCTTCAATTAACATATTATTTAATATTGGTTAACTACTACATAGAGTCCAACCACTCATTAATTTTATAATATTTGAGCACATAATGATATCTCATAAATAGTTAGGGTAGGTCAAATGAGAACTAGGCTTATACTCGTTACACTAGATAATATACTCACAAAAATATCATAAATCAATAATAAAAGTGAAAGATAGAAATAATAAGCCAAGGCCCCCTTTTTTTTTGTTCAATTTATGCTTAGGAAGGAAATATGATCTCAAAATTTCAACATCTAGCTATATATTCATGATCAAGGCATCAACACTTGCGTCCAAAATCAAAAGCAAAGGTGAACTCTATTATGTGTCATTGTGAACTCACATACACATACAACAACACAACTTACAAGCCTCACCGCGAGACAGTTTACTGATCACACACGATTTCATTTTCGTGTACTCTTCAATTAACATATTATTAAATATTGGTTAACTACTACATAGAGTCCAACCACTCATTAATTTTATAATATTTGAGCACATAATGATACCCCATAAATAGTTAGGGTAGGTCAAATGAGATCTAGGCTTATAGTCGTTACACTAGATAATATGCTCACAAAAATATCACAAATCAATAATAAAAGTGAAAGATAGAAATAATAAGCCAAAACCCCTTTTTTTTTGTTCAATTTATGCTTAGGATGGAAATATGATCTCAAAATTTCAACATCTAGCTATATATTCATGATCAAGGCATCAACACTTGCATCCAAAACCAAAAGCAAAGGTGAACTCTTTTATGTGTCATTGTGAACTCACATACGCACAAAGCAACACAACTTACAAGCCTCACCGCGAGGCAGTTTACCGATCACACACGATTTCATTCTCGTGTACTCTTCAATTAACATATTATTTAATATTGGTTAACTACTACATAGAGTCCAACCACTCATTAATTTTATAATATTTGAGCACATAATGATACCCCATAAATAGTTAGGCTCAGTCAAATGAGATCTAGGCTTATACTCGTTACACTAGATAATATACTCACAAAAATATTACAAGTCAATAATAAAAGTGAAAGATAGAAATAATAAGCCAAGGCCCCCTTTTTTTTTGTTCAATTTATGCTTAGGAAGGAAATATGATCTCAAAATTTCAACATCTAGCTATATATTCATGATCAAGGCATCAACACTTGCGTCCAAAATCAAAAGCAAAGGTGAACTCTTTTATGTGTCATTGTGAACTCACATATGCACAAAGCAACACAACTTACAAGCCTCACCGCGAGGCAGTTTACCGATCACACACGATTTCATTTTCGTGTACTCTTCAATTAACATATTATTTAATATTAATTAACTACTACATAGAGTCCAACCACTCATTAATTTTATAATATTTGAGCATAATGATAAGTTAGGCGCATACCCACAATACTACTGTACTAAATTCTCAATAATAAAAAATACCCCATAAATAATTAGAGTCGGTCAGATGAGATCTAGGCTTATACTCGTTACACTAGATAATATACTCATAAAAATATCACAATTCTTTAATAAAGCTACATTTCATTTCTTTAACTTCTTTTCATTTCTTCATCTCACTACACCATAATTTTTCTTCACATTTTTTTATATTAATTATGTTTTTATAATTGCATTCTAACTAAAATTTTAGATACATAAATTTTTAAAAAGATAATAAAATTACAAGAAGAAGATATCTAAAGTTATTGTATTAAGAGGATTACAATAAAGTGAAATGCAGTATAATAATGTCACGTATTGTCAAAAGAAAATGTAACGTATAGAACTATTTTAAAAATAAATAGTTTTTTCTTTTTAAATACAGTAAATTTTTTTATTTTAATTATTATTGTGGTCCTGCTTTTAAGAAAAATACTTAAATTGTCTTTGTAATACATTATTTACATTAAGTGATGATAATACAGATAGAATACCATGTCACTGATTTATCATTATTGTTTCCTGTGTATTAAAAAATGTAATTTAATTGACGTATGATTGAAGTAAAAAATTTATTATCTAAAAAAAAAGGTAAAAAGATTTATTCATGAACCCAAAATCATATTCGAAAACAATCGAGCTTTTATACTTTTTTAAGAGATCCATCAACACGAGAACATAATCTATGTACTAAAAATGTATTTCTCTCTGTCTTGATAATAAATTACAAAAATTTCAACTTTTTTTTTCTTATCTCAAATATAAATAAATTTTAATAATTTATACCCTATTTAATAAATTATTTGTAAAATATCTTTCACTCAATTATTATTTTACTTCTTGACCACTCTTTGTTTTATGTGTAATAAATAAGAATAAAAAATAATTTGAAAAATTATAAAATTTAATGTAGACAACTAATTATTTAATAAACATGGAATATACTTTTTTTTATAATCAAGATAGAACATGCTAAAAAGAATTTACATTTTTTTTAAAAAAATTAATATAATATAAATTATTGATTTTCTAAAAAATTACAGAAAAATCATACTCATAAATCATAGCTAACAATATAAAGTTATTTTATATTTTCGTTGCATAATAATTAAACTTCAATAACTTATGCGTAAGCTATGATAGTAAAGAAACTTTTCCCTTCAGGTACATAGCAGAAGCAAGACTCTCCATTAATATTAAAAATAATAATAATAATTATATAAAAAAAGAAATAGATAAAAGAGTAATAAATAGTTAGGCGACAGAAGGTGTTGGCTTTTTCGCCGCTGTCTGGTTTAGTTAATTAAAATTTTGTTTTAGAAATATTTAATATGATGAGAAAAGAAAGAAGGGTTCATTTAATTTGTGTGTGAGTGTTGTGTGCAGAATGCACACTTCAAAGCTTTTGTTGCTTTGTGCTTAATGGAAGGCCCTTGAGCTTTTCTCTCTTTTCTCTGTCTCAACTCTTTAGGTTTCATTCTCTCTCTCTCTCTCTCTCTCTCTCTCTCTCTCTCTCTGTGTCCTTCCTCGTTCTCTCCGCTTCCAACTCCAACCTTCCATTTCCGCAGGTGCCTCTTCACTCCCTCATTCTTTTTATTTTACTTTATTTTTTATTTTTGTTTCCGGTTAGAATGTGCGTCTTTTCTATTTTTTTTAATTTTGATTTTAATTTTAATTTCTCAGCGTTTCATTTTGATTCCTTAGCTGGTTCTGGTGTTTGTTTCTAACCCTCTCTCTTTTTCTTTTCTTTTTTTCGAGAAAAAAATTATTTGGTGTGGGTGTGGATCTGTTTATTTATGAATAAAGGTCTCATGAAAAAATAAAATAAAAAAGGAGGAAAATGATTAGATGGTCTTTTATTGCATTATCTGGTGCTACTAAATGCTACGCAGATGATCAATGTGCTTAGTTGGCTTCTTACGCCGTCGTTTTGAAAATAAATAAATAAAAAATATAGTAATTATCTCGGTTTCATTTTCCCTTTTCTTCGGGGTGTTATGGAGAAAGGGGTTACTGTTTTATTTTTTTCTTTTTTTTTTATTCGGATGGGTTGGCAATGATTTTTCGGTTAATTTTGGAAGTTATTTACCGTTGACATCATTTTGCGTTTGTGTTAAATTTTCCAATTGCATGATGAAAAAAAACTTGCATGGTTTTATTTTATGTTTTCCCTCATCGAGATTTTTTTTTTTTTTTTTGTTGGCAATTTGTAGAGATTTCTTCGATATTGCTATGTGAAATGCCTACTGGTTGCATTCTTATGCTATTTAAAATATAAAAAGATTATTACTGTTTACTATTTGATTACATGTCTACACGTTATAAAATTTTATGTTCATGATCATCATAATAAATCGCATGATTCAGTTGATGGATTGATCAAAGTTAAGAGTTAATTATACAGAAACCCCATGTTTATTTTTTTGGAGCTGCATTTGATACCATTTATTTTTCAGCATTACTTTTACCCGTTACAAGGGTTCTCAATGTAATGTTGTTGAAGATTAAGACGAGTTTAGTGTAATGTGTAAAAGGGTGTGAGTGAAATGTTTATCAAACAATTAGGGGTTTTGTGTTTTTTTTTTAAAAAAAAATAATGGTGTTTGTGATTGATAAATAGTTATTTGAAGTGTCACTTTACAGTTTGACACTTGGTGTAATTTTATTTTTATACTCATATATATAATGTTGATCTGTTTACTGAAGGACAGTATTGTGAAAACTTACTCCATATAATAACTTCTTGTGGACATTGGAATTTCATCAATCAACTTTAATAGATAATATGCTTTCTACAATATAAGTTATTGATTACTGAAAAGATAACATATAATGAAGGCTTAATTATGTAAAATTTGGTATATATGCATGGTCATCAAGATAATATATCATTTGATTCAAGATTTAGATTTGTCAAATTCCCATTCTATAATATGTTAAGTGGAGCATATATGAATAACTTATACATGGTTTTGTGTGATGTTTCCTTGACAAATCTCCTAACTGAAATCAGGTGCTGAAGGAGGGGACCTTCTTATTTATCATGATTAATCATTTCTTTCTTATTTGTTTGCAAGCTAATCATCAGTCCCTAGTTTGATGAAAATAATGCCAATGTTTTACTTGACCGAGTGTTGAACTAATTTTTTTTTCCATCTTTTGTTGTGATTGTTATCTGTATAGTATTTCTTTCACTCTATATGTTGAGTAGATTGTGGTTTATGATGGTTTTGAGCTAGACAGTTTGTAAATTTGGAGTCCGCATGTCTCTGCCACTGCTGGTTACTGAAGATGAAGGGAAAAGTAATGCCTTGATGGTAGCATCTGGATCTTCACAGTCCTTGGACTGTTTCTCCTTAAATGAGGCTGGATTTAAAGAACGCAATTACCTGGGATTGTCAGATTGCTCTTCGGTGGACAGTTCTGCTGTCCCAAGCTTGTCTGAAGAGAAAAAGCAGAACCTAAATTTGAAGGCTACTGAGTTGAGGCTTGGCCTTCCTGGATCACAGTCACCTGAACGGGATCCAGATCTTTTCTCATTGAGCTCAGCAAAACTTGATGAGAAACCACTGTTCCCTTTGCTTCCTACAAAAGATGGAATCTGCTTACTGTCCCAAAAAACTGTGGTTTCAGGCAACAAAAGAGGTTTTGCTGACACAATGGACCCTGAGGTGAATTTATTTTTTCCTTTTAAAGGGGTTAAATGATTGTTTCATACTGTGCTGAATCTGACTCTCTGCAATCTGTGGTCTTTGGGAAGTTTCCTGGCAATGCAGTGATGAACATGATGCTATCGCCTAAACCTTCTGGAGCTCAGCTGACCACTGTGAAAGAAATACCAAGTGTGTTACAAGATCGTTCTGCTGCAGCCAATGGAACTGGTCATAACCATACAGGAGCTTCTATCAGTGGAAGTGCACCGGCTTCTAAGTAAGTGCTAGAGTTATAATCTTCAGGAGAATCTAGAAGTTTGACAAATAACCTTAAAAGGGATCTTCCCGGCATTTCTAATTATGCTAACTAGGTCATATCTGTGACAGGGCACAAGTTGTTGGTTGGCCTCCTATAAGATCATTTAGGAAAAACTCATTGGCCACCACTTCAAAGAACAATGATGAAGTAGATGGAAAACCAGGTCCAGCAGCACTCTTTGTGAAGGTCAGCATGGATGGTGCTCCCTATCTGAGGAAGGTAGATCTAAGAAATTATACAACATACACGGAACTGTCTTCTTCCCTTGAGAAGATGTTCAGCTGTTTCACTATAGGTGATCTTTTACAGCTTCACAGCCTTGATTTATTTTAATTAATTATTTATCGCCAATGATTTTATGAAATTTTCTGGTTGCACGTACTATTTGTATTTTTTGTTCTAAAATGTATCTTTTGGGTGGATTTATGACATGTGTAACATACCAGGCCAATGTGGTTCCCATGGAGCTCCGGGAAGAGAAATGTTGAGTGAGAGCAAGCTGAAGGACCTCTTGCATGGCTCAGAATATGTACTCACTTATGAAGATAAAGATGGTGATTGGATGCTTGTTGGAGATGTACCATGGGAGTAAGTGTTTAAACCTTCTGTGAGCTTTAACCATCTTTATGTTCTCAACTTATTATATTCTTTTAAAATAATCATATTTGTTTCTAAAACAACAGAACTAGGTGCCTGCGCAAATTTATGACAAGACAATTATTCTTGAATCAGTGGCATGAGCAATATGTTGCCAACAATGCCAAATGTTAAGCAATTTCCACCCAAAATTTTTAGTTTTATTGGTTACTGCTCCCTAATTATATGTAATTGGGCATTACTGCATGCTCTACATACATAGCATTATAGGTGCTATAGAAGAATATAATAATTGCTTTGATTATGTTATCACACTGGCAAACATATATTGTTTCCTTGAACATTGTCAAAAACATGATTGTTCACACAGTACAACAGTGCTACTGTTGTTGATTGTTTTCAATTTCACGTACATCCAAAAGTCTAAAATATTGTTTTATTGTTCATTCCTGAATTTAGGCAGGCTTTTATGTAGTTCGCATTTAAAAGGATAATCAAAATGTAATCATGAATTGATACAAGAATGATTACTTCTCTTCTCTATTCTCCTTTTTTCTTCTCACAAAAGATATATTTTCTAATCAAAAACATGATTAGAAAGAACTTGTGATAAATGTTTATTGGATACTTCATTGGGAGCCGTTCATATTTATATTAATATATTTATTGAATATTGAGGATATATTGTAATATATTAGATATATTGTTATATATTAATATAATATGAATTTAGTATTCAAATTGTTATTTTTTACATTTTATTTTATTAATTTTCTTACTTTTATTTACTATATTTAGTTTTTTTTTTTTTTTTTTTTTTTTGGTTTTACAGTGTACCACCATGTAAGTATAACATGATATTTGAATTTAATTAGAATACACTGATAAAGTGAATTTCTATATAATTGAAAATTATTGACTTTGGGTCATTGTATTTTTCTATCTAGAACAAATGGCTTTAAAGTTTAATGTGTGTTACTGTTACAAGATTTTGTTTTATAGTTGGAGACTAAACTTGGTCATGGTTAGGATTTTCTTGCTGAGTAGTGTAACTTGGTTATTCTTCCTATTGGAATGTTCTGATGCTTACGTTTGTACCCAGGCATCAAGTGTAGCGAATTTCTACTATTTGTACCAAGAAATTGTCAATTGGAAAAACGGTGTAATAAATCATTTAATTGTTGTTTCACTTAGCTCTAGCTTGCATCCTATTGTTAACTGTATTTTTTCATTTTGGTTGCAGTATGTTCATTGACACATGCAAAAGGCTAAAAATCATGAAGGGTTCTGATGCCATTGGCTTAGGTATGTATTCTAGGTGATAATTCATTTTGAAGCTGCCATACTTGTAACGGCAAAACTTTCACCTGAATTGATGAACTGGGAGCTTCCGTGTTAAATCAGAACCATGGTGACACAGGGCTAATAGCCAGCAATAGGTTATGATCCTGATGCATTTAAGTTAGACTGTTGAATCTACGAGTCAATAGATTATAATCATGGGGCTTACTTTGTACACCCATGGGGACAAGAACAAAATTTCTTCTATTCTTTGAAGGATAATGATATTGTTATGGTTTAGTACTATATTTTGGTTTCTGCTGATCATTGAAATAGTGTTTATAAACAGCTAGAGATACATACATATTGGATTTTGTTATTTTGAAACTTTGCCAATCACAGGTTTATCCACTAAAGGAAAAAGCTTTGAAATTAAAGATTAGCTGGTTGAGTTTGCATGAAACTGCTGACACAGTAAACTATTATTTATCTGTTGTTTATATCTGCAAATTGCAATTGACTGCTATGAGTTGCCTTAAGTTTGTTACCTTGTAAATTGTAACTCAAGGAAAAACTATTATCGACTGTGCCTCTGGTGTATGTCTGCTATTAATCCCCTTCCCTCTTCCTCACTTGCCCTAGTTAGCAAACTCTATTCAATTTCTATCTACACTGATAATGTGCCTATTAACACCAGTTAATTTGCTCAAGTTTGCTTAGGTAGTTTATCTTTTCTTTGCAGCTCCCAGGGCCATGGAAAAATCCAAGAGCAGGAGCTAGATGGTATTGAAACCATTGACTGCGTTATGCCTACTGCGATGAGAAGCGTGTGGAAAGAGAACTGTGGTATAAATTGATTGAATGCCTGCTTTTGATGGTTAACTGCTATTCAAGATGTTGTTGTCTATGATTACAAGTCCCTGAATAGTGTCTTGGCCTTTTGTTTGTGTTACATTTGTTTCTACTATAATACCTTATGAAGCTGCCTTGAATAGTAGTAATTGTGGAGTCTGTATTCTTATAGGAACCTGTTTGTTTGGACAAGTTAAATGTATGGTACAATCAGTGTATTGTTCTAAGTGATTTGCTATGACTTAGTTTTTCTTTGTTTTTTACTTTTGAAGGACATTTTTTCATGCCTACCTCACAATTAATGATTCCTGTAACAATTCATCATTCATCTTAAAGAGATGGAGGATCAATCTAAGGAAGAATATATTGGATCCTTGAGAAGGTTTTTCATTTTTAGATTAAATCTTTAGTGATTCTGAACCTGTAAAGATATTTGAGAGAACAACAAATTTAGAAAACAATCAAATAATCAATTATTGATGTAATCCTTCAGAAAAATGGTTGATCTTGATTGGTATTGCTCCAGGTTCCCCCAAGGTATAATATAATAAATATATTATATTATAACTACATTAGTTGTATTTTGAATTTTACAACTAATAATGTATTTTTTTAAAATTCTATTTTACATAAAAAGTATATTTTTAACGTCACTTATTATTACATTGGTTCATAACTGATGTTATAGATTTTATTTAACTGAAATTGTAAGTGTTTTTTTACACTAGTGAGTTAATTACCTATCAAAATATTCAATTGCTTCTTCGTTTACAACAATTTTGTAATGGCAGGAACTACTGGGTTGCACCACGTGGCTCATTGAATGCCATACGGCAATTACCACTTACACCTCTATCTAACACAACGGTGCCTTTCTGCTCAAAGTTAAAACCTCGTAATCTAACTAAGTCCCGTTGCATCAAAATTTGACAAAAGGACCCATCACGTAATATTGCCTTTGTTCTAAACTCAAACTATTAATATTAATATTTGTTTATTGGCAGCATCATTGTTTTACCCCTTTCATACCGAAGAAGAAAGGAAAAAAAAAAAAGAAAAAAAAAGAAGTCACTTTTACATATTTGCTGGCGACAAATTATAAATGCACTTTGCCACAAATGGTCATTAAATGTTTAGCATGTTTAGTCTCATTGCATGTCATATAGCAAGTCCATTTACTTAAAAGAAGAGCAATAATCCAAAAGACATCCAAGAATTAAACTTGTTTGGTTGCATCATCAATCTCTTTCAACCTATTTCTACTCTAGACTCTTCTAATTTTTGTCGCTATTCAACAACAGATAAAGGTAAGAACAAACATAGATCACCATCGGAAGCTGAAAACTTCAGATTTTCCCTCGTTTGTTGATAAGGATTTGTTCTTAAATGGTGCTCAGAACATCTTTTGGACGACAATTGACAACGTTAACTAAAAGTACGAAATATCTTTCAAAATTTCTTCCTAGATTTTCATCAAAATATTTAAGATCAGTTCATTATCAAACCACACACCCAATTCTTCATTTATGTGTCCTACGTTGCCACATTTCCCATTGCAAAGCCATAAACACCAACCGTGAATTAAGCTAAGGTTACAAATCTTTCTCTCAACTATCTTTCGTGTTGTCAAACAATGATCCCACGCGTTTCTTCCGAAACCACACCATTATAGAATGTCATGTTTTGCTGGTCAATGTCACTTGTTCAGTATTGTACGTGGTACTAGCCGTCATTTTCATTTTTTTCTTTTGATCACAATATCCTTCAATCGATAAATAAAATTTATTTTCTAAACAATAAAATATATATGGAATAAACTTATTCCAAAAAGAAATTGAGGAGACTTAATCTTCCTTCTGTCTATTTATTTTTTCTTGATGTAACAGCGAAAGATAAGCTACACAATATTATTAATAAATTTTTAAAAAGGAAGAGATTAATTAGAGAATAAATTTCTTGTATTGATTCTTAAAATAAGTTCATCCCTTCTTATATATATATATACACATCAGAGACTTAAACTCTTGATTAAATGTTTAAAATATAATATTATATATAATTATCTTGTCCCATATTAATCTAGTAGTCATTTTCTGACATTAAAGTGCCCTACCATCCTTAATTGTGTTGCTTTTTGAAATGCATCTCATGAGAACATTCTGTGTACATATATGGTTTTGCTGAGGCAGAATTTATAAAGACTGAAACAATTGTGGTACAGTTGTTTGATGGCGAAAACCGTCCCATGCACAGAAATGCTTTAAAACTGATGAAGACTAAAAGCTACTCCATTGGACCTAACTTGAGCTTGTGCCTCTAGCTGTATGGTTTAATTTTTATCTCTGGATTCATAAATGGAAAGAGGAAATAAAATTCATATATCATGTCGGCGTTTTATTGAAAAAGTTAACCATCTTAAACACATATTTATTAGATTAATTATTATTTTTTAGCGTTTGATCGAGGGTCGTCGTTTATTTTATATCACAACGTACCGTTTTTTATTTTTAAAGATTGGTTTTATAAGCATAATATTTTTTAAATTTTATAAAAATATAAAATTTTACATATTTATTGATATCAAATTGATTTACACGATACTGTTTAATTAGAGATGATATCATAGAATGTATTTTCATTTTTTTTAAATAATTATTTTTCCTTAATTGTTTCTAAATTATTAAAAATTACATAAATAGTTTCTAAGATTAAAAATTATGCTACAAAATCTTTTAAAAAAAATATCTTTCAAAATTTTCTCTCAACGGTACAACCTAAAGACTAAAGTTGACATTTTTTCAATAGATTAAGAGCTAATTACATAGTTTTATTAGTTTAAGAAGTATTTAAGATAAAGAATAATAATTTTAGGGTGAAATTAATAATTTGTTTCTAGTATTACTGTGCAAAAGTTTTCGAGATTTTACTCATGCTTTGTAACTTCAAATAAATATTTGACTAATAACATAAGTTTATTAAGAAAATGTGTTGCCAAAAATTTTAGTGGTATTCGTCTGAAAATAAGTTTAATAATAAAATTTCACGATGCAGAAATAGTTTTTGTAATATGTAATGTCGTAAGAGTTGTATTGAATATGTAATGTCGTAAGAGTTGTATTAAACATGTAATGTTATTTCAAGTGTAAGTATAAAGAGTATTGAATGATAAGGAAATCTTTTCTAATGGTTGCTCTAATTTTAAAGATACTTCATTTTTTCTTCATAGTGTGTGCTCTATGAAAACTTTATACATAATTTCTCACTAGATACCAAGTTCAAAGAATTTTTGTAAGAAAGGTTACAAACAACTTCAACATGTGTTTTGAGTTTTTTCTTTTGTATATCCTCACATAAAAAGTTGCTCTCTTGTATTTTACATTCTTCCTTTGGAGTTGTTCTTACATCACATTTCAAATAAAAATCAAAATAAACAATAGAAGGATTAGTATCAACAATTAAGGAATCACATGCAAAAAGATCATAATGGTCTTCTTTTGAAAAAAATTTATGCATTTAGGGCTGACTCAAAACTTATTACAGTCCGGGGATCACTTTTGCTAGAGGCACTACCGTTAGTGGCGCCTTTCATCACGTTTTGTCACGTAGTCACCTCTTCAACATAAAGAAAATGCATCAACTGCGGCGCCTCCCACCGTGTGCTGCCACGTGACAACCATATGTTAAAAGTGCAAATTAAGAACTGACATGTGGCAACCATATGTTGAAAGTGCAAATCTGCTGGTGTCTCCCACCATGAGCTGACACGTGGCATGCCTGTGTAAGAAGTGCAAAACTTATATTGCCTTTAACCTCCTGTGTAGGAAGGCCATTGAATAAGCTTCTCTTTCATAGGCGAATTCAACTCACATGGATAATTAGTAATTTATGATTCATGACCATACTAATTTGAACCTTTCTATCTAAGATTTCCTTCGTAATGCTTATGCTTTCAAATGTCCTTAATACATATTTCTAACACGCTCATGTAACAATCAAAATAAGATGAACTAAAATAACAAAACAAAACTTAGCTTACTCACAACATAAGACCTGCACACTAGTTATCGTAACTTCATCATCGCATTGCCAAGTTTTATGAAATCACATCCTCAAATTAAAATATATTCTTAGCTTCCATTCAGACCATTCAAGCCACACAATGACATCCTTATAACTCAGAAAACAAGATATGCACAACTAATACCCAAAATCAATCACATTTACATTCTAAATCACCTTAAACCCATTCTAATCTCACCAACTCCAGTCCATAACACATCAAGGCAGTGTAATCACATTTTCATTCATAAAATGAGCATTAAGACCATACTCTTTCATATCCATTCCATACTCCAGCCTACATGAAATCAGCCAACAATCTGTAGCACACTCACACCATTACAACAAGAAATTCCAAGATTAAATATACAACCAATAAGTGATTTCACAACTCACACACACTATACATTTTCATATGTTCGCAATACATTTTAGATTTGTTCAAATAACAACTATCAACTCCCACCAACACATAGATACATACATTTTCATATATCAACCAAGAGTCTCACACTCACACAAAAGAAAACTAGCAATTTCCACAACTTACACACCACACAAGTCTTTATTTTGGTCTATTAGAGTCTTAATTACATTTTTTGTCATTAGAGTACTCATCCTTAGTCATAAAGTCCCTTCCTTTTTGCTCAAGTTCACCCTTTTCTAAGTGTTCAAGTTCAGTTTCATCTTATTCCAAGTCATTCTCTGTGATTTTGCAATGGTCTCATGAGTAAGAGTACAATGTCCACGATTTCATGAGCTTAGCTTGTTCATGGTGTTTTCTCATTATTTATGTTGCCTCCCTTTATCAGTCAATTAACCAATCAAATATTTCTAGTTATCTCAAGTCTAAATTTCTAGGGGTTACAAGGACTACCAAGAAAGTAAGACAGGATCGAAGTAGAGTCAGCCGGTTATGAAAGACTAAAGCTTTTATGTGTTGAACGTTTAGTTTTGTGGAATCGGCTTTGTAGTATTTGAGATATTATATATTTAATGTAAGTGTTATATATAATTGGGTTACATAATCAAACTAATTAGAAATTTTAAAAGAAATTAAGAATATGATTTTCTTCTAAAATAAGTCTAATAAAAAATATTTATTAATAATTTATTAATATTAAAGTTAATCACTGCGTATACACGTTAATTTTATAAACTAAATGTCTCAGTCATCTTAATATAAATTCTTGTGATCTTACATAAACTTTACAGATTAATTATATATCTTAAATTTATACCGTTAATTGTATTAAAAAAATTTATATTTGATTAGGACTTAGATAAATATCCTTTTTACTTTTCTACTTTCTTCTTAAATACCGGTACTTGTGAAAGTGCACTCACTCCATTAAGATCTTATCCAATTTAGCTCATTGCAACGCATACATGAATCCTATGTTCACCACAATTTCTCTTGTTAAACACTACCAAACTCACTCTAAGTTGTCTAGTAGTTATAGTGTTGACAATGAGTTGTTCCCGTCTTCTTTAGCATTTTATCCCGGCAAATCCATACACTGAGTGAGTTAAATACACTAAGATGTTGTATTCTATGCTACATCTTCTCATCATTAAATAATAATTCACATAATTAAATCAATCTTAATTAAAAGATAAAATGAGAAACTTAAAATAGTTTCCTTAAGACTTAATATCCTGGAGAAGAGTCATTATTGAAAATTAAACTTAAAGAAGAGTATTTTAAAGAATGTAATATTTAATAAGGTGTGAGAAGTTAGTTTTTCTTTTTTTTAACAACAACAACCAAATCATATTATACACTTTTTGTTTGTATTTAAAATCAATATATGAAGATTTTTTTTTTGTTTTTTTTGGTTGGTAGTAATCCTCTGATCGTAGCATGTACATGGGGCATGACATGTGTCCGAATTATTATACATCCACATTCACCATTTACCAACCTTGAAAAAAGCCTTTCATTTTATATAATATAGAATAGAATGAATGGTCCTCAGTACACTACATCGATCTGTGGAATTAATTATCCCTACGGCTTTATCTAGCTTGTCTATATGAATGAGTTGTTATATAAAATTATTGGCAGTTTGTAAGAGTGTCTCCATTTTTAAGAGTCGTTCACATAGGCTCCAGTGATTAAGGGAAAAAGATATTTCTCATCAGAATTTCACTGTTATCATCATATTATTATTGAGTAGGTTATGTGTTCTTCGTTTTCACAAATGTTAGATGCAACATTTGGTCACTCTCGGCATTCTAATTAAGTTTATATGTGAAAGAATATTCGGGAGTAGTTAGGTTTAATAAATCTGTTTGGTTACTTAAAATATTTCTGAGAATTACATATATGTTATGATTGTGGTCTTTTTATATAATTAAAAACTTTGTTACGAAGAAAGTTGGATTTTCAATTCCCTCCTGTCGTCGACATTTTTCTTTATGTAAAAAGTGGGACAAAAATAATTCTTGAGAAACAATGTTTTCTGGAATTTTTCTTTAAAAAAGTATATAAAAAACATGGAAAATTAAAAACTTTTCTCCTACCAAATGCGATCTAAAATGGGAAGATAAAGTTTTTATTAATTCTCATTATCCTAAAATAACTTCCATTTTTAAATAAATTTCTAGGTATATTAGTTTCATGTTAGTTTAAGAATAACTCAGAAATGATTGAGTTAAAAAGTAAATTGTGATAATTTTGAATAATAAATAATTTTTAACTTGTAAAGTTTTATAATTTTAATATTATAAATAAAAATATATTGAAATTGAACATAAATTCTTATAAAATTACCATCGAATAACAATATAGATAAAAAAAACATAGAAATACGTCCACTTTAGAATAATGTGTATTATTTTCTTAAATGGAAGCATTTTTTCTTAAACGAAGATGTATAAAATGATTACAATTTAATTTATAAAAAATTTGATGTAAACAAAATATAATATCTCTAGCCATTTTAAAAAATATAAAATCGTAATAAAAACATGATCCAACCAAGTGTAACCTTAAAATGAAATGAAAATGAAAAAAGGAAAAAAATATAGTATAACCTGACCAAATCACTGATTTTTTTTTTTATCAAACCAACTGAGACACTCAGGATAGCATTGAATTCTGGGTAACATTGAGTAATTAGTTAGAGGCATGTCTCATGTAACGAGTGACTCAAATTAATTTAAGACCTAATTACCAACTGGTTGAACTCGTTGGAGCAATAAAAATTTCGTAACATTAACTTTTACATTAAATAAACTATTTTTATTAAATTTCATTATAAACTTAATTTCATGATACAATCACTGAATCCCATGTCACTTTAAAATCAATTTCACGTGCAGAATCAATTTTCTCGACTAAACACACTTAATTGACATATACTGACCCAACACATTACAAATTATCATTAATAATATATCTATTAACTTTTAAATAAATAGCTTAAATTTATTTCAACCATAATTTTTTATATATATAAAACAACTGTGTAAACATTTTTACACAATAATACGCAACAAATAAAATGATAAAAGAAATTCAACTTTCGGATGAGTTTTGAATTTGTAAGATAACATGAGAAGCTTTTCATTGGATTTATTTGAACTCAAATATTTATAAATAGATTGGTGGGTAGGAAAGGAAGAATAGAATATTGTAACGTGAAAGGGTCTAGACTTGAACTTCCTTTTCTCTTTGCTTTTGTAATAACCACTTTGAAGTGAAGTGCAAGACCTTTTCTTTTCTCCCAAAACCCCGTCGACGAAACAAAACCATCAAAATCCTCAGGAGAGAATGGTTTCTGGATGGAGAAAGACGTTTCGCACATCCAACACCATGCCCGAAAATACACTACCATTTTCAGAGAACAACCCTAACTTTGATTGCGACAACACGAATCAAACTCCCAAAATCACTTCCAATTTCTCAATTTTCTCAACTCCTCCATCAATTCCCCACTCAGAGTCTCGACGCCCCACTCTCCGTTGCCGAACCAATTCACCACTCTCTAACAATGTAACCAGAACTCCCTCTCCCACTAAACACAACAAACCCTCTTCCCCTAACTCGCCCTCAACCTTCTCTCTTCTCAAATCCACCTTACGCTCATCCAAAGTAAACCAAACCACACTCTACCCTTTTAATTGAAAACTTCGTTCATTCTAATTTTTTTTTTCTAACTAACATTTTTTTTTTGTTTCTCTCGGTGCAGAGCTCGTGTGGAATTTGCAATCAGAGTGTGAAATTCGGCGAAGGGAAAGCAATTTTGACAGCGGAGTGCTCGCACGTGTTTCACTTCCCATGCATAGCAGGTCACGTGAAAAAGCACCGAATCCTCTCCTGCCCTGTCTGCAACGCCAACTGGAAAAACCTACAAACAACAGGCGAAGACAGCGCCGCGCACCAACCCAAAACGACAAAGTCGTTTAAGCTCCAACACTATAACGACGACGAGCCACTCATGTCGCCTACTTCCGTCTCGCGTTTCAATCCCATACCGGAATCCAACGAGAATGAAGAAGAAGACGATGACGACGAAGATGAAGAAAACAACGATCCAATAAGCTTCCATGTTTCACCAACGCTAAAATTCAGAAACATCGACGTCTTCTTCTCACCAGAGGCTGCAATTCTGTCGTCCAATCGAAGCTCCGAGACCTATGTTGCGCTGTTCAAGGTGAAAGCTACACCGCGTTACGCGGCAGCAAATCGACCGCCGGTGGATCTCGTCGCCGTGCTAGACGTCAGCGGAACTGTCTCCGGCGAAGAGCTTTACAGGCTGAAACGCTCCATGGAAGTGGTGATCTCATCGCTCGGCTCCGCTGACCGTCTCTCAGTCGTTGCATACTCCGGCGAATCCAAGCGCCTCTTTCCTCTGCGGAGGATGACCGGCCGAGGCCAAACTGCGGCGCGGCGAGTAATCGACGCGCTCGCCGCCGTCGAGATCCACCGTGACGGAACTCCTGCAAGGAACGACGCACTGAAGAAAGCCGCGAAGGTCCTGGAAGATCGACGTCAGAAGAACACCGTCGCCAAAATCCTTCACCTCACAAACAGTCACGTGGATCAAAGGTTATCCGCCACTCGCTTCGAAGTACATTCAATGAGATACTCTGACGGTGGCGCGTGTCAACACGCGCAGTATGACAGCGAGTTCGCGACACGCGTGGGGAATGTGTTGAGCGTGGTGGCACAAGACTTCAGGCTTGAATTAAAACTCTCGTTGCGCTCGGTTCCGGCGGACATCACCGCCGTGTATTCTCTGGGTAAAAATTGCGCAGTCGTGCTTTCGCCGTATTCCGCCGCGCTCGGTGATCTTTACGCTGCGGAGGAGAAGGATCTGCTGGTGGAATTTAAAGTGCCAGCTGGCACAGCGTCGCGTGGGTCCCACCGTCATATTATATCCGTAAGGTGCTCCCACCGCGACCCATTCACTCAAGAGCTTGTTAATTCCAAGGAGCGTGAGGTCGTTGTTCCTCGACCCCACACGGTTCGATCGAGTGACGCCCGGACCGAACGGTTGAGGCGCTGCCACGTCATTGCTCGAGCTGTAGCCGAGTCAAGACGATTGGCGGCTCATAATGATGTGTCGGGGGCTCTGCAGGTGCTATCTTCAGCTCGAGCCGGTATGGGCTGCGAACTGGGTGATACTGATGAATGCTTACGCTGGCTCGAAGCTGAACAAGCCGAGCTTAGGAGCCAGAAGTTGAGAAAAAGTAACAATAATTGTTTGGATGAAACGGGGGAGCCGCTTACGCCGATGTCGGCTTGGAGAGTGGCTGAAAGACTGGCTAAAGTTGCTATTATGAGAAAGTCTATGAACAGAGTCAGTGATTTACATGGCTTCGAGGATGCAAGATTTTAAATGTATTTTTCAAATTATAAATATAGTGTTTAATTTGTAGTTTGGAGAAGGAGAAAATAATGTTCTAGCGAAAATTTTGTTTTCTTATTTATTTATGGTAAAGAAAATCTTAAATAAAAGTTTGCTAAAAATTACGGCGCAGTTATACTTATAACATTAAATATTATAATTTTTGGTCAATAGAAATATTTTTGTAGAAAAAAATAATACATGTGGAATTCTACAGTTGGTCTTAGCCAAAAGGCCAAGAAAGATGAAAATGTACCTGGGAAATAAAAATGGGACATGGCCACACAGTAGACCCGTAATACGGACATGGAGTACTTCACGGCCAGGCCCTCTTCTGCATAGAAAAAAGGAATGGATGGTGATAGTGGGATGAGATTTAGTGTCAGAGAATATGAAAAATACAAGTGAATTTATTTGGTTTGTAGCATCCTTGCTACTTTTGTTTTCAAATATACACCTATTATTGGGTCCGATCAAGGAAAATGTTAAAACCTAGCTACTGACACTGGTTATTTTTGTATGTTTGCATGACCTGTTAATTTTCTTGAAGTGTCCGGAATGACAGTTGGTGGGTCCCTTTTCAGGTCCAGACAAAGGACGATGTAAAGTACTACTTGGGAGGTACTACTATTGTTGCTACTACTACTACTAATAATAATAATAATAATAATAATAATAATAATAATAATAATAATAAATCAGTTATAACAAAAATTACATTGGGAATTTTCTGGCATTACACAACATTGGTGACTGAACCTTATGCTTCTAGTTAGGATAAGAAATCCAACTCAAATGGGTCCTAGTCATTTATAAATCAATCATTTCTTTATCCCGTATAATTTAGTATTATTTGTCAAGTAACCTGACGGGTTAGATCAATATGTTCGGGTCGTACTGTTATGTACTATTTGTAAGGTTGTTTAAGTTATTGTATGTTTGTTATATTTTATTAACATGAAATTTTTTATATATTAAATTATACTAATTATAAATGTTTTTATTTGAGAAAAAATGTTTTAATCGAATAGAGTAATATATATTGTTTGTGTAAGAATAATATATATTATTTGTGTAAGGATATATCTCAATTATTATTAAACTGTAATTTTATTATAATTTATGTTTAATTTTAATATAATTTTTTTATGATTTTAATATTATATAAATCATGTCAATATATATGAGTTAATTAATAACTGAGTTGACTCTTAGTCTATTGACCGAAAACTTTGACAGAGTATTGCTTGTTAGAATGTGAGAATTGGGGCATTTGCCTTATAATTCATGTACGAAACCTGAGAATTTTGTTGACACCTCATCTTGAATTGCACCCAACCTTATCATATACTGCTATTTTGCCCAGTGGTAAATGCTATTCATGTGTAGCGCACTAGGCAGGGGTTTTGTTTCCATGGTGTCAAACCATAACTTGAAAAATGCGAAGTGATGGCAAGCAACGAAAATTATGATGAGAGAGACTATCCCACCAATGAGAAGGATTAATTTGCTATCGTTGTTACAAATAAAAAAGTACACCGCATTAAGGGGGGATAAGGTGCGTGCATGTTCTCATTCTCCCTTCTTTTCATTATGCACATTTTTTATGATAAAGTTTTATTTCAAAGTGTGCGTACTTGTATAATGAGATTCATGTATTCGTATCTTACCTTTTATTGGGAAATGCTTATCTGGATATCGAGTTTCATAGTGTCACGTGTCGGCTCTTTATGAAGAAAATGTGTATAATACAAACAAATCTGTTGGTGCGCGTCAAATCATCAATGCCAATTTGCCATTCACTTTGCTTTCTGCCAGCTTCGAAATTATTTCCATGTGCAATTTTTGCGATCCCAGCTAACTTACGAGCCAGATCCAAACCACGCACTTAATGGTGAAAAATAACTTACCAGGTATTCATCAGTCATTATTAAGAATCTTCTTGACTTTCACTTCTATTTTACCTTAATATATATATAATTGATAATACCCATGAATGCTCTACTCATTAAGGAATTAAAAAAGTATTTTTATTAAAATATTAAAATTACACTACTTAATTTTTTTTTATGTTTACCCACAATTTTCATATTAATTTTTTCTTAATTTAACGAAAACGTCTAAATTTTTGTACATTCAAATCTAAACTCCCACATTCATTAATAAGAGAGAACAACTCTCAACCTTGAACCCCCCATGTGATTTGGCAAGACTTGACTAAAAGCTGCCTTATTGCGCTACATAATTGGTCCCTCCAATTCTTAGTTTTTAATATGAAAACAATCATTATATTCTAGCATATAGTATTACTTTCAACGCTTTATCTTGAAGTATGATCAAGGTGGAAGAATTGCATCTCAACATCAACATCAACGTCGTTGTCTCTCTCAACCCAAAATCTTATCCCGTAGTTGATACAAATAATGTAAGCAACCTGAATTTCAAGGACCTTCTCAACATCCACATCATTAATTCTTCTAGTTTCGAATTTTTTTATTAGTCCTTAAATATCTTACTACAAATTTGGAAAACGAAACAGGCAAGAGTGAGTGATCAGCAACTGAGTAAGACCATTACTTGTTTAGGAAATGATGAGATAAGAATGAGACCCTTCTCTCATATGTGCAAGAGTTACACGTTATAAGTTCAAAGTCACATTTTTAGAAAGATGGAACAAGAGAGATAAATTATTTGGTAAAAGATGAAGCCTAAATCTGTGAAAGAGAAAAGGGAATGACAATGAACGTTAAGCCTAAAATGTTATCTTTTGGCTGGTCCCGGGACCCGTTCCTTCACTTTTGGGGAACTACACTAGAGGAATTCCTTAATTCGCTCAACTAAAGTGGAATTCATAAATCGACACCTTTACTTGCTACTTTTCAATTGTGCATTTCAAGAGACGAATTATACAACAGCAAATTTTTCTTTTTCTTTTTTTTTTTTTTCAATAAAACTGAATTCGGATTTCTTAATTAAAATTTCAAGTTCAAATATCGTGCATAAAAAAATGTAGATAGAAAAAGATGTTTCAATCAAATTAAAAACCCGGATTAGGTTTTTCAACGAATATTAATCATCAGTAAAATCCATCATTACGTTGTAACTATAAATAGTTATAAAATAAAAAAAATCACAATATGTAATTCTAGTTGATCTGACTGAGAATAGCAAGCTTCTATTGGTGGGTTTGGGTGTGCCATTGTGGTTGGAATATGAGCTCGGGTAAAGTTTTGCATTATTTTAACCAAGTAGATGAAGAAGGGGACGGATGTTCCTACAAATAGATTCTGAAACTCAAGTTAAATAAGTATTTGATGAAAAAGAATAGAGGAAAATAAATAACATTAGGTCTAGAGAGACTCTTTGAGGATGTATTTATAGGAGTGAGATGGAGGTGACTTGTACTTTCGTACACGCTACTCCTCACTGAGTTAACATGGCAAGGCATCAGTTCAAGATATGCTGATCTGACCAATGACTGACACCCACTTCATTCAGGGCAATTTAACTAAGGATTTAGACAACTTGCCCTTGGCCACATGTCATCCAGCGATTAGTTGGTCAGGGGAGTTAGTGTAGTGACATAACACGTCCTTTGATGGGTAATGATGACTCCTTTTCCCTTGACGGTACACAAGCCCCCAAGCTTGGTTGTCCAAGTTTAGGAGATGTCGAGTTTTAATCGGTGCCTGTATTCGCCCAGTGGCCCTTGGTGCCGAGGAACACTTCGTATCTATGAGGACTGTTCCTTGGAAACGTGCTTGGTTTGTTGTGCCTAACACAAGTCTTACAATAAATGCGTCATTTTAATAACAAATGAGCAGTCCGAGCATTGATGAGAAGATTTTCCCCTTAATAAATGTGTCACTTCACCTTGTCCGAAAAGATCTTGTCTTTAATGAGGGGTGTTTAATAACAGTCATTTCATTCCAGAAAAGAAACGTCTTTTCACCCTATGACGTCACGTGGCTCTTTCGAGGCAGGTTTGAAAGGAAACGTTTAGCGTTTCAAACATGGCACCCTTTCTTTGCATCTTTTGGGCTTTCACCCTCCGGGCCTTGTCTTTTCGCATCCACCTTTTCCCTATAGATTCTCAGAAACTTCTTCTTTCCCTAGTTCCTTTAAGTTTTCTTTCATAGTTTCTCTTCTTCCTCTCCTTTGTTGGATATTTGCCTTCACTCTTTGGTATATTCCCATGGCCTCTACTTCTTGCTCTTCTTCGCACCATAAACATCCCTTGGTCTCTAGAGACGTAGTATCCATAGAAGATGGGTCCTTAGAGAGTTATTTAGATCCCTCTATTGATAATGATTTCTTAGAGGAAATGCCTCCACAGGATTATGTTGAGTTTGAAGCCATCATAGTGGATGCAGGATGAGTGAAATAAAAATATTATGTTTTTTCCTCAATTTGTGTACTTCACGACAAAGTTTAGCAGTTTAAATGTTATATTAAATGGTTTGTTGGTTGTTGTTAAGTTAGCTGATAATGTATCTTTTTTACTACATTTTTTCTTGAATAAATTGGTTTCCTTGTTTGCCATGGGAGTCAAGGGAATAAGAGGGTGTTTGAGGATTGCAAGTTATATAACATACTCTTCTTTGTGTATGATTATTGAATTAGATTCTTGAACTTGGCTAAAATTCCCATAACTCAATAGTGAGAAAAAATAAGAGCAAGACTGTTAGATCAAGATGATTAACACTCTTTGTTTTGATAATTACAAGACAGACGATACTTACAGACGAAATGAGAAAGATGACCCCTCAATGTTTAATTTCTTATTACATCTTTCATCTTATAAGGGTTATGTCTCAAAGATCAGACGATACAAGAAAAATGGTAGACAACATTATCTTCGGACTTCACTTACAGAATATCGTTTTGAAGATTCTGTCTTTTTCAAGACTCATCGTCTACTAAAGGGAGTTGAAGACAAAAGATTTAACTTGTGCATATTTCAAATCTAGTCATTACTCATGGAAGTTTCCAAAAGTAGTTGGACACTGTGCAAAACCTCTACAACACAAAAAGCAAGTCACGCTTTTGTTATCCAAACTGATCAAGTCAGAAAAAGGTACTGAATATGCGCTGACTCCGCTGCTAAAACATTTAATTATTCTGATTGATCTCTGCCACTGATGTAAAAGCTTCAAGAAAAAGACAACGGTCAAGATTTGAGTCTAACAGATCTTTCTAAGACTGTTGCCTATATAAAGGTCTTCTCTCCTCATATTCAAGTTGGCGAAAACGCTGCATAAGCTTATTCTTATCTTCGCTCTTGAATCAAAGAAATTCATTTTTCATTGTAAAAACCCTCTCTACGTAGAGGAATCTTAAAGTTTTCTTAAACTCTTTATAAATCCACTTGTGTGGTATTTTAGCCTGAGGAGGCTATGTGTGCAAAGAATACATTTCTTTAGTCTGAAGAGGTTGTGTTTCAAAGAATACTTGGTTGGTTAGCCTAGGAAGGCTTTGTTTAAAGAATATCCTGTATTAGCCAGAATACTTGTAACCTTTTCACGGTTGATAATGAAAACTCAGTGTTTGCTGGGTAACTGGACGCAGTCTTAGATAGACGAACCAGTATAAAAATAACTTTGTTTACGTTATTTAATCTTGTGACTAATGGGGATAATTAAAGTATAACTTCATTTGTTAAAATTAATCATTCAAGATAAATTTCACATCGTCTGAACCAGTTTGAAATCAACAGATAATAGGAGAAAATTTTTTTTATAACACAATTCAACCCCCTTCTTGTGTTTTGTTCTTTACAAAGACATTAATATTATGTCGTGTGTTATCGTTATTGGCATCAATGTGTGCTGGTGGTCATGGCCTCAATTTGTTTCGGCTGATTCTTTACTCTCAGAACTTGTATTTGGTGAACAAGATTATGCACTTAAGGTCATCACAAAGTCCAATGAGTCCCTGAATAAACTTATCAAGAGATCAATTATTGCAGGAGAGTTTTCACTTGTGTAAAAATGTATTGGGGATTGTCTATTGTTCATGCCATTACTTGCATTTTCTACAATTCTATCTATGACGTAACAAATTCTTCTGTTGAGCTTCCCAATTAAGTCTTTGACTTTAATGTCCATTTGGCCAAGTGTTAGTTCAATAAATCCATCTGTCTTATGTATTCTACATTTTATTTAGTCTTCCATATTTCATATTTATTTCTAATACCAAAGAATAAAACTATACCCCTGCGAGATTTAAAGGGAAATATTAAGTTAAAGCTTGAGGTCAGTTCAAATTTGAAATGTAAAACCATGCCGAAGATAGACATTCGTGTTATGTAATTGTTATATCCATGTCCCTAAATCCATGCAAATGTTAACATGTGTACATCATAATTGTTTTGAAAGGTCTCAAGCGTCGATTAGAAGAAGGTAATGTTAGTGCTGCATTTACCTTGTTGAACTTTTTATTCACATCTTTATTTATAACTCTTATATGATATTAATTATAAATTTAAAGATTGAGTTAATTTATGTGAAACATCCTCTGCTTTATTGAGTATCAATTCAGAATTTATGGTATCTGGAAAAGTAAATGAATTTAAAATTTTCATATCTTTCCATGATATACACAACAACATGGATATAAAAAAGGGGCAAGATTAACTCCCTCCATGTGTAGAAACATTTGAGTAGTAATTATTACTTCAAACATGTACCTTATTATATGATTAAGCACCAACACAATTAATCAAAATTTTCTATTGTTAGCATTATTTTTTCTCTAATTATGCTTGAAAGTGACTCTAGTGTGGTGCTCTCATTTAACCCAAAAATCAATTAAGGTGTAACATCTTATTTATTTATTGCTAATTTTTGTTGAAAACTCAAGCCTTTTATTTGTTTATTAAATTTTATTAAAATGATGTTGACTATTGACTTTTGGATTATTAAAAGATCAGGGTGATTGGAATCGTGCTGGTGCTCACATATATTTCTTATGTGAGCCCAAATATTAGGGACCCTTTGAGAAGATAGTTTTTGTTTTTATTCTTAATCACTGATTTGTTATTTTTTTTCACATTATTTTACTTGTAAAGATGTGATCCAGCATGTAGTCGTGCTTGATTTTTTAATCTTTAATTAATAATACATTTGAAACCTTTTGGGTAAGTTCAATTTTTGATCTGGTTCGTTATTATATGTAAACAAAAATCTTTTTAAAAGAATATTGTTTTTCACGTCGGTTAGTAACAAAAATCAACGTAAAAAACCATTTTTTTTAATTGCTGAAGTATTTTTATGTCGGTTGTTTTAGAGACCCAATGTTAAAAATTATAATTATTGTCTGTTGTTTATTTAGAAATCGACGGGAAATTTTTCTTTTAACGTTGGTTCCAGAACCTACGTTAAAAATCCTGAATTTTAACGTTTGTTACAAAATTGACGTTAAAACTCTGACTTTTAACGTCAGACTCCTTTAACATCGATTTTTAACTGATGTTGTAGGACGATTTTAATGGACGTCGAATCCTTTTTTTGCACTAGTGAATATGTGGAGAACATGATCACTCTGAGTATCAGTACTATGCATAAAGAATGAATCAGGATCAATTGTAGGTGTATGCCCAGAATGCCTGTAACTCTATTCCTTATACTCCCACTATTACATATTATTCTCTTTGGCTTAGGATCAAAATCATGTAAGTCAATATCTCTACTTCTAGTGCTCATGCATCAAAATTACCAAAAATTGTAATATACCACTACAATACCAGAATTCCATTATCAACAGCTAGAAAATGACAAAAATAACTTGCAACACTATATAAATTATTTTTAAAAATTATGGGACTGCCACAAGTGACTTCTAACCCTATCCTGGAACCCCAAACTACAAAGTAAAAACTTAAAATTTGAAAAATGGGTCTAAATGATGGAATTTGAGTCTAAGAGGGTGGTGCTCCAAGGAGAAGCCGTGGAGTTATGATTATTCCACCAAAATCTACCAACCTGCAAAATTTCAAGTCAATCAGAGTTAGAACGACAATTTAAGAAATACTTGATATATCCCGCACAATCGACATTTTTTCATAATAGCAAGAAAGTGAAAGAATTTCAAAAATCTAACACCACTTTTATACCTTTTTAGGGTGAAAGTTTTTCTCAGAAGGCCAAATCACGTAGGGACTATAATATGCAATTTACTCACAAATGGCAAAAATTCATACCAGCACCACAATTCAAGTCAACAAAGCAAGTAACAACACCAATTGCAAAATTTATTGAATGTAAATCTATTTTATCCTAAGTCTAGAAAATTGAAATGCGTATTCACAGTGAGACTAATAAAGTGATCCATGGCAACAACTCCAAATTTGACACACGCGCCGAATGTACGTTAAATAAACTAAATCGGCCATAACCTTGTAGTGGTACCAGACCTAGGTCATCTTCTAGCGAATTACTCTATTAATTCTCATAGCATGTAAATTCAATTGGGGATTGTATGCATGAAAATAAATTAGTGAAAATCAGAAACAATTAACAACCAAACATAACAGTAGTACTAAATCGCAAAGTTAAACTCAATTAAGGAGAACACCAATCCAATCTCCGTCAGTTCTCAATTTCCCCCCACTGGTTCCTAAAAATGAATGTAATGATTATGCAACGCAATTGAAGTCAGAATCCCTTCACTTTAATGCCGAACTAGCACTCCAAAATCTTAGCATATTTTCGTCAAACACTTGCATAATCACATGAGAGCACACAACTCAGTTTCGACTCGCTTACTTAGTTCTGTACATCCATCATCAGTTGATAATGTTAGCACAATCAGATATCCAATTTAATTCATCAAGCGATTAATCCAAATAGAAAATCCAGAACACTAAAACGAAGCACTCAAACAATTGAAAAATAGAGAGCCTAAGAAAATTGAAGAACCTATTGAGATCAAATTTATTAGAGGAATTAGTTAATCATGCTTATGAATTGAAAATGCAGCCAATGAAATTGCATAAAGGAAAACTAAAACACAAAAGACAAGAGAAAAGGCATAACTGAAACCCTAGTAGAGCAAAAGAGAAGAACGAAGCAAAACGAAATTCAATAAAATTTGCATTTGATTGTTTTAAATGTTTAGGTCATGGACACATGGTTTCACAATGCCCAACAAGAAAACCATGGTGTTGAGAGTGGATGGTGTAATAACAAGTGAAGATTCAAGCTCATCTTCTAGTGAGAATGAAACATCTAGTACAAGTGGACAATCGTCATGTGAACCACCTGAGGAAGGAAATTTGTTGATGGAAAGGAGGATGCTTGGAAATGCATGGAAGGAGTTGGAGAAATCACAAAGGGAAAATATCTTCCATACAAGTTGTACAATAGAAGGGAAGGTATGTGCTTTAAATATTGATAGTGGCAGTTGCACTAATAATGTAAGCAATAGAATAAAAATTAAATTAAAATTGAAAATTTATTCACATCCAAAACCATAAAAATTGCAATGACTTAGTAAGAAAGGAGAACTAGTAGTTGATAATCAAATCTTGATAGCTTTCACAATAGGTAAATATCATGATAATGTATCTTGTGACATGGTTCCTATGGAAGCATCACATGTATTACTATGAAGGCCTTGACAATTTTATAGACATGCATTACATGATGTAGTATTGACACGCGTATAGAACGTGCGTCAAATAATACTAAATCGGCTATTACTTGTAGTAGTAGCGGATCTAGATCGCTTTCCAACAGATTACTTTGTTAATGCTCAGACCCAAAATTATAAAATGCAATTTGGGGGTTTATGCGTAGAAGGTCAATTAATGCAAACATATATCAATTAAAAACTAAACGCAACTAAGAAAACAAAATTAAATTGTAGAATCAAGATCAATCGAGAAAGGCACCAATCCGATCTTTATCGGTTCCCAATTTCCCTCATTGGTTCATAAAAATCGGTACAATCATTTATGCAGTACATTGAAACTAGAATCTCTGCATTTCAATGTCGAATTAACTCTCCAAAATCTCAAAGCATTTTCGTTAAACACTTGGTGACCTTTAAACTCATACAATCGCATGAGAGCACACAACTCGATTTCGACTCAATTAATTAGTTCTCTGCATCCATCATTAATCAACAATGCCAGCACAACCAAAAATTCAATTCAATTCATTAATCGATTCATTAAAACATAAAGTCTAGCAACTAAAGTGAAGTACTCATGCAATTGAAAAATAAAGAACCTAAGGAAATTGAGGAACCTATTAAGATCGAATTGATTAACGAAATTAGTTAATTATGCTTGCAGCTAAAGAAGGCATTGAATGGAATTGCATAACTAGAAATCAAAATGCAAAGAAGAGGGAAAACTAAACCCTAGCCGAGCAAAAGAGAAGAAGAAAGAAAAGGCACAAAATCAGAAAAAGGAATTGAAATTAAAATGTAAGGTAGAAAAGTGCTTCAAGAATTTTGTAATTGGCCCTATATATAGACTGCAGGTCATATGCTAGTCACATGACCTTTTAATAAGCTAAATTCCATGGTTCGAATCCCATACAAAACATAATTAAATGAATCAATTTACATACAATTGGGCCTAAATTTGCTAAATTATTTCGCTGGAAAATATTCTAGCAGCACCCAAGCGTTAACTTCAACCTCTGTTTCGTCCTAGATTCAGTTCGAACTTGACTTTGGTGTTTTGATAACTTTTTTAGTCTTTAAGTCTTCTTTAAAACGATACTAAGAGCAGTTTAATCAAAGTTTTGTACTTCAAGCTATGCTTGAAATACTGAACATGGTCTAGAACAAAAAAAAAAAAAAAACTGCAGCAAGTTAATTCCAAAATTCACACTTTCGGCCCAATTGGTTCCTAAGTCATGAATACACTAAAACATGTTAATTGACTATTAATTATGCTCTAACAAGATATAATAAGTGTAAAGAAATTGATTAAAATAATAACACATCAAGTATCTAATACATATGTCTTTTCTCATGGAGGTAAAAAGGTTACACCTAAGTCATTAAGTTCACAAGAGGTTTGTGAGGACCAATTAAAGATGAAAATGAATAGAGAAAGTTAAAAAGAGAATGATTAGGCCAAGAGATCTAATGAAGCTCAAAATCAAGTAAAGAACCTAGGTTGGCCGAGAGTTGCACAGTAATTACAACAAATGTCACTTCACATTCTAAAAGTAAAAGCAAGTGTGAAAGGTTAAAGGAAAACGGAGCTAACTTGTCTAAAGCTACGAATGAGATTAAAAGAGAAATCTTCATTAGGAAATCTACATTTTTATGCTTATCTAACCCCAATTCTTTGAGTATGCAATGTATAGGTAATCATGAGACTAAGAAGGACTTGATGCTTAGGAGACAAACTATAGGGAAGTATGAGCTTAATTCTTTGTATGATGCACTTGCCTTTACTTATACTAATTTTTGTCTTAAGAATGTTGTTAAGGTGTTGACTAATGAAGCATGGACGAATCAAGAAGGTTAGAACACCTTATGAGATGACTAAAGGTTTCACTTTCAAGAAATTTTGTGTTTTAGGGCCAAGTGCAAAGTTATGTATAAAGGAACCTTGGAACAATATAGGTGGAAGAAAGGAAGTACTTGGAAATTTTGCATTATCAAAAAAGGAAACTTCTTTAACTCTTACTTATCATAATACTTCTAACTTACATAACACTAATTGTGACACAATAGACTTTCAAGGCACTTTCAATGATGATGTGAAATTCTTGATTGATCCTAATAATGCTTATCTTTTTAATGTTGAATGCCCTTTTAGGTGGAATAAAGAGTTTAAGAAGGAGGAAACATCACAAATTTCTACACCTAGAAAAAGAATCTCAAACAAGAATTTCCACCAAGTTGATTCTACAAATGATAAAGGACTAGTATTTACGCACCTTAAGGAGGAATTGAAAACTACTTGGAGTTTCAATTATGCCATAGAAAATCACTTAAATTCTTTCTTTATTTCTCTAGATAGTATTATTGATATTAATTGGCAAAATATCTTGTTATTATATGATGAATAAACAAAAAAAAATAGGTAAATTTGTCTAACTAAACGAAAGGGAGTAGACAAGATGAGTCGCAATAGGTATTGCAAGTTAAAATCCATGCAAAGACAAGAATTTAAAGATTTAAAGACAAAAATCTTGTTTAAATAAACAAGTATTATCCTTGCAAACTTAAAAAAAAAATTTCTCTTCTTAAATCATCTTGTGTAACGAGAGTTTACTAAACTTCATCGTGAATACCTAAACTGTTAGCTTTACTATTTTGTTTTAACTTAACTTACTACAGTAGAAGTTTTGAAAAATCATTATATTTAAAAATACTTAAAAATTACACGTAAAAACACTTAAAAACTATTTTTATGGACATGAATGACTTCGACAATACTACTTATACATTTTTAGTTATAATGAAGTTTTGTGGTTATTAAAGAATTCAAAACAGTCTCATGTTATAAACAAATCAATATAAACGTACTGTGTTTATATTTCTTTAATATACAAGTGCTTGAATTTGTATTTTTTTATTTGTCCAAAAGACCCTGGCAAAACTTTTTGTGTGAAAAAAACTTGCAAGATTTTATAAAGTATAATTTTACTCCCTTCTTAATTTGACATCAGACATTCTTTTATTTTCTTGTCTAATCTTTAATTTATTTATTTTTTTATATCCACCGGTTGAAAACATGAAAGGGAGGAAATTATGGAATTATATATAATGACACAATAAATGTATAGACACTAGTGTTCCAAACCGTTGCATGCATCCATGTCACATTTAACATGCAACGACATTATCCCGAGTAGTTTAATCATAAGCATCCTCGTACCCTTATTCTTGTTACAACAATGGATACAAAAGCTGCATGTTCTTTTTGAACATTGAATTTTATGGTAATTACTAAGTTCAGGGGTAATATCCACCATGGCCACCACCTTCCCCACTACCCGCACCACCTCCGTATCCTCCTCCGTGTGCACCACCACCACCACCACCGCCACCACCAGAACCACCACCTCCACCACCAGCTGCTCCACCTCCATATCCACCACCTGATCCACCACCACTGCCATATCCACCTCCATAGGCTCCACCAGCGCCGGCACCACCACCACCGCCTCCACCACTTCCACCGCCACCTCCATATGCCCCACCATGATCTCCACCATATCCACCACCGGCTCCACCTCCTTCGCCACCTCCATAGCCACCACCAGCACCTCCTGCACCACCACCACCACCACCTCCACTGCCACCTCCGCCACCGCCAGCATAACCGCCCCCATGAGATCCACCTCCTCCGTACCCTTCACCACCTCCTTTACCAGCTCCTCCTCCATATCCGCCACCTGCAACACCACCGGCACCGCCCCCACCTCCGCTTCCTCCACCACCTCCATGGCCGCCACCGGCAGCTCCGTATCCCCCACCTTCTCCAGCGCCTCCACCAGCTCCTCCTCCGTAGCCACCTACGCCGTGCTCTCCAGCGCCCCCATACCCTCCACCGCCTCCTGAACCTCCACCACCACCTCCACCACCGACGCCAACACCAACACCAACCTCACCATGGACACCGGCACCAATGCCTAAGGTGAGGAGTGTTCTGGTAGCGGAGCATATGCCTACACTCAATAGCGCAAAAAAAACAACGCTGAGAACTTTCGAAGTTTTCATATCAGATAGTATGAAATCCCATAGTGAGATTTTAGGAATTACAGGTGGGTATATATAGGAATCGTATGAACGTTAATGGGTCAATCAGGTGCAAAAGTGCATCTTGTGCTGTCCGACTTAGAATGCAGAATGATCCATAGAGTAAACACTAGTGCTATAGAACACCTTAGACTTTTATTTTTATTTTTATTTTTTAATATATGCGGAGGTACATGAGAGGAAATGATTTTGTGATATACACCATGATTTAGGAAAAACTATTAAATGCTGAGAAATAATTTAGTCTGGATTAAAATCTATAGAAGATACGTTATTAAAGTTTTTTTGTAAATTAAATTTGAAATTAGACGTGACATAAAGATTAATTAGTTATGTAATTTCCAATCATTTAATCAATTTTAGAATCTTAATTAATTTTCTGACAGAATTATTAACAACACACTTTCTGATTTTTTTAAGATACTTTACTAAAATTCATTAAAAATTGTATATTTTTTAATCTTATTCATTATTTATAATTTTTAATAAATGTTAACTAGAATAAGTGTTATACGGAATATATTAGAGGGTTTTACTACTCAATGGCCCTCCCGTGTCTGGATATATATGATATGTATTAATTTAAGATAAAAAATAATAATCACATGTAGAAAATACATGTATTATGTCACCAATGATGTCAGATTAGCTAAAGTCGAACGTAAATTGTATTTTAATGTCATTTCTAAATAAAATTGACGTGAAAAATATATTTTATATCAGTATAGAATATATTTTTCACGTCGAATTTGGAACACTCTTATTTTCTGTTGAGTTTGACAACGGTTTATTTTAACATTAACTGCTTGTTAGATTGGGCCATTGAGGTCATTGAATTCTGTCACGATAAGTTGATTCTTTTTTTATGTAAAATATGCCTCAGCATTGCACTGGTCCTTGTGTTTCTGCCTATCATTTGGTACTGTCATAGGCCTCGTATCTAGCCATAGTCATCTAAGAGCCTGAGCTATAATGATCAATACATACATTCTTCAAGTGTAGGTTTCTTGACATTGCTAAAATAAAAAATTTTGTACCTAAATGTGCTTCTATATGCCAATGTCAAATAATCTGTCATATATCAATGGCCTTTCAATGTTATATTTTTCGTATTTTATTTGACAAAAGCCAAACTTCTTGAATTTTTACAACTACTCTTGTATAGATTTCTACCATAATTTATAGCATAATCCTGAGATGAACTTAAATAACAAATTTGAAAAACTAGGATAATGATTAGTACACTTCTCAAGATTCTAACAGCTATTAGAATGGCCTAATGTTTAAATGCGAGCAACATCAATATAGCAATTAGGACTAGCTTTTCCACGATGTTTTGGATGAAAGTTCATAGACTTAATTGTGGCCTATTGGATTAAGTATTATTAGCTGTTGTGGGTTCTTTGCTGTGTCACTGATTGTGTGGATTAATTTCTTCTATAGATGCCCTTGGAGGAGTGCTAAGTGCTAACTTCTCATTTGGACAAGCCCCGTGTTTATATAAGTTGTATGAAATCAGGCAAGTTATATATGAGCCGTGAGTATTGTCAGAATGCTTCATTGGGAAATAAGAATTGTTTATTATGGTATTAGAATTTCTTCGCTTTTTTAACTTTGTCTGAATCTTATTTTATAGTAGGACACATAAATGGTATGCGCCTGGTGGAAATTTGGTGACAGAAAATTGTGAGTCATTTTATTTATTCTCTTTTATGTTTAGAATTGGTATATTGCTTGTAAAATTAAAATTATTCTTTATAGGAGATTACTGTTTTGGGAAGAAATTACTAGTTGTTATTAGTTTAGGGCCCGTCTGAATGATGCTGACACTCTTAATATTTTCTCTTTTCTAAAAATTTTACTCAATCTACTAATACTTTATCAAAGGAGGTTTCTTTCCCATGGTATGAATTCCTTGATGAGTTTATGCAGAAGAGGAATTTTGATTCATAATGATAAATAAACTTGATTGTTTCTTGAGAATTTCCTTTGAGAATGATGCATCCATGAACATCCATGTAAAATAACAAAGCTAGAAAATCCATTTTTTTAACTTCTACCCCACATTTTACATTGATTATTATAACAAACGTAAAAAGTATGAATTTTCTACATTCGTTCATTTAAAGAACCAACGTCAAAATTAGTAAACCGACGTGAATGAAGATTTTTTTCGTGTTTCACCTACCATGTTAGTTTCATAATCAATGAAAACAAAATAATATTTAACTGATATACAAAACTCTTTTTTCATTAATGAATAAACGTTTTTTTGGAGTTTAAAATCATAATACAATAATTTATTTTTCTTTTTGTTTGTGGTTATGAGCACATGCCGAGAATAGATTTTTCCCACAAGCTGATTTGATTCAAGTACATACACACACTAAACACAACAATACTGAGTAGTGTGCTTTTGCTGTCACCCATTAGCTTGATCTTATATTCTCATTGGTGATCAAGAGTTGGTTATTATATAGTATAAACCTAATCTCATCTATCAGATAATGCACTTATTTCGTATTTTGATGGATTTCTGACTCATTCACATATTATGTTCACACTTTGCACCATTGGTCCGTGAATAATTAAAGAAGTATAGAAATTTTTAACAATCTTCAGCACCTTATAATCCATTAGATTCGACTAACCCTTTTAAGCTTTTTATTTTTTATTTTTTTATTTCATTCCTCCCGCAGGAAAAGATAGTATTATGATAGATTTGTAGACATTCGATGCGATGTTGGTTTAATTTTAAGTACTAAATTTCGAATTAAGGATGCACAAGTCAATTTAGTATTTTAGTTTTGGACATTAGGAATATGTCAAAAGGATACGGGGAATTGTGTTAATCGCTATATATAATAAATAAAATCTAATTAAGGAAATAAAAAGGAAATGCCCATGCCCATTTCTTTACATGTAATCGTAATTAATTCTCTAAGAATTGGAATAAGTTTCAGTAATATTAATGAGGGCTTTCCCGTCAATAGGAGCTTAAGGTAGGAGATTATTTGAGTTATTTTCTTTTCCCTTTATTGCTATATATTCGTTATGATCTGGCTAAATATGATCCACCAAGGTCAGATGAAATTATTATATTTTAGCATAAGGTTTATACATACAATGGTACGCACACACTATGGTAGTCAGTGGCTAGGTGTGTGGAAGTGTTCGATTGATAACTTGCTATAATTTGATGAGACCTTACTTTAACAACGATGGTGCTGCTTGTATAGTCCGTGAGTGTGTGTGGGACCTGTCCATCTCGTTCTGCTTGTTCAGTGGATTAGCCTTTTTCCTTTACGGTTGATTTTGAAGCGCAGACTTCTCTGATTATAACAAAAAGTTTCCCACTATATTGAAACGCTGCGAGCAGAGAGCATTAGTTTGAAGCCAAAACAAGGACAAGAATAAGCACGAGAGAAAACGATCATATCAAGATGACTAAACACCCACTTGTAAGCTTTGTCAACTTGTATCCTTCCATAGTTTTTTTTTTTTTTAAAAAAAATTATTTTAAATAATCAACTATTGTTAATATAGTTGGATGATATCTAAATCATTTTAAACTTTATAAAATTTAATATATACAATCTCTTTCTCTTTCGTTCAAATTTAATATATATATATATTGTCTTTGTTTTTCTTCCTAACAACTCGTCGTCATTTTTACATCGTCTGTGTAATCTCTCTCTTCCCGTGTCATTTTTCCTCTCTCGTGCCACTCTTTAATTTTTGTGTCACTTGTCCTTATTTGTGTTACAACCCACCATTGTTGTTGTCTCACCGTCGTCATCTCCACGTTATAAGCCTTGTTGGCGTTTCTTCAACTAAAGCTCTCGTCGGCATTCATGTTTTCTTCGTCGGCTTTGTTCAGATTTTCACCATTATTCCTGTTGCCTTCCTCTTTCCTCTATTGCCTCGGTGACACACGTACCGAACGTATGTCAAATAGACTAAATCCGCCCACAACCTTGCAGTAGTAGGGTGGACCTAAGTCATCTCCCAACGGATTACTCTATTAATACTCATAGGCGAAATTGTAAATTCAATTGGGGATTGTAAGCGTAGAAAACAATTAATGTAAATCAAAATCAATTAAGAAACTAAATGTAATGGAGGAAATAGTAATCAAGTTGCATATTCAAGATTAATCAAGAAAGCACCAATTCGATCTCCATTGATTCTCAATTTCCCTCACTGACTCCTAAACACGAATGTAATATTTATGCATTGCAATTGAAGCTAGAATCACTGCACTTCAATGCCGAACTAGCGCTCCAAAACCTTGATAATGAAAATGAGATAATGCATTGATGATTCCTATGTGATGCAAACACGTATCTTGGTGTTTAGGAAAATGGAAATAGTGTGAACTAAGTCGAGTAGGTCCCTATCAGGTCCTTGAACCTTGGGAATAAGGGTGTGTCAATTAGTTTGGATCTCTTACCATGTTGATCACATGAGTTAAGGACTTCATCCTATGTGTAACTAGTGACCTAGATACGTAATTATCGAGTATTCTTCGGTGAGAGTGTAATTAAAACATATACTCCTAAACTATATTTTAAAACTTTTCAATACCACATGAGAAGTAAGAAGCATCATATACACATGCAAAATTTATCAATGTTTTTGAAAAAGAAAGGTGTTTATTTTATGGTGTTGCATAAATGTATGTTTTACAATTATTACCACTATCCTTTATTTAAGAAGTCCATCCTTCCATGTTTTCTATGCGGTTGATATATACATATGATCTTCAACTTACGTTTAAGGCAGGAGACGGATAGCAGGACATAGTTGTAGAAACGAAAAAAAAGGCTTGGAAGTTATTTAAAATTTTTTTTAAACCTTTATTTAATTAAAATTGTTGTCAATTGTAAATTCTTAATTTTCTTATTATGTAAATCGTTACATGTTCTTCCAGGCGTGTATCTTAAATTTAGTCCTTACATTATTTTGCCATTAAAAATTTAATTGAGTTAGCTAACATTATGACGTGATAGTTGACTTGGTATCGAGATGATGACCAGAAGTCAATTAAAAAATGGGTCATAAAAAGACTTCAACCCACTCTCTATACAAAATTTAAAGGTAACACAATTTCTAGACTAGCCGTACGAGTGCAAATTATAATACATGTAAGTCAAATAAATAGTTAAACACTCACATATATTTAATACTACTGTATAAAAAATATTAAAAGAACAATATAAATCAAATTTGATACATAATAATTTATATAGTGTTAATATTATTTATTTATATAACTTTATAGTCATAAATTTATGTAGTTATAAAAAAATTCAAAACAAACCAGGGAGTGTGAACAGTGAAAAGGGTAACATAACGCGATCTATGGGCTTTTCAATGATATGGTTCGTGGGCCACGTTTGATTGGGGAACAAAGTGGGCCTGTGTAAGTGGGCTGTACAACACACAATGAGTCTGTGAAGAAAGGACACGTAACCCTTCCTTCTTACCACTTCCCATCTTCAAACTCACAGCACAATCATTCCTTTCTCTCCCTTCTTTGCTCTGCCCTAATCTCATCCGCAGATCTCTTCTTCCCATTTTCAGTAAGCTTTTCTTTCTTTTTTCCATCCTCTCCAATTATGCATTATTTTCAACCTTCTCTTCGCCCTGACTTAATATTTTTATTTTCATGATTCATAAATTCATTAATAAATATTTAATACTGTACTATGGCATGCTTAAACACGATTAACAAGAATTGATTTTATTACCTTTGTGGAATTTATGACTTCGGGCGCCATGTTTTATTCAGACTATTTTTCCTGACTTTCTATCAGCCAAATCTTTTGTTTCTCTTTAAATCTTGTGTTTTGGATTTATTCTTTCTTTCTGTTGTTGAGAGTGTTTTATTCTGCAATGGCATGTTTGAAATTTGAAGCTTAAATTTAAGGTAATGGTATTTATGCTTTGTGTTGAACATAGATTTCAACTTTGAAAATTGTGTTGGGATATAGAGAGCTTTGTCTATATCTATCTATAAGGATGGTCCTCTGATGGGGAAAGGAACCTAATTTAATTCTATTTTGTTATGGGTTTGATCTACGTAGTGTTGTTTCTTGTTTTAGCTCATGTGGATCTTTTATGTGTTCTCTTCGATTTATAATAAATCTATATATTATTCTATGTTAGATATTACTAGAATTTACTTTAAGGCCCTAGGTGGTTCTGTTATTTTTCGTTGTTTTCGTCTTGAACCATTTGGTTGACGTCATGCATAAGATAGCACAAATTATTGTGGAACTTGATGCAGACTTTTGAATTTTTTTTTCTAGATAGAGGTATATGCTTGCCTTAATTGATAAAAATACAACCTCCCTCTTTCCCCCAATTTTAATTGTTTGTTTGACTAGTTGAAATGAATTTGTAATAATTTAATTTTTGAGGGCATATTCTTTCTAAAGCCTTGTTAGAAGGGCTTAGGTATATTTGAACCACAACAAAAGATTAAGGAAGCCATAGATTTTGCGCAGTCTAATTCTGATTTTATTTTATACCTATATTGTTGTTGATTACTTGTCTAGACCTGAATTTATGTTCCGTATATAAGTGGAGTCTCTTTCATGTTATTTCACTTTTTTGCATTTTTTATATTCATTTAATGGAAAAGATCAGTAAGAACATGTGACAAAAATAAATATGAATGTTTTTTTGTTTGCTGCTTGAAGTCCTTCCATTGTGGAGCTCTGAAACTTGTAGTGTAGACACTTGAACACAAAATATATTGGAAGGATTTTTTGCTGTATCAAGAGTGTCCTGGCAGAAAGCTAGTTATTGGTGTTGAGGTTTACACTTTGCATCTTATGATAATAATTATAGATAATTCATCTGTAAACCTCTCAATCAGTTAATGGCTATGTTTTCCAAGCATTCTTTATATGGATATTTTGGGAGAGGGTGGGGGTTGGATATGGGGTATGTATTATGATTATGGATTCTGAATTTGTGGCAATGATTTGGATTGGCCTGAATTAATTTTCTAATAAAAGGATTTTTGTTGCCCTCTAAAGTCCTCATCCTTTCCAAGAAAACAAATTTGCACTTATATGACTGACTTCCTGTAACATTTGTTCCATAATTTGTATCCTGACTTTGCTTTTTAAAATGTGAGTTCACTTCCCTGTCGCCTTTTGATGGATATGTGTTTTTTCCTTTACTATTCCTTTTTTGCACTATATACATTCTGTTTGGGAGGATTGCCATTTCTCATGTATTGTATTTCCTGTTTCTCTCTCACTATGAACCCGGCTTTTATGCATTTTTTTAGAATAAGAGCATGACAAATTGTGGTACTAGTTTGCATGGTTGTTTGTCACTTTGTTTTTAAAAGTTTATTGTATTAATACTATGGACCTTTGCAGGAGCATCACATCTTAGCCTTAGTCCTCAAGGCATCACAAGTTGTAGATACAGATTATACTCAATATGGAGCTGAGTACTGTTAAAGATGCTTTTGACCGCGTTACTAAGAAGCAAAAGTTATCTTGTTCCAAGACTCAAGAAGCAATTGATCAGATTAGACAGGAAATTGAAAGTGTTTTAGACACAATGCAGTCAGTGAATAACACTGACCATGAACTCGATTATAAAACTGTCCTTAATGAGCTTAAGGCCAGTTTACTTAAAATTGCTCCACTTAGTCAAATGGAAGGTACACAAAAGGAGCTAAATGTAGCACTCAGCAAGTATGGGAAACTCCTTGAGAAATACTTCAACCCTGATATATCCAAGGCTTACAGAAATATTGACTTCGATATACATACGTTAAACCAAATAATTGCCAACCATTTTTATCGCCAGGGCCTTTTTGAGATGGGGGACCATTTTATGACTGTGGTTGGAGAGCCTGAATCCTCCGCCATTATGAAATCTCCATTCCTGGAAATGTATCTAATACTTGAAGCCACTCAGAATCAAAACCTGGAGCCTGCCCTCAACTGGGTTGCTGCAAATTGTGACAAACTTGCTCAAAGTGGATCTGATATTGTGTTGAAACTTCACTCCATGCAATTTGTGAAAATACTTCAAAATGGAAGTAGAGATGAAGCTCTTCATTATGCTCGGACACACCTTTCACCTTTTGGCTCCAGTCACATGACTGAAATTCAGAAGCTTATGGGCTGTCTTCTATGGACCGGAAAGCTCGACCGATGTCCTTACCATGAATTACTATCCCCATCTAACTGGGATAAGTTGGCTGAAGAATTTAAAAGGCAGTTCTGCAATCTTTTGGGACAGTCATACAATAGTCCATTGAGCGTGACTGTAGCTGCGGGGATCCAGGTTTTGCCACCCCTCCTCAAATTTATGAATGTCATGGCAGGGAAAAAGCATGAATGGCAGTCTATGAACCAGTTACCAGTGCCGGTTGAGTTGGACCGCGAGTTCCAGTTCCATTCAATCTTTGTTTGTCCTGTCTCAAAGGAACAAGCAACTGAGGATAATCCTCCGATGCTAATGTCCTGTGGCCATGTCCTCTGTAAGCACTCTATCTTGAAGATGTCGAAGAATAGCACAAAAGTGTTCAAGTGCCCATATTGCCCCTTTGATATTGATGCAGCACAATGCAAGCAACTATATTTCTGATGTTGATGGATTTGTATGAAACTCTTGTATAAACTTGAATCATGTGTTAGCATAGGTGTAACCGTGTATGGCGTTTAATAAGCCCATGCCTTGTTGTGATGTTTGTATGTTTCATAAATTCATTGTAAATAGAAATTCTTTTCAATTTGGATATGACTGCCAAGTCCATTAATTATAAGCAATCATTATAAGCATTGATATTTGATATGCATCATAACTCATAAGTTGGTTTTCCTATCCAAGAGGTCAATGGCTTCAGCTATAACGGGTCCTGCTTCCATTGCTACACGCATCCGTTTTACCGTTTACAAGGGTAATTTTTACTTAAGAAGATTGGGCTAGTGTTGTTAATACAGCTTTATCGTCATGTTCTTCAAAAGAAAGAATAATAAGTAAAGCACATGGGCGTCGTCATTATTGCGACTTAAATCACGAACCATGACCAATCCAAAATTTACTAAAGTTGGCAAGTCTATCCATTACAATAATATAATTAGTAAAATAACAAATCAAAATGATTAGGTTTTTATTCCTATAGAAAAGATATACACAGTACTATGTTCTGAAACTCCTTTGTAGGAGCATTTGAGAGTTTATCTTCACATTGAATATTTATTGGGCAGAATTCTACCGTGTTCCTATGTTGTTATGTGAATATTTACAATTTTAAACTTTAACTTGTTATAGTACGTTTTCACTGTAAATGAAAATTAGAAATATAAATGATTACATTATTTTTAATAATTAAAATTAAATTATAAATGAACAGGTATGCACAATTTTAATATTTTTTATATTGAATTTTAATATTTTTTAAAAAGAATTTTCCGGGTAATTAAAATAATTAGGGACAAAACTATGGTTCCTTAACAGGGACAGCCGCCTCCTCTAACTACAAAAAATGGTTCGCATTTACATTTTAAAGTTTTTTTTTTCTCACTTGAGATGCACGTACACATTGTTATTTTTCCTCTTTTCTCTCCTAAAATTGTGTAAAAATGTGACCGACTAGTTATAACACTTATACACTATTACAATTTTAATATCACAAATTTTCTATAGTTCACGCAAGAGTATCACACGTTATTAAAATGAAGTAAACTAAATTTTAAATCACTGAATAAATTTTAAAGTAAAATTCTACAACTGTTATATCTTAACAAATAAATAATGTTTTAAATAATGAAATATTTAACATTTATAAATAGCAATAATCACTCAAATTTAAGAAAAGAAAAGGCAACATATCACGTCTATGAGTAATCAAGTTCCTTCTCTACCTAAGCTATTTCTGCCTCCAACAAACTGTTTATCTGCTTCCCAGTTTGCAGGGTCATCACAAGATGTCAAACCATATACATGACTAGTTCACATTTTAATCATAATAATGAGTTCAACAGGAGCATTTTGTAAAAGATAGAACACAAGAAGGGGGTTGAATTGTGTTACTTAAAAAAAAATTGTTCCTTTCATCTGTGAGTTTAAAGGGGTTCGGACGAAACAGTTTTAATCTTTCAAAGATTGATTTTAATGAACAGACGTTATAGTTTGATTATCCCCGTTAGTCAAACACTTAAGAAGATAAATACACAAGTATTTTTATACTGGTTCGTCTATACAAGACTACGTCCAGTTACCCAGCAACCACTGGGTTTTCACTACAAACCGTGAAATGGTTACAAGTATTATTTGCGCCCAGCCACTTCTGGCTATTACACGATATTCTTTGAACACAGCCTTCGCAGGCTAAACAACTTGGGTATTCTTTGAACAACCAGCCTCCTCAGGCTAAAACACCACTCAGGTGGATTTGAAAGAGTTCTTTGAAAAGAGAGTTTCCTCTTCGCAGAGAGGGTTTTACAATGAAGTACCAAAGATACAGTGAGCGAAATTACAGTAGATTGAATACTAGAAGCGTGTTCGCCAACTGAACTTTGAAGAAGTGAAGTCTTTAAATAGGCAACGTCTTCAGATATTCGTTAGACATAGAAGAATGTCGTTGAACATTTTCCTCGAGAGCTTCCAAAAGGTTCAGATAGTACTTGAGTGATTGATGGCGTGTGCAGCAGATTTAGATAACGTGCGCAGTACTTTTTCTGACATGTACAGAGACTTTGACAAAAAGGTGAAGACCTTTTCGAGTTGCATGTGTAAGCGCGAATCCTCATACTGATCTTGGATGCTTCTAATGAGTACTTCATAAGATTTGAAATCTTGGCGCGAGTGACTCGTACTTTGCTTCACTTCTTGGACAGACGATAAACTTCTTCGAGATTTCATCTTATCCTATCATTTGATGACTTGACTTGAGACAGACGAATGACTTCAACTTTGAAGGGTCATCTTTCGTCTGTACTTGTTTCGTCTGACTTGCTTGCCGATGTTTCGTCTGTGAAAGTTTCGTCTGTCTTGTAATAATCAAAACTTTAAATATGTTAATCATCTTGATCTAACAGTTAATCATCTTGATCTAATACATTTCAACACAAAAAGTATAAGAAAGTATATACACTCAATTCACACTTTATCATAACCAGTCATATCGTGCAACCCAGCATGACTCATGCTACTTAAAATTCACTTTCATGCAATGTGGTACCATTAAAACAATTGAGTGATGTCTAGGAATACATATCACACTCTTACTAGAGATAGTGTATAGTCACAATCAGGGCAACCAGTGTTGCAACGAGAGTAGTTTCCCTCTCATGGTGATCGACTATAGTGAATGTTTTCCCCACCATAAATACCCTCAAAGTGTTAGATCATTACATCGACCTGTTAGAGATCAACCGTTCTAGTTCCATTCATCCTCACTTTTTGAAAACATTTTTGTTTCACTTAGCATTCCTGATAATCGTCGTCATTTTCTTGAAAACATTATGCATCACAAGCACCTCCCCAAGGGGCAACCTCACTATTCCTCCACAACAACAAACATCAATCTCTCTTACTTTCAAACTATTACAATCGGTTATCATGAACCTAAGCGTTTCATCAATGCAACATGCCCCGCAAAATTACTCTCTTAACAAAATATTTAACACCATAATTAAATGAATTAAAATCAACATACACAAATAAACACGCGTAAAATCAATATAAGTAAAGAAATAAAAATGGTTAGTGCAAAAATATAACATACACTTTGTCATAAAAAACAAGAATTAAATTCATACAAAATTTGATTAGTTAAATAATAAAGTTAAACTAAATGACTAAAATAAAAGGGGGAGTTGTTAATAAAATGACCATTACCGAGATTAAAATTAAGTGTTAAAAACAAAATAATTTAACTTTTATACAATATATATAAAAAGAAACAATTACTTATATGCAGTAATGTATGTCATTTCTAATGAAATAAATTCATTTGTAAAGTGATTAACATTAAGTAATTTTATTCAACATCTAACCATTTTAGATAAAATTAAACAATAATGTAAATAGATTTACACCGGAACGTTTCCAAAATATTGAACTTTACATTTTACAAAGAAAAAAAAAATTAAAATTAAAGTCAAATAAAATAGCATAAAATGTTTAGAATTAGAGAGTACATGACGAGAGGAAAATTGATTGCTTTCTATCGTAACATTTAATTGGTTTGACTACTTATATTAAAATTACATTATTATTTAACTATAAACTATGAAGCTTAATTCGTGATTCATCACTGAAATTCAGTGTCATTGAAACCATTTATAAGGAAGAAAACGAGTCACCTAGTGCCTCTCTCTTGCCTCCCCTCCAATGGCAGCCTATGGCAGTCCTCAACCATTCGTGGTGTCCCTCACAGCTGTTGTGACTCACACGTTAATCGTCACCACAAACCAGACCCTAAACTTCCGCTAGCACGATAAACCTTGTCGTTGGCCACCAGCAACACAAAACCCAGCTCCAAACCTACACAACGGGTACCCATCAACACCAACATAGGCCTCCCCTTATGACAACATGATGGAGGTTCATCCACAACTTAAGAAGAACTTCAGTCAACTAGGAGGATCATAAGGTCAATGCTAAAGAGAATTCAAGAGGAGATTGAAGGAGAGTTGACCAAGTCAACATAAATTTAAGAGTCAATTTTGGAAAACCTCACTCTATTATTAAAATCTTATAATTTTCTTTTAGTTTATGATTAATTGGACAATTAAATTTATAAAGTTTGAATAACTTGGGCCTTAATGTGGATACAAAGTCCATGACCAAGCTATGCTAGATTTATGTCGATTTCCTTGGTGAAAGGTGGAGAGTGTGCGCCACTCTCCAAGAGGAGAATGATAGAGAAATTGGAAGGAAATTAGTGTTCTTACCGCTAACTTAATTTGAATTTTAACCTTAGGATTAAATCTAGATCCAAGGGATAAAATTCAAATTAAGTTAGTCATATTTTTAGCACCAAACTAATTTAAATCTTAACTTAGGATTAGACCTATATCTAAAGGATAAGATTTAAACTTAGTCACATTTTTTGTGCCTCTTCCATTTGAATTATGACCTCTAGATTGGATTCCATCCTATAGCTAGTATCTTGATCCATGAAGCTTAATTTGTGTGCTAGTTTGGAAAGGCTTAGCATCGCTTGATCAAGTTACTAACCTAAGGGCTTAGGATTCAATTGTTGGCACCATAATTCAAATGTATTCCTCCTAACTTGGCACCACCCTTTATTATATATAGGGTTGACTTTCCAATTATAAGGACTTTTTGTCAAATTTGAATAGAAGCATATTTTACTAATAGAAAGTATTCTCTTCTAGGTTTCGTGAGAGAACCTTACTTGAGTTTTATCATGATGGATTATTAATCTATGACATGAATTAAAATGATGAATTGGACATATAATACCATAACTATTCAATGGATTGATGATGTTTTAATTAATAATAAACTTATTTTGAAAAGGGAGATAAACTTTCATTCATTCATACATTGACTCAAAAGAGTTAGCATTGGTAAAAGGTGTAGGTAATAAACTTAATTTATGCGTCTAGGCGTGGTGCTAGACTTAGGGATCTTAAAACAGTAAGAATTCATTTAACTTATGATGATCACATGTTCTTTTATGATATTATGTGCACCACTATAGGGATCTCAACTGGCCTGTAAGTTTTACGATGATGATGTCGTATTATCTGTGCACCACTGGAGCATGCATCATATAAGAAATTTTTATTTAGTCATAATTCATTTATTTACTTATTTAATTATTGTATGTATTCTTATTGAAATTTATTATCTAGAACTTACCCTTGTTTGTTTGTGTCTTTGTTTGTGTATGTGGTTTGACACATGTGATGATCCTGATTTTATCTGGGGAAAGATTAATAGGTTAGATTCAATATTTCTATTTGGAAGGTTGGCGCAAGAATGGGTGACTTGTATGGCTAACTAATGAATATTTATGAATAATATATATTGATAATTTTCACAAGTAATGAACATTACATATTTTTTTTATGAAACTCTGTATATAATTTTTTTATGCAAAATGATAAGCCGTTATTTTATGATATAATTGATATGTTATATTTTCAAGAGAAGAAAATGATGGTGGTGGTTTTTTTTTAACATATTATCACAAAATTTTTATTCAAATAAATTTAAAGGAAAGAAAATGTTTTCTATTAATAGTAATAAAACGGAGAATTTGGAAGTATTTTAATAATGACAAGACAGGTACAATCCCATAGTTCATTTTTTGTCTTGTAGGAGTAAAATCTGTTGTATTCTATTCTAGATAATGCACAAGTGATTGCATATCTAGCTTTGTTATTTAACTCCTAGATAGTAAATTCCTCATAGGCCCATTCACACTCGAGTTTAGTGAGGGGCATGTCGCTTTTTGTGATGATCGTCCAAAGACAATACTAGGTGGACTTGATGTACATCTCCATCTAGTATACCTAGTAAGGATAAATCATCACCAAAAAATTCTATTTGTTTGTTCATAGAAGATCCTTTTGTGACGACATGTTGGATGAGCTTATTATTCTGAATTTTTTCCTCTAGACACTATCAGACGCTCAAATTATAAAGACAAAAACATAAGAAGGAGGGTCGAATTATTTTAATTAAAAATTTTCACAAGCTTTTAATAGACCAAGTATGCCTCTATTTGATTAGACTTAGTTTTTAAAAAATAATTTTCAAATCACAAAAGGTTTTAAGATAAAACAATTAGCCCATTTTAGTTAGTAAGCATAGAAAATATAATAAAGAAATAAACACAAATGTTTTTATACTGGTTTGTCTTAACGCAAGGCTACGTCCATTCTCTTATCAACTACTAAGGTTTCATCATATCAATAATAATTGATACAAGTATTCTTTGGCTACAACCTTAGGACTCAGTCTCTTTAGACTAATTACAATAAATATTCTTTATACACAACCACTTCAAGTTAACACCTACCATTAAATGTTAAGAAATTAAAAGAATAGGTTTGCATCTACCTGTGACTTAATCTCTACACAGAGACAAATTGATAAAAAAGAGCACACAAAGGTTTTCTAGAGAGATTGAGAATTCAAAATACAAGAGTTTTGGCTTGTGTAAAGTCTAACTTTAGTCATCAATCTTTGACCTTAATATAGATGGTTAGCTTAAGGTAGCTATTAGTTTCAAAAGCTTCAAATATTCATTCATTCATTCGTTGGAAATGTGTTGCACATCTATATATGGGTTATCTTATCATAGTTGACAACTTTATCTTTTGAAAGTTGAAGAATGCCAAAAAAAAAAGTGTAACTTTTTTCCTATAGTGAATCTTCAAGTGAGAAAAGTTATCTTTATTCTAATTTTGTCTCATCTTTTGATATGAAGAGTAAGTAGATTCTTTGTAGTTGATTTGATTATGGCAAGTCAACTTCTACAAGACAAATAACTAAGTTTCTGTTTGATATTTATTATTACAACTATTCCTCTGATCTACACTTTAAACTTCATCTTATGCATATATAAAATGATCATTTATAAAATACTTATAAGATGAATTGTAGTTACCAAAATTAAAGATTATGATTTATCTATAATCATTTTAATTTTAACAATAGTAAAACAAATAAATAATTATTTTTGAAAATAATTTTATGATTTAAATATTAATATATATATATATATATATATATATATATATTCTAAATTGTTGCTTCAAACATAATTATTATTTTTTAGTGATTCATAATTTGTTTTAAAAAAAAATCCTTAAAGAAACGTGCGAATTCACATTATAATATTGATATACAAATGCCATAACAACATTATATTTCAACCTAAAAAAGATAGCAAAACTGAAGTAACTAGAATTGTATATTTTAATAAATTCTGTCTTCAAATTACTTAAATTTTTAATCCCTTAACTTTTACAAATTTTAATTTCATTCATAATTTATTCTCTTATTAATTTTTTTGTCATGATAATCAGTCTTGACGTTAACTCTTGCTGCAAGTAATCACTTTCTACCAGTTAAAACACGTTAAATATTATCCACCAGTGAGAGAAAACAATAAAATTTGAATTATTATTTTGTGTTTTTATCAAAACTCCCAATCCATCGTGATTGTACTTCGCATTTCAAATTAAAGATACCTCAAACATAAAGCAATTTGTTTATTTATTTTACAAAATTCTCAATATAATTATTTGCATCAGATCACTTTTTAAATTTACAATATGCATCGAATGGGCAAAATCTACACTTTCCCCGTTTTAAAAACATGCAATCTTCTCTCATTTTCTATCAACTCTTCCTCAATTGGTCTAACACCATTTATTCATCTTAACATTCTTATATGATATTTTCTTCCAGCAGCTTATAGATCTCACTCCCACACCCTTTTTTTTTAAAAAAAAAAAAAATACATTCCAAAATACAAATTCCGAAATTATTTTCTTCCTCGGCTCTTTCTGGCTTTTAACTTGACTGCTTGATTGTAATTGTCAATATGACAAATGAAGACAGTTAAAATTTCAGTGAACGCATCGAGTAAGTAATAAGAAATAAAAACAAATACTCAAAACTCCTAGCCATGACTGCTACTAATGAATGGCATCCTCTCATGCCTTTGTTCTGAGAGGTGTCCTTCAATAATATTTTTCCCATATTTCAAAAGCAGACGCATGGAATTAGATTTCATCATACAACGGCCGTACGAAAGCATTGGCAATACCCCAAACCCATCAAGTTTGAACCCCACTTCATGCTAATATCAGGTATTTAACATACATGAGGGTTTTTGAAGCCATCTAAGTCGATAAAACTAACCTGTGGGTATCAATACAAATGAAGAATATGAGAGCTACATATATACAGTAAATATAGTAAGCAAAATACTCCAGCTTTTGATTAATCTAGATATCATTTGCTCTGATTAATCATATGTCTACTCATTTGCTTCTAAATCAATTAAAATGGTGCATTCTATCCATAATTCCTACACACTGACAGCGTCCCTGTACATTCTTATGACTTACATTATATACAATGACTACAGAAAATTTCATAAAATCCAAGCTGTGTACAGAAAAGGTGTTGAGAAAATGCTTGCCTGAGAGCCCAACATCAGCTAATCACAAAATTACAAAAGTGTTCAAATTAAGCACTCGCAGAATTCCAATTCCTGATCTTCATCACCTCACAGCAAATGCTATGCACTAGCCAAAAAGAGTTAGAAAGAAGCAGGACAATATAGCAAGCACTTCCACCATTCTAAGATATTCGGTGAAGTTGAAGCCTCCGGAAAATTATGGTTACGTCTGCAAATGAAGATAAAACCACTGTTATCAAAATCCATATCTTACTTAAGATTGGGAGTGGGTTGCAGGATTGTAAAACATAGGATCATACTATCTTACCAAAATGTAAAATTATACTAATAAAGTAATAATTAGTCTGAGAATAAGAAAAAGGCCTATAAAATAAAAAACATTAAAGCAAACTTAAAACTGAAATATCATAACCATAACATCCAGTACAACTCATAATTAGTCACATTCACATAAATAAATACCAGTCCCTGCCCCAATATGACCTTGCCCAGCAGAAGCCATTTTTCAGTGATTATGAAGAAACCAGAACCAGGAATGGGGAAGATGAGCATAACAAAAGAAAGGATCAAGAGAGATGGGGAAGGACGCTTAAAGCCAGCAAGGTAGATGTGCAAGAGAGATAATGTAGATGAAAGGCAGTTCAGAACCAGATGCTGCGACCAGCAAAAGGCTTAGGCACAGGTGCGAAGGGCTTGAATGAGACATGGGGTCTGTTTAGGGAAGCAAAAGTCACAATTCATGGCACAAAAATGGGCTAGCAATATGGGCTTATGCAGATTGGGTCACAAAAACCAACCCAAAATTTCCAATTTCATCATCAAAGACTGACATGATCTCAGTACAATCTTACCTGCTTCAGTTTAAGGTGTGATCCTGATCAAGACAGGATAACAAGATCGTAAAGCCATGAAATCTTGCAATCTAGACTGTTTTTAACAACATTGATCAAAACTATATAATTAAGAACATATTACTATGAGCACAAAGTATAAGTCCAATTTAAACTCACCCCATTACACAAAAAAAGTCTGTTGCTAGTCAGGTGGCTACTGGATAAAATAAAAAGATATCAAAACAAAAAGGAAAATAGTGAAAAAAACCAATAACAATGAAAAGTGCTTTCTTTGCCCTTGTATGAGTAAATCCTGAGACCAGCAGAGCATAATGCTGAGATAATGACCATCAACATGTTAGGTTTGTGTGAATTCCATTTTTACCCTCAAAACAACATCTTTTGGGGATTTATAGGGGCAAAGTATAGATTTTCCTCCCCTTTTTAAGAATTAAAAAATCTCTGATCTATCTATATATCATATTTAATATCTGCAATGCTAGCTAATACACTATAATGTGATAGTTTACTTATAACTGTTTTCATCATGTTGACATATTTGCTTAGATGTCATCCTTTGGCTTCAACAAAAGGCTACAAAAATAGAAACATTTCCCTTACTTTACATTTATGTTTATGATGAAATCCATAATCCAGTTACTGATTTTTAGGGAATAGTTACTATAAATTGTCTCTTTGTTATTTAGGCTTTGTTTCCATATTTATTTCCTAGAATAAAGAGATTCAGATATTATCTTTACAGAATCTCATCAGATTGTATTTTCTTAATTTAGTTCCTAGAATTAAGGGAATAATTTACACCTTCTCCCTATTTATTCATATAGGTTACTATTCAAAATTAAGAGAGAAATATTCACAGTTTATGAATTACAATGTCAAGCCTATAAAATATTATTTATTGACATGGAAATTTTAAATTCTAAAAAGAAAAATGTAGCTACATAGGTAATAATAAATTTTATAACATTATCATATTAATAATTAATAAATAACACAGTAAAATGCAAATTAAAAATAACTAATCAAATAAAATTTAATAAAGTAGTTGTGATCCCTAACCCGCCTTAATTCTAACTAATCAAAGTTAGCTGCCAATGTCTACCTACAAAGAAGTTGACCAAAAAAACTTAGTGACGCGTTGTAAAGTCAACCATCAAAACATAAGGTCTTACGGGGTTAAGATCCCACATCGGCTAAAGATAACACCTAAGTAGTGCTTATGAAGTATGAAAAATCCTCAAGCATTGAGCACGGTTCAACCTTCATGGAAAGAAATGTTAAAAGCACTACATAATGAAGGATTGGGGTTTGTTTTAGAGTGTAGGGAGAGACAGACAGATGCCTGGAACTGAACCGATGGAGACTTTACGGGTTTCAGTGTTGCTAGAATTTGAGGAAGTCTTTCAGATGCCTATTGGGCTACCACCTCAGCGAGAAAAGGACCATGCTATTGTGCTTAAACCTGGAGGAGCACTACCCAACATCAGGCCTTACAGGTATCCTCACTACCAGAAAAATGAAATTGAAAAAATTGTGAAAGAGATGTTACAAACTGGTATTGTGAAGCATAGTACAAGTCCTTTTTCTAGTCTTGTTATTTTGGTAAAGAAAAAAGACGGAGGATAGAGGTTCTGTACTGACTACAGGGCATTAAACAAGGCCACAGTACCTAACAAATTTCCTATACCAGTAATAGATGAGTTATTTGGATGAAATGGGGGGAGCAAATATTTTTCTAAGCTGGATTTGAAGTCTGGGTATCATCAAATACGTATAAAGGAAGAGGATATAGCCAAGACAGCATTTTTCGAGCTCACAAGGGTCATTATGAATACATGGTGATGCCTTTTGGGCTCACTAATGCTCCCTCAACCTTTCAAGCATTAATGAATCAGATATTGAGATCCTTCTTGAGGAAGTTTGTGTCAGTCTTTTCTGATAATATATTCATATATAGCAGCAGTGTGGAATTGCATGAGAAACATTTGAAAGAGATTTTAGGGGTGTTAAAACAGAATCAGCTATATGCCATTAAAAGGTATGTTCATTTGGTCATAATCAGATAGAATATCTAGACCATATAATTTCTGGGAGTGGTGTAGCCGCAGATCCCAGAAAAATTGAAGCTATGCTGAGGTGAACTGCACCTAAAGATGTAAAAGGGTTGAGAGGTTTTATGGGGCTCACGGGCTACTACTGGAAATTTGTTAAAGATTATGGAAATGTTGTGTGGCCATTGACACAATTACTGAAGAACAGTTTTGAGTGGAGTAAGGAGGCCCAACTAGCTTTTACGTCCTTGAAAATAGCTATGACAACCATACCAGTCCTAGCAGTACCAAATTTTGACAAAGAGTTTGTTGTCGAAACAGATGCATCAGACAAGGGATTGGGAACCGTTCTTATGTAGGAGGGCCAGCCAATAGCTTACATGAGCCAGTCTCTGATTGACAGAGATCAGAAAAAATCAGAATATAAAAGAGAAATGGAGTGGTTAGAGCAATTCAGAAATGCTGTCCCTATTTGCTTTGTAGACACTTCAAAGTACATGCAAATCAGAAAAACCTGAAGTTCTTGATGAAGCAGTGGCTGATATGGGAAGGACAGCAGAAATGGATCTCTAAATTGATGGGATATGATTTTGAGATCAAATACAAACTAGGGAGGGAGAATAGAGTGGCTGATGCAATGTTGTGAGAAATACAATTTGCCACAATTACCATTGAGAGATGTGAACTCTGGGATGGGTTGGAAGAAGAGGTATAGGCAGATGAGAAGCTAAGACACATAATAGAGGATTTGTTTGGAGATCCTAAAAGCCATGATGGCTATCAGTTAAAGAAGGGGCGTCTTTTTAAGGACGAAAAAGTTGTTATTCCAAAGAATTCTTGACGAATTCAATGAATATTATCTGAATTACATGATTCAGCTATGGGGGTACACTCAGGATTCTTTAAGACCTATAAAAGAATCTCGGGGTTAGTGAATTGGGAGGGAATGCAGAAGTTCATCTAGGCTAATGTGAAAACAAATACCAGACATTGAGTCCTGGAGGTCTGTTACAGCCTCTACCTATGCCCACTCAAGTGTATGTGATATATCTATGGATTTCATTGGCGCGCTTGCGAAAGCTGGAGAGTTAGATACTATGATGGTGGTGGTGGATAGATTGACAAAATATGCTCATTTTATGGCTGTTTGTCATCCTCAACTAAAGACAGCTGAAATCTTCATTAAAGAGGTAGTTAAACTACATGGTTTCCCTAGCACGATTTTGTCTAACAGAGATAGGATTTTCCTGAGTTCATTCTGGGCAGAGTTGTTCAAGCTAGCAGGCACTAAACAGAAATATAGTAGTGCCAATCACCCTCAAAGTGATGGTCAAACAGAAGTTGTAAATAGGTGTTTGGAGGCGTATTTGAAGTGCTTGACAGGCAAAACAGCCAAGGAAGTGGCCAAAATGGTTGAGCTGGGCAGAGTATTGGTATAATACAAATTATCATGCTGCTATGAAGACTACTCCTTTTAAGACTGTATATGGTCGAGACCCTCTAGTGTTGATCCAAGGGGATGCTCACCACTTACCTGTGGAGGAAGTGAATAAGTTAACTGCTGAAAGGAATGATATTGTGAAGGAGTTGCAGGAACAGTTGCTTAGAGCTCAAGAAGTGATGCGAGCCCAACCTAACAAACATAGGAGAGATGGGTGTGTCAAGTGGGTGACATGGTGTATTTAAAGATACAACCAGGGGCCTGTGGCCTAGCCTGTCTTCGGCCTGGCCTGTTTCATAAATAAGTCAGGCATAGTTTAGGCCCAGTCTAATTTTTTGGCCCCGTTTGGCCTGTCCGGCTGGCCTGTTGAGCTTGATATTAAAAATATGCTGAGGTAGAATTTGAATCCCATGTACCAAGGTTTAAATCGAAAATCACTAACCACTACACCACAAAACTCTTTCATCATAAACTACGATGAAAATGGCTTAAACAGGCTTATAAACAGGTACTGTAAATAGGCCTTGAAAACAGATCTCCTTAATAGGCTTTGCAAATAGGCCTTTATGAATAGGCTTGGAGAAACAGGATGGCCTATCAGGTCACAGGCCAGGCTAAACCGAAAAAAACAGTCTATTACAGGCCACATGCTAGGCTCAGACTTACAAAATATAAAACAGGTCTAGCCTGTTAAGCGTTGGGTCTGGCCTAGCCTAGCCTAACTTGTTCCCACCCCTACATACAAGTTGAAGAGCTTAGCAATAAGGGTGGACCGTTACTATGGACCTTATGAGGTGCAAGAGAAGATAGGATCAGTAGCTTATAGGCTCAAACTACTTTCGGAAAGCAAGGTGCACCTGGAGTTTCATGTTTCCTTGCTGAAGAAGGCAGTGACACCTACAACCACATTTCAGCCACTTCCAGCTTGTTTGAATGAAGAATGGCTCTTAAAGGTGATTCATGAGAAGGTGATAGAGTTGAGGAGGAGTGCTCAGGGAGAAGATGAAGCATTAATTCAATGGAAGGGCCTGCCAATGTTTGAAAATTCATGGTTGACAAAGTTCAGGAGGAGTTTCCTAATTTAATCCTGGAGGACAAGGATGGTTTTGAAGGGGAGGGAAAGATAGAAATGATAATAGGTTTGGAAGGTTGTATGTAAGATAAATAGGGGGAGAAAGAATGAATTTGTGTAATGCAAGAAGGTGTATGTGGGTGCCACCCTGGCAGGCAGATGCTAACTGCCAGGAGAGAGAAAAGGAGTCTAGTTATAGTGGGGGAGTGGGGTCCTAGTGAAGGAGGATATTTTTTGGAAGATTTTTTCCATTGGGAGGCTGTTAGGAATGGTACTAATTCTGTTACAATGTATTAATTTTTCTGGTTAAGTGTATTTTCTGTTAAAGCCTTTTTTATGAAGGCTTTTAGGTTTCTGATTGTACTACCCAGGTATGTTTATAAATACATGGGTCATTGCCTTATTTGGCAAGCCTTTCAATTAATCTCTCTCTTTTTCAGTTTTTCCCTCTCTCTCTGCCTTTCATCTCTTTTTTTATTTCTTTCTTTTCTGGTTCTTTCTATCTAGCTGTTTCATCAGCAAGAACCAGCTTTTCTGGTTATTGGTGGATCCTAAGTTAGGGCTAACAAGTGGTATCAAGAGTCATCCCCAAGAAACAAGCAAGAACAGAAAAGATGTCATCCATTACAAGGTTTGACATAAAGAAATTTGATGGGCAGATCAACTTCAGCATTTGGAAGGTACAAATGAGGGATGTGCTAACTCAGCAAGGATTGAAGAAGGCACTTGATGGAAGGTCCAAGAAGCCAGCAACTATGACTGATGAAAGCTGGGAGGAATTGGATGAGAAAGCCCTTACTACCATTCAGTTATGTCTTTCAGAAGATGTACTTAGAGAGGTCATTCAAAAAACTACAGTTGCTGGTTTGTGGACTAAGCTGGAAGCTTTGTACATGACCAAGAATTTGGCCAACAAATTGAGGTTAAAAGAGAGGTTGTATAGCCTGAGAATGACAGAAGGAAGCTCATTAAGGTCTCACCTAAATGAGTTCAACACAATCTTGATAGACTTGGAAAATCTTGAGGTCAAGATTGAAGATGAAGATAAGGCTGTATTACTTGTAGTGTCTCTCCCTCCTTCTTACAGGCACTTCAAAGAAATCATGCTTTACAGCTCCAATGACACATTGTCATATGAAGATGTAAAGTCTAATCTTCTCTCAAAGGAGATGTTTGATAATGAGCTACCCACCGACAAGAAGGGTGATGCCTTTACAGCAAGAGTAAGGCCTCAAGAAGAGCTAGATTCTGGCAAGAAACAATCAAGATCCAAGTCAAGAGAAAAAAACTCAGGGAAATCTTGCAAATATTGCAAGAAGCTTGGGCATGAGATAAATGACTGCTACAAGCTCAAGAACAAGAAAGAAAAGGAAGAAAATAACAAGAATCCTAAACCAGAAGCTGCTGTGGCAGATTCAGATTCAGAGTCTGATGCTGATGTTTTGGTGGCTGCAGCAGCAGTTTCAGATGTCAGAGAAGAATGGATTCTGGATTCTGGATGCACCTACCACATGTGTCCCAAAAGGGAGTGGTTTTCCACCTATGAACCAGTTCATTCAGGAGTTATTATGATGGGTAATGATGCAGTTTGCACAGTTGAAGGCAGAGGCTCAGTGCAAATCAAAACCCATGATGGAGCAGTCCAGACACTCACAAATGTGAGACATGTACCTGATTTGAGAAAAAATTTAATCTCTCTTGGAGCTTTGGAGTCCTTGGGATGTAGTTATTCTGCTGAAGGTGGAGAAATCAAAATTTCTAAGGGCTCGCTCACTGTTATGAAGGGAAAAAGAAGAGGTAATCTCTATTTCCTTCTTGCTTCCACTGTTACTGATCATGGCACTGCTGCCCAGACAATTTCTGCAACCAATGAGGAACAATCAAGGCTGTGGCACATGAGATTAGGCCACATGAGAGAGAAAGGGATGCAAATCCTAAGCAAAAGAGGTTCTTCTGGTGATCAAAGTTTCAGCAAGTTGCAGTTTTGTGAGCATTGCATCCTTGGGAAACAGAAGAAGGTGAGTTTCTCTAAGGGGCAGCACACTACACAAAGCATTCTAGGCTATCTCCACTCAGCTTTCATTTGAGCAATGTCTCAGCTACAGAGGGAATAAAAGAAGCAACCTGGTTGAAGGGTTTTGCCACTGAACTTGGAGTTACACAAGATTCAGTGGAAGTTTAATCAGACAGTAAGAGTGCTATACACTTGACAAGAAATGATGCATTCCATTCTAAGACTAAACACATCAATGTAAGGTACCACTTCATCAGAGAAATAGTGGCTAGAGAAGAAATTTCAGTTCTGAAGATTCATACTTCAGAAAATCCAGCAGATATGCTAACTAAACCGCTGCCAGCTACTAATTTTAAGAAGTGTGTAAATCTAGTAGGTGTTTCTAATTGTAAAGCTTAGAATATTTTTCAATAGAATTAGTCCCAAGGTGGAGCTTGTTAGGAATGGTACTAATTCTGTTACAATGTATTAATTTTTCTGTTTAAGTGTATTTTCTGTTAAAGCCTTTTTTATGAAGGCTTTTAGGTTTCTGATTGTACTACCCAGGTATGTTTATAAATACCTGGGTCATTGCCTTATTTGGCAAGCCTTTCAATTAATCTCTCTCTTTTTCAGTTTTTCCCTCTCTCTCTGCCTTTCATCTCTTTCTTTATTTCTCTCTTCTCTGGTTCTTTCTGTCTAGTTGTTTCATCAGCAAGAACCAGCTTTTCTGGTTATTGGTGGATCCTAAGTTAGGGCTAACAGAGGCCCTAAGCACCTTAAATCGCTTAAGAAACTCATCATACTCCTAGTGTTTGTATACAGACACCTTATTATTGAATTGATATCTATCACCATACTGGTAAGTTTGTGGGGTTGAGAAAGGCCCTAAGCTTGAGCAAGATGGTCTTATAGCCTATCATAAATCCATAGTTGGGTTACTTGCATTGCCGTGCTGCAAGCTTATATTATAGGGCATGAGGGGTTGTGTTGGAAATTGCCTTAATTGCAATCACCCATAGCTTGCCTGAATATGGCCTATGAAAGTTGGTGATCAATGATTCAAAAAAGGCTACCCACAAAGGAGTTGACCAGAGAGGAGTGAAGTGTCATAGTTTGTAGCCATCACGATGTTGGTTCTTAGGGGTAGAGATTCCATATCAACTATAATAAGGTGATAAACATATAAGCACTAGGAAAACCAACCCTTAAAAGCTAGTTGTGAAGGGGGGAGAACCAAGCCACTCAAATACTTTCTCTAGCATCTTATACTACTCAATGTGCGACTTAGGTATCCCATGATACTTTTTAAGTCTCTATCATAGCACGACTCTTGAGAGTTAACGTGTAGCAACTGGCACCAATCAGAAATCAAATTCGTGTAAAAACAGAGTAGTAGATAGTTAGGGTGCGGAACAATTAGGGTTTAGGATGTGAAGGGAAATTAAAATTTATTGAATGATAGAAAAAAAATCCTGCCAACAATAAGAGGTTGGTTCTCTCCTAGCCTATTCCAATCTTAGATTTCTCCCATATCTCCCAAGTACCCCCCTAGCCTTATTTAAACTAAGAAATTCAAATAACAAATCTCCAAACTAAATCTTTTCTGAAATAAAGATAAAGATAACTTGAAATCAAATTTAAATCCTTATAGAATAGAAACAAAATCAAAACAGAATAAAACGGAGTCAAAATCCCCCTAATGATTATCTTTGTGTTTTCGGCTGTAATGATAAGGCAAGGGCGGAATCTTTTTGGTGGGCCCAAAGAGTGTAACACAACGTTTCAATGGTTGGCACTCCACAACACTTTACAATTTACTTGATTACAATTCATTTGACTTCCTTGTTGATCAGAACCATTCAAAAATAGGAACCCTTCGTAGGTAGCCTTTTTCAAGACATAGGCAACCAACTCTAATACTAATTGAAAAGTATCTAAACACTTGGGTAACCGACTTTTAAAAGCTAGTGGATAACCAAAGCACTTAAATACTTCATTGAGTATCCCATACTGCAGGACTTAGATACCTGATAATACCTATGTCCTTATCATGAGGCTTAAATAGTGCTAATAAAGCATAGGCAATCCTCACAATGCAAGCCAATTTTGCCAGTTTAAGTTAGACCCATAAGCTCAAATATTTAGTTTACTTCAAAATCTAATTCATCAAGACTCATTTTAAACATTCTACATCTCTTGTTTTCCTTCCTAAATTCCACCTCTCTCATTACAAGCTCATTGTCATTTTAGTATATATTTGACCCTTCAAAATCTACAAATTGAGGAGGAAGAATATGAAATGAATTCTATAAGGACTGTGAAACATGTCGAAGCAATCGTTTCAAACATGATGTTGTGAATTTTCTTCTAATTTTAAAAATCAATGCAAATGCAGTGTTATGTAGTTTTGGACGCTATCACAATTGCAATTTGGTGGTTGCATGCGGTACTAAGATCTACAATTTGAAACCATGGCGTTGGGTTTACATGAAGACCTCAGGCTCTCTAGCTATAGTGGCCAGCTTTTGTGTGAAATTTTCCAAAGGTTCTTATCAATTGAGAGAAGAGCTTTCTATCATATCTCTTAGTTTGAAACGCAACAGTACTGATGTTGCATTACAATGTTTTTCAGGGATTAGTTAAAGAGCTAATACACAACAAGCTTCTGTAAGCAACAGGGTTACGAAACTTGGTGAGATGCTAGAATCCAATTGAAAGGTACGGGACTTAAGTCCCACATTAGAAATGTGAGATTCTAGTGTGGGGTTTATTAGGTATGTTCATGACTCATCCCATTTTTATTTTTTATTTTTGATAACAATGACATTGGAACAAAGTATGGGTATTTGCCTCCCATCTCACTAACCTAACCCAATTCTAAGTTAACATATCCATGTTTTAGAAATTAGACCTAATGTATCTGGAGGACATGTTAAGGCTATACTTCGGGTAGTCCATATTCTACCCAATTTGCTAAACTCTTTCAAAAAGTATAATTTTTTAAAACATTTAATAACAACCATGCCTAACTAGGTGTTATGTACGACTACAAAAGCATTATACTTTTGCTAAATTTGATAAGTTTTGCATAAATAAAATAAGATAAGAATATTTTGCTGATAATGGAACTAAATGATCTAGCATTCTATAAACACCATTTGAAAATCTTTGAGTGAGAATATGTCACTCATGTCCTTTATCACACTAACGTCTATTCAAACACAAACAATCATGTTTACTAGCCTCTTGACAGACACTAACAATTGCAATCCACTTTCTTTGTGGTGAAGCACTCTAATAAATGTGCAATTTTGTTTCATTGAATCGGCTACGAAATTACTAAGGGAGGAAAAACACTAAGATACAACCAGTAGCTTTTTTGACAATTAAAGACCCAGGGAAGGAGGGAACAAATGATATAGGTATGCCAAAAGCAAATAATGGACTGTTGCAAAAAAAACATGCACAACATCTTCCCCGTTGCAATTCTATGGAAGCTATAGACAAGTGTGCATGAAGAATACAACCACCAAAGAAAAGAGCACTCTACCTTTTGACACAAACAGCAAGTTGAACAGCTCAACAAGATAGAAAATAATTAAGACTGTCTTATGTATTAATCTATTATTCATTAAGAAACAGATGCCAAACACGAATTAAACCACCCTCAGGCAAATTTTATGACATCTTGAAATAGTTATCATATCATATCCATTTATACATTATTCAGCTCCTAGCATCTATTATACATTATGAAGTCCTAGCGTGTATGAAATCCTACATCAAAGAAAAGCATCTATGAGATCCTATATTAAAGGAAATAACAACAAAAATCCCAATTACCTCAATTCATATTTGCTGCTTCACCTAGAAAGAACTAAATCTAGAAATTAGATCAGTTTTCCCAAAATCAAATAAACATAGGAACCACAATTGTGAAAGCAAATAATCAATCCCACGATGTTTGGACCTGAACCCATATTAAGTAAAATAAACCCTTTAAGCTGCTTGCTATATGCTTATTCTAGTTTCCTAACTTCTTCGAAATCCATTTATATGGTGCATGGGAATAATATAGGTAAAAATGTGCAAATGCTAGTGTAGCCAGATCTAACATACAGACGATGACTTTTCCATATATTTCATACCCAATTGTCATACAAATAACTTTCTATGCACTTGGGAAATTAGAAGAACCATGTATTAAGCACATCCTATTCACAGTTTCCACATTGCAAAGCAGACTACAATAAAAGAAATGTGAACATAAATGGTTAGAGCATGTAACAGAAAATAAATTTGATCTGCCAGATCAATCACAAACTACACAGAAAGGCTCATATATCAGAGCAACCATGATACTGATCTGTTTGCAAATTAGACTACAATATAATATTCAAACACAAAAAATCAAACATCAACCTACTAGAATATTTTTCATCATCCAAAGTACACTTGGCCTTTTGAAATGTTACAACACTTTATCTCCCTAAATCGTTATGATATGGTAAACAGGGTTTCCATTACCAAGTACCAGATAAAGGTAAGATGCAATCAAAAGGAAGATAAATGTGAAAACGGTAAAATTTAATGACAGAACCAAGCTTTACCTCTCTTAACCATGCCCAAAACCCGGCTTCAACATATTAGAACTGCATGAACCTTTCAAAGCAAATCAGTTACATATAGAAAGCTTGCCTGTCCACTCATCAGCTACACCATAATCAAGGCTGAGCTCTCTCATGGGAGGGATGTTCTCCATTGCAAATAGCATAAGGTGTGGGAACATCAAATTGTTGTGATCATACAAAACAAACTGAACCAAGACATTTGGAGTTGAACTATGGCTCATATAGCAAGCAACATTTCTCATTGTTGACACATCCAGGGAAAAATCTAAAGGAGGAACTGATGGATACAATGGACGCTCATAATCTGGGTATATCTGAGACAAATCCCCCCATTCTGCCCATCTTTCCGAAAACCGATTAGGATATATCAAGGCATCACCATTCATTGTCAAGAGTTCTGCTTGCTCCCTAGTCAAAACAACCCCTGCAAATTCACAGATAAAAGCACCAGCTTGAATAAGGTCCAAGGACCTAACTCCCCAAGCTGTCTGCTGAGACCTAAAAACTTCCAACCTATTTTTCAGCCCCTTCTGTGCAACACGGTTGCGACAATGAGGAGGACAAGAGCAAAAGGGGCCACATTCAAAAATCAAAGGCTTCCCTCTCACAAGATGCCCTTGCAGAGTGTAAGGAAACTCACCCCCATTTTTCATAGCACAAAAGCATCCACTGCCACAACCATCCACACACTCACAGCCAGTAGCTTTCCCAGTCTGGTGAAACACAAACTGCGGAAAACTAGTCCTGGCAAGATACTCATAGCGGAGAGGACCCTGATCATCATCTATGTCATTAAAAAGCCGAACTGGAACATTCTCATTCTTGTTTGACATATCAACTGAAAGACAACACACGTGGTTAACATCCAACCCACTCTTCTTAATATTCCTCGCATCCTTCAAAATAGCACTACCCATCCTAGCCTGCCCCTCAATCCTCCAAAGCTTAAACTTGAAAACTCCAAAACCAGACTTCCCAACTTCAAACCAGCAATCAACAATCCTATACAGTCCATCATACACATAAACCTTACCGGAACCAGCGGCACTCCCCTCATACTTCATCCCGCGAATAACCCTCACTTCAAGCCCATAATGCATACTCCTTTCCAATGCAAGGTTCCCTGACTCCAACTTCTGATGAGCAATCTGCCTTGAAGAATTCTTCCCCTGGCCTCCATGGCCAGTGTAAACTATAACTTCACCATCATCCAAATCATCCTCATAACCACCAGAAACAATGACACTGGTGGCAATTGGCTCACCAGTGGAGCTCATGCTTGCTGGAAGAAAATCAATACCAGCCTGTATCTGACCATGCAACCCAAGCACACACAGCTCCATCCGAAAATGGAACAAATCCCCAACCATAATTCCAGGGATGGCTCCAACTATCCGTTTGTCACGATTCAACCACAGTCCACGCTCTCGCATCAGTGCAGCGGCTCGCAAGTCCCCACGGAGACGCCGCATTTTCGCTGCCACTGTCTCCGCATTCCCCTCCACTGGCACAGTCTCAACTGCTTCCTCCACCTCCGCAGCCACGGAAGCAGCACGTTTCTCCTCCTCCACTGCAGTCAACACACGCAGCGAATCGTATAACAGTCGCTTCCGTCTCATCATCTCCCTTTGCTGCATTTCTTCCCTTGCAGACATATTCAGTACCCTGACCAACTCTTTAACTCGGTCCTGCTTCTTCCGCTTTGGAACTGTTGTCAGGGTCCCTTTCTCAGAAGGCACTGGAACAATTGCATGCAAGTCATCAACAGCAGAAGGCGAATTCAGGTCCGGTAGAGGAACGGCTGAATTAAGGTCCGGAGTAGGCACTGGGTTAGAAGGAAATGCCGGGTTCGAGTGGTCATTGGGAACTGTGCTAGGGTTGGGTATGTATACCACATTGGCAGCTCTGAATAAGTCAGAGGGGATGACAACATCGGTATCTTGAAAGGCGAGGCAGAATAACTCGGAGACTCGGTTAAATTCGGAAAAGATGTTGAGTTCCTCGGCATTGTGGTCCTGTGTGTCCCAATAGGGTTCGGATTTAGGGACCACTAGGTTTGAGTGCGAGGGTTGAGAATGTGAAGATGACATGGTTGAAGAAATGGTAGAAGGTGGGTACGAGAATCCATTGTCCAGGGACAGAACAGATTCCGTCATCACAGTTTTGTGAACCTTGTATACACACTAAACTTTGAGATAAGAGACAATTGAAGATAGAGATGATTGCACTTTTCTCGAGAAAAACTCAACATGGATTCATGGTGACTCAACTTCACCTGTATCAATGAATTTTTTTTTGTTTGAGTAGCTAAAAGATGGTCTACATTAGCATTCTACAGTGAAGTACTAGTTCGTTTTCATTTTTCAAGGCATTAAAGAATGAGAACAAACAATATTTGTTTTGACAGAAAATGACGTCGTTAGGTTTCATTTTAACTATTCTCCAAACACATAATCTAAAATGAAACAGGATAAAAATATTAAATTTTAATTAACTAAACAGAGAAGAAATGAAATGAAAGTAAAAGATGTGAATTTTCTTACTTACACACCTTGTGAAATGTATTATTATTATACTATAAAATGATAAATAAATTTATAGTAAAAACAATAATTAACTGTATAGAGAATTTTCAGGGTGGGTTTGAATAATAAGAAAGTAAGAGAAAAAGAATAATATATTTTTTTGAAAATTTTTTATAAACCCTGTTCATCTTACACTCTGTTTTACTTTAATTATTTCTATTTTATTTTATTTTATTTTATCTCATTCCATTTCATTTCATTCTCTTTCATGGTGCTCTTAATATTTAGTATTTTTTTATATATTTTCTTTGAATAAGAATATTATTCGAAATAGAAAATTAAAAAAAAACATAAGAAAAAGATATTTATTATTTAAAGAGAATAAAATAAATATATATATGTATTTGAATATAAACTCTGATTTATGATTGAGTTAAAAATTAAGTTGATCAAATAAATGAGTCAAATGTAATTATGCATAATCAATTCGATTGTTTTATGGTTCGATATAATAATATTAAGTTAAACAATTATAAATAATTAAACTATTGATAATTTAAATAATAAAATTCTTAAAGAGTTATATAAAATTTAATTTTTTATCTTATATAAAATATAGAAAGATATTTATTATTTAAAGAGGAAAAATTATATATATATATATATATATATATATATATATATTATCAACTTAGGTATAAATTCGATTTATGATTTGAGTTGATTAAATAAATGAGACAGATTTAAATTATGTATAATCAAATTTTGATTGCTTTTGACACATGCTTTTGGTAAATTAAAATATTTAATAAAATATCTCTTAAATATAATATTTAGAGTATTGATTAGATATTTTATTAATATATAATAAATATTAAATAAAATTTATTGAAACTAAATATTATTCTAGAATTAATATCAAAAGTTAAAGGAAAATTGAGGCGACTAGTTTCCCTAAGAAAACAAATTATAAGATTGAGGCAGATTCAAAATATATTATGCTGAGAGATTCTTTGTAGAGAGCACGTAGTGACACCTAAGGTAAAGAAAAGTTTCACATGACACCTTGTATGTATGGGTAAGAGAAAGTATGAGTTGGGATACCTTTTTAATCATGAAAGAAACTGAACTAATTGCGGCATCTCTCGCATTGTCCTGCCACATGGCAGCTATGTGTAAAAAACGCAAAGTTGGTGGCACCTACACAAACTTATGGCACATTCAACTTCCAATTTCCATGTTGTAGTTCCATGTAGAAAAAGTTTTTGAGTGTCTCTCACCTCCTTCTGTCACGTAGCATGTGTGCGGAAGGAGTGGCTATTGGTGGCACCTTCTACTATCGTGTGCGTTCAGTCACTATTACTGATAGTCTTTTGCTTTGAATTTGTATTAAAGATGACTCCGGCACCTTTGAAATCCTTTATATAACCCCTCCCACCCCTTAAGTTTTTAAAGGGGTGTAACTTATCTAATTTTTTTTAAAAAAAAAATTAATAATTACATTGTTATTAAAATTTATTTATTATTTTCATATTGTAGATGTGAAGCATTTTATTATTGAAGGGATAATGTAGAGGTTAAAAAGTTTGGTATATTATTTTTAATTATATAAATTTATAATTATTTGATTACTCTGTATATTATGTCTTTATTAGTTTTGTTAAAGATATATTGTGTGTGGATGGTATCTTAAGTTGTTATTATTGTTTATATTAATGGTAGAATTAGTAAGAATAGGGAAGAAATAACATTTATAAAAGTTAGAAAGATTATACAAGTCAAACGTCAAATAAATTTTAATGTGTTAAAAAATTATGATAAATTTAAATTAAATTTTAATAAAGTTATGGGTATGATTGTAACAAGATTCTTTATAAGAAATGAATATATCATGTTACAAATAATTGATGATGTCAATGTTAATCGTATGATTAATAATTTTGAATAAAAAAATGAATGTGTAAAAGTAATAATTATAAATAGTACATCATTTATGTATAATACGGTTATAAATAAGAGAAATATTAACAATTTCTATGAATAGGATTCAATAAGATTGAATTTTAAGATAATAATAATAAAAATTAATTTCTGATTCATATATTAAATTTATCAGAATTAGATGATGAAATGAATATCATCACAACTTAAACTACGCACAATTACTTAGTTTTAAAATATAAATAGATTATCATAAAAATAAAATATCTTACTCTCGATAATAAAAATTAATTAATATTTACTGTGATAAAAATACAAGAACAAACCAACAATCCTTCTAGCAGCCACATTCTACTGATATAATTTTGATTTACCCTTATCGAGAAAATTGTGGATGTAAGTCATGGCTCAAAGTGAAAGATTGGACAAGATGGTTTGAAATTTGACAAGGAAAAAGGAAATACAAAATGTTATTAATAAACGTGCATCAATCAATGAAAACAGAAGCAAATCAAGAAGGTATGTTGTAACTACTGTTCTTTTCGCAAAAGGCACCGGAACAATTGCTTGCAAGTCATCCACAACAGAGGGCGAATTCAGGTCCGGCGAGGAACTGCTAAATTAAGGTCCGGAGTAGGCACTGGGTTAGAAGGAACTGCCCGTTCGAGTGGTCACTGGGAACTGTGCTAGGGTTGGGTATGTATACCACATTGGCAGCTCTGAATAAGTCAGAGGAGATGACAACATCAGTATCTTCGAGGCAGAATAATTCGGCGACTCGGTTAAATTCCGAAAAGATGTTGAGTTCCTAGGCCGTTGTGGTCCTGAGTGTCCCAACAGGGTTCGGATTTGGGGACCACTAGGTTTGAGAGCGAGGGTTGGGAATGTGAGGAGGACATGGTTGAAGAAATGGCCGAAGGTGGATACGAGAACCCATTGTCCAGGACAGAACAGATTCCATCAAGTTTTGTGAACCTTGTATACACACTAAACTTGAGGTAAGAGACAATTGAAGATAGTGATGATTGCACTTTTCTCAAGAAAAAAACTCAACATGTATTAATGATAACTCAACTTCAACTGTATAAATGAAATTGTTTTATTTGAGTAGCTAAAAATGGTCTAGATCAGGATTCTAGAGTAACCTACTAGTTGGTTCGCATTTTTTCAAGGCATTAGAGAATGAGAAGAAACAATATCTGTTTGAACAGAAAATGCATTGTTAGGTTTCACTTAAACTATTCTCCAAACACATAATCTGATATGAAAAAGAAAAATATTAAAATATTAAATTTTGATTAACTAAGAGAGGAAATGAAATGAAAAGTAAAAGATGTGAATTTTCTTACTTACACCTTTTGAAATGTATTATTATTATACTATGAAATGATAAATAAACTTACAGTAAAAATAATAATTAACTGTATAGAAAATTTTTAGGGCGGGTTTGAATAATAAGAAAGGAAGAGAAAAAGAATAATATTTTTTTGAAAGTTTTTTTATAAACCCTGCCATTTTTCACTGTGTTTAATTATTTCTATTTTATTTTATTTTATTTCATTCTATTATCTTATGTAATACTCTTAATATTTAGTATTTTTTAGTATAGAGTTTATTTGAATAAGAATATTATAAGAAATAGAAAATTAAAAAAAAAAAACATAAGAGAAAGATATTTATTATTTATAGAGAACAAAATAAAAATATATGTATTATCAACTTAAATATAAACTCGATTTATGATCGAGTTAAAAATTAAGTTTATTAAATAAATGAGTCAAATTTAAATTATACATAATTAAAAATTAAGTTGATTAAATAAATGGGTCAGATTTAAATTATACATAATCAATTTGATTGCTTTGTTCAATTTAATGTTATTAAGTTAAATAATTACAAATGATTAAATTATTGATAATTTTAATAATAAAATTCTTAAAAAGTTATATAAAATTTAATTGTTATCTGATATAAAATACAGGGAAAAAATATTTATTATTTAAAGAGAACAAAATATATATATATATATATATATATATATATATATATTATCAACTTAAATATAAACTTGATTTATGATTGAGTTAAAAATTGAGTTGATTAAAAGATTTAAATTATTCAATTGCTTCATTGTTCAATATAATATTATTAAGTTAAACAATTATAAATGATTAATTTATTAATAATTTAAATAATGAAATTCTTATTTTTAGTAATCAATTTCTAAATAAAAATTTAATCATTAAAAAATATTATATTAAAACATTAATACTAGTAAAAAAGATATTTGATTTTTTTTATGTAATATTTAACACATGCTTTCGGTAAATGAAAATATTTAATAGAATATATTTAGAGTATTTAAAACTTCACCACCTCTAAGTAATGAAAATATTTATAATTTTATCCAACCATATTATTTTAATAAATAATTTATAATTAATTCTATTCATAAATTTGTTCGGTCCCATTCTAATAAATAGTTACTAATTCACTATATTCATGAATTCCCTCTGTCTAATTAGCCCATTTTGTACCTTTTTGCTAATCTTGCAATCTTGAAAGATCTCTTTCCACAATGTTTTTGCTTATCCAGGAAAATTATAATTTTTTGTATCCTTATAGTTTTGTGACTAACATCTCTTTGGAAGAAATCGAATCTGAATTACGCAGGTACAATTGTCACACTGGGAGATACACCCGCTCGACAACGTTAAAATCCTGAGGTAAACACTATATCCATGAGAGCAAGTGAAAGTGTTAACCGTATTTACCACCATCTCCATTTGGATGGAACTTTTGCAGATGTATGATGAATAAAAGCACTGAAAGTGTGACACCCATTATGTAAAATCTGAAACAAAATAAAATAAAATAAAATAGAATTGTTCAGATTTACTACCATCTCCGTCGGCTCTCGTGGAACAAACTTTATGTTCAATATTTTGAAAAAAAAAATTCACAAACATTTTCACAAAGAATAGTCTAAGTGTTAGTAAAAAATAAACAAAATAACACAGTTGATTTATACTAACTTCGTCTAAATCTTGAGACTATGTTTACTTGTTCCATTATAATTTAAGATTTATAAATATTTTTTTCTTAAACTATTTTTAGTTCGGATAAATAGTATTTCAATTGTCTTTATAACTAATCTCTCATAATATTTTTACAACAACCTCTTTAGGCTTTGTAAGTAATAAATATTCTTTAAAAATAACCTCTTCTAGCAGCATTTAACACATGTAAAGATAAAAAAAATAAGAAGGAGGTTAAATTATGTTTTATAAAAAAATTTGTAAGTTTTTTTTTAAGTATTTTTATAAGTTTGAGTCTATTAAGATTCAAATGCATGTTTTTTCTTAAAAAAAAAAAAGCAAAGTAAACATAAATGAATCAGATGACAAAAGAGTATTTTAACAAGACGAAATATATAATCAATACAACCCTCGTTGGTTAAAAATAAAAGATAAGCAAGATAAAGAAAGATAAGGAGACCATTTATAATGGTTCGTCTTAGAAAAGATTACATCAAGTTCTTAGCATGTGTCCTTGAATCTTCAAACTCTTGCCTTTTTTATGATGATTCAATGTAGTGGTAGACTCAAAAACTTTGAATTCTTCTATGAGTACTGACAACAACAACTCAACATTCTTCGATATTAAATGATGTTTGGACTTGTCGACATCCGTGACAGATGTTGTTCTAATACGAGGTTCGTAGATTCTGAAAAGTAAGCTTCCATTTTGCTACAAATCCCTTGTCAAAGAACATCATTTTTGACTTGTTAGACACAACTTTCAAAGGAGATTTGTTGACTTTAGCATTATTTTAGGTTGTTGAAAACTTACACTCTACATATAAAACATTAATGCATTAGAGTTTGTGTGTAACAAAAAAAATATAGGACTAATACTTATCTCTTAGTTTGTCATGCCTCTGTCCTTTTATTAGTCTGTGTTGGATCATTTGATAGTTATTAGTGTTTGATGAAGCGTTGGCTTCATCTAACCTGAGACTTTCTTTGTCTAACAACTCAATTATCTTATAATTTTAAACTTTTAAAAGATTAGATGTAATTATCAAAATTTAGGTATATAATTTACCTTAAATAAAGTTGACTTAACAATCTCCCCATTTTTTATGATTACAAATCATATAGATAAAAGTTTATTTTAAGTATTTTCCATGTATTAGATGCAATGAATAGACTCAAGATACTTATAGTCAATATGAGGTTTGAAGACTTGTAAGATCTTCATAAGAGGTTAGTTTAAATAGATAATAAAATATCGAACTAGATAATAAAATATAGAACTCATGGACTCACAATGGAAGCATCACTCACGGATTGAATCAAAAAAAGAAGAAAATTAAAGCGGAAGGAGATAAGAAATGGAATGAGGCCACGATTAGGTCAATAAGCTAAAGGTAGAATCGTCACTCTAAAAGTAATGTCCATTGATAAGATTCAAAGTTTTGAGAAAACTTAGAGAAACCTTGCTCTCACAAAGAAACTATGTTTTATTAAAATTTTGACCAAAAGTCCACACAACTCAAAAATCTAGCTACTTGTAAGAAAGGGCAGCGTCAACTATGGATCAAAGGCTTGAATTGGTGCCATTTTCAAATTGCATCTTAATCCATTGGATTAGCAACTTGATCAATGGTCATTATGCTTTCTTAAGAGAAGCACACGGATCACAAGCTTAATCCATTAGATTTAGATATAATCTAGTGGTCATAATTAAAATGGAAGAGGAGTAAAAAATGTGACTTAAGTTTGAATTTCACCCTTTAGATTTAGATCTAATCCTAAGGTTAAGATTCAAACTTAAATTAGAATGAAAATTATGACTTAAATTAAGAAATTAATTACAAAAATGAAAAAAATTTGCAAGGCCTAATTCTAATAGTAGAGTCTTGTGGAGTTGACTGTTGACTTTGACTCTCGGTAAACTCCTTCTCAACTTCCTCTTGTATCCTCCTATGTATGTCTCTTGTAATTCTCATGGATGGTCCTCCATCAGACTCCGAAGAAGAAAATTGATTCATAGGCAACCAAGATTTGCTCTTGTTCATTTTTCTTCATTAAAGCCAACTTTAGCTCAACTGTTTACATCAGAGCAACTTTGAGTGACTAAGACAACTAAAGCAGATGCATCAGAGTGAAAAGAAAAAAGGTCATCCTTAGATAAAAGTGTATCAGAGTGAACAAATGAATCAAATCAGACACACTTCTTTAGATGTAGCTGCATTCTTCTTCTTCTAATTAAGAAGGAGGTGGCTCTGAAGAAAAAAGATAATTCATAGACAATCAAGACTTCATCTTGTTTATCTTCCTTCCCCAAAGCCAGCTCTGGCTCAATTTTTCTTCGAATAAAAAAGGAAGACTTCTACATTTCCACTTGATCAGAGCAGACACTTCATTTTCATTAGAGCAACTTGAAGTGTCAAAACTGGTTTCTCCCCTTTAAACTTCATTAGAGCAAAGTATCTAACTCCTTCTTTTATCGTAGAGCAAGCATACTTATTCTCCGGTAAATGATCCTTTAGTCAGTCTTCTAGTTTCTCTATTTATTTATTTATACTAAATCTCCCCCTCTACATTCCTCTTCGCTATCCTTGTTATTTGCTATATCTCCCATTTTTTATTTGTTATTATTCCCCTTTGGGTTGAAACCATAAAAAATTCAACCTGCCCAAAAACTAAGATGTTGAAGACTAAAAGTTGTTCTTTGCCAACAACTGCTGCATTAGATCCTCAAACCTTTGCACTTGAGACTTTAAAGACTAGTGCTACGACTTAACGTTAATATGCTTAGATTTGAGTGAGGGGTACTTTCTCTTTAAGCTCTTGTACTCTTGACCAGTTGGAGTCACCACTTCCTCACATAAATGAATGGTGATGAACGACAAAACAATATCAAATGTAAGTTCTTTCTCCCATTTCCATGTGAATTCCTGAATGAAGGGGACAAGAGTAAGTTCCTAAAGCTGAGGAGCATGTGTGTAAGCAAATCCTTCTCCAGGGAACACTCGTCCAACCATAGCAACATCCTCCATATCATCTGTAGAAAATGGCCAAGAGCAGTCTTGTTGATAACAATGATCAATCTGAATTTTCAAGCTCAAGTGATTCAAACCAACCCAAATCTAGTCCAAGTGATGTTGAGGATTCTTTGAAAGGCATGGCCGACCCAATGACAAGGTTAAGGTATTTAAAGGTGCAAGGGACCTTAACAAATTTGATCTGTAAAATGCAAATCAAATTTACTTAAGTCCAATTTTGTGCATTACTTGGAGGTGTCTAATGATGGACTACATCAATTGAAGTCCAACCCAATGCGATCAAGATGAAGCTTAAATAATTATTTTAATTATGTATTTTTTCTCTAATTTTCGTGCAACCTTTGGGTGCACCTTTTCTAAAGACTTTTAGTTTACCTAACAGAGCAATTAATGCTTAGTTGATCATTTAGTGGCTTACAAAAAAAAATCTGAATCATGATGGTGTGTGTTTTCAATGATAGTGGAGCACTAAATGTTTAGTGAGTGTCTTAATGTTAGTGGAATACTAAATGCTTAGTGGATTGTTTAGTGGCTGAAAAAACATATGAAAAGTCATCTACTTAGCTCTATAAATAAATGTTTCATGTAATGTGAAAAAAAACCTTTTGGATTAATGAAAAAATACCCTTTGAGGATTATCCCTTATTTTGCTAGTTTCTTTGACTAGTTAGAAGTCTTGCAATTTCCTTTGAAACACTTAACAGACTTATCTACTAGAATGTTTCCCTATAGTAGTGGCGTCTTGACTTAGACTCTTAGAATCCATTTGTGACATCCAAAGGTGACAAGTTTGATATACTTGTTTTTGTTGGGTTCCTAGTTTAGAGTTTGGGTAACAACTTTCTATTCCTTCTAATTTCGACATTGTGGAGGTGGTAGATTTAATATACCTATTGTTGCTCAATTCAATTAGTTGGGGCGGAACGTCTTGGAAATTTTCCATAAATCTTTCTAAGGTTTGGCTCACAAAGGTGGTGGGTTTCATATACTCATTGTTGTTGTGATCACCAAGGTTAAAGGTGTGGCCTTATCCAGATCATTCAAGAAAATGATCCTACGAAATTCAAGCAACTGTAACATGGTTATTATCACTTGTACTAACAAAATTAGTGTAACTACCACTATCAATTATTAAAGAGCAAACATTCCCTTGTATGTTGCATCTTGTATGGAAGATGTTTTCTCTTGGTGTGTTATCTAACTCTTGGTAGGCACTCCTTAACATTCTCCTTGCTATTAAGAGAACTCTTTTGTCGGTCATCTCTTCACTTGAGTGTTCACTTGTGCTTTGCTCCTCACTTTCACTTGAAGAGTGGCTAGAATCTTCACTTGTCTTGCCTCTATCCTTCCTCATCACTATGGTATTCTTGTTTGGGCATTGAGAAGTTATTGGTCCATGACCTAAACACTTGAAACATTTTATGTTACTTGGTTTATAATTAGGTTTAGAATTTTCTTTACCTTTGTGATCCTCTCGGCTAAGCTTGGTTTGTGGTGTAGGTGCACCCTCCTTCTTTTTCCTTTCCTTTCAACTTGAAAATCCACTTGTGTAAGAATTTTTCGTGGTGAACTTCCTTTTAATTTGGGCCTCAGGTGTTGTAGTTTTGGAGCTCCAAGATGTCTTGAATCTCCTTATTCAATCCATAAGTGAAACGTGCAAGTGTGGCTTCCTTCTGCTCTTGGTAATCCCTAACCATTGTGAGCTCAAGGTCCTTGTAGTAGTCTTGCACACTCCTTGGTCTTTGTGTTAGCCTTTGTAGCTTGATATGAAAATCTCTAGTGTAGGAGGTGGGCATAAATATCTCCTTAAGTTCATCCTTCAATTGTGTCCAAGAAATGATGTGTGGTTTTCTTCTCCTCATGGCGTCTCCAAGAACTTGGTTCTACAAAATCAAGACATATCCTTCAAACTCCAAGATGGCTAGGTTTAACTTCTTCTCCTTACTAAGCATAGGATGACAAGAAAATACTTAATCCACCTTCATCACCCATTCAGGATAGCTCTCGACACCTCCATCTCCTAGGAATTTAGAAAGCTTGATTTGTGTGGTTCTATCATATCCTCTCGGCTCATCATCAACAAAAAATCCTTCTAGGTGTGTGGTGGTTTCTTCTATGGTGAGTATCTTGGCCATGCCTCCTCCTTTCACGCCTTTCATCATCATAGTTACTCCCTCCATCACTCTCCCTAGGTGTATAATAGTGCTCTCAATGACTTCCTCTCTCATTCCTATTTCCTCTACTTACTCCCCTTCTTCTCTCATTCCTATTTCCTCTACTTACTCCCATTCTTCTCTCATTCTTTTATCTTGTTTTCCTCTCATTCTCTTCCCCCAATCTCATTTCAAACTAAACTCTCCTATTTTCTTCCTCCCTTAGCCGCCTCTCACTCTCTTCTATTACCTTATTCACACTCTCCTTCAACTTATGTTGCACTTGTTGGAACCTCTCCATCATAGTATCCTTAAGCCTCATGGATCAAGGTGACATGTCATTCACAATGCTTGGTGAACTTTCCATGGCTGCAAGGAAATTTGTAACACAAGAAAATAGTAGATAAGACATGATGTGAACTACAAATCTTACTCCATTATTTTTGTGCAGATTTTGTAGGCGACAATTAATGTGTTTTAATGGGTAATTTAATGTGTGTTTAATAGGTTCTTAACTACTCCATTATTTTCGTGCAAATTTTTAGGATGGATTTAATGTGTCTTTATTAGGTCATTTATTGCTCTATTATTTTCGTGTAGATTTTAGGCTGAATTTAACGTGTCTTCAGTCTATAAATGAATACTCTTTGTATTTTGATAAACAAGTTGAATTTGAATAAAATATGAGTTTTTCTCTATTATGAGAGTTTTTTTTTAGAAAAGAACTAAATCCTTTAGTGTTTACACTTGCCTCTTTTCCACTCAATATCTCCTTTAGCTTTTTAAAATAACCTCCTCTAAAGTACAAATATGGTTGCTCTCCACGTGAAAGAGGAACAAGTCTAAGATTAAGCTTAATAAGTCCAAGAAAAAACACAAACTCTAGACAAAACCAAGGAGTTTAATGAGACAAATAATGATGGAAGATCATCCATCAGAGTTACAAGAGTCATGCATAGAAGAATTCAAGAGGAAGTTGAAAAGGAATTGACCAATAGTCAAATACAACATTCATTCTAATGATGGAGTTAACTCTTGACTTTGTGTTGACTTGGTCAAATCTCCTTCAACCTTCTCTTGGATTCTTTTTAGTATTGACCCTGTGATTTTCTTAGTTGGTTGAAATGCTTCATGAGTTGCGGATGGACCTCCATCATTAGTATAGGCACTTTGCAAAAAATTCTCTAAGTCTAGCAAATTACTAAGTTTCACACGAGCTTGAGAAAGAAAGTGTGACTAATTTTACTTCACTTTCTCGATGACTTCTCAAGGAATTTCAAAGGTTTAAGGTAAATGAAGTTTAACAATTAAAATTAGTTAAAAGATAATATATAATTTAAAGTGGTTAATATAGTTTTATTAAGTATTAAATTAAACTTTTAATATATTGAATTGGTGGTTGTATTATAAGTAAGTTTATGAAATTTTGAGTCACTGTAAGACAACTAAAGGTAAAATGGTTATAATAAAAATAAAGATAAAATAGATGGTGTGTTTAAATTTTTAAATGGAAGTTTATTATGTTATGAATTTAAGTGATAAATTTGTGTTGTAAGTTAATACCGTGAATTGATGATGTTTGATAAAATGTTATGGTTTGATAGTAATTAATAATTAAACATGTCAAAAGTACGAGGGACATAACATGTGAAAAAGTTCATATGTGCATGTTAAAGGTTTTGACCTCAATGAGAAAATGTTAAGATAATTGTGAACGAAATTTGTGCGTTTAGGTGTGAAACATAGACTTGTGGGGTCTTAAGACAGTGAGAAATCACCTTATTCATGATGATCACATATTGTATAGGATATTCTCTAGGATGATGTATGTTGTCGAACATGATCAAATTAAACTAAATTGGCTAAACTTATTGTATTAATGGACTTATATCATTTCCCACGGATTACTTTATAATACTCTCTTAGCCAAAAATTAAATTGCAAATAGGGGAGATCAATTGTAGATTATAAGAAATGTATCAGAAAATCGAAATAAAAGCAAGGATAATAACAATCAATGCAAAAACATAACAATATAAACTATGCAATTGAATGACCAATCTGATTAGGTTTTTGTCTCTCCAAATCCCTTAGTGGCTCCTAAATAACGAAAAATCACATTGGTGGCCTAATTAGACCATAATCCTTGCATCTAATTAGGATCCATGCACTTCACAATCGTGAATGAATTTTATCAAATACTTGGCGCGCCAAACTTATGCAATCGCATGGTGAGCAGCAACCGTTGTTTGATTTTAACCAAACTCTGGAATCCACCACTGCAGTCCATCAACATGTAAAATCCAAGTTAAACAACCCAATTCAACCAATTAATCAATGTAATCGAACCAAGCCCTAAACTAGATTATGCAAAACTACAACAATTGAGAACCAATAAGCCTTAGGATTGAGAAGATGAGACCAATGCAATCAAATTGATACTAAGCCACTCATGACTAATTTCAAATTGTGACAAAGTGAAATGAAAAATTTGAAATGGGCACAAAAGTGAGAGCTCAAAATGAGAAGAGAGAAAACGAGGAGAAAAACCAAAACACTAAAACGTAAAAATGCAACTTTGTAAGTACTTAATGTTTTCCAACAAAGTTTTTAGTACATAACTTTAGTGGGTCATGTGACTAGCACGTGAACATTTAAGTGGTTGAATGTCACCCTTTGAATCCTACCTAGAGAGAGAAAATAAGGTTCCAATTAATTACATTGGGCCTAAAGTTATAATTTTAAGTTAAATCCTGTCAGCAATCAGCCTAATACATTAACGTCAACCTTCAACCACTTTTTGACTCATTTGTAGTTTAAATTTGACTTTGAGTTCTTCACAGAACTTGTAGAACTTTGAATTAGCTGCAAAATGAAACTAAGATTAGCTCAAAATCAGGTTTGTAGCAAAAGTTATGGTCGTAATACTAAACTTGTGCAAATTTGGGAAAATCTGGTTATTAATGCAATTAAGGCTCAATTAGCTCAATCAATTAAGAATAGTCTTAAACATATTAATTGATCATTAATCATGTTCCATTAGAAAAATGATAAAAATAATAATATATCACGCGACATTGGGGAATCCTAACAGGTTCGTAGAAACAAAAGAGGTTGTACTATCTGGTGGAATCATGAAGTGCTGAGGAAGTTGATGAAAAATTATGCATCACTTAGTAATTTTCATTTAGTTAGAATTTAATATAACGAGATTTTATTGAAAAACTTACCCTTATTTGTCTGTGTTTGTGTTTTTAACACTTGTGATGATTTTGAATTTATTCGTGGGAGCATATTAACAAGTCAGAGAAGCTTAGAGAAAAAATAAATTTATGACTGAAAAATTGGTTGTTTGTTTTAATTTAATAATAATGTGACAGACATAGAGTATTTTTTTATTTCATGATGGTCTATTTATTGATAATGTGAATGATGTCTTAATTCTAAAAACACATGAATGACGTTTTTATAATTACGAAATCTAATCTAAGCAACATACTTATAAAATAAATGTTTTCTGTTGAAAATAATAAAACAAAGAATTATAAAGTATTTTGGTAACGACGAGGTCAGGTCGTGACAACATCTTCTAGGGCAAGGCTGTGTTGCATGGGTTGGAGTGACGACGGGAGTGGCCCCTACATTTGTTGGTTCTTGGTGCTTGTTTTGTTGCCGGACATGATTAAACCTTATGCTCGACTTAGTGTGGTGGGTGTCGCTTTGTTAAATGAACGTCTCGGTCGTGTTGGATGAGTGAGACTTGTTGGTGAATAGCCAAAATCTCGTCTTTGTGCTTGTTCCTCAAAGATTACATTTCGTCACGATGTTGGGCTTTGAGCTGTTCCATGTCTTCGTCTAATTGGTGGTGTGCTTCAGTCACCGTTGAATCAATATGGGTCTTAAGTGTCTAGTCGTAATGTTAAAGCCATTATTTAGCTTGACACATTTACCATGATGAGTAGTCTTGGGAGAGTTTTAGTAAGGCTCCATGGTGAGCGTCAAATATTCTTACCAGATTCGAGTTTTACATATAGATATGGAGAAAGGACTCAAGGGAACTCGAACAAATGATGCACTTAATTTATAAGATAATGTTCAAATGAGGAGGATGATGTGTACCTATAATAACACTCCAACGGTTAAGCCAGTAAAAATAAAAATTAGAGAAAATTCATAAAAAGTTATAAAATAAAAATTTGAGAATTATGTAAAAGAATTTCTATAAAAAAAAATATTTTAAAGTCTTTATTTATTAAAGTTAACATTAAAACTTTATACAAGTAAACACACCACAACAACAACAGTATAATATAAATAACTTCTAGCACATATGTCATTACTTCTTATAATAATGAAAATCATAAATATCAATTGGACACGGCTCATTCAAAAAATAATGGGCTAGTAATTTAGGAATGGCTGAATGAATAGTATGATGTCACTCACGGCTGGGGTAGTGATAATTTTTGTTGACGGAAGGATACTAAGTTATTTATCTATTTTTGTTGCATGTATTCAAAAATTTATACATACTAGAAATACAATTCTATCAAGTAGGACATTTGAATAGACACTGAAACAAGCGACAAAGTCAAATGATAGTAAATTCGTGCCAACCAACTGTCCCTAATTAATGTTGATTTAGACCTGACATAATGGACCGAAATCGACGAAGTGCCAGTGCGATATCATATTATTTGTTTAATATAATTTTAATCATTTGGATTTTTATTTCAAATTTAAAATAAATATTTTTCAAATATTAAAAAATTGTAGTTTAATTTAGTGTATAAATTAAAATTTAGTCCTTTAAATATTATTTAATATGATACATGAGCTAATAAGTATGGGATGCAAAATTTTGAAAATATCTATATAATTTGGGTACGTTAATATAAATGTAATATATATATATATATAATTTAATTAATAAAATTTAGTGTGTACGTGATTAAATTTAATAATTGATAAAAAATATAAATAAATATGAATTATAATATAAAAAGATCTCGTGACAAAAATATCTCATAATAAAAAGTTATAATAAATAAACACTTAAAAAAATTATTATAATATTTAAGTATTATTATAATATCATACTTTACCAGATTCAATTTCATTATTTCCTTGCTCATTGTCGGATTGTCTCTATATCTGATTCGTCTATAAATTGAATTTCAAGAATGTCAGCTCCTTGAAACGAATCTTATTCATCTTCACGGCCAATATCTCACATTCGACTTTTATCCTGGTATAAATTTTATTCTCTCTTGAGAGAAGACGAAGATAAGATTTGTATACTTGGATACTAAATCTTTAGTTTCATTAGAATTGAAGCTATTTCTTTTTATAGAATGGAAAAAGAATATGTACTCCAATTAAATGATAGTGGCTATTAAAGAAGTTTCAATGAAATCAAAGTCAAAGGGTGAGTGTGTATAATGTGTTGCTTTTCTTTTAGCACTATATTTATAATGAAAGTAAAGATAGAAAAAAGATAAAAACTAGGAAATGAAAAAAAAAATTGAAAGATAACATATAGAAAATGAAGAAAACAAAAAAGATAAAAAAGAAAACCTAATTCTTTAAATATTTAAACTATTTTGTTATTTGTTTAAAATGTACACGAAATCAGCAAAAGCCCACGAAGATCTAAAGGTACTCTATTTATCGAAAAATATTTAGTATAAAATGTGATAAAATGTGAACGAAAAGAAATTAATTTATAATTATGAAAAGATAAATATATATATATAAAAACATGAAAAAAAGAAATATGTATATTTTATTTAATGAGTTGTCTGATGAATTATGCTTATATATGGAATAAAGTTGTTATTTAAATATTTTATTTTATTTACATTTTGACACATACCACATGTATCTGACAAGTGTTGGATACATGTATTGGATGTATATATGTTATAATTTTAGGAGTACGCATGTTCCAAACCTAATAGATTTTATAAAGCACGCAATGTAAATTAATTTGAGATAAAAGTTATATATTTTTAATTTGAGTGTAAAGGCTGCATTATACACTGATACTACTTTCATCCAATTACAAATCAGGTTTTACATGATTGTTAAGAAATTTGTTACTAGTGTTTATGCTGTCAACAAACCCATTATATATAATAGGTTGTACTTAATTGATTGCGTAAATTTACATTATAAATGCAATAACTTCTTCCTATTGTAAATGTGAGAAACTAAATAACATCTTATAAAATTTGAAGGATCAATTTATTTTTTTTAAATATGAGAAACTAAAATCAAACCTCAACTTTTAAGGAAATAAAAACAGTTTTTAATTAACCCCTAAAAACAGTTTTATATGTCACTATATGATCAGTCAATATTCAATAAAAATTATAAAATTGTGAATGAGATATAAAAAATATATAATTTTCAATAAATTTCAATTAATTCCACAAGCACAAGCACAAGCACTCCGATTGTCCATCTATATATACAATGCAAGCACAAGCACTCCGATTATATCCAATTAATTATTCGTGTGAAGTGTAAGAGTACGGAAAGTTCCCTCACCTAACATTTACAATGGAGCTATCTACTTTTCTTGGTTCCCTGGTATTGTTTCTCTTGGGAATGAACCTGGCTTATGCTCAGTCTTACGAAGCTGTTTACATTAGAGATGGTCTGAAATCATATTCCCAGCTTGAACTCCCTAAATCAGTTTTTGGTTCTGAAAGTGCAGCCTTCGATTGCCATGGCAAGGGACCATATGTGGGCGTATCTGATGGTAGAATTCTCAAGTGGCAAGACACAAAGAGAGAGTGGATTGACTTTGCAGTCACCTCACCACACAGGTAATAATAAACTTATTATACATACCTTTCCTCGTATTCCCTTTCTAGTTCTACCGGTCCCCTCCTTAATTCACAAAAGTCAAACTATCATTTTACCAATGTTTGTTATCTTAGACGTGATAAAACTTTATGTGTCAATTTTCCTTTTTAAGGAAACTGATTATCATAAGCTTATAAGTCATCCTCGTAATTTAGAAAATTGATGGAAAATTAGACAATTAGTCAAAGGTGGATAACATGGGTATACTTTAACTGCTATAGCCAAACACAACAGCTCCACCAGTTCAATAAATAAAAGTTTGAATATAAAAGTTTCGTATTTAACCAAAAGATATAAGTATTGCCAAGTAATATACCACATCATATAAACATTTTTTTTTTAAAAGTATTGCAGTTAGTATTTAATACTATGTTTCATAGTATATCCAACCTCACTATAAATTAGACAACATCATGAGGTAGGTTACCTCACACCAGTCATTTCTCATGTTCTTTAGACATTTTCAAGTTTCAACAAATTGTAACTACTCCCAGAGGGTGTCGAAAGAGTTTGATAAAGAGTGGCTTAGCTTATGTTGTTGAACTTTATATTATACCGTAAATATGGAGTAACCTTTTAGCATTACGTGTTCAGACATATTATGTGTAATGCCTTGGGTATCACTTTTACCTTGTCTTGCAAAATTTATAAAATACAGTTCATTAAAAAAAATTAATTAAGTTTTTTTTCTTGTTTTTTATAAAATTATGTTGTAGCCCTTTAAATATTTTTTTTCTTCTAATTTTAGTCTTTATAATACTTTCTATAAGGGTTTTTAATTCTTCTCGTTAACATTTCCAATTAACTGATAAGATGAAAATTAGTTTTAGCCGTTTTTAATTATCAGAAAAATTATTTTAGCAGCCGTAAAATGGTTCTCATTTAATCATTTAACGGAAAAGTTAACATGAAGGACTAAAAATACCAAAAAAATAAAATAAAATTATAAGGATTAAATCAAGAAATTTTTTTTAAAGAATTAAAAATAAAATTTTATAAAAACTGAAAAACGAAAAACTTAATTAACTAAAAAAAAATAACCATTCCTTTATTATTTTTATTTTTTTTTATCGCCAGCCTAGATAATCGACCAAACCAGCCTGTGTACGTCATACTTGTCTTGTTTCCATTTTCTACAATAAAAATTAAAGCATCAATTAGTCCTTTAAATATTGAAATTCATATTATATAGTCCTTTGGATATTAATTTTTTAAAAATTAAAACATTATAGCGAAGAGATTAAATTAACTGATTTTAATAAATAAATAATCAACAAAAACAAAAACAATAAATAAATTATAAAACTAAAATAATATGTATTTAAGTCTTTATCCAATATTATTTATATTATTTTGATATCCACAACAAACATAATATAACAACATGGACCAAAAGAATCAACTTTGTTGATACAAGAATCAAACCATAATTTTTTATGGGAATCAAAACAATAAAATGAATGTATTTTAGCGATGAAACTTATTTAGTTTTATAAAATTTTATTATTTAATGATTATTTAGGAAACGGGTAGTAGTTGAATTATTGTCCAATTAATGATTTATTTTTTTAGTAAAATAATTTAAATAAGTTGAGTTTAAATAGCTATTCATTTAATATTGTTTCAAGAATTCAAAATGAAGTTAAACAGTTCAATTAAAAATGATTAGTAGAATAATATATGTAAATTATTTATAAATAAAGTTCTCACGTCAATAATGGAAATTAAACTAACTTTTACCCATGCAATGCAGGGTAAATATGATAATTTATTTAAAATTATCGTGTTATATTTATATATTCTTAAAAAGGTTAAAGCTATTCGAGTTTTATTTTCTATTTTTTTTTATTTTGGTTGATTAAAATACAATTTTTTTTTAATTTCAATATTAAATAATAATTTTAACAGAAGATATGAACGAATAGTAACAAATTAATATAAGCAAAGGTGAAGAAAAAAGATATGTATAAGAAATTTTAACCGAATGAACAGTAAAAGAAGAAAATTCTAGGGTACTGCATAAATCGCGGAAGCGATTGCAAATCAAGTCTCTACTTCGTTACTAACAATGAATAGTAAATTTTATTAAAATCTGGTGTAGTGCATAAATTTTATGAGAACATGGTGGAGTGTATGTATATAGTTAATAGGGTGTGTATGTATATAGTTAATAAACAATTTTTACTTTATTTTATAAAATCATTAGAGATAGAGTCTGTATGTATATAATTAATAAATAATTTTTACTTTATCTTACAAATTGATTTTGTAGAATTGAATTTGACTAGTAACCTAAATTTCTAATTAATAAAATTCAACAAAACATGCTTTTCAGTTTTAGACATCCTTTTCTAATACGAGTTTTCTAGCATGACTTTTCTTTTCTGGTTAATGTAGTTAATAGTTATACATCATTTTCAGTTTTAGACAATAATACAGATCCTCATTTATTCGCCATACGGATACCAGCCCCAAATTGCAGGTTTGTCCTAATACAAGTCCACCCCGCCCAGGCCACCACCCACCCAACCCCAGTAATGAATAACGTATTAATCAAAAGATCAGAAAATACAAATGTATGCATAGTGCAAACATGAGCTGAGCAGAAAGAATAAATTTCAACACTACAGACATTAATTGCTTAACATGTGCCAAAAAATATTATTTCAAATTTATATATATACATATATATATATATATATATATATAAAATAAATTTTCAGTTTTTGATTTTTTGTATATATATATAATATAACATATGTATATAATAAATTTTAATTTTTATTAATTTCATTTTTTAATTTATAATTTTATATCTAATTTTAAAAACATACATATTTAAGTTCCTCTCATAATGATTTTAATTTTTAAAATTTTTAATATTTATTTTTAGTTTTAAAATTTTACTGTCATATTATATATCTATTTAAAAAAGTTTTTAATCATGATTATAATTTTTTATGAAGCATTTTTATTATTTTATATAGAAATATAATTAAATAAATTAAAATAACTTTAATTTACTTTTTAAAAGTGCATTATATTATTTTAGATAAATTAAATAAAAAAATTTAAAAAGTGATAAATTAAAATTAGAAAAGTAAAATATGAAAAATAAAATAAAAATAAAAAATAATAAAAATTAAAATAAAAATAAAGAAAACATGTTAATCCCTTACTCCTCTATAGCTCTGCCCTTATCATAGATAAAATATAATTAAATTAATTTCCTATAATGATCATAATAGAATACCAATGAAAGTTTTAGTTACAAATTATTTAAAGAAAAAAGTATATGTGTTGTTGGTGTAAATTTTTTTACATAATCAACTAATCACAATTTATTATACATTATAAGTTTAATAATTTTGATAATTAAAAAATTATATAAGACCTAATTTATAATTATTTGATCATGTAAAATTATTTTATACTTTAAACACGTAATCGTTAAATTCAATTATATTATTCTTCTAATTTGGAGTCAATACTCTGAACAGGTTATATAAAGAATTGAATCTTGAAACTATAGTTTTTTGAAACTTATTTTTTTAAAAAAATAATATTTATACTATATTTAAGTAAAATAATTAACAAAAATTTATAATGAATGAGGTGGGTAGAATCTATTGATACTAAATATAAGAGATTTGTTATGAAATTTCAATAACTTTTGTATAAAATAAATTTAGTTTATCTAACTATTTAATTAGATCACATATATTAAGTTTTATAAAATCTTAAAATTATTTTAATTCTTAAATGGATTGCACTAGGACTGATCAATGTCAATGACACTAAGTCACACCTTTTATCTCAACAGAATTTACTTGAACTAGATATACTCCCGCAATGTGAAGGTAAATAATTGATTAAGTGCTAAATACGTGATGATTAGAATATGTTGAAATATATTTTAGTTTTTATATTTGTTTTTTTAAATGATGTAATATTTTTTAATAAATTTAACACAATATTTTCTTTCTGTAAATTTTATATATCTTATAAAATTTTCTTTGAACATATTTATTATTAATAAATAATAAACTAATAATACTTGAATAAATTATATTGAAGAGAATACTATACTAACATTTTTTATTTCAATATATACTTTTTAGAAACTCAACTTTGAGTATGTCATTGTTTATTAATGTAAATATATTTAATAACACGTTAATTTTATTAACGTTCTTTTACGTGTGGTGAAGATGTTTTGAAAAAAAATATTAAAATTAAACACATAAAAAATAATTCATTTGAGATGTTGAAAAGTAATTTGTATACATCTTTTCAAATATATATATATATATATATATATATATATATACACTTATTAAATGAATATTCTAGAGTATGATAGTTTAGTTGGAAGTATTAAAAAAATAAAATTTATAAAATGCATAAAAAAAAGTAAAGCAAGTTTATTAAAAATATTTTTATTATTCATCAATAATATTAATTACTATACTATATTTATTGTTTTTCTTAAATGCTGAATTTAATCAAATTCAAACTATCATTAACTATCTCATTAATATATATCAAACAGAAATTCAGATCATCAACTGTTTAATAGTAATTGTAATGATATTTTTGTTTTCTTAAATATTGACTTTCTGTTCCTTATAATTATTCACAACTACACTTAAATAATATTTTAATAACATTTCTCATTAATTGACAGTTGAAAATACGTAAGTAAATACAGCGTACCTAAATTCTTTACTAAATTAATATAAAACATTCAAGTATCACTTATGTAGTTTTTTCTTTTTTCTTTCTTTGCACAAATCCAATCTCTTACAATGCCTCTAATCTATTCTCTTTTATTTTTGTAGGATTTTTCTTCCTTTCTCATTTCCTGAAAATTTAATATTACATCTTCATTAATGATTTTGTATTATTAAATAATTCAATATAAGTAATTGCGACAATAAAACTCGTATTTATACCATACTCTCTGTTCATGATTTTGAAATATTTAGATTCTTACTTTCCAAATGTTAATTTCATGCAACACCAGAATAAGATACTAAAAAATATGCCAATCATATACAACATCAAAATAAAATAATAACACTTTGATTTTTAAAAAATAATAATCCTTTAATTCCTAATTTTCCATCTCGTGAAGAATATATTATCAAATCTCAAATCAGGTGCGAGAAAGACTAAAATCAAACTCATCCATTTCATCATTAATCTTAGGTAATTAGCAATATATACTAATAAAGACAGTTACATAATACATAAATTTCTATCATACCTTCCATTTTCTAAGCATTAAATTCATATATAATGAAGAAACAATAATAAGTAGAATGAATTCATCGTCATTATTTCAACCTATTTGATTTCTTCCTTTTCCTACTACTCTCCATCTTCATCACACTACACGCACAAGCTAGAAATTCTTGGCACTGTTTGTAATATATCCTAAATTTCTTACTGATTATAGTATAGTTTATTAATCATCTCATAAAGTTAGTTTTACCATTGATGATTCATCATTGAAAAATAGGAAACTCTCTCTTTTTAAACATCGTTGAATGTAATAAATACATCCTTTAATATGTTTCGTGATTCAATTAAGTTATTAAATAAAACTACCTGTAACTGGGAAAACATAATGGAACATAAGTCATACTGAAATACAAATTAATATGAAATAATATATATAAAACCATGGAATGTAATGAGTATCACAACAAGATATACGTAAAAGAGAATAACAACTAGCAAGGTTATCCTCCTAAATCTTCCCCTAAAGCACCTATACAAAACATCTAGGAATGAAATAGAAACTAGGCCACTTCTACCACATATACATCTTATCAACCTAGAATCAGAGCAAATGCTACCAAAAGATGACCAACCAAAAAATATAAGATGATGCATGCCTAAAAAGATTCCTCAAACAAAGAAGAATCTGATAGGACTACCATCGATATGCCACCCAATTTCAAATCTTAATTATCTATTTTTTATTTTTTTATTTTATTTCCAAACTTTTTAAATATCTATACATGTGTGATTTTAGTACCATAACTTTTAAAATTATACAATTTTAATCTAGCCATTAAATATTCTATTTATGGATAGTTAACGTCTCCACATTGATTATGACATCATTAATAATCAATAACCTTACCTTTTCAAAATGCTACATTTGTTTCAAATTATATGATGTTTAAGGTTTTGCACACATATTAAAAAAATGTAATTAATATTTTGAAGTGACATGTAACGTGACACAGACTATTTTCTTTAAAAGCTCATTTAATTTGTAACTTAAAAAATTGTTAGAATTATAAGGATTTAATTAGAAGCATTTAAATTATATAAAAGTTTTAAAATTTAGTATAATTAGTAAGACTTACGTAATATTTTGAGCTAAAATATTCTTTATCCTTTTTTTATTGAGAAATTTAGTTAACTTCGTCTTATGTGATTTTGAAGGGACAAGAAATTATGTGATGGGTTAACAAATCAAAAAATGGAACCGATGTGTGGAAGACCCTTAGGCCTCAAATTCAACACAAAAACTTGTGATCTGTACATTGCCGATGCATACTTTGGGCTTTTAGTGGTAGGACCAGCCGGTGGCGTGGCCACGCAATTAGCTACTTCCGCGGAAGGGGTCCCATTTAGGTTCACAAATGCCGTGGACATTGACACCACAACTGGCGAAGTATATTTCACAGATAGCAGCATCCTTTTCCAAAGAAGGTATGCTCTAAATTCTTACGGTATCCATGTATTACTACACAATATTATCAATTTTACTTTTTATCTGTTGATGAGAAATATTAGCTATTAGCATTACTCTTTTCTTGGCTAAAAAAGTTGTGTTAAATGTTGTTGTCAATCACTTAAGAAGTGAGGTTGAGTAATGATGATAATTTCTGGTGCATTACCTTTTTTTTAGAAAATATATTTGTAAAAGAAGAGGGGACATACTTTGTGAAGGAGTACCGAAGTTTTATTTCTTGGCTGTATATGGAGAAAATTTAAGTTCTGAAAACATTCTATTCTTAAAAGAGAAAATATACCCGAATATGGTCACCAAATTTTTGTTTACCTTCTCCCTTGCATGTATTGTTTATCAATGTCTTTCTTTGGTGGATCGACCACCTCTCTCAAGGATTTTTGTGGGCTTCCTTGTCGCGAAATGGCACCTTTTAATTTGAGCATGTTAGCTCTTTATTTACATTTTCATTGTCCTCTTGCACATTCAAGACATGCATCTTTATGGATGTAGTATATAGATCCAAAGAGTGCTGATGGCTTCTTCTCAATTCATACTTCAATTAGTGTCTTATCTTGGATTACTTTCGTTTGAACATTTATTAAGTATGTAGTGTAAACTTGTTGTTTCATTGGAACTCCTGTAGTCCATTTTCCTTTACATTTATAATTCCTATTATTCTTTGAAAAATTGTGTCACACATTGTGGAGTGAATAATGTATTTAAATCATTTTGTTTATTATGAACTCTTTTCTTTGAGTTACATTAAGAACTATAATTTTGAGTTGTAAATTATTTTTATACAATTTCCTATAAATTTAAGGAGTAAAAATATGTCTTTATTTTTAAGTTTCAAAAATCAAAATTTTTGTCATTAAAAATAAGAACAGTAATAGATAGTAATAGATGAGGATTGTGAGATGTTAGTCATAGCTAAAAAAATATAGGAATGAGTTAAAAGAACATAAGAAATTTTTTAATATAATTAAATTTTTTTTACAACAATACGTATTAACAAATATGATGTCATTGTTAAATTCTAAGAATAACTTAAAATAATAGAATAATAAATTGATTAATTTGTAATGTAATGGATGCTGCTAAAAGTAGTCGTAGGAAATAATTAATAATAAAAAAGATATTTTATATTAAAAGATTTCAACATCTTCAAATGTCACCCAGTACATGTTTATTTACCGGCATTGGTTTGCGTCATATTAATTTATTTAGTATTTTTAAGATTGGTTTGCATTTATTTCTAGATTGGTTTGCATCATATTAAATTATTTAATATTTTCTAGATGTTTCATAATACTTTATAATACTTTATTATATAGAATACTAGAATTTTTATAAGAAGAATTATAGAAGATTGAATCAATATTTTAACAATAGGAAATCACCTTTTTAACAATAGGAAATCAATATTTTAACAATAGGAAATCACCTTCTAGAAATTTATAAGTTTTGATTGTTTTATATATTTTCTTAAATTTTATCACTTCTGTCATATCGTATTTAAATATATTTTATAATTATCACTTAACAACTTACGTGGTGTTTTAAGATGTATCGACATTTTTAAATTTCTTTTTTATCTGTTAATATTTGAAACTAAAGTAACTACATACATCATAGTAGAATTTCAGAAACTAAGTTTACATTTACTCTAGTTTAGTGTTTTTCTAGATTAGTAAATGAATATAATTATCCGAGCTTGCTTTTTGGTAATTCAATTTTTGGCTTCTAACTCATTGTCTTTTCTAAATGACAAAGGGTATATATATCAATATTTCTCAGCGGGGATAAAACAGGAAGGTTACTAAAATATGTGCCCAGTACCCAAAGTGTACATGTTTTGGTCAGAGATTTGGCATTCCCTAACGGTGTGGCGCTTAGCAAGGACAATTCGTTCATTCTACTTGCTGAATCAAGCACTTTGAGAATTCTCAAGATTCAAGTTGGAGATTCCAATACTAACAACATAGAAACATTTGCAAAGGTTCCACGTTCCCCGGATAACATCAAGAGGAACGCTAAAGGAGAATTTTGGGTTGCGCAAAACAGTGGCAGGGGATTGATACCCAGATTGGAAAATGAAATTGAAATTGAAACCACACTTCCATTGACAGCAGATCCTGTGGCAATTAAATTTGATGAACAGGGTAAGATCATTGAGGTGTTAGATGGAGAATATGGACAACAACTAGACTCTGTTAGTGAAGTAGAAGAACATGAAGGAACTTTGTGGATAGGCTCTGCGGTGCAACCATACATTGGTCTTATAAAAGCTTAAGCATTTGCCGTGTTTTACGTTTCTGTTTTAAAATATCAATTTGTAATAAAAAAAGCTTAGGCTTTTTGGGTGCTGTGTTTCGGTTTAAAATAATAATTTTAAAGTAAAATTTGTTTGAATGTGGTTGAATTGGTCTTTAAAACATTTCTATATTAGTTTGAATAAATAAGTGACTTGCTCATTCTTAATTTTAGCTTCCTGTAGTTTTTTCCATCACTTTATGTCCTTGTGTACGCAACTAAAAGAATCACCATTATCATGTGTTGTGGTGAGTCGCTGACATCACCGAAGGACAAATCCTATTGCACTAGAGAGCACTTGCCCGAGAAATCTTTGCTTTTCGTTGTGTATGGATGAAAGGAGAGAAGGGCCATGGAAGGGAAGAAGGGGAGGTAACCTCGATAACCTAGCTTTAAGAGAAAAGGTTAAGTGAGTCTTTATTTAAGGAGAGATATTATGATATTATTAGTAAATAGAGTCTCACATTAAAAAAGTAAAAGAAGTTACATGAATATACAAATATTCATATTAGTTCCATCATTGAGAGACCTTTTAGAGAAAGTCTAAAAATAAAATTGTGTAATCCTTATAACCCAGGTTTTAGGTAATCAATATAAAAATAAAATTCATAAATTTTAAAATAAACATGGAAGTGGTCCCTATTATTTAAACAATATAAATGATTTATATATTCAATTTTTTTAATTTTCTACCACTTTTATTATTTGTACTTCTAAATTATTTTTTTAAAAAAATTTACTAAGAAAAATAATATTATATCATATTATATTTTATTTGGAAATTTAAAATATAATGTATATATTGAAATATATTTATATTTATCTTATACAATATTATATATATATATATATATATATATATATATATATATGTATAATATGTATTTATCTTATGTCTAAAAGCATGTTGAATTTTGTTATAATGTATTGGAATTTACAAATATGCTAATGTAACTTTCAGCCTAAAATACTTGCACAAATTTATGAATTTAATAATTTTAGTGACTTAGTTATATATGCATTAAAGAAAAAAAAACAATGACATATGTGGTCGTGAGAAATTGAAAATTTGGAAAGGGTAATAAAACTTGAAATACCCAACTACAGTGACGTGAAACCAAAAACTTACGCAGAAAAACAATCTCTTTACTGGAATGAGTCATAAAGTGGGTTGACCTCCTCTTAACTTAGACACGACCCATTTGTCTGGGGGTTGGTATGTTATGGGCTCTAAAGCCCCGTTTTTAAGTGGGTTAAAAATGGACTAACCCCAAAGTGCTACAGATGCGCGGGTGATGCAGGCTCCATGTGAAATTTATAGGTGAATATGCAAACTTGCAAGCTTTACCCTAATTTTCAATTCTTCAATAAGTTTATTCAAAATTATTGACATTGTGTTTGGATGGAGAATTTAATTTTTTTTTTTAAAATTTAAATAATCAGTATTTTAATTATTTTGATTTTAATTATTTTTATTTTGTATCCTTTTTATTTGCATGAATCAATTCATTTTTTTTTTTGTATTTTAACTTCCTTATTTGGATAAAGTAATTCAATTTCTAAAAATTCAAATTTTTATTTTTAAATATTTATGCTAAAATTAAAATTTTAATATTGAATAAAAATAAATATTAATAATTTTTAAATACTTAAATATTCAAAATAATTTTAATGTTATATGATGAATTCTAATGTTACAAAATATTTAATAATTAATTTTTTGATATTGAATAATTAAAAACATAATAAATACTTAATTGTAATTAAGAACTATATAGTCTTAAAGTAATTTTAAAAATGTATTAAAAATAAATAATTATATAAGTTATAGTTATTTATAAGAATTTAAATGAATTTTAAAAATAATAATTGGAATGCTTTTTTGAAGTATTAAAAGGTATAAAAAGATAAAATATTAAAAGAGGAAATAATGAAAAAAAATATTAGCGGTTAAAAAATTATACTTTTTTAATCACTTAACAAAAATTTAATAAAATAAGTTAAAAACAACGAGACATATACGAAAAGTTAAATTAAAAAAATATAAATTATCATTTTGTGGCTACTTTTTATTGTAAAAATAATTGTCTTATTTATATGAAAATAAATTGTACCTATTTAATCAATTTACAATAAATTTAATAGGATAAATTCAAAATACAGAATTTACAAAATTTTAATTAATCTATTTCACCTTTTAAAATAAAACTTAATTAATTTATGTATTTTTAAATAAATAATACATCAGGTCATTAAATATATATTAATTCCAATAATATAAAAAATAATAATTAAATTAAGTTTTAGTTTTAGTTTTATGTATAATTTTTTATTTTTAATTATTATTATAATTTTAATTAAATAAATATTAAAATATTTTTTTGTATTATTAAAAAATATAGAAATAATATAAATGTGACGAATTTTAATATTTAAATACATTTAGAGTTTAATGTTATTTAAAAAAACTTTAAAATAGTGTATTATAATTTAATTAGGGAATGATGAATTTGAAATGCTTCCATTTTAGGTAAAATTTCAAATTCTTCAATTTTACACAATTAAAATTTCTTCTTAAAATAACATCATTTTAAATTCTTCAAAATACTTTGTCCAAACAAGTCAACTGATTTGATAGTAATTCAATTTCATAGAATAAATGATTTGTTCTAAAAGATTGTTTCATCCAAACACACTCTAAGTCAATTTCGAACTAAACTTCAAAGTAGGAGAAAATAGAAAGTAGAGAAGGTAGAAATGAAGGAGTGTCATCGAAGATTCCAATAAGTTTAAGGTAGAATCGTCACAATAGAGAAAGAATCCATTGAGAAGATTCAAGGTTCACACAAAAAACTACATAGAGAAAATACTCTCAAAGAAATAATGTGTTTCATTCATATTTTGCCAAAAAGTTCTCCAAGTTACACAGATTTGAGCTTATATAGGCTAGAAAGCTTGGAGAGCAAGACTCGAAGATGGACTACTCTACAATTGGATAATTGAGGGTCCATCTTAAGAACATGTAAAGAGAGCTTATCAAAATATAATACATTCCCGTCCTTTGGATGAGTTTGCATCTAGTGGTTGTGGCTTTCTCCAACAGAGGCGTGATTCTCACCTTGTGGGGTGAATCATGTGCTCTCCTAACTAACTAGGTGATAACTCACAAAAGTGAGCTATTTTTATACTTTTTTTATATCATAAATTGTCCTTTTCATACTCTCAATCCATCTAAAATAACTCTAAATTGATCTTAATTCGGAATAATTCGTGTTAGAGCTTGTTGATGGTGTGTTAAGTGTTTCAGGGTGAAAAATAGCCAAAAACAGGTGAAAAACGTGTATAGAAAGGCATCTCTCACGAGTTGGAACACAACTTGCACGAATTGGAGCTTCAGTACAGAAGAAAAAGCTCTCTGTCATCTCATCTCGTGCTCACCTCGCACTTAACAACATCATCTAGCGCGAGGTGGTGTAACTTCAAGAAGAAGTTAACTCTTTGACACCTCATCTCGCATTCATCTCGCGCCCAACAACTCCATCTCGCGCGAAGTGACTTGGATTGCAACACATGTTTCCTCTTTGAAACATGAACTCGTGCGAGTTGCTTAATATCCCACGTGAGTTGGACTCGCAGTAGGCCAAGTCCAAAGTTTTAAAGGCTATAAACAGACATTATTTCACATTCAGCAAGAGTTTAACTTAGGTAATGATTTGGGATGCTGGACATCATCTAATTAATTAAGCGGCGTGAGTGATCCTGAGAGGGACAGTCATGAGGGTAGCAATCCGATCCGACCATGATTATACATAAATAACAAAAGAGAAAAGTATAAAGGGGGGTTAGTAGTGAAATTGGGATCCCAATCACTCTTCTTTCTTGGTCTAAACTCTTGCTCATTGCTCTCTGCTCTTTTACAATTTAAATTGATATTTAAATCAAGACCTAATATGCTCTCACTCCTTTTTGGGAAATTAATAAAGTAAAATAGAAATACATTTTTGAGTTGCTTGTTTTCGTGGGATCGACAACCCCGTTTTATAAATACTTAATACTTGACGATTGTGGTATATTTGTCATAGCCCGCAGTGTAGAGATGTGTCATATGCCGCATGTGTTGCACATCACTAGGATTCAAAATTTGAATTAGATTCTCCAAAATTTGAATCTTAGGATCTGATATTCAAATTTGAATTATAAACTCTTAGATTTAAAATTTAAAATTCAAATTAAGTTTTACTTGAATTTTAAACATTACTCAATTAAAACTCAAATTAAAATGTTTACAAGTTGGGCCTCACACCTAAATTGCTCTTCTAGTCACAAAGTATCTTGGTCGTGAGCTACATATAAGGCTCACACAAGTTTGAAATACACCTAATTAAAAAATTACAATTTACAATATAAATAGAAGATTACAAGGCAGTAAAGGAATAAGAGAAAAGTCTTGAGCACTTGGTTTCATCTTTAATAGCTCTCTCTCAAATTCCTTCTCTATCTTCTTAAGAATAACTCTTGTAACTCTTATAGGTATGCTCATGCTATCTTGGATAGATGGTTCTCCATCAAATTCTCATTCTTTAGGTAAACTTGTCCTTAAGTTCTTTGATCATCACCTACATTATACAAGGTCAAGTCACTGACATTGAAAGAATTATTGCCAATGTAAGTATTAGGAAGATCAAGTATATAAGCATTAGGTCCAAGTTTCTCTAAGATCCTAAAGAGTCCATCTTCTCTTGGCATCAACTTTGATTTCCTTGGATTATGAAATATTTCTTTCCTCAAATGGAGCCAAACCATATCTCCTTGGAACCTGACATCCTTCCTATGTTGATTTGTTTGGGCCGCCATCTTTGTATAACTCTTTTCAATTTGTTCTCTAACCTTTTGATGGGTCATTATTTTGATCTTTTTCTCTGTATCTTTTATATCCTAATACAACATGATTAATGGTCAATTAGCATGATTTTATGCATTTATGAGTTTGGGCGCAATTGGGCCGTAAGTGTTTATTTTTGTTCTAATTCGCTGAAAATTCTAGTTTTGACAAGGTTCACTAAAATGAGCATAACTCTCACCACAAAACTCTGTTTGAGCTCCATTATATGTCAAATTAAAGAGGACTCGAACAGCTACAAAAGATATGAATACATGAAGAGCTAATTCGGACTTCATCTTGGGTGAAATGAGGCTCGAAAGTGATGCACAAAATTGATGCGGGAATTCCAGCGTGAAAAATTAGTATAGGCCCTTTTTAAATCAATGTAATTGACCCATTTTGTAAAGTTCTAATTGGGCTGCGAATTGGGGTGTTCAGATACTTAAAAATCATGTGCTTTGCACATGATTTACCCCTTATATAACACCCCAAACCTAAAAATCTGATGCACACTTTTTACCTTTCAATCAATTTCAATTTTCAGCATTACTCTTTTCCTTTCAAGTCGTTCTGCTAGGGTTTTCAGGTTTGTCATTCCAATTCTCATTCTCTCTCCCTTCTTGCAATTTAATTCTTCTAATATGAAATCCCAGTTTATGCTTAGTCTAATTTCAATTATGTGCAACTAATTTCATCAACCAATTCGATCTCAATAGGATCCCTAATTTCCTTAGGTTCCCCGTTTTCAATTGCATGAGCACTCATTTTAAATTCTATAATTTTGATTTCATTATGTTGATTAATATTTTGGATTGAGGTTGTTGATTCTATCGTTGTTGATTGATAATGAATGCAGAGAACTAATTATATGATTCGAAACTAAGTTGTGTGCTCTCATGTGATCGTGTGAGTTTAAAGGTCACCAAGTGTTCGATGATAATCCTCCCAATTACTAGTGAGCACTAAATGTAATGTATAGTAATTTTCTTTTTTTAACTCGCCATCCTTTACGCTCATGCAGAGATCTCGGTTCCAATGCAGTGCATAGATGAGTGCTTTTTTTTTGTTGAACCGATGAGGGAAATTAGGATCTGACAGAGATCGGATTGGTGATTTTTAATCATCTATTAATTGCTTTTTAATTACTGTTTAATTATTGTCATTGGTTAATTTTTACTATTTAATTGCCTTTAATTTTTCCTCTACACAAAAACCCCCAAAAATTGAATTTAAAATTTCGGCTACAGAGAAGTAACAAAGTAATTTGTAGGGAAACGATCCGAGTCCACTATTACTGCAAAGTAGTAGCTAAACTTTAGTATTATTTGACGCACGTTCGGCGCGTGTGTCACCTTTGCATGGAGAGCTTTAATCCTCTCGACCTTGTTGACTCCCTCTACATTTAAAGCAAACTCAAGGGGCAAAGGAATAAGATCAAGAAAGGTTAGAGGGTTAAAGTCATACACAACTTCAAAAGGTGAAAAGGAAGTTGATACATTCACAAAACTATTGTATGCAAATTCAATATAAGTTAAATGATCCTCCCAAGACTTCACATTTCTTCTAACAAAATACCTTAACAATTGTACCAAGGTCTTCTTTACCATCTCAGTTTGGCCATCCGTTTGGGGTGACATGTGACGGAAAACAATAGCTTGGTGTCAAGCTTACTCCAAAGACTCATCGAAAAGTGACTTAGGAGCTTTGAGTCCCTATCACTCACAATAATTTTAGGCACTCCATGGAGCATGGCCACTTCTTTGAAAAACAAGTTTGCTATGTGTGTAGCATCATCCACCTTGTGGCAAGCAATTAAATGGGCCATCTTTGAAATCCTACACACCACACTAAAAATAGCATTCATACCTCTCATAGTCTTAGGTAAACCAAGCAAAAATCCATAGGCACATCTTTCCAAGGGGAGGTAGGGATGGGTAAGGGAGTATACAAATTGATGCGAGCTTGCCTTACACAAGCTTGGAATTGTTGCCCAATTTTCAATTCTTCATAGTTTTCTCAAGGGTTTTGTGAGTTATATGCGTCGGTTAAGCAAAGGGGAAAAAAGAAAAATAGAAATTGGAATTATATTAGAAAGGGAAAGACACCATGATTGTGATCAATAAGTAAATGGGAATTTGCCATAAAGGAAGGATCCTTTGATAAGATTTGAGGTTTAATTAAGAAAACTTTGGTGAGCAAAGTTTCACAATGCAAGAAAAATAATTTCATTATATTCCAAATCTGCATACAAAGGTTCAACCAAGGTATATAATAAGTGAAATGAGAGTGTGAATCTCCCCAAGGGTGGACAAGCAAGTATAAACAATCAAAGGCTAAAAATAATTCATTGAAGAAGAGTGACTTTCATCCCTCGGATCAAGTTGAAAATAAAGGGCCTAGATTCACTCTTGAAACATGAATTAAAAATGCATTGTTAACCTATGGACTGTCATATAATCTTATGGTTAAGATTCACTCCTCTCTCTACACACTTTTGCATCACAAATTGGCCAAGTTTAATAAGTTATTACAAAAATAAGTTCCATTTGGTCGTGAGCTACCATGAACTCACGAAGGTTTGGCCGAAAGTTTGTAAAGTCTAAGCAATTAATATTTACTAATTATAAGAAAATTACAAGGTCTTGATTCTAGAGTAGATTCCTTAATGCTTGGTTCAATCTTGAGAAATTCTTTCTCCAACACTTCCTCTAGTTTTCTAAGCATCCCTCTTGTAATTCTTCTATATTTATTATCTTGAGATGGTCCTCTATCAAACTCTCCTTCTTGAAGCAATCTTGCCCCACGTTGCCTACATCACAAAAAGTCAAGTCACTCACATTGAATGAATTGCTACCTAGGAAATCATTAGGAAGATTAAGTTTATAGGCATTGGGTCTATTTCTTCTTGGAAGAAACTTAGATTTCCTAAGTTTAGGAAACTTCTCCTTTCTTAAATGAAGCCAAACCGAATCTCCAACTTTAAATTGCACATCCTAGCCCTTTGATTTGTGTATTCAGCAACTTTGGAATTTCTTCTCTCAATTTTCTCCTTCACTTTAGCATGTAGTGCTTTGATATTCTCGATCTTGTCACTTCCTTCTACATTCAAAGCAAACAAACTCACACGACAAAGGCACAAGATCAAGTGGAGTTACGGGATTAAAATCATACAGAACTTCAAAGGGAGATTATGAAGTGGAAGTATGAACAACCCTATTATATGCAAATTCTATATGAGCTAAATGATTTTCCAAAGATTTAACATTACCTCTTACAAAACACCTCAACAATTGCCCCAAAGTTTGATTTACTAACTCGATTTATCCATCAGTTTGGGGATGACAAGTGGTCCAAAATCTTCATGCTGTTCTGGTCTTTTGTAAAGATGGTTCCAAGAGCAATCAGACCATTTAAAATTGTTTGGAATCTTCCAAACATGATATCAACTGATTCTCCCTTCTTCATGGAGAACATCTTATATTCACATTGAAGGGTGACAGTCTTTTTAAGTGTAACATCCTCAGTGCCTTCATGAGATATCATGAGAGCATCCTAGAGCTCATTGGTAGTCTTGTAAGCACAAAATCGATTGTACTCTATTTTGGATAAAGCACATGTAATAACATAACATGCTTTGTTGTTCACCTCTATGATGGAGTATTCCTCATTTCCCTACTTAGATTTTGACTTGGAAGAGGGATGTCTCCTTTAGTAATTATCCTCTAAAGTCTATATTGTGTAGACTAAATATATATTTCTATTATGTCAGCCTAGTAAGAATAATCATCCCTTGAGAAGGTTGGGGGCGTGTTCATTGATGATCCCTTTGAGATGAACATGGTTGATGTGCCTTGCTTTTTTTATTTTTTTCTCTAATAGTAGTGGTGCACTCAATCCTTAGAGGTTGAGCTTTGATACCAAACTATAAAAGAGAACACACAAAAGTGGGGGTTGAATTCTGTAAAAAAAAAATTTCACAAGCCTTTTATTTCAACTTTTAAAATGGAGTCTAATAAATCTCAGATGACAATTTTAGACGAATCAGGTTATTTTTTAGATGATATAAAAGCTTTGAATAAAGAGATTCAATTTAACTCTAATTAATCAAATAAAATAACAATAAGAGAAAGAACACAAAGAGATTTATATGATTTTGTCTTATAAAAAAATATGTCTAGTTTCTAAGCAAAAACCAAAGATTCCACTATTATTGAGTGAAATACAAAGTATTGTTTGACTCTATCAACTTTTGACTTACCCAAGTATTATTAAAAAATTAGCTTCTTCAAGCTAACAAGCTCAAGTATTGTGTGGACCCAACCTCTTCAAGCTAAATACCTCAGGTATTCTTTGGACCCAGTCGCCATAAACTAACCAAATATTATTTGATTCTAGCCTCTTGAGGCTAACTACCACGAAAGATGAATTTTTGAAAGAGGTTGCCTAATTGATAAAGATCAACCTTTACGCATAGACGAATTTACAATAAAGTTTAGTTTAAAGGATTTTTACATGGATGATAGAAAGAAGTTGTTCAAAGCAAGATATACAGAGCATTCTTGATTAAGCTTTCATGCATTCAAAATTCCAACTCAATTATTCAAACTAAGGCCTTTATAAGGTATTTAAGTAGTTGCTAGACTTAACAACTTCAAATCTTCACTCCATTTTGACTATGGTGTGCTTAATGTTCTTCAACATTTAATGCATTGCAGACATGCCAACATCTCTTGCAGAAAATTATTCTTATAATTAGAGGTTTAGAGCTACAAAAGGTAATAATGCTTTTTGCAATAAATCTGTGTGTCAGAAAACATCCTATTTGACTCTACCGTGTTGGTCCTTAAGGGTAAATCTAGAGGGGTGAATAGATTCTTGTTCCTAAAAAGTCCAAATTAACGTCGTTTCTACTTTCTTTTTATTTCAAATAAATGTTATTCTTGCTTAACTATTCAAGCTTTAAAGAAGATACAAAGATATACAACCAAAAAATGAATAAAGCGTTAGCACAAGATATATCAAGAGATGATAGCGGAAACTTCAAAGAAAGATCAAATAAACGTGTTAGTAATCAATTATCTTAAGAAGCCAATATCAGTAATAAAAAGTTTCATATTTCAATTGATTACTGAATCTATTACCGAACGAAAACAACGTTTAATCAATGTTATCATTAAGCGTATAGGCAAAAGATAAAAACGTAAGGGAGAAGAAGAATGCAAAGGTGATTTATACTAGTTCGGCTTTCGGCTTACGTCGAGTCCCAACCCAACAACTATTCCAATTAGTATTCCACTATAATCCCTTTGTGTTCTTACAAGCAAACTGCACAAGCAACACAAAACGAAATCAAAACACCCAATACAACCTATTCTTTAACCTAAAGAGCAATTCTCTTTGATCTTGGCACCTCCAAGGATCAAATCTTTAAGATATCTTTCTCAAAGAGACTTACTCTTTCGTAGAGAGACCAATCTCTTAGAGTAATCAACCCAAAAAGAAACTCAACAATAAAGATCAGTAATAGAAAACACTTGATAGTGTAAGATCTGTTCAATATGAAGCACTAACAATGTCAAACAATCAAAACTTCAATCAAGATTGCCATTTGATAAAACTTTTCTTGAAGAATTTGAAGTTCTTTGAAGGATTTCTTGGAGAAAATATAAAACTCTGTTTAGAGAGAATATGAAATTGTTAGAGAATTCCTTTTTCGTGTTTTTCCAAGTTATGAAAACATTTGAAAAGAAGGGTTATTTATAGTTGAAAACAAAAACCCATTTAGATAATCAAAATTGACTTTCTGATGGAGGTAATCGATTATGACAGTTGGTAATCGATTATCCCAGCAAGCAAAGCTCAATCCAAGTGATTTCCAGCAGTGGTAATCGATTAACTCGCATGGGTAATCGATTACCTCAGAGCCAAATCAAAAACTTCACTTTGTTACCTACTGTGGTAATCGAGTATTGTTTCCAGGTAAACTATTACTTTAGTTGGTTACTTAAAAACTGATTTAATCTATTACCTTGGTTGGTAATTGATTACTTCATGTTTGATTTTGAAAACCATAGAGTGAAATAAATGATTTGAATATAGAGGAATCATAAGCAAAGAACTAGCTTAACTTTGACATATCATCCTAGATCAACCACAAACACAAGGCCTAGACTAAACATCTAACACATGGAAAAGCCTAAAACATATCATCTAAGAAAACTAAAATTACATAATATCAAAATCAAAATAACAAGGGCAACTCTAAGCAACTTCAAGCTTTAAGTCCAACATACCAAACACGTGTTTTAATAAAGATTTGGTTGACTTCCTCTGATTTGAAAGTTGACTCATTTGAAAAGTACTTCTTGTTTGCACAGACTTTACAAGTATTAACAAGTTGGTCAGAGTCGGAGATAAAAGACAAGACTAATACTTATCTTATATATCGTAGTGCGTTTGTCCCTTCCTAAATCATACCTTATATTCATTTGATGACCTTGCTTCGTATTTTTTTTTATCTTTCCTTTTTTTAAATTTTCTCATCTCTGTTTGATTCTTCTCAACTTCATCTTATAAGTCTGGAAATTTTATTCATATTATAAGTTCAGACTTTTATTATAATTTATTGTAATTATCAAACTTTGAGAAATATAATTTGATTTCAATCAAATTTGACTTAAGAAAATCATATTCTAATACAAATATCATAACATTCACATCCCATTAGTTTTAAACATATACATAATTATTATTCATTTCACCAAAGTCATACTCAGCCATGATCATGATTCACAACACAGTTACCCCTTTACTTGTTGTAGTGTGCTTTAAGCTTAATCACTTCAATTTGAACCTTGTCTTTTAGCTTATCAACTATGCCTACCTGATTGTAATTATAATCACATCATAGTCCAGGCTGAAACAACGACAACAATACGTAACTTTTTGTATTTTTAGCTAAAAGGGTTCATACATAATTCAAAACTCGACTATCTTTCAAAAAATAAAAGAATTATGAAAATGATATCATTTTTAAAATCTAGCTAGTCACATATTCATGATTAAATCTTAGTCAAGATTACAAAAATGTGGTTAGATTTACAATAAGATAACTTCCACTGCGACTTGTAAATATTTATTTCGACTTATTTTGACTTACTAAAAGTCAAAATGAGGGATATGTAAAAACTTATAAAGATTTACTCTATGGTATGCTTGCATGCTCAAATAGATTCACTTTTACCAATTGAGACGATGCACAACTCAAGACCTCCAAATAACTTTAGCACAAAAGCTTGACGACTTAAAAATCTTCGACAAAAAATTAAGAATATAGCGAAGTAAATAAGAGCAAGCTAAGAGGGGGAAAACCAAGAAAGATGCATCAAAATTGAAGCATGAAAAATCAAAAAGGATAATAAATCAAAAATCACGACAAAGCAAAAACACAACAAATCAAAAAATATGGCAATGCAAAGATACAACAAAGTAAAAGCATGAGAAATCATAAGCATGGTCCAACAACTTAGTTGAAGCAGCTGAGTTTCTTGACATGGATTTAAGAATCTAATTCAATGCAAAAGAGATAATTTCGAGCTTGGAAATTTTGAGATGCTACATTACTGGTTGTATTGTGATCATGACAAGCTCAAGTATGTGAGATGTTAGATCAAGATGATTAACATCTCTAAAGTTTTGATTATTACAAGACAGACGAAACATTTCTAGACGAAGCATCAACAAGCAAAGTTAGACGCAACAAGCACAGACGGAAGATGACCCCTCAAAGTTTAAGTCATTCATCTATCTCAAGTCAAGTCATCAGACGATAGGATAAGACGAAAACTCTTAAGACTGAAGAAGTTTATCGTCTGCCAAAGAAGTGAAGCAAATTATGAGTCACTCGCGCCAAGATTTCAAATCTTAAGAAGTACTCATTAGAAGCATCCAAGATCAGTATAGGGATTCGCGTTTACATATGCAACTCGAAAAGGTTATCACCTTTTTGTCAAAGTCTTTGTACAAGTCAAAAAAAAGTACTGTGCACGCTATCTAAATTCGCTGCACACGCCATCAATCACTCAAGTACTCTCTGACACCTTTTTGGACTTCACTTGGAAAACGCTCAACGACATTCTTCTGTGTCTAACGGATATCTGAAGACTTTGCCTATTTAAAGACTTCGCTTCTTCAAAGTTCAGTTGGCGAACACGCTTCAATATTTAACTATTATGAATTCGCTCACTGTTGCTTCTGCTTTCCATTGTAAAACCCTCTCTATAAAGAGGAAACTTTCTTTTTAAGAACTCTTTCAAATCCACTTGTGTGGTGTTTTAGCCTGAGGAGGCTGGTTGTTCAAATAATACCCTAGTTGTTTAGCCTGTGAAGGCTGTGTTCAAAGAATATCGTGTTATAGCCAGAAGTGGTTGGGCGTAAATAATACTTGTAACCTTTTCACGGTTTGTAGTGAAAACTCAGTTGTTACTAGGTAACTGGACGTAGTCTTGTATAGATGAACCAATATAAAAATACTTGTGTATTTGTTTTATTAAGTGTTTGACTAACGAGGATAATCAAACTATAACATCTGTTAATTAAAATCAACCTTTGAAGATTAAGATTGTTTCGTCTAAACACATTTAAACCCACAAGACGAAAGGAATAATTTTTTTAAGTAACACAATTCAACCCCCCTTCTTGTGTTCTATCTTTTACACGAGATTTGATTATATCTTTATTTAATTATTAAATTATTTTTTAAAAATATGTTTAATAACTTAATAAATATCTCATATAATTTAATTTTAAAAATAAAGAAAAAAATCCCAAATAAGTATATTAAAATCACTACTTTAATATATGAAAATTAATATGAAACTTTGCATTGAGTGAATTTCATTTCTTTTGTGGAATTTCAACCTGGGTTGTATCTCCATGGAAGAATGGATTCACTTTAAGATAGATAGCATGAGGTAGTGTTGGGCAAAAAGTCTATTAACCGTATCTGACCTATTTTTGTAATTGGTCTGGTCTATATTTTATCCGTTTTTTTTTAAATTAGTTTTTACATTATCTAAAATTTGAACCCACAATTTAATCTAATGTTTGATTTGCTTGTTCTTTTAGATATCAAGTAAAAATCAAAGTAAACTAGTAAATTAATTTCTCAAAGTTTGATCTTGAACTCAGGCTTCACTTCATTTGTTAATTCTCTTCGATTTGAGTATGTTATTCTTCTTCTAGAACTTTCGACCATGAACGACAAAATTAATTAATGTCTCCAAGGAACTCAACAACGTAAAACACAGGAAGGTTTTGGTTTCTCTCTTTATCTTTTTTTATTTTCTTCTAGAACCTTCTTACCTTAGTAACAAATATGGTATGCAAATTGCAAATTAATTGCATTGAAGAGTTTACACTTCACTTCTTCTGCTAATTCTCTTTGATTTGATTCTGTTGTTCTTCTTCTAGAACCTTCTGCTATGAACAACAAAATTAATTAATGTCTTCAAGGAACTCAACGTAAAATACAGGAGGTTTGGGTTTCTCTCTATGTCTTTTTATTTTCTTCTAGAACCTTCTCACCTTAGTGACAGAGGTACGGTATGCAGATTGCAAACTAATTGCATTAAAGAGTTCATGCTTCACTTCTTTTGCTTCGATTTCATTGTTCTTCTTCTAGAACCTTCTGCCATGAACGACAAAATTAATTAATATCTTTAAGGAACTCAATGTAGAACACAAGAAGGTTTTGGTTTCTTTCTTTATCTCTTTTTATTTAATTCTAGAACCTTCTCACCTTAGTGACAGAGGTACGGTGTGCAAATTGCAAACTAATTACATTGAAGAGTTCATGCTTCATTTCTTCTGCTTCGATTCCATTCTATTCTTCTTCTAGAACCTTTTACCATGAACGACAAAATTAATTAATGTCTCAAGGAACTCAACGTAAAACACGAGAAGGTTTTGGTTTCTCTATATCTCTTTTTATTTCTTCTAGAACCTTCTCACTTTAATAATAGAGGTACGATATACAAATTATAAACTAATTACATTGAAGAGTTCATTACCATAACATTGGATGCACTCATCTCTTTAACTTATTATTTATATCTAACTTAGCATGAATATTATTATTTATATGTAATTATCTTGACAAAGTGGAATGTGTTTTTGTGGTTGCTTACACATCAGCTGAAAAGATAGTTGTTGCTCTTTTACTATTGATTTTGTTTCTTAAAATTGATTAATTATATTCTTTTAATTATGGTTAATCACTTTAAATTGAAATTAATTTTAAAATAAAACCTGTTTAAATTTAATTTTTATTTAAAATTAGTTTTAAACCAAAAATCATATTTAAAACTAGTTTTAAAAAATTTTAAATTAGTTTTTTAGAAAAACATGTTCATTAATTTAGATTTAGATCCACCCTTAGCCGATGGTTCTAATATTCTTTCAATGCATAAAGATTATCTTACAGTTGAGAAATAAAAACTCATTTCTTTTATTGAATAAAGATTTAGTTTTTTTCTCCAAACAAAACTGTGTTATATATATAAAATTTACAATGAAATCGTAATATGTAAAAGATCCAAAATTATTTATGAAAGGATCGAGTTAAATATATTTTTAAGTCTTTGTAAAATTGTATTTATTTTAGTATCTAATAAATAAATAATCTCTTTTTAATATCAATTCATATAAGTGTATATGTGCTGACTATTTGATAATTAGCATCAATATAGACAATTTATTTTAAACAACGGGTTGTATTTGACATATTTAATTTCATATATAAAATTTTAAAATATTTAAATTTTAAAAATTCTAAAATAATATATTAAATAGGACCAAATATATTTGACCCCACTTAAATTTATCTGGCTCTTTCTCTTTCTGTTGACTATAAATTTATTAGTATAATACTAGTTTTTGCAGTAAATACAATAAGATTAGCCGTAAACTGAAAATGAAAAAGCTTGAAATAAAATTAATGATATTAAATGAAAAAAATATTATAAAAATTGTGAGAGGAAGTAAAGAATTGCTTTGACCATTGATCAAATTCCAATATACAGCCTTTATCATTAAAATTAACGGTGTGAATGCCTAACATGCTTTCTGTCTGATTTTTGTTATAGCATTGTTAGTATGGACCTATCACATTATACAGACATAACAGTTTTGGATCATCAATCTACACCTACGTTTTTCTCGTTTATCTTCACCCTGACACACTTCTCCCCGTACACTTTCTAGTAAAATCTGTCTCTTCCATTTCACATACATTTGTCAACAAGAAATTGTATTATCTAGAATCAAATGGGTGTTATTAATATTTATTATTTTTAAACAATTTTTTTTATTAAACTATATTATTTATCATATTTATAATATATTTGTCTTACACGTGTCAAGTAAGTCAAAATAATTTTCTGGTCTAATATACTCATGAAAGACTAGGTAACGCCACAGCACAAGTATATATATCACCCTCCTTGATGAGACTCACAGACCCATCAAGATTCAAGCCCCTCTCCGTTTTCATCTTACACCATGCATGACCAATAGTGTCTTTGCCTTTGTAAAGTGAAACCGAAACTAATTTAACCTGTTCTGCCTCCACTCACTTCAGATCCTCTCTCTCTTCCTTTCCTTTTTTTACTCTCAATGACGCCCCCACCAGATAACGTCCCACCACCGTCCCAAAACCAAGAGACTCGAACTCATATCCAAAAAAGCAACCCAACCAGGCTGGCAGCACCGGTACACGGCATAAAATGCCCCCGATGTGACTCACCAAACACCAAATTCTGTTACTACAACAACTACAGCCTCACTCAGCCCCGCCATTTCTGCAAAACATGTCGAAGGTACTGGACCAATGGCGGTGCCTTGCGTAACGTCCCAATCGGCGGTGGTTGTAGGAAAAACAAAAGGAATAAATCCTCATCATCTTCATCCTCGTCATCCTTGAGGTCTCTCTCATGTGATCCCAAGGATTTTCAATTACGAGGTCTCACCATCCCACCTTCCCTTGACTTTAGCCTTGGTGGGTTACCCTGTCCTTCACCTATTACAACTGGGGTGTTTAACTTCGACCAGTTCTCTTCTTTTCCGAACATTAATAACCTTCCAGCGGTCACAAATGCATCTGGATTCCGTATCGACCCCACTGCTACCTCAAATTCTATAATGGGTCATGCTCTACCCAACACCGAATTCTGGTCACTTAGTCAGTCTCAAAACTCTACTCTCTCTGATCCAGTGAACACTACAATGCAAGCCATGAACGTTGGTGGAAACCTTACTTCATCAGTTGAAACACACAGCAACATGTACCAGATGGTGTTTGATGGGCCCAACCAGAATGGGTACAGCGGCAGTCGCAGAGCCAGCGCTCCGCTTTCTCAACCTAGGATGATGTATGACTTTGAGGACTACAAGGTGCCGCAGCAGCAGCAACCGATTTTGTTTCATCAGAACAACCTTGAGATTTTGAACTCAGAGAATTTGCCAGGTGGCAGTTCCGTAAGGAAGAGTCCAACGACAGGTGGGGACACATTAACGTCCACCGAATGGTTCTTTGGGAATCCATTTTCAGCAGGGACTACTGCAGCAACTACAAGCAATCATGGCAACAATGTTAACGTGAATCATGTGAACAACAACTGGGATAATGATGCACTTGCTTGGGGGGATTTACAGCAACAACCATTCAGCGGTTTGCCCTAGATGAAGAGGTGTTAGAGTTGGAGGTAGAGCTCTTCTTGGTCTTCGAAGGAGAAAGGAAGAAATTATATAATTAATGTAGCTGGGAAAAATCTATAATTAATATTGTGTAATACCGCTTTTAGGTCTATCTTTATTAGTTTATGTTTTATGATCAAAATCAAATCTACATATCATATATGTAAGAAAAAGGATAATTATATATAAAATTATAAGTTCATAGTGTTTTATTGTTAAATAATGTGTTGAATTATAGTTATCAATTTGAAGAAACAGATGTTGTTCCATATAATTGTTAGAGATTTTTTATTTTATTTTTCTGAATTAGAGTGATTCATTATGAGATGGCAAAGACTAACCTCCGAATTAAGTAGATACGCTTAAGATTAAGATTAAGGAGCAACAGCTTACAGAAATGCATATACTGAATATTATTATATTAATATTATATAAATATTCGTTGCTCATTAATGATTTCCAATAGACTACACGTCAGTTTTACAATATTGAAGTAATGCTGCTTGAAACTAGTGTGGCTTTAAAATCAATTGAAGTTGGCTATTGACCAAACTTGATCTGGATTTTTGTCTTTACTCAATATTTTCTCCAGAAGTCGGTTGATAAGATTACCATTTCACTCAGTATTTCTGTGGGATTCGCAATGAATTTTTGTATTGTAGCTAACTGAAACCGTGGGAGTTCAGTGCTATCATACCACCATCTTTTGAGTTGGTTTTTGTGTTTAGTAATATTATAAGAATCTTCTCAACCAATGTCTTTGCTAGCGCGTCATTTATCGTGTCCTTCAGTTACTAATCAATGCAATATACACAAAAACACCAAAGTGGCAGTGACTGAGTGTAGCTTTTGCTAGTTAATTAGTTTGTAATATCAATGCATTTTTAGTCTTGTGGTCTCTCCCTGTATTTATATATATGCATAACTCTTAATTTTCCTATATCTTTCTATGTTAGTAGGGCTCTTTGTAATAGTTAGTAGGTGTGGTGTGATTTGGTGTCTGAAAAAGTGGTGGTTTTGAAAGCAAATTTAATGAAACACTGTGTGAACAAGCTGGAGAGAGAGAAATGTCAAAGCTTAGATTTGATTTCTTTTTCTAAAAAAATCTGGACAAGCAAGAAATAAACAAAAATGGTTATGTTTAGCTTCATGATTGTTGGAAAGTGAGCCTCAAATCCGTGTAAAATGCCACTGAACACGGACTCTCATCAATTCTGCATCATACCACAGAATGGGGAAGGGGAAGCAAGCAAAGTAGAAATTGAAGGATTGCTTTTCTTTCCTTCCTTCTATCATCTTTCTCTTTCACCATTTCAGCGGGAAAAAAAAAAAAAAAAAACCCACAGATGCTTAAAAGACTACATTGACATTTTTTCATCAGATACATCATGCATGTATACAAATAAAACACTTCCCAAGCTGATATGTAAAAGTATTTCGTTAACATTGTCACAAAAATTTGTGCAATTTACGTCTCCACCTGTGCAGAAAACTGAGTCTTTGCAATTAATTGATTCTTAAAGCAACTAAAACATGAGAGGCCATAGTTAATCATCTCTTGGTTATAAAAGTTCATAGATACCAACATTCCCGTCCCTCGTGATTTAGTAGGAAAGGTAGCTTAGGTTGAAAACTCTTTATCTCCGTCAAAAACAGATGAGTGAGGTTTTGGGTACACGTGTTTAATTATTACTGTTTAAGTTATATATAGAGAGATAACTTTTTTTTTCTTACTTATATAATGTACTATTTATTCAATAAATATAAATCACATTCTAAAATTTTATATATAAAATCACGGAAATACAAATCAATATTTATCAATTTTTATATAAAAATTTATCAATTCTAACTATGTGACGGCAAATTATTTAACTTAGACAATGTATAAAATTAAACGCGTGTTTTAATTTTTTGACGAATCAATATTAATATTCCTTTTCTAATTAAATCTTTTCTCCTCCTAATACATTTTATTTTACCTCTTAAATATATTTTGTTATCCGTTAATTTCATGTTAATTTCATAAAAATGTTTAGAATTAATTGAAATTCATATCATTGTTATGTTATTATAAATAAAATGCACATAAAATCTACTCAATAATAATGAATGCACCTGTGTTCTAATATATTATTTATATTATTTATTAAATTTTTATATTTTCTATTATATATATATATAATATATAATTATTATGTATGTGAATTCAATGATTCATGGGTCACGGCAAGAGATACAGAGTAAACTAGAAAGGGGTTACTTGATTAAATTAATAACATGACATGGAAACCGCTTGTATAACGTGTGTCTGACAGTAGCAGCTAGAAATCCTCCTTTTTGTTGAACTCTTGGTGGTGGCTACAACTGTCATTTTACAACTTACAAAACTGCAAGAAGCTCATGACATACTCATTAAACTATCCCAAGTGAAATTCTGGTATCTATTTCTCATGATTCTTACACGGAAACTTGTGGCCCCACCATTTCTTAACTTGATAGTTCCCTATTATCCAACTGCAAGCAATCATATGCATTACAGAATACCACCGCCCCAAAATTTCTGGTATAGTTTCATATTTTAGTTTTCACTAAGGTTTTACATCCTATATATATATATATATATATATATATATATATATATATATATATAAACACGGCGTGTCTTGTCATGTATGTGAGGATCTTCAAATACAAGTATGAATACACGTATTAAACATGCAAACCATCAGCATGCATCATGGCACAAGAATCTAAAATAACCGTTCCCTTATTCTTCTCTTAGATAAGAAGATTAATCTCCTTCTCTCTTTCTTACGCCGTCTGCAACCTAAGAACGAGAACAATGCTTTCTTCTCTGTTACAAATTTGTCTTGTTCCGCTGTTTGTGCCACTGGATTTGGATTTCTCAACAAGGGGATTCAAATCAGACAAGACAGTCTCCACCATCTCGCTAAACTACTCATCATTTTGCTTCTTGACCTCTTATCCACGTGTTTCTTCCTCTCTTTTTCCTCTTTCTTTTCTTCTCCATCAAGGCTTTCGTATACATGAAAACTTGCATTTGATTTACAATCACAGTACGTTCATCATGTAAATTTTTTTTCAAATTGGTGGCTGATTTATCCTAAGTGAAAACTAAAGTTAAATAATCTCAGATTATTTATGTAATTAAGAAATTCATTAGATTATAAATTTCATTCCCCTGTTTATTTGGTGTTCAAGTTAATATTTGTATTATTCCAAAGTTTAATTGGATCCGTTAATTACTCTAATTTGCTCTTTTCGTCTACTATTCTTATGATTTACCATTATCAATTGTTTCATTCCATAGCTAATAATATAATATAATTAGCCAAACTTTTATGTATACCCCAATTGTGTAAGTCTTGATAGGACAAAATAAAATTCAAGTGATTTTTTTTATGAAGCTCTATAACTGTCATTTATCAGGACTCTTGAGAAGGTTGGCACTTCCCGCTATCCATCATTTGAAGAACCCAACAATTTTAATAAATGAAGTAAAAGAAAATTACAAAGCAAAAGTGGGAGAGATGAACCAAGACCCACTGTCTAAGCTAAGCAAGGGAGAAAGCTCCTATTACAGAATCTAATGAAAGGTGGGATTTCAAAATTAATAATAGAGTTTAGAAGCTTTATAATAGTAGTAATTAGCTATTTTAAAGCACACAATTAAATATACTAATCATCTTTTACCGGTTATCTAATCTATTTTTACTTATAAATTATACCATTTCATTAACCATTTTAATTTGAAGTACATAATTAATTGCATCAATAATTTCTTTATGGATATATTTAAGCTCATTTTTATTTAAGATATATTGGACTATTTATTTTTTTAAAAAAATTGTTTGATTTATTCTAAATGAAAATAAAACTAAACGTAACAATCACTTAAAAATTATTGATGCAAGAGAGCAGTGCATGATTACGTTGTTGGTGATGAAAGGTTGAAGTTATATTATTAATTCTAATTTTTATTTATAATTTAATCGATCATTAAGTATGTCATTTTCATTGTTTTATCTGAGCGGCATTACAAAGAGGAGGTTAGGTTTCCTCTATCATCCTGCGTACTTTTGGGTGCGTGGTGAGTTAGTCCATTATGTTTATGATTATGACATCATAGATAATGTAGATGAATTTACTAAATTAGTTTTAGTTTGTATTGATGAATTGTATGAACATACAGCGGTTAGACATTGCTACACTCGTGACTGTATTTACATAAAACTCTTAATTTTATTTATGTTTATGAATATTTTCTTTAAGAGTTTAACATGACTTTTCTTGAATGTAAACGAATAGTTATGGATTCTTATGTAACAACATGATTTATCGCTATTAAGATACTTTCATATTCTTCATTTTATTATTATTAATAAAATAAAATTTCTTTTTTTTAAATTTATTTAAATAAAAATTCCATGATATATGATATGTAAAAATAGTATATCATTATCGTTTTTTCATCTCTTGAAACTAAAACATATCAATGATATCATAAAATAATTATTCATTATTTTACATCAAGAATAAGGATTTAATGAAGAACAATCTTAAGGACTTCTCTACTGAAGAAGAGCAAGCACTAAGCTTAGAAGATTAGAAGGAGAAGAATACTAAGGATGGACTTACAATGAATACCTTCCTCATAATTCTTTTTGGGCCTTTTACTTTCCTTTTAAGCTTGTAAATTTGTGTTGTTTGAACTTGGATATTTTGGGCCATTGTGATACAAGCACCTTTCAAAATGCTTGAAAAGAATTATCTCAATCTTTATTCTTTAAAGTTCCTCAAGGAAGTTTAATGTAAGAGTTTCGGCCAAGGCTAGGAATGATGTGTAAATGTCACGGCCAACCCTTCAACAAGTGAGAAAAGTTTCAGTCAAGCTCCAATTAAGGTAAACAAAGAAGAAAAAAAAAATGAAAAGCGGAAAAGTTTAGAAGATAGATGACGCCATGCATGAAATCTAATAAGTCATGGTTGAAGAATCACTACAAGGAAGGTTTTTGATAAGACCCAATCTCCTTTGATGGAAGAAGATGCAAGAGAACTCTTTCTCCTAAACAAAAGGTCAAAGCTCAATTTTATTAATTTTCAATCAAAATTTTTTTTGACAAAGGTGTTGGAAGAGGGCTTATACAGAGTGAGGAAGACATGGAGAGTATGGGAAGGCTAATCTAATGGTAAGATTGAAAGGGAATTGAGCCATTGGATCTTTGGACTCAAGGGATATGCAAGGAAGGCCCATGCTCTAAGAGTCTTATTTTTTGGATCCACAAATGCAACTCAAATTAAATAAAGTCTCATTTGTGAATTTTAGTAGATTAAGAGGTTCATTCCTTTTCCATCTTCACTAGCCTTACTTTCTTAGCTTTTTCCTCTAATAAAGTCATCAACCAATGAAGAAAAATGAAACAAAGTAACTAGACCGAACACATATAATGACCTTTGAGTCATATCAACTATACTAAGAAGATTACAAGAGTTTAAATTAAAGGAAAGGTCTTAACTTCTATCTTCGTGAGCTCCTCTTCCACCTCTTTCTCTCTCCTTTTGAGCCTATCTCTTGTGAGTCTTCTAGTAATGTGGTCCTCCATCACTTTGACTTGACCAAATTTTATTTTCATTAAGTGTAGGGAATTGGGTCCCTCAAAATTATAAAATGTCATGTGAAAATCACTTTGTGTTTCACACTTGAAGGTAGACTCTTATCACCTTCAAGAATGAATCTTAATAATGTATTTTAAGATCTTATACTAAGGGTTGAGATTAATTATTAGAGATGTGACTCATCCTTCTTCTAAGAGTGCATTCTAACCAAGAGTTAGGACTTAATATTAGAGTATAGTCAATCATAACCTTTGATTTGTATACTTAGCAATTAGCATTGCTAATGACTTGGATGGATCAATTTTACATTTTTCTTTCTTTATGGCTGACCATGAAACATTTGTATTTAAATTTGAATCATTTTTGAAGATGAATAAAATTTTTTATTTAGAGAGTGCTCTCTCTTAAATTTCTTGTTAAAAATCTTGAATCTTATCAAATGTTTAATTCCTTTGTGACGATTTCTCCTCTAAACTTATTAGTTCAAGCATTTCCACTTCTTCCTCTTCCATTTTTCCAAATTTTATATTTTTTATTAAGCTAATTGAATAATAAATGAAATTAGCCTAGAGTTCTTTTTTTAAAATTTAATAATTCAGATAACTTATAAAACTTTTGTAAAAAGAATATTTAAATGAGTTAAAAGTGATTAATGTTTAAAGAATATTTATAACTTATAAATATAATAAAATTATTCCTTTTACTAAGAAACTAGGGTAACTTTTATAATAAAATGAACTATTATAAAAATATTATCTTTTATTCGTCTATTTTTTTTTAACTCTTCCTGTGAAAGTTTGAAAATATTTCTAACTCATTAAAAAAATAAATTCTACGGATAATGAAGTCAGTGTTCTTGACCGTTGGATTAATTCAAGAGCCAAGATCCTCCTATGAGTTATGTGATTACTTGACTGCTGCAAACTCTGGATCCTAGCTATCTCAAAAAAATCCTTTCACCTTTTCTCCCAAAATCTTCGAAGCTTTACTCGCGTAGCTTAATATCGGAAGTGTAGCAATTGGCAGCAGCGGAAGAAGGCGAGGCCGAAATGCAATGTGCTTCCATTTTACATCCTCAGACATATCCAATATGCTGTTTTAATACAAATCTTTCAGTTACGCCACCGCCACAACAACACCCAATCTCTCAGGACGAAAAACCGAAGCGGATAACAAGTGCTTCCAACCCATTTGTGAAGCACTGCCTCAAACTCCGCAACTCCTCTTCTTATCGCCGCACTCACAGTTCTGCTCTCGTTGTTGGTGCTACTCCTATCAGGTTTTACTCCATATCCGCTGCTTTTCTTCTAATTTTTTCTACCTTCGTGGGTGAGATACTTCTGCAGTGACCTTTTGATGATCTTTTTTAAGAAAATGTTTGCATTTTATGAAAATATACGTGTCTCTGAGTTACATGACCGTCCAAATTTCAAACCTTTGAAAAAGTCGTCGGTGGGTTTTGGTTGAAATGTTGTAAGACTTGCGGAGCATGTTATTTCAGATAATGTTGTTAACTGATGGTTGGATTAGAATGTGTTTGGATAAACAATTTAATTATAACACCCTTAATCGATAATCCCTTTTCATACGAAAGCTTGTGTAAAGATAGCTTGTTGTGATGAGCTTTACCCTAGAAGTTATGAAATAGGATAGAGAAAACTAATGAAGTGAAAAGTTATTTTCATCAGCCAAGATAAGTTTGTATAGGGATTTTTTTGTTGAAATAGTGTCAAAGTTTGTTTTAGATGTTCTATTTGAATCAATGAGCTTTATTTATTTATTTTTCTTTTTTGATTTTGAAAAGATTCTGCTAATGTATTTTTTTTTTCCTTTTTTAATCTCTGTTGCTTGATCGTCTCCCTGTTATGCTTGTGTTTCACTAGTTATTTAGCTGATGACCGTTATTAAGCTTCATGCTAGGTGTCTTGAGACATCTTAAATAGATGTAAATTAATATGAAGTTTATTGGAATGTAAGCCTTAGTGGTTGAGCTCAAATCCTCAAAGTAACATTGTCTAAACAATGTGCTGAAATTATTTTTTGCTTGAACCTATTGAATTGTTTCCTTGTCTCCATTTTAGGATCCCCTATCACATCACTATATACAGAATTACAATTTCAAGCAGCAAACGGCTTAACTCATCTCTTTAAATAGCTTGTTAACGGGGACCTAACTTATTTTATATGAAGTTTTTCTCCACATTTAAGGAACAAATAATATGTATGACTAAAATTACTGAACAAGGCTACATGGATATATGACATAAAGTTGTTTGCAGAGAAATCTGCAGGTTTCGAGAGTCATTACAAGATGAAAGTGTTTTAATAGATTGTTTAATTCTTCCTGATAAAGCTGAAATCCCTGATGGGTTGGATATATCCACTGCTTTTATTGTGCGTGTGAGCTCCGTTGTCATGAGAAAGCTTTCAGGTCTGCAAACGGCTGACTCTCTTGATGCAATTGCCCTTATGAAAATTCCTGCCAGTTTTTTCAATGTTGATGGTGATGAAAAGAACTGCCAAAAATGGTTTCCATCAGTACATAGGATTTTAGTCCTTGATGGGATTCAGGTAACAAATAATGTCACTTCTTGATTTTACCACTTGGGTTTGTGAATGCTGATATTGTATAAGTGCATTTCTCTAGTAAATGTTGGCACCACATGATTTGACCTTTGTTTGCTCAAAATTGTTGCTTATTCTATAGTCATTTTGTGAGCTTCTGATTAATGTAGAGCCCTATATGACTGCTATTGGAAACCTCACCATTATTAAATTGACATAAAGAATTTTCACTACAAAATTATTGTTGGACTACATTTGGTTGTCCAATCTTGAGCATGCACTGAACAGAGTTTCAACTTCAGGTCTAAACTATAGTCTATATTCTCAAAAAAAAAAAAAAAAAAAAGTAAGAAAAAGAAAAAAATAAAGAATGGTAGATAAAAAAATTAACAATAAATTCCAAGTTCATGGTACTCAAAAGAAGCTTACATTCGTCCTGTGCCTCCCTTGCTCCCCCTCATCCTACATAGAGGACATTGGAAATGTATGTTGATACTGAATATTCATGAAAATTTTAACAACTTTGTTGGTTTTGGAAACTTCATTTGCCATACCTAATATTTCAGAGTTGTTCTCTGCAGGATCCTGGAAACCTTGGTACATTGCTCAGATCCGCTGTTGCCTTCAGATGGGTAAGGAATCATCCTCCTCCCCCTTCGTCCCTGGATGGGGTCGGGAGCTTTGTTTTCTTATCACTATACTGTTTCTCTCTGTGTGCTTTTCTAATCATGTTTTATACATATGGAATCTGATTCCTTTGTTTAAGTTCACCTAGTTTCAATGAATTGAAACATATCTTCTCATCTAATAGTTCCTAAATATGTATTTGCCTACAAATTTTGTCATTTGTTGTGTATTGAGTTGTTTTAATTGGTTGTCAAAGGATTGCATTGTCTTTGTAGTTTCACATTTCAGATAAACTTGTCGAAGGTTTGTTCCCATGTTCTAACAACACTTTTTCTCCCTTGTTGTAAGAACACTTTTTCTCCCTTGTTGTAGGAACACTATTTTCTCATAATTTCTGTTTTTTGTGTAATCTTTTAACAAATCCTTTGGCTTGAGAACCATGTTTCATGTAGAGGAAGAAAAAAGAGATTGGTTAATATCCTCATGGATATATTGATGGGGGACATTGCTTTTAATTGTGTACTAGCCTATAGTGTGCCACTATTACTGTAGAGCATTGAGTCACGACCTGGGCTGCAACCGATTGTTGTTAATAGCATTGTATTTACATGTCGCAGCTACCACAACTGCTATAGCGCTGTGAATCACATTATTGGCAGCTCTAACACAACCCTGTATACTTCCTCAATAGTGTGTTGTTTAAGGTTTGTTTTTTTCTGTTTGGGGAGGGGGAGGGGTGTAAATGATGATTTCACTTCCTTTATTTGGGGTCTGAAATTGAAACCTGAAACATTTATGCACCTTTTTCTCTTAAACATGACCCTGTATTCTCTCTCAGCATCTCCAACCTTTTCTGACATTTTGTCACGTTTCTAGTGTTTCCAGTTCTGGCCTTGCTCTGTTCTCTCCAGCACTATCTCCGATGTTCTATTTTGATGTTTCTGTCCAGTTCACTCTCTCTTAGGTGGAGGTTTACAGACTGTTGAAGTTCCAGTTTAATATCTTTTATTTTCTTGTTTTTTCAGGGTAAGATTGATGAATATGTGAATTGTGATACCAATCTATAATTTGGTTTGTCCCTTTTTTTGGTAATATGGAATCTGTCCTAAAAATATATACCATGTATGATACTCTAAATCTTCTAAATATTCAGTGATGATATGATGAAATTTTTTTAACTTTTGCGTAACAGAATGGAGTTTTCCTTCTTCCTGGATGCTGTGATCCATTCAACGAGAAGGCCCTGCGCGCTAGCCGAGGTGCGTGCTTTCAGCTCCCTGTTGTTTCTGGCAGTTGGAATCATTTGGAGTCTCTCAAAGAAGCATTCCAAATGAAATTACTGGCTGGACATCCAGAGCATGAAGGGTTGGCTAAGCCAGTGTGTTTACTCTCTCCAAGCTTCTGCGATTCCTTATCAGATACACCATTGTGCTTGGTTTTAGGCAGTGAAGGAAGTGGCCTTTCAGAAAAATCAATGCAGGCATGTGAGCTTGTGAGCATTGCAATGTCCGGAGAATATGAATCACTCAATGTTTCTGTTGCCGGTGGAATTTTCTTGCATATGCTACAACCAAAGAATCGATGAGTATTGGTACGGTCTCATTTAACTTCATCAATACATGTTTGGTTGCATGTCAAAAAGCCACTAACAATGTGATTGGAGTTGCACTTGCAACTCGTGTAATTTACACGTCAAATATCAAAAAACTGCGGAAGCTAGTTTCATTGTTGATGCGGAAAATCACGTTTCAACTTTCAAATGGGTTTCCAAACACGCATAATTTTGAAATATCAAATAGTATGCCGTAAAAATGTCTCCTCTATCAGGCTGCATGCAACTTTTTTTTCCTCTCTTTTTAAAATTGGTTCAAAACAATGCTTCACTCTTTGAACCTGTATATTAATGAAAAAACTCATCATATTTTTAACACGTAAAATAAGTGACATTTTATTTTAGTTTATGTAAAAGAATTTCGTTGATTTTTTTTCCTTTCAAATTTTAAAATCATTCCTTTTAGTGTTAGTAAAATGAGTGAATTTGATCATGGTCCTTGTTAAAAAAAAATAAATTGGTTTAACCTTTCATAAACATTTAAAATTTTATTTTTGGTTTCCAAACAAATGTGACTGATAAAAAAGAGTATCTAAATAAAAGTAAGGAAATTTTTTATATGAATCAAAATCTTAATTACTTATTTTACGAGGACCTCATCTATTAACTCTTGTTGAAGTCTTTAACATCTTATGCTGTCACATGGAGATTTTAACGTGTGTTGCTCCCTCCGCCAATGCTTCGGAAAACGATCTGAATGATAGAAGCTTTTCTCTAAAATTCTTCTTTCTTTCTCATTTTGTATGATAAGGTTAATGATAGGACTGTAATTCAAATATCCAACTCTACCGTCAGCTTCTCTTTTCATGACTCGGAAAAAGGATTTAAAGGAATTCACTTCGGATATATATATATATATATATATATATATATATATATATATATATATATATATATATATATATATATATATATATATATATATATATATATATATAGAGGCATATGTTGTTGTTGGAGAGAGATAATGAAAAGATAATCTCCTGCCTAAACTAAAATATTGAAAGGAAATCAAATTATAAGAATATTTTATTGATATATTATAAAAAGAAACAAAACCAAATAATAATAGGTGAAAGATTTTGTAGTGAAAATATAATAGTTATTAAATATAGTTGGTTTTTTTTAATAAGAATATTTTTTACAAAGAAAATAATAGTTTTCCATTTTTAATCAATGATAATATTATTATCTTACTATTATAAAAGGATCGAGACACGGTGATAGTTTAGCAATTAAATGGTTGCTTTTTGACACTTTTTTCTTCTTTTGTTTTTCATCTCCATCTTCTTTTTCTTATTTATTTTTTCTTATATTTATCGTTTGATTTTAGCATTAACTTTAGTTATTATGGATACATCGGACATCTCTCTTTAAGCTTTAAGGTAGGACTAAGACATTGGTTAGCTTTTTCTAAGAGTTGGAAGTGAAGGAAGGCATATTTCTCCATTCGTAAGGACTATCTAACTAGTAAGCTTAGATTTCGGATGCTATAATGGCCTTGAAGAGTCGGTTAAAGACTGCAAACATTGATAGAGGATAATATGAGTTTGGAAGAGGAATTTCCCTACAAATAAAAGTTCCTAGCTATAAATACTTGGTTTCTTTTTATGACTTCTTAATATGTGCATAAAGTAATCAATAACTAATTATATATTTATCACAGAGATAGAATATACCTAGACAAAAAATATTACTCCTTAATCAAATTCTAACAAGTTAATTGATTTAATTGAATATATATTTTTTAAGTAATCAATTGGAATTTCATAGCAATCATTAAAATATGTAACTAGAATATGATAAAGTAAAAACAGATATATCAATAAAAAAGTATAGAGATTTTTATTTTGTAATATAAAACTCTAATAAGACGTGGATGAATTGTTTATCGTTCAAGAATACTAGTACTTTGAAGTTTGTTCCAAATATCCCTAACGCAATTAGGAGTATGACGATGGTCTTCATCGTCTAGTGTGTGGCATGGTGAGGAGGGAGAACAACGAGGAGAGTTGAGACAATGTAGGAAGAATAGAGGAGATTGTGCTAGAGAGTGACAGAAAAGTAAAAACCTCATAGAGTGAAAATGTGTGGAGGGAATGGTGCGGAGACAGAACAGAAACAATGAAAGCAAGAGTGATGGAGATTGAAAAAGAAGTGAAAACTAAAGAAAAAAGAATATGTAAAAGGGCGAGAATGAAGATGCATAGTAGAGAAAAAAAGATTCTTTCATGTTGCCAAGAAAAATCAATATGAATTCAAAATACCACATTGGTTAACTTTTTAATCGACGTGAAAAATAAAATTACATTGATTATTTTTACAATCGACATAGAAAAGATGTCATGTTGACAAGGAAAAATGGATATAGATTCAAAATACTAGTTTGGTTAAATTCTTAACCAGAATATAAAACTACATCCATTATTTTTGCAACCAGCGTGAAAATGAAGACGTGAAAAGCCATTTTCTACTATTGACTCGGGCATGGTAGAGCACTGTTATTAATAAGAAAGAACAAATTTAATTTGAATGGGGTCCGTAAGTATTGTCATAAATAAATACTTTCTATTATAGCAGTCTCTTTTGAAGTCCAGAACCGGTCTAATTGAGTAGTTGACCACTCTAGCATTATCCATGAAATAGAAAACATTAAAAGCACCTAATCATCGCCCAGCGGCCAGCGACTTTAAATCGCTTAAGAATACTCCATTATTAACGAATGAAAATCGTAGACCATGTTTGCAGTTATTGATTTGCTATAATTGAAGTTGATGACTTTTAATATTTAATAAAATGAAAACAAAGCTCAATTCACTATTCAAGTTTGAATCTAAACTTATTAGTATATATATACTGCAACAATCCATTGAATAAAGGTCAATTCACTATATGTTTACAATTTCATTCGTCAAAAAAAGAAGGTTAACAATTTCCAAGTCAAAAAGGGCTGATCAAATCAGTTCAGCCCAAGTTTTTAAAAATCCTTACTGTATCTTCAATTTAATAAATAATAACGGCTGGAAGCGTGATAACATATTTATATAAGGGGACCATTTTAGAGAAAATAGGGCTCTACAACGGATTTGTTTTAAAGGTTTAGATTTCTTTTATTTTTTAATCCAACTTATATGATGAAAAATGAGTTGATTCTGTTTGGTTTAATAAGATCTCATTCATTTTATAAGGAGAAAGATTTGAAGAACATGTTTTAATACAATATATTCGTACGAATCAAATAATAAAAAACAAAATTATTTCATAAAACTTGTATAAAAATAATAAAATAATAAATAATATATATTTGGATTGATTTTATATCTAAACTAATTATCTTTAGGTTTAATTGATTTAATTTAAAATAAAATCGATTAACTTAAAAATTTTAAATTAATTTAATTTAGTTTGAAGACTGATTAATTTAATACATATAATAAACTCGATGAACTTGAAAATTTAAATTAATTTAATTCTTCAAGTTTACTAGATTAATTACAACTGTCTATCACAAGCACATATAGGAATTAGAGAACTTTAATTTCTGCTGATAAACCAGTCCTTGGAAGATTGACACTGCACACAAATCACTAACACCTCCAACACTGCATTCAAGTTGAGTCTATTCGTGTTAGTCAAACACAGTTCATATATATATATATATATATATATATATATATATATATATATATATATATATTTGTTGCAATCCAAACCCAGCTGTATTGTTCTAAGAAATTAAATTAAATAAAAGTGTATTAAAATAATCAAGCACGAAAAATAAAAAACCACGTGCTATGTATTTTAAATTTAGGTTTATTGTTTATATATATTTAAAATTATTCTATCAATTTGTGTCATTTTTCTATGTATATAATTTGTTGAGAATTAATAATTTTATATTAGCGTGTTAAGATCTTTTATTATAGAACTTAGGATTGAATAAAAATAATTAAATAATTTCAAAATGTGGCTTATATTATATTAGCAATAATACATTGTACTTCCGTGTGTTTGTATTTCTACATGACTAAAACTTATAAAGATAATAAATTTGACCGTTTTAATTTTTTAATAAATAAAAATTATATCAAACTCAATTGTAAAAATAAAATATTCCATAAAAATATATATGAAACTGATTCATTTTTAAATTTTACCAAGGGTAGTGTAGACTAAAAACCAAAATTTCAAATATAGAATATAATAAACATTTTTATAAATTCAAAATTCTAAAATTGTCTAATAAAAATAAAGACTAGAAGTAATAATAAGAAGAAGAATCCTCTTCATTCATAATTATAAATAAAATAATTATATCTAACTCAACAAAAATTAAAATTTTAAGATATTCATAAAATCATTTATAATATTTTATTTTATTTATTTTCATTAAATTTTTTATTAAAGAGACGCATCAAAATATTTTCCCTCACTTTAGGGAAGAATTTTTTATTCCTGATCTTACCAAGAAAACAGAATATTTTTTTATTAATTTCTCAAATAAGCAATCAAAGGGAAATATTTTCATTCTGTCGTCTCACTGTTCTGTATTTAGACTAAGTTGGATTATAAACTAAACATGGACGCATGAAATGAAGGACAGAAATAAAAGAGAAATAAAATAAAAATAATGTTACTGGATATAAATAAAAAGGAAATAAATAATTAAAATATTTCTTTGGCTGATATGAATGACTAAAAGAAAGAGTAAAACAAGTAAATAAATGATATGAAAATATTTGTATACAAATTAAAATGTATTTTTTACTCAACACCGAGTTATTTATTATTTGAAAACATCATAAAGATAATTTAATTTAAAAAACTAAAAAAATGGAAAAGAGAGCAAAATTTTTCCCTATCTTGTTGCTAAGTAGCAATTAAAAAAAGAATGGAAAAGAAATGAAAAAAAGAAGAAGTGATTTGTAGAATGTATGGTGAGTTAGGATATTTCTTCTCTAAAAGGTCTCATAAGAAGAAAATAAAATAAGAAGGCGCAAAATTAAATTTGTTTATTTAAAAGTTAAATTAACTTTTCATTAGTTTATAAGTAGGAAGTCGCACATCTTTTAGAAAAGTTAACAAAATCAACTTCTACAAATCAATTAATGACAATCAATTTTAACTTTTTCATAGTAAATTTTATTTTCGATAAGCTGATCTAAACTGACCCTTCATCTATAACTATTAATAAAGGGGTTATCTTTTCGTAATTGGATTCGGTCTGCATTTTTAACAAACAATTTTAACCTTTAAAATTTATGAAATCATTTGTTATATTTTAATATTTTAATTATAATTTTTCCTTCACGTTTGTAACATCTTGAAATTTCGACCATCAAAATTTAACTGTTTTATGTTCTATTGTTTACTTGTACTGTTTTATGTTCTATTGTTTACTTGTACTATGCTGTGTAGTTTAGTTTTCTATTGAATTAATTAATTAGGTCCGTGGAATTTACTTTATGATTTTTAAATTGTAAATTTAGTTCTAATTAATTGGTTTAATTCTTTTTCTAAAAAAAAATTAATTTAATGGTTAATTTAGATAATTACAATTTGAATTATGATTATTTAAATTAGGAATATTTTAATATATTTAATTAAATTAATATCCTTTGGTGCAGTCAAAGTTACTTAAGATCTCACCGGTATTGAAACAAAGTGCCATTAATTTAAAAATTAAACTTAGAATTAAATCTCTAAGTACCTTAGTTTACTTAAACAGGTCTTTAATCAAATAAAAAAGAGTAGTTTACCGTTTTATATATGTGCCTTAGTATAACTTAAGTGGTAGTCACACTTTAGAAAACTCGGGCCTTGTTTTCTCAAATTGCATTCAAACCCTTTCTTCTCCTTGTCCTAAGTACTAAACCGTGAGAATTGAGTGAGTGGGTCTTGAGTTCATGCTTAGATTATCACCATTTGTTGAAGTGTGAGCTTGTGCCATCAACATCTCCACCATCGTAGGGAGAGTTGCTGCGATTTCTCATTCTTCCTTTCTCCAATTGTGAGTTCAAGAGGTAAATGGGACTTTTTCCTGCTTTCCGATCCTTGGATATCTTGGGTTGTGCATGCATGCCTCATTTGGGGTGATGCATGAGGAATTCGGGTGTGTTTTGTGGATTGTGTTGGAATTGGTTGTGATCACACTTACTGTTATGGTTTGAAGTGAGCTTTTCATGAAAGGGATGGATCTACATTACTCACATTGCATGGGAAACCACATCATATAGGAGAAATTCAAAGACCTGAGTGTTTCTCTTACAATGGGAGTGCTAAATATGAGTTTGCAAATGCATGTTATTGAGACCATAGCCAATTTCAAGATATAGACCATGTTTTAAGTAGCTTAAAGATATTTAGTTTATATGTTTTGTGTTGTTATACCTTGTTTGGTGATGATACGTAGCTTTCATGTCTAGTGTTATCCATGTGCATGTTTGTTAGTATGAGTTTACCTTTAACATTGATGTGAGTTTCGTTCTATGTTTTGAGTTTCTGTCATGAGGTTCGTCTTATGGTATTAGTTTTGGTGTTTTAAAGTTTTTATAAGGTTAAGGATGTTTGGTGTTGTATGTAGTTTGTGTTCTTTTGTTGATGGCAAAAGGTGTCGTGCAATCGTTTTGGTTTGAGTTGTGTTAGTGTGGTTTACATGTAGTTCAAGTTTCGGGCCTTGAGGCGTGGGTTTGAGCATGTACAAAGTTGGTGGAGTATGTTGGAGATGATTTGGTTGCCTTTGGGTTATGTTGTGGCTGTCATGGGTGTGGGTGTGGGTGTGGGTGAGAGTGAGTCTTTTTTTGGTTTGGTTTTGTGCCTTTGGTTATGACTTCTTTGTGCCGAGATGCCTTTTTAGAAGAACAATTATTTTTCTTTTAATGGTGTTTATGTTTTAGGGGTGGAGTGTGAGTCTCAGTATGTTGTGGAACACATAAAGGAGTTGTTCAGTTTTGACGATGTTTGATGATTACACGATTATGCGTATGTTGGTTTGGATATGATGTTATATGTTGTTGTGGTATGCTTGTTGATAGAGACCTCCTTAGAGAGTTTTCCAAAGAAACCTTGAAGTTATTTCTCTAAAGGAGGCCTATATCATGTGATATCAAGAGCTTGTTGTCTTTTTCAATGGGTATCTTCAATTTGGTTGGTTACAGGTTTTTTTGTAATTCCATAGTTTTTTTTGTGTTATCTCATCTTCTACCTTTCTTTGAGTCTAACTTATTTCATCTTTTCCTTGAGGTGTTTGATTTTCGGTTTTTATGTGTTGTTTGATCTTTTCTTCTTCTTTGTTTCTCCTTGGCCAAATCTTTCATGCCTGGTTCCTTATGGTTTGTGTAGTTTTACATGTTATTAGCCTCCTTTGTAAGTTTCCTTATTTCTAGAGTAGTTTCCTTCACAAATTTTATTGTTACATGTTGTTTCTTGTAGTTTTGTTTAATCCTTTGTGTTAATTGTTGTGAAAAAAGAAATTCAATATTGTTGGACAGTATTTTGCTTCTTTGCTTTTCAAGTATTACACATGGTAGAAGAAGCTTCTCATGCAAGTTTGATGAAATACATGCTTATATGTTTCTAGAGTGCTCATTTTAAGTCCAATTTGTCTTGAACCTTGAATTTTATCATTGATATTAGCAATTAAACATAAGGAGTGCTTGTTCTGGAATCAAATACTTGCGGTCCAGTTTTAAAAACAAAAGAAAGAAGAGAAAAAACAAAGAGAAAACAAAACAAAGAAAAGAGTGGGAAAAACAAAAGAAAAGAAAGATCGTAGTGAAAATAGATTTATTGATTCAATAATAAATATAAGTGTACAAGAAAATACAAAAACAAAATTAGAAAGATCCAAAATAGCAAGCACATGATTTGAATTTGAAAAGAATTGATCATTAAATAGCATAATTGGACCTTAGTTTGAGCACACATCAATAAGTTGAATTACTAGTATATCAATATTTGGACTTGAAAGTGTATCATTGATTTATTTTACAAACTTACATGCTATAAGGTACTGTACTTGCTGGACTTTGATATTACGATTGAGTTTCTGGCTGAATTTCAAATTCAAATATCGTTTTGGAAACTATAATACTACTACATCACTTTGTAAATTTGGTGACCAAAATTTGGTAGCAATTTTGGTCTCTAAATCAGTGTCTATTTCTGTTTCTACCTTAGATTTCTTTGCTGTCCAATTTTGATTTGGCTTGATTGTGCTCTAGGTTCTTTGAGTTTTCTCTAGCATTATATCATTTCTTGCTGCCCCATTGTATGTGCTTATGTCCCACTAAAATTCTCTTATATTTAAGTAACCATTCATTTCAAAATTAAGCTTTTATTGTTTGTCTTCTTGGATTCTATAGTTTTGTCTTCTTTGTGCTTCTTAAGCCAAACTTTGAACTTTTTCCTCTTGCACTTTAGATTGTTTGGAACTTGATAACTTATTTGAGAACTCCTTTTAAGTGAGAATCAAGAGAATTGAGAGGAAAAAGACATGAGAGTTCATTAGAGAAAAAACCTTAAAGTGACTAAACACGAGTGCTAGAATGGAAACACTTAGTTTAGTGGTGAGGTTTATTCGCTTTATATTATTCATGTGTACTAACTTTTCTTTCAGTTGTGGAAAGTTCTCCAGGTGTGGGAAATGATCTCTCACCAAAGACAAAAAGAAGGATGGAGTTAATGAAGAATGTAATACAAACTACCTTGGATGAGAGGTTTGAGCAAAGAAGAAAGGAGGATGGGAGGAATTTAGAGGAGAAAAGAAGAGAGATTTGTGAGTTTGAAGAGAGAAAAACTAGAGTGATGAAAGAAAATGAAAGAACTTACACTAGTTTGAATGAGAAATTTGATAGGGTAGAAAGAGAAGACCATGAGAGGAGATGAAGAAAGGAATATGAGCTGAGATGGAAGACATAACAATCGATAGTGATACATCAAGCTGTGGAAGTGAGTCTGAAGAAGAGAATATGAATGTCATGGTAAGAAAGTTCAAAAGGTTCACGAGGAAGAACAACAACAAGAGGAGATTCAACCAATCTAAGAAAGGCTTCAAGAAAAATGATAGCTCATCTTCTAAGGTAACTTGTTATGAATGTAGAAGAGTTGGTCACTACAAGTCAAAATGTCCTAGCTTGAAGAAAGTGAGCAACAACGAACCAAGAAGACCCGAGTTTAAAGAGAAGTCCAAGAAGGAAAAATTCAGAAAGAAGAAAGCCTACATTGCATGGGAAGAAAATAATTCCTCAACTTCTAGTGAAAGTGATTCAGAGGAAGCAAATCTCTGTCTCATGGTCAAATCAACGTTGGATGATGAGATAACTGATTTTGATTCATCTAACTATGACTATGATGAACTGCATAGTGCTTTCTGTGATATTTACAAAGAAGCTGGAAAAATGGAAAAATTAAACAAGGTTTTAAAGAACAATATATCTGATTTGGACAACAATGTAAGTGCTTTAAAATCTGAAGTTGAAAAGTTAAAGGCTGAAAACAATGCTTTGAAACAATCATGTTCCAAATGTACTGCAATAAGTATTTCTTTGAAAAGGAAAAACATGAAGTTCTATGCTAATGAATAAGCAAACGGAAATACAACCTTCACATGTAGCTATTGTATGAGACCTGAACATAATGCATATAATTGTATGATTAGAAAAGAAAACATTTCTTGTGGCTTGTATAAATGGATAAAAAAAGTGAATCATATTACTAACATTTCTGGACCCAACAAGATTTGGGTACCAATATCAAAGTGAAACAAAGCCAAGCAATCAACTTGGTATCTGGATAGTGGTTGTTTAAGGCACATGACAAGAAACAAGAGCAACTTCATCTCCTTCACCCCAAAAGAATCAGGATCTGTTGTATATGGAGATAATAATAGATAAAAGATTTTGGGATTCGGTTCTGTTGGAGGCAAGTCTAACACTGTCATAGAAGATGTTCTCTTGGTGGAAGGACTAAGATTCAACCTTCTAAGCATTAGCCAACTATGTGACAAAGACTTCGAAGTATCATTTGATCATGAATGTTGCATGATTAGTAGCAAGGAGTCAAGTGAGTTGCTGATGTTTGCTTGATGATGATGGAGATGCAGGTAAACAAAGCAATGATACTATTGAAAAATAACATAAACTACCATCTACTTGAAACAATCTACCAAAGGAGTGGAGGAAGCCAAGAGATCTTTCTTTGGACAACATCCTTGGAGATATACAAAATGGAGTATCTACAAGATCTTCTTTTAACCTGTTTAGTGATGATATAACTTTTGAACCTCAATTTGAACCAACATGTATCAATGATGTTTTACATGATGAATTCTGGTTGGTAGCTATGCATGATGAGTTAAAACTAGTTTAAGAGAAATAGTGTATGGGAACTAGTCCCTTATAAAAGAGATATGAATGTTATTGGAACAAAATGAGTTTTAAGAACAAGTTAAATGAAGATGGTTTGGTAGTAAGAAACAAGGCTAGGTTGGTGGCTAAAGGATACAATCAACAAGAAGGTTAGAGGTTGTAAGGTTGTTACTTGCATTTGCTTGTATTCATGACTTTAAATTGTTTCAAATGGATGTAAAAAGTGTTTTCTTAAATGGCTATATCAATGAAGAAGTGTTTGTATCTCAACCTCCTGATTTTACTGATTTTAATTTCCCCAAGCATGTGTACAAACTTAAGAAGGCTCTTTATGGCTTGAAGCAAGCCCCAAAGCACTTTTCATTGTATGAGAGGCTAAGTAAGTTTCTTCTATCACAAGGATTCCATAGAGGTAATGTAGAAAAAACCCTTTTCATTAAGAGTAACTCTAATTACATCCTTTTGGTTCAAGTGTATGTAGATGACATCATATTTGGATCAACTAATCGATCTCTCTGTGAAGAGTTTGTCTCAAACACGCAAAATGAGTTTAATATGTCTATGATGGGAGAACTTAGCTTCTTCCTAGGACTGCAAATCAAACAACTAAAGGATGAGATCTTTCTACACCAGGCTAAGTATACCAAGGAACTTCTAAAGAAATATAACATGGAAAATAGTAAAGTCTCTAATATTCCTATGTCTACTAACTCTTATCTAGACAATGATGTTTTAGGACAAGAAGTAGATCAAACAAAGTATAGAGGTATCATTGGATCCCTCTTGTATCTCACAGCTAGTAGGCATGACATTATGTTTAGTGTGTGTGTTTGTGCAAGATATCAAGCTGCACCTAAACAATCTCGCTTGAATATTGTGAAAAAAAATCTTGAAGTAGCTCAAAGGAACAATGAGCTGTGGTCTATGGTATCCTAAAAGTACATCACCTACTATTGTTGGTTTTAGTGATTCTGATTTTGCAGGTTGCCAAATGGATAGGAAGAGCACTAGTGGAACTTGTCACTTGTTTGGAGAAAGTCTTGTGTCATGGAATAACAAGAAACAAGTGTGTGTAGCATTGTCAACAACAGAGGATGAATATGTAGCTGCTGTTGTGCTCAAACCATTTGGCTCAAACAACAACTACAAGACTTTGGACTTAAGGTTGAACATATATCTCTCAAGTGTGACAGCACAAGTGCGATCAACATCACAAATAACTCGATTGTGCACTCAAGAACAAAACACATTGAAGTGTGTCATCATTTCATAAGAGATCATGTGGAGAAAGGTGATTATGACATAGAATTCATTAAGACCAAAAATCAATTGGCTGATATCTTCACAAAACCTTTACCTAAAGAAAGATTCTTCAAGCTAAGAACCAATCTTGGCATACCCAGTGAGGAAAATCTTTCTTATCCTTTTTACATCTCTCTATATGTTCATTCTTGGTGTTCAACAAGTAAGGTATCAGTTCATTTCATAAACATTTGCCAAAACATCTCGAAAAGTGCATGAAAAACAAGTTTTCAAAAGTTTTCTGATACAAGTAATCGATTACCCCTTCATGTTAATCGATTACTTTGCTTAGTTTTTTGAAAATCAAAAGGGTTACTCTCTAGAGTAATCGATTACCCTTATAGGTTAATCGACTACCCTGTGTATTCCAATTTTCTAATAAGTTTTTACTCTGTGAAGCAATCGATTACTGATATAGTGTAATCAATTACCATGGCCCCATGTTCTTTCATGTTTTAATTGCTCTCTGAGTAATCGATACCACAAATGGTTAATCGATTACCATTGCGTCTACACACATTTGCTTTGTTTTAAAAGAGCTCGGGTTAATCGGTTTTAACCTAGGTCAATCAATTACCCTTGTTTTTTAGACTAATTCAATTTCTCTTTGAATGTTTAGAGAATTTTTCAGAAGTTAGAAGATCATTCATTCTCTCTCAAGCTCTCAACCTTCGAGATTCCTTTTAAAACCCTCACCTTCTCTCTTCATCTTCTTCAACCCATAAATGAAAGAGCAAGGAAGAGGCAAGAGGGTCAAGCACCGTGCTCAAAGGGATCGTCCAAGGTCCTCTCCACGTAGTAAGAAGAAAGAAGAATCATCCAAATGCAGAACCCCTTCCTCTTCGGGAGAAGTGGAAAAACCCCTTCATCCATGGTTCTCAAACAAAACACAAGAGATAATCTTCAATGAGAGTTTCGCAAATAAGGAACTTGTACCCCCGAAGGTTCTTCATCTCTCTTGGTTGGATGAGCAAGGATTCACGTTCCATTCTCTCCTCAAGGAGTAGAACTGATAACTCTCAAAAGTGAGTTATTTCTATACTCCTTTTATAATATAAATTTTCCTTTTCACACTTTTAATCCATCTAAAATAACTCTAAATTGATCTTAATTCACAATAATTTGCATTAGAGCTTGTTGATGGTGTGTTAAGTATTTTAGGGAGAAAAATGGTTAAAAATAGGTGGAAATGTGCACAGAAAAGCATCTCTCGCGAGTTGGATAACAACTCGCGTGACTTGGAGCTCCAGTAAAGAAGAAAAACTCTTTGGAACCTTATCTCGCGCTCATCTCTTCTCATCTCGTGCGAAGTAACCTTTCTTGAAGAGCAAGTCAACTCTCCGACACCTCATCTCGCACTCATCTCGCGCTGAGCTCCTTCATCTCTCGCGAAGGGACTTGGAATATAACACAAGGTTCCTCTCTGGAACATGAACTCGCGCAAGTTATCTATTACCTCGCGCGAGGTAGACTCGCATTAGGCCCAAGTCCATTTCAAAAGGCTATAAATAAACCTCATTCAGGAGAGTTTGATTACTCAGTCCATAGATAATTTCTAAAAACCCTAGTTCTTAGACTCCCGATGGCTAACCCTAGACGGCGGCTGCTCTTCGGCTGAGATAATCTTTCAGTTCATAGACGACAACGAAATTCAACCACGAGGAAGGAGACTCTAGACTTCACTATGTATTCTCTTTCCAATATTATTTGTGTTGTTTCTTTTACTACTATAAACTAAATCCCTCTTTGATTAAGAGAACGATGTAGCCCTAATTGTCCTCTTTATATGATTCTTGATGTTATTCAATGTATGTTTGAGTGTTTTATTCTTCGTTCTTAATGCTATTTATAAAACTGACAATTTGATAAATTGATAAGGTAATCTAGAGATGCTCTGACAAGGTAAACTTCTAGAGAAAATAGGAGAATAAGATCATTATTATTCTAAGATCCTAGAATTAGGGTTAGATAGTAATGCAGACTGCACTTAATCATAATTGGATTCATGGAACTAATTCCCTTAGTAATTTGGCATTAACTTAAAGAGATTGAATTAATCCAGGTTAACATAGGAGACGTGTGTGATTCTGAAAGGAGTGGTCACAAGGGTAGAAATCCAATCCGACCATGATTATATTTGAATAACTTAAAAGGAAATTATAAAGGGGAGATTAATGGTAAAATTGAGATCCCAATCACTTTCTTTCTTGAACTTAAACTCAATCTAAATTTGCTTTATGCTCTTTAATCAATTCAACTTCTAAACCAAAATCTCCATGCTTTTCCCCCTATTGGGAAATAAATAAAATAAATTAAATAAAGATACAAGTTCTCTGATTTGATTGTCCTCGTGAGATCGACAACCCCCGTTTATAAATACTTATTACTTGATGATTGTGATATACTTGCCATAGTAAAGGTATGCGTTTAGTGTAATTATCATGCACATATTTGGGAGGATGAGAATGTAAGCAAGAAGGAACAGAAAAAGAAAATCACTTATAACACTAGAGGATTGAATCCGAATGATGGTCTTCTGCATTGCACTATTTGCTGGATATTGGCGGCAAGAGGAACCAATCACGCGCAAATTAGTGAGGACGACATGGTTCTTATGGCAGCACTGAAAAACAGGATAACGGTTGATTGGACAACATATTGAAGACTAGGTAGCTTGTGGACTTTAAGTGTCCATATTATGTTTTTATCTCACGTTTAATTGAACATTTTCAGGTTGATACTAATGAGGAGAACCGTGATCTTGTCAAGGACATTCACGTTATTGGAGACAAAGCTCTGAAGATGATGCACTTGACCAAGATAGATGCTGGCTGGATTCCAAGGGATGAAGCCCTACAAAAAGAAGAGGAAGAGGAGGATTAACCTCCCATTATTAAAGCATCCGACTCTATTGCTAGATAATACATTCCCTAGTCTCATTTTGAATCCATAGTGATTGGCAAATTGGATGAGATTGAGGCTTCTACAAATCAACGATTGGATCAGATGGAGGCTACTCAACATTGAAGGTTCTTACAACTTAAAGATCTTCTTGAAGCTTTATATGAGAAATTTGAAGATATCTAGATGTGTGATATGATATTTCTATTTCTTATCTATCTCTCCTTTTGTTTGATATAGGGGGAAAAGTATAAGGAGTAGTAGTTCTTTTATGGTTTTATTGATAGGCGAGTAGTTTGAGTTGTTAGATTAGTTTTTTTTTTTTTTTTTAAAATATAAATCTCTTTTGAGTTGAAAAATTTTGTTTGTAATTTGGTTTAAACCTCTAAATCTTTCTTTTTTTTTCGTGACATATGGTTATGACTATGGTTGAATGTTTTGTATTATACTCTTTTTTTTTTTGCTGATACTATCTATTATATCATAATCTTTTAACAAGGATGACTAAATGCTCTGTACATATCTTAGTATGAATAATGTGAATCTGCAACTTTTCTATCTTGTGCTTGGAATGCTAACAAAATGAAGGATTCATAAGAGATCAACAAACACTTAATCTCTAAGGAAAACCAAGTTCTAGATTTGGTACATCAAAAGCAAAAAGGGGGAGAATGTTGGACTTAAAGCTTGAAGACACTTGGAGTTGGCCCTCTGTTGTTTTGCTTTTGATGTTTTTTTAATTTTAGTTTTCTTAGATGAAGTGTATTAGGCTTTTTAAATGTATTGGTTGTTTAGCCTAGGCATGTGTTTGTGGTTGATCTTGATGACAAGACCATTTGCTTAAGTAAGTTCATTACTTTTGTTCAGAATCTTTGTTTTGGCTTAGTAATCAATTACCATGGGTTGGTAATGGATTACCAAGTTTCTCAAGATTCAAATCATTCATTTCTCTCCAGTTTTTTCAAATAAAATGTGAAGTAACCGAATACCAACTAAGATAATAAATTAAATCAATTTTCTGGTAACTAACTGAGGTAATAGATTAACAGAAATGGTAATAAATTACCATAGATTGGTAAAAGAGTGGAAATCTTTGATTTGCCTATGGAGTAATCGATTATCTCTTGGGTTAATCAATTACCATTGGCAAAAGACACATGAATCGGACTTTGCTTGCTAGGATAATCGATTACCAGTTGCTGTAATCGATTACCCTTATCAGAAACCATCTCTTGATTGCTCAAATGGATTTTAATTGTTTTCTTTAAATAACCCTTCTTTTCAAAACTTAATAACAACATTAGAAAAAGAAAAAGGAACATTTTTACACTTTTGATATTCGTTTCAAAATTGAGTTTTTGATTACACCAAGAAAATTCTTCAAGAACTTCAAAGGTTTCAAAGAAAAGTTTTTCAAAGAGCAATCATGGCTAGAGTTTGATGGTTGGTATTATCTTTATGCTTTCATTGTGATCATAAATACACAATCAGATGTTCTCTATATTGATCTTTGTTAATTCAATTTGTTTAGTTGATTACTATAAGAGAGGTCTCTCTAAGAAAGAGTAAAGGGATCTTTGAGAAAGGTTTCTCAAAGGGTTAAAGATTTCTGAAGGGTATTCAGAATCTTTGGTGTTCTTGGAGTTGCCAAGACCAAGAAGAAGTGTTCTCTGGGTTAAAGAACATTGTGCATTTGTGTTTTTGATTTATTTTTTGTGTTGTTTGAGCAGTGTGGTTGTAAAGAACACAAAAAGGATCATAGTGGAAACTAATTGCAGCAGTTGTTGAGTTGAGACTGGATGTAGGTCGAACACTGAACCAATATAAATCATTTGTGCATTCTTCTATAACCTTTACGCTTTTACCTTATGCCAAATCGTTTATCAAGAATACTGAATTCACCTAAAATCTGGTTGGTAATTGACTTGATTATTGACTCAGTAATCAATACAATTTTGAAATACTTGAATATTGAATGTGTGTTAATAAAGAAAATTGGATTACTAACTTGTTTCTTAATCTTTCTTGAGTTTCCGTTGTTCGTTCACATCTGTGGTTTGTTATCTTAATATCTTCCTTATATGTGAATAGTTTAAACAAGACTATAATTTTTATGAAATATAAAGAAAGTAGAAACAAAGTAAAGTTGGAAGAAATAGGAACCAAAATTTATTCAACCCCCTCTAGATTTACCTTTAGGGACCAATAGGTACACAAAAATTTTTACATTTAGAGAAGAAATATGGACCAAGGAACAAATGTCTACAAAAGTTGAGAAAGGAGAAAAAACTCTTAAGAGTTTTGTAACATTTCAATTCCTTCTTTCCTTTTTAAAATGATGTTGTTGATATTAGGAAACAATACATGTTATTCTATGATTTGGAAGTGATTGAAGCTTGTAAATTTCTCAAATTAGATGTTAAGATTCAGTTGAGTAGGTGGAGACTTATGAAATTTCAGTTGTTTTTACTACCATGCACTCAATATAGAATGCAAGCATACTAACAAAATAAATCACTTGCATTGAATGTTATGAAGTATGGTTTATCCTTTATTGATGATGACATTATGATATTTGATTCAAGTGGTTATTGTTTGTAGGTAAAAAAGGACTCAACTTAGGAGCAAGAGTCCGTTGAGAAAAATTCCTTAGAGGACATGGATCTAAAAATACACAATACTTTTGAACTTGATCTACCTAGTGATTTGTTGGGTGAAAATTTTTCAATATTAATGACTTGTCTTTGTTGAATACAGGTGAAGATCAAACCAACTTAGGGACAAGTCAAAAATAAGAAGGAGGGTTTGTTGTAGGAACATCTAAGGAGAATCACTCAAATAGGAGAACTATGCTTAAGAAGATGGAAGAAGAGGTTGGAAGGAAGCTCTTCAAGATGGAAGCTCAAGTTCAAGACTCTTCTTACACTTATAATTCTTGTAATCTTCAATTAATTATAAATGAAGTGTAAATCATATTTCAGACCATTGATTTGTAATTGTTTTGTAAGTGTTTTAGCTAAACCTAAGTGAGATTAAAGGAGCTCACGACCAACATTGTTTGACTTGACTTGTCTTTGTTGAATGTAGGCGAAGATCAAGCCAACTTGGGAACACGTTGGAAATAAGAAGGAGGATTTGATGTAGGAACATTTAAGGAAAGTCACTTAAATAGGACAATTACTAGAAGTATGCTTAAGAAGAAAGAAGAAGAGGTTGTAAGGAAGCTATTCAAGATGGAAGCTCAAGTTCAAGACTCTTCTTACACTTATAAATCTTGTAATCTTCTATTAATTGTAAGTGAAGTATAAATCATATTTAAGACGATTGATTTGTAATTGTTTGTAATTGTTTTAGCCAATCTTAAGTGTGCTTAAAGGAGCTCAGGACTAACATTATTTGACTTGACTTTTTGCTTTGACTTTGGGTGTTTATGAATGTGTAAACTAGGAGAATAAAAGCCTAGTGTAATTACGAAGTAAGAATCACTCATTTACTAAAATTCGCAAGTGAAAATTAAATTTGAGTTTAGCTTTATTTTGAATTTTATTTGTGAATCCAAGCACTTAGAGCTCAAGTAGGATTCCTACTTAGATGAGGATCCACACCTTAATCTAAGAAAGTATCTTAGCCTTTGATCTCTCTCTTAATCTAAGGGTTGAGACAAAGGAGGATTGATGGCATGGCAACTTGAGAGTGGCATGTAATACTCTTGAAGTTGACAAGTAACTTCGGCCAAAAATAAATGGCTCTTATTCCTCTCAATTTCAACCACTAGTTTTAGGTCTAGCTTACTGATAGAAGCCTTAGATTCCAATGCTTGAAAGATTGCCCCTATCTTCAATTCTTCAACAATCCTTCATAGAAATCTAATGTAAATTCCAGTTCAATTGATTTAGAAGACAAGATAACTCTTTCTCTTAGGAAAAGCAAAAATGCTTCAAATTTTATTAATCCAAAAACTAATGATACATGATTCGATCAAGGCCTTTATATAGAGTGAGGAAGGCTTGAAGAATAAGAGGATCTAATGTAATGGTGGTGATTGAAAAGGCTTATGAACCATTGGATCCTTGGACTCAAGGGACATGAAGAGATCACAGGGACCATGTTAGCCACCTATGCTTAGTAGCCATGTGATTAAGGGCTTTAAGCAAGGGTTAGGAATCCCTCTTAGAGTTAAGTGAAACTTAATTCTAAGTAAGATTCCTCATGAGTCTTATCTCTTGAATTCAAAAATACAATTCAAATTTAACTCAAATTAAATTCAAATTCCACTTGTGAGTTTTAGTGAATCTATGGTCAATTCCTTTTCATCTCCACTAGACTTGCTCTTCTAGCTCTATATTCTTAAAGGCTATTAATCCAATGAAGATTACAAAGGAACTCAAGGTTTGGCTGAAACACATACAATGGTTACCATGAGTTTGTTTACACTCTATCAAAATAACAAGAAGAATACAAAGGTTTTGAAATAGGAAAGGTCTTGAGTTTCCATCTTCAAGAGCTTCCCCCATCTTTTAAGCATCCCTCTTTTAATTCTTCTAGTAGTGCTCTTTTCCTAGGATGGACCTCCATCACATTGAGCCTTGAAAAATCCTTGAATTTGGTAATTTGGAATTCTTAATTGTGCCTATTAACCTTTGTTTTCATGATGTTGAATGTTTTCCTAGGTTGTTGGAAGAGGTTAAGAAGAGGGCACACTACAAATTTCCACACTTAACGAAGGAATGTTGAATAAAGAAGCAAGTTTCTATACAAGTGGGTAAAGGAGTAGAAACTCCTAAAAGTTTCGGTTTTATCCCAAATGAGTATTTAAACTTTTACTTTCATTATTTAATTGATGTTGTTGATATTGAAAAGAAATAAATGTTGTTATGTGATTTGGAAGTGAGCGAAGTTTGTAATTTTCTCAAAGTAGATGCTAAGATTGAGTTGAATAGGGGGAGACTTATGAAATTTCAATTGTTTTTATCACCATGCACTCATTGTAGAATGCAAGCATACCAACACAATAAATCACTTGCATCAAATTCTATCAAGAATGATTTATCCATTGTTAATGATTACATTGTGATATTTGATCCGAGTGGTTAATTGGTTTTTGTAGGTAAAGATGACTCATTTCAAGAGCAAGAGTCCGTTGAGAAAAATTCCTTAGAAGACATGAATCTAAAAAGACCCAATACTTTTGAACTTGATCTACCTAGTGACTTTTTGGGTGAATATTTTTCAATATTAATGATTTGTTTTTGTTGAATGTAAGTGAAGATCAAGCCAACTTGGAGACAAGTTGAAAATAAGAAGGACGGTTTAATGTAGAAACATCTAAGGAAAATCACTCAACTAGAAGTATGTTTAAGAAGATGGAAGAAGAAGTTGGAAAAAAGCTCATCAAGATGGAAGCTCATGTTCAAGACTTTTCTTACATTTATAATTCTTGTAATCTTCTATTAATTGTAATAGAAGTGTAAATCATATTTGATGACCTTGTAAGATTTCGGCTAAAAGTATATTTTCTTTTAAGTGTTTGCTTAACATTGAGCTTAAAAGACTAGTAAGCTTAAAGAGTGAAGCTTAGTAGGAGTAAATGAATTTAAGTTCAAGTTCATATTAAATTCACGTTTGAAATTTAAATTTTATTAGATTTAAGTTTGAATTTCAAATCGTGAATCCAAGTGGATTTGGCTCAAGTAGATTTTCACTTAGATTAGGATCCATGCCTAATCCAAGAGCAAATCTCAACCCTTGATTAGATGTACTCATCCAGTGGATGAGAATCAAGTGGAAAATGACATGTAACCTTTGAGAATGACATGAAACACTCTCGAAAGTGACATATACTTGAACCTTTGAACTTGTGGCCCTTATTCATTGACTTGCAGAGTACTCCAATGTGGTTTACCTTCCTCTTCAAGTTTTCCTAAGTTTATTAAAGCCCAAAATTGAAAATTGTAAGGAACTTTTGTCAAAATTGAATGAAAAAACATTTTGCTTAAAGAGAGGTTTTCTCTTGTCTTCCATAGGAAACTTTCTTAAATCTTATCAATGAATTCTTATTCCATTGTGGTGGTTCCCCTGAGGCTTATTGACCATGCCATGACGCCCTTCTTCCATTTCTAATCCCCATTTATCTTTTATCTTTTGGTTACTTTGTTCCTTTCCTCTATAGTTGGCTGAAACTCTCCTTGTTGTTTCTCTTGAAGATTGTTGAAGAAATAAGATTGGGAATCCTATCAAGACCTTGTGGATCTTCTCTATGAGGCTTGTATCACTTGGGGAACTGCTTAGGGTATGATAAGAGGAAATATCTCCTCCAATTAAAGAAACTTCCCTATCTAACATAAGCTTTGCACTACCGGAACAATTAGAGTCGGAAGGAGAAGAAGATGAAGCCATAAATGACATACCATCTCAGATTGACGGGGGAGAGGGAGAAAGATGAACGGGAAGCAAGGAACATGACACAAGAAATGGTAAGGCATCGAAAAGAGAAAGTTAGAACTCGAGGAGAGCAAGTAGTGGCTTGATGTGAGGGAAGAGGTTTTTTATATACCCTAGAGGTAATTGAAAACGAAAGGACGTTTCAAACGATAACATTTCACATTTCTCGTGCCAAAGCACATGTCTTTTTGAATTCCTACAAGTTTCGAGACACCCAATAATTACCCTATAATAAACTACATTTAATATGATATCCCTTATTAAATGTTACGCTGTTATAGAAGCTTGCATTTAAAATGCACTACTCACGCTGAGTGAATGTGAACCATCACGAAAAAGTGTGAATCATCACAAGTCTAGTTTAACTCTAAGTAAGATCGAAAATAGCTCAGTCTCATACCCCAACAAAATGACATCTCAAAAGCTCAACATCTCTTGCAAGTTCTCTCTCTCTCTCTCTCGAGTGTACGGTGTCAAGGTGATGTGTCCTCCACGTCACCTCACACCTCTTGATCATTGTGCCACGCCGAGCTGATGTGATAGTTTGACCATACCTATACTCAACGTTAAGTCAGAAGCCAACCTACTCTCAGCTTCTTTGACAAATAATGGACAAACACGTGTCCTTAAACCTGCAATGTTATCAACCTCTCCTAAGTAATCATTGCTCGACAAGGTCAGTCATACAAGTCAACATGATTACACTTGCACTCCTAGGTGAACATATAAATAGGGAGTTACCCCTCAAGAAGTATCTCTAGACTTTTATTAGTCTTTTATGCTCAAAAAAACATATCTATTTCCCATATTGACTTAAGTATTAAAGGGTCATTGCAGGTATCACCCCACCAATGATGACGACTATGACATAAAGGATTACCCTAATAACTCGAATAAACCGTTCCAACTCTAAATCTGTTAAGTCTTGTGTTAATTCAAAGTCCCACATCGGAGAGTATTAGAAAGAGAGGTGAGTGAAAAACCTATATAAGTGAGAGTATTAGGTTTTATTCACTTGCACCACATCCTAGAATCTATTATGGGTGTTGTTTAGGTTTTAGGTAGTGTGTGTCAAACATTCTGGGGAGAGTTTATAATTTTTCCGTTCAAAAATTATATCCGGTGAGGGTTTGTAGTTTTTCCGTCCAAAAATTACATATGGGGAGGGTTTGTAGTTTTTTCGTCCAAAAATTACACTTGGGGAAGGTTTGTAGTTTTTCCGTCCAAAAATTACACTTGGGGAGGGTTTGTAGTTATTTCGTTCAAAAATTACACTTGGGGAGGGTTTGTAGTTTTTTCGTTCAAAAATTACATGTGAGGAGAGTTTGTAATTTTTCCGTTAAAAAATTACAAATAGTGAATTTTGTTCCAGTGGAACCGTGAACTAGGTCTTGAGGCACCGAACCACGTTAATATTTTTGTGTACTCTTTTTCTTTCTCCCTTAATATGTTTTTGAAGCAGGCTGAATTCCCAACAAGTGGTATCAGAGCTGATGGTTCGACTTGGCGAGAGATGAATCCATGAAGGTGGATCCATGAAGGTCAGGTGGACTTATCTTTAGATGATTCCTTTTGTCGAAAGTCTTCCGCTGCAGGGAGGGAGAAAATATAGTGGTCCTTTGTTTGAAGGGAGGATTGTTGGGATACAATCAAAGTCCCACATCAGAAGATGCAAAACTTGAAGGAGAAGAATGATTTTGCCAGTTAGAAGATTTTACTGCAAGGGAGGATTGCTCCAAAAATCAGAAAATTCTACTGCAAGGGAGGATTGCTCTAGAAGTCAGAAGATTCTGCTGCAAGGGAAGATTGCTCCAGAAGTCAGAAGATTCTACTATTGCAAGAGAAGATTGCTCTAGAAGAGTTTTGTTAGTTTTGATGTAATGAAGGATTATTGTAGAAGTGTAGGACTTTAAATTAAGGAGAGATTTGTTGAGTCTTGTGTTAATTCAAAGTCCCACATCGGAGAGTATTAGAAAAAAAGATGAGTGAAAAACCTATATAAGTGAGAGTATTAAGTTTTATTCACTTGCACTACATCCTAGAATCTATTATGAGTGTTTTTTAGGTTTTTAGGTAGTGTGTGTCAAACACTTTGGGAGAGTTTATCATTTTTTCGTTCAAAAATTATATGTGAGGAAGGTTTGTAATTTTTCTGTTCAAAAATTACAAATAGTGAATTTTGTTCCAGTGGAACCGTGGACTAGGTCTTGAGGCACCGAACCACGTTAATATTTTTTTGTGTTCTTTTTCTTTCTCCCTTAATATGTTTTTGAAGCAGGCTGAATTCCCAACAAAATCACACCCTCAGTCTATCCATCCGAGCTCCTTACATTTCTTGGAAAGAACACAAATAAATATTTAAGAAAAATTATAATTAAACATTTCAAATTTTTAATGAACAAAAACATATATTTTCCAAAAATAAATTTCCCCTTTAAAAGAAAATTACATGTAGAAACATACACTACTTTACAGAATAATTGATAACGCATGGCTGTGAACAACTATCCCCATTTAAATACTTCTTTACCAATCGAGATTCCCTTTTGCATAACCGCGCAAAACAGAATCGCAACTCCTCGTCTCTTCTTAGTTGCATTTATATGCCAAATTTTATTTTTAAAAAATACTTAATCTTTTTAAAAATGATATATTTTACGATATAAATCGATGAATCACATAAGCAATAAACAAAAGACTGATATTGACTATTGCTGACCAATTAGCTAAAAGCTCAGTTGATGACGTTACGAGAAGTTGACGTGGAAAGTTTTATTAGCTATTCTCTGAACTCGGTAATTATAACGAGGGAACGTTGTAGATTTAAATTCTTAAAATAATATAATTAATGATTAATATTATAATTAAAAAAATGTGTTTTTTTTTTTTAATATAAAACTTTGGGAAATTTTACTTGGGCTGAGAGCTTGAGACTAGCTGAAGTAGCCGTACAAAACATGGGTTGTTAAATGTCTATGCAGAATCAGATTCTTTGAGTGCTGTCAAAATTATTTCTAGTGGATTGCTTAATTGTCATCCGTCTGGTCATATGGTGGAGCTCAATTGTCACTATCTTGTTAATTTTTTCTCATTGAAGCACACATTGCGGGGAGGAATCTAAGTTTTTGATGCTTTAACTAAATATAGTCTCACATTTATAGATAACTAATTAAATATAGTCTCACAGTATCCTGCAATGTGTAGTTTTCATCTCGATTCCGTTTGTCTATCCCATTAATGGGAGATGTGACTTCTGTTGTTTTCCCATATGGTTAATAATGGATTTGCGGAGGGGTCTAGTATCCTGCACAATTTACCAATAAATAAATAAATAATATAATCTTAAATATTTTAAAACATAAGTCATATATTTTTATTGAACTTAGTTTTATATTATCGTTTATTATTCACTTTATATACCTAAAAATATATACATATCTAAATATATAGATTTTTCTTCTACATGTTTCTGAAAAATAATTAAGAAAATATTATTTCATTATTTTAAAAAATATATATCATTCCTATTATCATCAAATTAAAAACTAGATTTTACTTTGATATAATTGTGAATTTTACTTTTTAAAATTATAACCATGATATATATAATTAGAATTTGTTACAATAAATTTTAAATTAAATAATCTTCCCATAGCTACAAGGTTACAACCGTGTATCCCTTATCTTTATAAAAAGCTTATCTACTTATTGAGCTTACTTTAAGATGATCATCCAATTTACGCGCTTTATGTTCTTTTGTATGCTTTCTTTTTTGGGTTGCCTAAGATTGTATTATGTTAAATTAATTAATTGAGTAGATTTAATTTACGATATGTGAATTATATATTAAATTCTAATTAATTGATTTAAACTATTTCTTTAAGTTAGGAATTGATTTAATGATTAATTTAGGTAAATATAATGTTGATTATGATTATTTAAATTAGAAATATTTGATATTCTTTAACTAAATTAATACTTCTTCCGGAGTTGTCTATTAAGACAGATGACCATCGATATTTGATTCAGAATTTGATTTCTAATCCTCATGGGTTGATTAGGATGGTCTTTTACCATATTATAGCTTGGTAATGACCCTTGTGCCCTTAGAGCTTAAGTTGGCAACCAACTTGAGTAAAGAAAAAGTACTCTCCTCTTCACACTTCAAAATATTGTGCCTTTTGTTGTCTATAGCAAACCTATGTCTTTCCTTTGCATGCATCAGTGTTTCTCTTAGAGCTAATGAGAGAGAGCTTAAGAAGTCGTGGATGAGTTTATGACGGAAAGAAACCTTAAATTTGGAGTAGGCTAAAAGATACAAGAACTTCAGGTTAAAAATCTGCACAAAATTAGTGTACTCTAGTTTATATCATTTCTTCCATGATAAATATAAATTGTATAAATTCTGATTTTGTGAATTCCATGAACGTTAAAGATGACTTCATTTTGTAAAAATAAACCCAAGCATGAAGGCGATGGATGACATGTATGCAAATTGTGCTAGCCTTAATAATATTCAAGTAAAAAAGAAATAACTTTTTAGGTTTATCTTCAATTTTGTGAATTTCTTTCTCGTATTTTGCTTGTTCTCTTACGACAATTGATTTACTTGTTCTAGTATTTTGCTTGTTCTCTTACAACAATGGGGTACTAGGAATGATATCACCAGCTTTCCTTTTAAGACATGACAACTCATAGCACTAGTACAAAAATTATAAACAACAACGCACACACTACTACAGTTCATAGTTAACCATCGTGGTTTGTGACGCGGTGGCATGTTTGTAATATTGATGTTACAGACTAAGACGGTTCAAAAGAAAACTGTCGTAGTCTGTAACACGGTGACATTTTTGTAATATTGATGTTACAGACTAAGACGATTCAAATTAAAATCGTCGTAGTGTGTAACGCGGTGACATTTTTGTAATATTTATGTTACAGACTAAAACGGTTCAAATTAAAACCGTCGTAGTCTGTATTATAAACTCTGGGCACTTCTCCTTCTTCGCGTAAAACCCACCATTTCTAAACTCCTTCATTCTCCCTAAACCCCAATCCTCTGCACTTCTCCCTCAATAACTCAACCCCAAACTCCGACGAACTCCTCCATCACTGGCGCAATCCCTTTGCGAAACCCCAAACTCCGGCGGCCATCTCCTTCCTCCTTTCTCCTTCGCGAAACCCCAATCCGTCAAAACGCTTCTAAAAGGTGTGCGTCCCATTTATTTTGTTTATTGATTATTTTTGTTAGCGTGAATTAGTAATGTTGTTTAGGGTTGATTTCGTTTGGATTGATTTTGCGCGTTTGGATTGATTTTGTTTGGATTAATTTCGTTTAGGGTTGTTTTCGTTTGGATTAATTTCGTTTAGGGTTAATTTCGTTTGGATTGAACTTGCATGTTGTGCTCATTGTTTGGAAAATGCTCTGTAAAATTTTCTACTATTACGAAAATGTTGTGCGTTTACAAAAATGCCCTGCATGCTGCGCTCATTAGTGAATACCAAATCAAATTTGTTGAATTTCGGTGAGCCATATTGATGAGTTAGAACCGTTTTATTTCTCACTTGTGGCTGTTATGAGTCCCTCTCCATAGCTAATTAATAGGACTAAAAATATTGTAACAATTTGTTGAGATCAATGATTGGGACTTATGGTAAAGAGATTGTGTTGGAAACAACAGGATCTAGGTGTACACGAAAATATCGTTAAGGAACTTTGGTCATGTATTTCTTAGCTAGCTCATGAATAGAAGGAACTAATAGAGAGACTTTCATATGGAGACTTTCATATGGAGGTCCTAATTAGAATGTTCACCTTTAGGCAAGAATCAATTAGCAGGAATTGAAGAGAAACATTAGATCTGATGCTTTCATGTAGGCTCCATGAATGGTGAGCTGTGTCAAGGTAGATGAATGATAATCAAACTGCAGCTTTCCATAGTCTTGTAGTTTTAATTCATAAATATATAGAGCCTTGGGAGCAGAAGCCACAAGTTGTTCACATCCACAAATTTCTAAATTCTTTAAATGAATAAGTTCCTCTACAGGTGCCCTTTTAGCATGGGACACCACCATATACAAACTTATATTCAAGATGTTTGAAAGCCCTTGTCAGCCCATTATTCCCATTCTATCATATCACAAAAGTACAATGATTTCATGGATGTAAATGAAGTGTTACTCCCATAATAGTCAACATCAGTATTCACTATCCCATCAAATGGCAAAAGTCTAAGCGAAGGCAAACAGAGGCAATTTTCACACCTGTATAAAGTTAAGGACACCATTTTCAACAATGAATTATCAGACTGCCAACTTGGAAATTGAGTACCACTATAGTTCTTGATTCATAGATTCTTCAAGTGTTTCGAAGGTTGCATATTCTCAAATATATCTCTTTCTTTAGTCGATTCATCAGTGTTTCAATTCCAATCCCAATATAACTCTAGCCACTCAAGGTGCATTTTATTTTTCAAACCTGCTGCTAAATCATTTGAGGGATTCTCAATATTCTGCAGCTCCATGAATTTTAGACTTCCATGAAGATTGAATTCTCCTAATTGTTGAATCCTGAACTCTCTATTTTTGAAAGCAGTGTATTTTAATTTTTAGTGTATTGTTAGTTGGAATAGTTTCTAAGTTAAAGTTTAATTTTTGGTTTATTTTGAAGTTGGAATTATGAATCATTGTATTAATTATCAATTGTTAAATTATTGGGAAATATATGCATACACTGTCTGTGTGGATTAAATAAACATGTACAAAAAATGTGGGGAAACCGTAAAAAATAAGTAAGATGTTAAAAAAAAATTAAGCATATTACGACGGTTCCAAAATAACCGTCGTAATGTGTGATATTTCTATTACAGACAAAGACGGTTTTAATGAAAACCGTCTTAGTATGCAAAAACAGACTACGACGGTTGCAAACTACGACGGTTTTAGTAAAACTGTCGTAGTCTGCAAAAACAGACTACGACACCAGATGCAACAACGGTTCATGAACCGTCGTAGATTGTGTTTTTTAACCATCGTAGACTGTCTGTTTTGTACTAGTGTAGGATGACTTCTCTACAGAAAACTCTTCCTCTAATTCTTGCACCATCAAGTTATCAACAAGAATAGCATTAGAACTTAAAATTTTCTCGTTTTCGTTTTCACTTTGTTGTTCTTCTTTATTTGTTTTCTCTCTTTCTCTTCACCTCTTTTCATCTCTCTCACGCTTTTTCTGCCAATACAATTAGAGCTCTTCATGTGATCTTTCATTCGTTGGAATGTTTCTGATACAAGCTTGATGAAGGAGTTCCACAAGGTCTTGATAGGATTCTCAATCTAGCTTCTTCAACAATCTTAAAGGGAAACTCTAACTAGAGTTTCAACCAACTATGGAAGAAAGGAACCAAGTAACCAAAAGATAAAAGGTAGAGGGGGATTAGAAATCGAAGAAAGGTTTCATGGCATGACCAATAAGCCTAGGAGGAACCACCACAATGGAGCAAGAATCCATTGATAAGATTCAAGAAAGCTTCTTAAGGAAAACAATAGAGAACCTCTCCTTAAGCAAAATGCTTCTTCATTCAATTTTGTCAAAAGTTCTCTTACAATTTAATTTTTGGGCTTTTATAGACTTAGGAAAACTTAAAGAGGAAGTTAAACCATATTAGAGTACTCTACAACTCAATGAATTAGAGCCACAAGTTCAAAGGTTCAAGTAGATGTCACTTTCAAGAGTATTTCATGTCACTTTTAGAGGTTACATGTCATTATCAAAGGTTACGTGTCATTTTACGCTTGATTCTCATCCAATGGATGAGTGGATCTAATCAAGGGTTGAGCTTTGTTCTTGGATTAGGCATGAATCCTAATTCAAGAGAAAATCTACTTGAACCGAATCCACTTGAATTCACAATTTGAAATTTAAACTTAAATTAAATTAAATTTAAATTTCAAATGTGAATTTAATATGAACTTGAACTTAAATTCATTCACTCATACTAAGCTTTACTCTTTAAGCTTACTAGACTTTTAAGCATATTATTCAGCAAACAATTAAAAGAAAATATACTTTTGGCTGAAAACTTACAAGGCTATCAAATATGATTTACATTTCAATTACAATTAATAGAAGATTACAAGAATTATAAGTGTAAGGAGAATCTTGAATATGAGCTTCCATCTTGATGAGCTTCCTTCCAACCTCTTCTTCCATCTTCTTAAGCATACTTCTAGTAATTCTTCTAGTTCCTACATCAGTTCCTCTTATCTAGGAGACATATCCATCTATCCAATGACTTTAGTTTCCTTTTAAAAAATCAGTTGAACAAACTTTCCAATTGCATCTTCGCATTGGTGAATATTTCATTTTCATCATGAATAACAACACATTCATGTTCACTTGTTCCATTCATACGAAAATCAAGAGTCGAAGCTCTGATAACAAATGATGAGTTTGTGGGAATGGACTATCTTGATTTTTCATTTTGGGAAGGATATTGACGCCATATTCAATAAAGCGATAAGAAGGTGAGTGATAAGTCACTGGTTTGATCATCACAATCGATGATAAGATCAGTTTTAATTCTTTTCTCAAGAACTAAAAAAAAAAAGTTTCACACCGGATAAAAACTCACATTTTATTCAAATTCAACTTGTCATTTACAATAAAAAGACTATCTTTTTATAGCTTGAGTGGAATGCTCACATATTAGATTTAACCTAAAAATCTGCACGAAAATAATTGAATAATTAAAAACACACTAAAAAGAAGATATAAGAAATTAAATTCAACTTAAAAATTTGCACGACAATAGTGGATAGTTAAAAACCCACTAAAGAGAAGATAAAAGACACATTAATTTCAGCCTAAGAATCTACACAAAAATAGTGGAGTAGGTTTCCCGATTCACATAAGATTTTCAAGAGGAAAAAAAGGTTTTTCCTTTCTTCGAATCCTTTGGGTGCCATGGATGGTGCATGCATGCTTCTTAGTGAGTGGTGCATGTGAAAACCAGGAGTGTTATGGGTTATGAACAACTATATTTGGTGTTATGTTACTATTATGGCAATTATAGCTATTGTAGGGTAGGTGTTGTACTTTTTGGGGGTGTTGCATTATGACGTTGAGTTGTGGCTGAGTGCATGTGTGGGAATTAAGTTGTGTAGTTAATGGAGGACAATCCTCATTAGATCAACCAGGAAGAATTACAAGGTTATGCTTAAGAGAATAGAAGAGAAGGTAGAAATGGAATTGATTAAGCTTCAATCAAAGTCAAAGGAGTAAGAATCAAAGTAAATGATTCAAGACCTTACTTTTGAATCCAAAACTTGTAATATTCTTGTGGGATTGAAATAATTTTCTTTGTTTGGACTTATATTTTCATTTTCAGCCAAGTGTAAGAGCACTTAAGCTATGACCCAATTTGGCTAGACTTGATCCAATTTGTCTTTAATCAAAGCTTAGGAAAAGAGTGTAGTACACATGCTTGAAAAGAGAGTGGAATTAAACATGTTTTTCACTTTTTGAGAAGCATGACTCATGCCAACTTTAGTTTAAACTCAAGACTTGTGATTATATCTAATTTAAAGGTGGTGAATGCACACATGTTTCTTATCACTCTAAAGTGAATTTGGGCCTTTTATTCAAATTTCACCCAAGGTTGAGATTGAGCATGTTTTTCCCTCTTGGTAGTCTGACCCTTGCCACTTCTAAGAATGCATCATAACCTTTCATTCAAAACTTGACCAATGAATGGATTTCACTCTTGAATAACCAGCCTTATCACACTTTAAGCATTTGATCTTAATTTGAATTTGACTTCAATTTTAGTTGGTTGTTTAAACCTAGGATGAAACACTTTAAGAACTTTTTAACATACTTAAAATCGAATAAAATTTTGAGAGTGTTCTCTTTTTTTTTTTCTTAAAGGAACCTTAAATCTTATCAATGAAATAAAATTATTTCTTTTATAGTGATTACTCACTTAAAGCTTATTAACTTGTCATGACACTTTTTACTTTTTATCTCATCCATTTTCTAATTTTCTTCTTTTTATTAAGTTCTTGTCATAAAATTCACGAAAGTTTTGGTGGGAGAATTAAAACTTACTTTTAAACAATATTTAACCTTTATAAACCTTTATTGCAATCATCCATATTAATAAAATACATTATTTCTATTAAATTTTATAAATATTTTTCTATTATAATTTAAGCCATGAATGTAACATCATCATCAATTTTAATTTAGATGGAAACGAAAACATGAAACTAAATTATAATTCAAAATTATTTATAAAATAAACACGTACAATAATTTTGAAAATAATGCATAATTATATAGATTTATTTTAAAAAAAAAATTGATACCGTTCTTGGTCATGAATATGTCTGATGTGTCGTCACATCTCCAACCAAACAAGGACCGAGGGCAACCCTGGTCTGAGGTGGAGGATACAAGTGCATTACAGGTGATTGGAGTTTCTTTAGGAGGTAGGAGGCCTATCACGTCAATATGTTTAAGTCAGGAATCAGGATATATATGTCCTAAATAAAATACTAGGGTTTTAGTTAATTATCTTGGATAATACGCTTTAGATATTTATATTTAAGAATTAAGGCTCTAGAATGTCTGCATGCAACATATTATGATTTATATAATCAAGATATGTCAAAATTGGTGGCAACACGTGTATATATATTTTTATAAATACTCTTTGAATTTTAAGATACAGCCTAATTATATAACTCCAGTCAAAATTGCGTGGATTTGCGTGTGTATCAATTAATGTCAGGATTTCTTTACTGTCTTTAGATGATAGTTACGGTCATACTGGATCTACTCTAAAACATATATTATTCTATATGAAACTAGATTATAACGCAAGTATTAAAAAGGTAATTAATATTTTAAATTTTACAAAAATTATTATCTAAATTCTCCTTTCCACATAAATTTCAACCCAAATTAAATCCACATCATAACCACATACTCACATCATAGAACTGAACTAAGCAAGTGTATCACCGTGAGCAGAAACCACTACCAAGGAAAATTAGGGAAAGCCAACACATTTATAGGTATAAAACGAATTTTAGAGTGGAATATTTTTAAATCTAATAATATTTTTTTAAGTACATTTATAGATTTAAAGTGAATTATATATATAGATTTTATAATTACTAATATCAAGTAATTTCTTTTTAATTTAAAGGTACTTCTAATTATCAAGTTTTCACATTAGAAGAAGAAAGGAGGACATGCAGAGCTTGAAGGAGAAGAAGAATTTTGTCAGTCAGAGAAGATTATGCTGGATCGCTCTAGAAGGGTCTTTTTTTTTTTTTTTTTTTTTTTTTTTTTTTTTATTAGAAGATTTTGATGTAAAGGAGGATTGCTCCAAAAGAGTTTTGTCCGTCAAAAGATTCTGCTGCAAGATAGGAGTGTAGGATTTTGAATTAAAGAAAAATTTGTGGTGTATTATGCTAATTTAAATTCTCACATCGGTGGACAGTAAAACAAGAGAGTGGTGAAAAATCTATATATAGTGATAAGTTTTCTTTACTTGTACCACATTTATCTAACAAATGAGTGTATTAGCTTTTAGGTCGTATGCGTGAAACACTATGTTAGGGTTTGAAAAAAATTTTTTGTGTAAAAGTTACATGTGGGAGGATTTGTAATTTTTCATGCAAAAATTATATATAGGATGGTTTGTAATTTATGTGTGCAAAAATTATACATGAGATGGTTTGTAATTTTTTCGTACAAAAATTATATGGAGAAAAATTTATAATTTTTTCCTATAAAAATGATAAGGAATGAATTTTGTAGTGGAATGAGGAATAGGTCTCCTAGCACTCAACCAGATTAATTTTCTTGTGTACTATTTCATTCTCCCTATGCTTTCTGTTGAGAGAGTCCAACAATAATAACAATTATATTGACGTTGGTTTTTCACCATGTTGAAACTTTCTACCATCATATTTATGAACATGTATTTATGAAGGCTGCATCTATTTTTGGAGTCATATTTTGGGTATTCATTGGTGGAAACAAAGGGTATTTCAAATGCATAATATATGTGAATTGGTATCATGAAATTTGGAATTAAAATGAGGAAGTTATATATGTTTCAGATTCGGTATATGCGGCTATGCGGGAATGATTGAATTAATTAAGTTGCATACCCACCGATGATCAAGATAACTAAATTAAAAAGTACTAAAATGAATTTAGATAACTTAAGATAACCTTAGAGGATGTTCAAAACATTGACCTTAGCATGGAATGGCCAGAGAGAGATAAAGACCAAATTAGGGCCATGGGACCAAATAATTATGTTAATTAATTTGCATATCTAAACCCCTTATTTGTGAATTATACATTATTGATCTCTGAATTGCTTAAGTAATAACCTCTTTAATGAATGCATTTACATGATATGCAGTATGGTGAAATGTTCTATTAACTATGAATTGATTCTTTTCTGTTGTTCAATACATATATTTATATGTTTTCAACTATTGTTGTACATCTTATTATTGAGAAATTGTCGGTTTTGGACTGGATATCTGATACGAGAAGTACTAAGTAGTAACTCCATGAGTGTTGTTGAATTTTAGAAGACGAGTTCTAAACTAAGTCTGTTTAATATGATCCGTAACGACATGAGAACCATCATTACAACTGTATAACATAGATACATTATGAACCCTTGATTGGTTCCTTGAGCTATCACTTATCAGAATAAATACATCTCTTTATTCGCTTATGATTTTTGCGCTTAAAGATCCAAAATGTGTGAGCATCAAGATCTGAATTTCAACAATTCTTATGTAGTTATTTACAGCTTCCTTTGAACTACAAAGCCAACAGGAGTTCTCCAACAAGTCGATGTATCTTTCGGGTCCCCAGGTCAAGATCTTTAATCCACTTTTGTGTTTTTATTTGAATAGAAGAGCATCTCTCGGCTTTTCAAGAAGAGATAAAACTGTGGCGGCAATGTGATTTGATGAAAGCCCTGCTTCTTCAATCTGATCTTGGGGTGATCCATGGTCAATGTATCTATCAGGAAGCATCATTGCTCTCCACTGCAGTTAAAACACAAACGGGTGTTAGAAGAGCACAGATAAAAAACATAAGTGGAGGAATAATAATACGAAAATGAACTCAGAAAGAGTGACTTCTACAATCTCTATAGAGGAAGGTTTACCTTGAGAGGTCCATCCAGGACACCAGATAAGCTCAAGAATTGCGAAACATGTGATCCAAAACCTCCAATAGAACCCTCTTCCACTGTGATGAGTATTTCATGCTCTTTAGCTAGAAGCCTAATGAGATCAGTATCCAAAGGTTTGCAAAACCTAGCATCAGCAACTGTCACAACAATGCCTAGTTCTTTAAGCATTTCTGAGGCGTGTCTGCATTGCTGGACTGCAGAACCATATCCCAAAATAGCAACTCTGCTGCCTTCTGTAAGAATTCTCCCCTTTCCAATCTGCATAATCAAAACAATATGAATTTTGTCACTTAAGTATGTATCGAGCATTCTGTTTAGGAAATATATGATAATTACTCATTCTTACCTCAAGTGGGGTTCCTTTGTTATTGAGTGGCAGAGTAGCTCCAATTCCATTTCCCCTTGGAAATCTAAAGCAACTTGGTCTATCATCTATAGCTGCTGCGGTTGCAACCATGTGCATCAGTTCAGCTTCATCAGATGGAGCCATGACAACCATGTTGGGGAGGCAAGCCATGTAAGTGATGTCAAATGCTCCACAATGAGTTGGTCCATCTGCTCCAACCAAACCAGCTCTATCCAAAGCAAATCGGACAGGTAACTTTTGAAGATCAACATCATGAACCACCTTCATACCCAAAATAAATACAGTGATGAGAATGCTTTAATTAATCACAGGTAATTTCTTGCAAGTAAATTGATATAGAGAAGAAATCATTAATCAGTTTAATGATATTAGCTCACCTGATCATATCCACGTTGCAGGAATGATGAATAAATGGCACAAAATGGCTTGAGGCCTTCAGCAGCTAAACCAGCTGCAAATGTTACAGCATGTTGTTCAGCTATCCCCACATCAAAACAGCGCTCTGGAAACTGTTTTTGGAAATAATTTAAGCCTGTGCCACCACCCATTGCTGCGTGAATCCCCACGATCTTGTTATCTATTTCAGCTTCCTTTATCAAAGACTCGGCAAAGTACTGGGTGTATGAAAGTGTTGAAGGTTTTGCCTTAAATTGGCGGCCTGTTTTTGGATCAAACTTGACAACTCCTGAAAACGTGAGAAAATATGAGCGTTTGGTTAGATATAGTTACGCTTGATCATTCAAAATTATACAAAATATCAACCAACATACTTTTTGTTAAATGTTCATATGATTTTATGATAAAACATTTATATTGGATAAAAGATCGTAATTTTTATACTAAAAACGTCTGAACATAAATCATTTCACTTTAGATTCAATTTTAATCGAAATCAATTTCACTCCGAGTGAGTTTTGAAATGGTGATCATGATTTTATTCTGATGTGAAAAAAATATCCTTTTCTCACCGTGCATTTTATCATCTGCTGTTTCTGCTGGGGGGTATCCCTTCCCTTTTTCTGTCACAATATGAATCAAAACTGGACCAGGGGCAGGCGTTGCTTTGACTTTTTCAAGTATGGTGACCAAGTCTTCAATGTTATGACCATCCACAGGACCTATGTAGTATAAGCCAAGCTCCTCAAAAAAAGTAGAGCCAGATGCACTGATCATTCCCCTTGCATACTCATCAACTTTTGCTGCAACCTCGTGTGTTTGTCCTCCTATCTGCTTTGTGATACTCTTCAGAAGATTAAATTGGAGTCAAATAACCATGATGTTGACTTCTAAAGTACTAAAAAGTTTGAAATAGAGAGGCGTACCTTTGCAGCTTCTCTAAGTGTGCGGAATTCAGCGCTTGCTTGAATTTTGCTCAAAGTACCACTGAGGGCTCCAACAGGAGTTGCAGGACCATCAAGTGTGGCAGTTGGTAAAGAGACTTGTTTGTTGTCATTAAGTATAACTATCATGTTAGTATCAAGAAACCCCGTGTTATTCATTGCCTCATAAGCTTGGCCAGCTGTCAAAGCCCCATCTCCAATCACTGAAATGATGCTGTTGTTCTTTCCCAATAGATCGCGAGCAACGGCCATACCTACAATATTGAGAATAGTTGTACAATCGGTGAGAATTATACACATCATATGAACATCTTTATTTTTTTTTTTAATTGGAGTATTCTTCTGTCAATCCCCAAAGACTAGTTTATCTCGAGGTATGGAATCTATTTAAGGGATTGACCTCTCTTAACAAATATTTTTCCATATACATGTACCAGGGATCGACTATCTGCACATATATTTGATGAAACATGTATTGGTCTTAAAGTATAAGAATCTCACCAAGACCAGCAGATATGCTTGTAGAACTGTGTCCTGCCCCAAAAGCATCATGAGCACTCTCATCCCTTTTAGGAAACCCTGCTAACCCCGAAGTCTTCCTTATGGTATGCATCCTGGATCTTCTACCTGTGAGAATCTTGTGTGGGTATGCCTGCAATTTGGTTTCATCTTAGACCCTCTTGCACATGCCAGAAACATAATACTTGATTTTAATGATGACAAGTTGCAGTAGAGCACACTTTTCTAATAGTTTACACTTTTGTTCTTTTTCTTTTTCGTACTTAATTTTCTATTAGAGCACAACAGAAAATAAATAAGGATGACAAATAATTACCTGATGGCCAACATCCCATATAATTTTGTCTTCAGGGGAGTTGAAAACATGATGCAAAGCCACTGTCAACTCCACTACCCCCAAGCTTGAGCTAAGATGACCACCAGTGTTTGCTACTGTGTGTACAATGTCTGCCCTCAGCTCTGCTGCTAGTTGCTCAAGATCCTGACAAATACACACATACTTTTTCAATCAAACCCACAAAAGTCATATGAATAAACGGTTTACGTCTGAGATGGGCATGAAATATTGCATGCCATGGCCCTTAACAAATGATTGCCAGTTTTAAACCTGTGTGGTCAGATTCTTCATGTGAATTGGGTAATTGATTGTGTCCAATAGTGGTGTTACTGGTTTCCCTCCTGAGTACTTGATCTTCCACCCATCTTTCTCTTTCTTTATTATAGTCCTTTCTTCATCACCGGCGCCATTTGCTGAAGCTCTTAAACGGAACTGACATCACACATCAGCCATCATTGCACACCATAAGTGAAAACAATTAAATCAAGGTCTATTTTTGTATTTACAAAAGGAAGAAGTTGACCCCTTATGAGGTCAAAAGAAATACAGATGAGAAACAAAATCATAGTATCATGTTCACAGAGAGGGTGTTTAAACTTATCAAATGGTTAGATCATGAAAGGCAATCGAAAACCGTTGTTACAGACATGTCCATGTAATTCACCAACCTTATTTATGAAATCATGGTTTGGACTTGGAACTTTGTGTTTATGGCATGGGAAAACAGAATAGAGTGGCTTAACAAAGGTACCACAGAAGGCCATGCTTGCTGAAATCAGTGAGAGAAAGAAATGGAAAAGATATGTCTGTAAGTATGCCGAAGGTAAGAGACCAAGTATGAACTATATACCAGGTTGTACTTGCGTTTAAACTAGTATGGAACTCTCTATATAGGGAGAAGAATGCATAAACAAACAAAACTCTTGAATTTTTTTTATTTTTCGTTTCTCACATGCTCTTTGTTTATTTGGTCCACTATTCAATTTTGTATCCTTGTTTATTACAAATATTCAACTTTCCATCTTTGTTTATTACAAATATTCAACTTTGCATCCTTGTTTATTACTAATGTCATTCTTCTTGTCTTTTATGACGAGTACTATTCAAGCTGACTTTTTCTCAGATAAATTTACGTAATATATTACCAATAAACGTAAATGGAGTTACGAGTGATATATTAATATTTATTCTTTAATTAAATGATTTAAAGTTTTAAATGTAAGTAATTATTGTAATATCGGAAGATATATATTTTATATCAATATCATAATTATAAAAATAATTTTACATGTATGTAAAATGAGAATCCTTTCAATAGGGGAGAGCATAATATGGAAGAACTTCCCATTCACCTTTTTGACGAGGAAGTTTTCTTTTATCTTCTCTATTCTTCTATCTCATGTATCATAATTTGATGATTTGATTAATTGAATTTTTGTAAAGGACAACGTATGATTTAAGTGTGGGAAAAGAATGTAGATAAAATATGATACAAGTACCAACTCCTAATGTTTTAAAGGATGTCTTAATCTTTAATTCTCTAAAGTTTTTCAAGAGAAACTTGCATAAAAGTTCCGGTCAATGGTGTTTCTAGCAAGCAAATATGTTAAATGCATAAAGACATGAATGAAAAGGAATTAAAATTGAAAAGTGGTAAAGATTAGAAGGTGGATGACGTCATGGTTGAAAACCAATAAGCATAATGAGGAATTATCACAAGAAGGTTTTTTAATAAGATTCAACCTCCTCTAATGGATGAAAATGTAAGAGAACTCTTTCTCTTAAGAAAAGCCTTTAGCTTCAATTTTATTAAAATGATTCAAAAGTTCTTACAAAGGTGTGGATTAAGGCTTTTATAGAGTGAAAGAAGGCTTAGAGAGTAAGTAAGGCTAATCCAAGGGTGATGGTTGAAAAGGGTCATGGGTCATTGGATTCTTGGACTCAAGGGGTATGGAGGAAAAGCCCATGCTCTCCACCTATGCTTGTAGCCGTGGGATTCAGGCTAGAAGCAAGGGTGAGGATCCTTTTTTAGTTTCAAGTGAAGGCTTGATTCTAAGGAAGGTTCCTCAAGAGTCTTATCTATTGGGTCCACAAATGCAACTCAAATTAAATCAAGTCCCATTTGTAAATTTTAATAGATCAATGGTCCATTTTCTTTTGCAACTTTACTAGTCTTACTCTCCTAGCTTTTCCACTCTTAAGAAGCTATCAACCAATGAAGAAAACAAAAGGAAACAATGTATAGATCGAACACATACAATGGCTTTTGAGTTATGGTTTACACATTAACTATACTAAGAAGATTACAAGAGTTCAAAGTGTAGGAAAGGTCTTGAGCTTCCATTTTTAAGAGCTTCTTCTCAACCTTTTCCTCCATCCTTTTGAGTATTCCTCTTGTGATTCTTCTAGTAATGTTGTCTTCCATGGATGGTCCTCCATCAGAATAGAAACAAATAAAGTAGTTCTAGTATGTGATAGGAGTCTTTTTATATTTGTTGATTGACTTGTGACATCTTTAGTATGGAAGTTGTTATGATTATTAAGAGTTGGGTTAATTGTGCTAGATTTGTCCTTTCTAAGTTTTTGAGTATATTTGATGGATGGACCATTATATACCATTCTTTCATTCTTTCTTGTATGACATCACTCTTGATTATTTGCACTCTAGAATTTGACTTGACTCTCAATGTTATTTGATGCACATGCATGTAATGAAATGATCTAAGCATTTTTTTTTTGTTAGCCACTAGCTAAATGGACATATGTTGAATGAAAATTTCATGTTAGCCGCCTTAGCCTATGTATCCCTTCTTTGTATGCAACTTATTACAAGTCAAGACTGAAAAATCATGATTGTCCTCACCATAGGGAATCATAGAGCTTTGGAATTGTCATGTGAATGGGTATTTGAATAAGCATGGAGGTGTGTTATTCACTAGTACAAAAGTTTCCTTTTACATCGGTTAAAAATTGGTTTTGACGTCAGTTATGAAACTGACATGAAAAGTAGGTGACGTTAAAAGTATGCACTTTTCACATCAGTTATTGAACAAACATAAAATGTTGACATTCTACGTCAGTTACATTTACAATCGATGTAGAAAGTGGTTTAGAATTTTTTAAAAAAATATTATTAGCTAAGAAAGTTTAGTTTGATATGTTGCTTTTACATTAATGAAGGAAAATGCTAACAAATTTTCAACAATCTACAAGTTGTGAAGTCATGTGAGTAACTCGTGTTATGGAAGTCAATATAACAAAGCTATTATTGGAGGTTAGGGAAGATAGAAAATATAGAAGGCAAAGATGATAACACTCGTCCTGTTTCTAAGGAAATTGTACATCCATTAGAAGCTGATATGCAGCATTCCAAAGAGGTCTAAGTATTGCAATCTGTAAAGAAAAATTGGAATTTAAAATGAACATATGATGGATGACCATCTCAAGAAAGAAGAATTACAAGATGAATGCTTAGAAGACTAGAGGAAGAGTTGAAGAAAGAACTTCTTAAGATTGAATCAAACATTTTAAACTCTACTCTAGAATCAAGACCCTATAATCTTCTTATGAGTTCGTAAATTGATTTGGTTTATAACTTAAACTTTTACCCAACTTTGTGTGAGCACATTGTAGTTCACGACCATTTGGAATCCTTTTTTGTAGCAACTTGTTCAACTTAGCCTTTTTTTTATTTGGCTAGTAAAAGAGAATAGGGAGATGAGTGAATCTTAGCCATGAGATTAGATGAAAATCCAAGGGCTAAGAGTTCATTTTAATTCATTGATCCAAAAGTAAATCAAGACCCTTTATTCTCAACTTAATTCAAGGGATGAGATACATTCTTGTTTAAGTGAATTATCTTAACCCTTGATTGTTCATACTTGCTTGGCCACCCTTGGATGGATTCACAGTCTCATTTAGCTTACTTATATGCCTTGGGTGAACAGTAATATTCAGATTTAGAATATATTAAAATTGGTTTTCTTCCATTGTGAGACTTTGCTCTCCTAGGGTTTCTTGATTGAAGCTCAAATCTTATCAAATGATTCTTCCTTTGTGGCGATTTTCCCTGACTTATTGATCTCAATCATGGTGCCTTTCTCTTCCTAATCTAATTCTATTTTCTATTTTTCTTTTTCCCTTTTGCTTGACTGAAACACATTACCCACAAAACCCTTGAGAAAACTATAAAGAGATGAAGATTGGCCTACAATTCCAAGCTTGTGAGAGCAAGCTTGTAGCAACATAAGACGATTCAAACTTAATGAATGAACAATAATGGTTATTTGAAGTTAGAATAGATCTACCATCCTTGTCTTTATTACACATAGAGTCTAATAAAACAGAGAATCTAACACCAATGTAATATGTTTACATATAGCCAACATTATATAACATTAATCCCCTCAATAAAAGGATGTACATCAAACCGCGACAACTTGTCGACAAATCATGCTCGAGTGCTAGTCAAACAAATTAGTAGCTAACTTTGTTTCTGCTTGTTAACAAAAGTTATGTTAAAGTACTAAATCATTAGGATTGAAAATCATCACAAAATTTTGTATTCAACCAGACAAAATAATTTAATTTTAATGCAACGTCAATGTATATATTAAAAAATGGTAGTTGGTTTAAAAATACTTGATGATGAACTCGGAAACCATACCCAAAATGATCCCTAAACCACATTGGATTATTTTACAACCTACGTTAAAAATCTAAATACATCGATCCCTTCATCAATCAACGTATAAAAGGAGACATAAAATCCTACTTTTGAACTAGTGCTTTTTGATAATTCTTATTTATGCCTCATTGATTTGTAGATATTGATTGTTGTAATGTGCAATTAAAAAAAACAAAAAAAAAAGGAAGAGAAAAGAAATAAAAATAAAAAACAAATATATACGTACATTTGCAATTTAAAGCTTTGGGAAATCAAATTAAAAAGGTACAAAGTGCAAAATAAGAGACAAAAGTGAAGTAGAATTAAAGTTGTATGGTGTTACTTAAATGGATTTTGGGTGACTTATTCCCCATTGATTTTCTATTCCCTAGGGATATGACTACTTATTCAAACATTTCTATCTTTTATTTGGACCCTTGGCCCAATTAAAACTCTAAAAGACCTTTTGATCATTACATGCATATGTGTGGGGTGTGGATGTTAAAGCTTGTTAAGCTTATGGTAGTGTTTGTTTTTTCAGAGTTCTTGGAGTTCAAACACTAACCTATACACTTGAGAGTTAGATAGTATATCATTAGAGATTTTATCACTTTAATACACATGTTAGTTTGATTCTTCAACTTTGTAGGTTTTTATGAATAAAGACTCAAAGATACAAGAACATACTTGAAGGAAATATTAGGAAATGATAGAGAGGACTTTAGAAGAAAATCATAGGAGTTGACTTTACCCTTCTCTCGCTTGAGCTAGAATCTCTCACTTGAGTTAGAATTTGTTCCTTGAGCAAGAGAATAAAAAAAACAAGATGTCTCCCTCAGTCATCTTGTCGCTTGAGCCACATGCTCTCATTTAAGCAAGAGACCTCTTGACAACATGAAGAATTTTACATGCTTGAGTGAGAATGTGGTGATTAAGTTAGACTTGCAGCTTATAAGTTCATGATTTTGGCCCAATTTAGGGAGGTAGCCATCACTCTATATTCTCTCTCTTATTCTTAGGTTTTCTTTGCTAGGTTTAGCTTTCTTTGACTTTTCAATTGAATTCTTGGATATTGTGTTTGATTTCTTTGGAATGTTGTAATAAAATGTTTACGAGGTATTGCACTTTAATTCATCTATGCTCTGATTTGTTAATTTTTATCATGAATATGAGTTTAATGTTTAATTGAATTAGGTTTTGGGATGCTTATTGTAATGACCCGAATCGTCATTACTAAAATTCTTCCAATTTCGTCGTTTATTAGTATTAATAAAAAATGTTCACATTTTTTTAAATTTCCTTGATTAAAATTTTCATAATAACTTAACTTTCCTTGAAAAGGAAAATGTCACCATTAGTTTGATTCATTCCTTGAAAATAACACATGTTAGTTATATCATAAATTAACTGTTCATCAAAAAATTAATTACAACATATAAAAAAATATAATGTTGTGAAAATTATTAATACACATGTTTTTCACAAATATCCATTTTTTAGCTATACAAGTGACTCATTCTTCCACTAACCATGTGAACAAAATTATTGAATCTACCTGTTCATCTGCTCCCTCTAATAAAATTTAGGATTATCACACATGTCAAACCACAGATATGATAAACAAGGGTAAGTTTTAGATAAAAATTTCAATAAGAATACATACTGTTGGTCCCTATGTGAATTTAGAGGGGGGTGAATAGATTCTAGTTCCCTATATCAATTTTTTTCTTCTCTCACTTTCTTTCCCGATTCAATTTTATCTTAGTTACAAGTAACGTATCAGAGATATTACAGCGGATAACAACGAAAATGTAAAGCGAGAAAAACAATGAAGTGTAAGAAATAAGGTAGAGAAAAGAGTTTAGACAGAGATTTATCCTGGTTCGGCTTTCGGCCTACATCCAGTCCCAACCCAACAATCTGTTGCGATCGGTTTTTCAACTACAATGATTCTTTGTGTCCAATACAATCACGCTGCACAAACACAAAACAAATCAAAAATACTCAAAACATATGTTCTTTACCTAAGAACATATCTTGATTCTTGATCCCTTCAAGAATCAACCTTGAGAGTACCTCTCTCAAAAAAAAAAACTCTTCAACTCTTCTAGAGAACACCTTTCTCTTTAGAGTCTTAAACCAAAAACAAATACAAAAAGATAAAGATCAGATAAGAGTACACCTGTTGTGTATGCACTGATCAAGATAGCATCCAATGAATTCAATCATTCATACAGCCTTCATCTCAAGAGAAAGTCTTTTAAAAACTTTGAAGAGAATTCTTGCTTAAAACTGGTTTTTTTCGCTCTTCCTTTCTTTCTGAAAAACTCAAAAGATCTCTCTCCTTGAAACAATTCAAAGAGGTTTCTATTTAAAGCAGTTTCAAAAGCTATTTGAGATGAATTCTGGTGTGGTAATCGATTACTGGATAGAGGTAATCGATTACTCCAGAGAAATTTGCCTTCTCTATTTCTTCAAGCACGAAGTAATCGATTACTATGGAGTGGTAATCGATTACTCTAGAGCAATTTGGGTTCCCCTGTTTTCTGAGTCTGCTGGTAATCAATTACAGTTATATGGTAATCGATTACTTCAGCTTAAAACCTTTTTAAACCAAAGTTTTTGACTTTTCCAAAACAGAATGGGGTTCCAAAACTTCTCTAGCTCGAATCATAAGAGTAGATTCAAATTCTCTATGAAAAAGATTGAATAAAAACCAAACACAAAGCCTATACTAAAACAATCAATACAATTAAGCTCCTATTTACAATCTATCATAAAGATCAAAATTACAAGTATATCAAAACTAAAACAAGAGGCGACTTCTTCAACTTCAAGTCCAACAATCTCCCCCTTTTTGGTTTTGATGTACCAAACCAGCGTGTAGTTGAGATCTTAATGTAGATGACGGCTTTGATGTGTCCTGCAATGTTAGTATTTTTCCTTTTTTTTTTTTTTTTTCATTTTCATCATTTTTTCATACAGCTTTATAGATGATTCAAATCATATCACATTTTCAATTCACAGAAATATAAAGGCAATCATTTGCAAAAAAAATTAAATCTAGCTATTACAGTTATCTATATTATTCAAATGTTGCTAATCTTCTCCCCCTAAGTAAAGTACTTAAGAAAAAACAGATTCAAAAATAATTCAAAAACAGTTCAAAAAAAGCTATGAAGACTAATATATGAAGATTAATAACAACTAATAACTACACAATACTACTCCCCCTATTTGGTATATCAAATAAGAAGGTGAGAGGTAGAGTTGAAGTTACTAATCTGAGTCATCTTGGTTGAGTCTCTCCATGATCGTTTCCATCAAGTCTTTCATCTCTAGGAAGTGCAAATCTTGACGCTTTCCTAGGTCATCTATCCTCTTGTTGACAGTTGCTTCCAATTCATCCAATCTGTCAATCATGATGGATTCAAAGCGCGATCTCGGAATGTACTCTCCAGATGCCAGGTTGTCTTCATCTTCATCTTCAGGTTGTGCTTCTCCTTGTTCTTCTTGTAGATTTGCTTGCTGTTCTTCTCTGGTTATCCAGCCCGTATCAATTTTTATCAGCCTCATCATCTTCAAGGCTCTATCACTGATCATGTGGACATCCTTGACTAATTCTCTTGCTTCATCAGTAGTATCTATCTGAAAAATTTCAATTAGTCTAGATATAAACAGAGAGTATGGACACTTATTGTCTAGAAGTCTTCTAGCCTTCAGCATATTGTCCATAATGATGTGCGTCCAATCCACTTGAATTCCATTCTTCAGAGCAGCCATGAGGATCATGTCATCTTCACTGATTTGTGCATGATTTGCTCCTCTAGCAGCCAAAATCCAGCAAACGGTGTTATGCAATAGCCTATCATCAGCTGTCAGGCCACCAATGTTGTAAGTCACCTTTTTGCTTTGTGCTCTTCTAGAATTCCTTTCCTCTTCCCAGTTCTGTGGGTTCCTCAGTAGGCTCGTGTAGAAAGTGTCTTTTTGTAGATCAAATTCTTTCTCTCGGAGTTTGTCTACATGCGCTATGATCCCTTCCTTCCTGATACCAGCAATTTGAAGAAAATGTGCAGGGGTTAGGGTTATCTTAATACCTTTAATTTCAGAACTTACTGTCATTCTCTCCATGTTTGGTTTGAGGTTTGAATAGAAGACTCGAACCAAATCGGGGTAGATAAAACCTTTCATGCCTACAAATCTCTCCAAGTGTTGTTGCCTCAAGTATGTCTGGAATGTGAAACTCTGACTGTCTAGCCATTAGAGGTCTAGAATCTTTGGTGAAACAAGACTTTTGTTTGCAAAATCCAAGTTGAATCTTGTTTCTTGTCCCTTGGAGGTGAACCAACGGTTGACCGCAGATTCTTGTGGAGGAGGTTGAGTTTCTTGTTGAGCTAGTGATGTAGGTTTCTTCCTCTTGGAGGATTCTCCTACTTTCTTCTTTCCTTTGATTTCTTCTTGAGGGAATCTGTTTGCTCTCATCTTGATTCTTTTGCCTTTTCCTTGTTCTTCTATGGTTGCTAAGAGAGAGAGAGATATCTAGGGTTTTGGACGAAGAAGATGAATGGTGAGTCGTAGGGTTTCACCTGCACTTCTTATAAGAGAAAACAAAGCGCAAAGATATTAGCCCAAGAATGAGGTAATAGATTACCAGCAGTTGGAAATCGATTATCTTTGTTCCTTATATAAAGAGAAGATGAAAAACGAGAAAAACAGTCGTGGTAATCGATTACAGCAATCTGGTAATCGATTACTCCAGAGGGTTTTTCTAAAACCATTGAAAACTGGTTTTGTGGTAATCAATTACGGATCGTGGTAATCGATTATCTCAGTACCAAAATCCTTCCCAGAGTGAAATTCACGCGAAGTAATCGATTATTCTTCTTTGGTAATCGATTATTTCTATCAGAAGAAGGTTTTTATTGAAAAATTTTCACAAAAACAATTTTATGGATGAGTGTAATCAAGTAAAAGGGTTTAGTTTAGATGTTCCTCACTCAAAATGCCGAGGTTTGATCTAAGTTTGTAAAACCTTTCTTTTGGTAATGCCTTTGTAAAAATATCCGCTAGTTGATTTTCTGTGTCTATGAATTTGATGTCACAATCTCCTTTTTCGATGTGATCTCTAATGAAGTGGTGTCTGACTTCAATGTGTTTTGTTCTTGAGTGCATTACAGGATTTCTTGTGATACTTATAGCGCTTGTGTTGTCGCATTTCAAGGGAATGTGATCTATCTTTAGCCCAAAGTCTTCTAGTTGGTGCTTCAACCAAATTGCTTGAGCACAGCAGCTTCCCGCAGCTATATATTCAGCTTCTGTAGTTGATAGTGCTACGCAAGCTTGTTTTCTGCTATTCCAAGATATCAAACATTCTCCAAAGATGTGACATGTTCCACTGGTGCTTTTCCTGTCTGTTTTGCTACCTACAAAATCAGAGTCACTGAAACCAACAAGTAATGGTGAGGTTCCTTTTGGATACCACAATCCACAACTTATAGTTCCTTTTAGGTATTTGAGAATCTTCTTTACTGTTAGCCAATGAGATTGCTTAGGTGTAGATTGAAATCTAGCACATAAACATACAAAGTACATAATATCGTCATGGTCTTTTTGTAAGATAAAGTAAAGATCCTATAACACCTCTGTATAAGGTAGTATCAACTTCATCACCTGCTTCATCAATCTCAAGATAAGTGTTAGTAGAAATAGGTATATTTGACACTTTACAGTTAACCATATCATATTTTCTGAGTAATTCTTTAGTATACTTAGCCTGGTGAATGAATGTGCCACCTTCCATTTGTTTGATCTGGAGTCCTAAAAAGAAACTTAGTTCTCCTATCATGGACATGTCAAATTCTTCCTGCATATTGCTCACAAACTCTTCACAAAATTGTTGGTTAGATGATCCAAAGATAATGTCAGCAACATAAATTTGAACCAATAGAATGTAGTTAGACTTGTTCTTAATAAACAAGGTCTTGTCTACTTTACCTCTGTGGAATCCTTTTGATATGAGAAACTTACTCAACCTATCATACCATTGCTTGGGGGCTTGCTTCAACCCGTATAAGGCTTTATGAAGTTTGTAAACATGTGTAGGCCAAGTAGCGTCTGTGAATCCAGGTGGTTGTGCTACATAGACTTCTTCATTTATATACCCATTTAAGAATGCACTCTTTACATCCATTTGGAATAATTTGAAGTTGTTGATGCAAGCATAAGCTAAGAGTAGTCTAACAGCTTCAAGTCTTGCAACAGGGGCAAAGGTTTCCTCAAAGTCAATTCCTTCATGTTGATTGTAGCCTTTTGCCACAAGTCTTGCTTTGTTTCTGACCACAACTCCTTCTTCACTCAGTTTATTCTTGAATACCCATTTCGTGCCAGTTATATTCATGTTGCCTTTGTCTGGAACAAGTTCCTAAACTCCATTTCTTCTGAACTGGTTAAGTTCTTCTTACATAGCCATGATCCAAAATTCATTGTTCAAGGCTTCTTCTATGCTGGAGGGTTCAACCTGTGATACAAAAGCAGTATTATAGCTAAACAAATTTTGTGAGGATCTGGTAGTTACCCCCTTGTGAATGTCACCAATGACATTGTCAAGAGATAGGTTCCCAGGCGTCCTCCATTCTTTTGCTTGATCTGACACTGGGTTTGGTTGTGTTTGCTGATGCATATGATCAACTTCTATGCTTTCTTCACCTGTTTCATCATCATTACGCAACAAGCGTTCCTTTTAGGAAATGCTAGTTTCGTCAAATCTAATATGGACAGATTATTCAATGCACATTGTTCTTTTATTAAAGATCCTATATGCTTTACTTGTATTTGAATAACCAAAGAAAATGGCTTCATCAGCCTTTGTATCAAACTTTCCAATAGGGTCCTTGCCATTGTTTAAAACAAAGCATTTGCATCCAAAAACTTTAAAGTAAGAAATGTTTGGTTTTCTGCCATAGAAAAGCTCGTAAGGGATTTTCTTTAAAAAGGGTCTTATAGAGACTCTATTGAGAACATAACATGCAGTGTTCACAGCATCTGCCCAAAAGTGTTTAGGCATCATGTGCTCATTCAGCATGGTTCTACCAAGTTCTATAAGAGACCTGTTTTTCCTCTCCACTACTCCATTTTGCTGAGGAGTTCTAGGAGCTGAAAAGCAGTGTGATATCCCATGTTTTTCACAAAAACTTTCGAAAAAGCTATTCTTGAATTCAGTTCCATTATCACTTCTTAAGGCTTTAATTTTCAAATCCTTTTTGTTTTGAATTTTCTTGGCAAGTACTTTGAAAACTCCAAAGGCCAGATCCTTTTTCTTGATAAACAAAACCCAAGTAAATCGTGAGTAGTCATCTACAATGACTAGCCCATACAGATTTCCACCGAAACTAGCTATCCTAGATGGACCGAATAAGTCTAAATGCAAGAGTTCAAGCGGCTGAGTTGTAGAAACATGGTTAATGTTTTTGAAAGATGTTCTTGCCTGCTTGGACTTGTGACAAGCCTCACATAGTCCTTCTTTGGAAAACTTTAGTTTGGGGAGACCAAAAACTAGCTCTTTAGATATAAGTTTATTGAAATGCAGTATGTCAATATGTGTTATTCTCCTATGCCATAGCCAAGATAAATTATCATTAGAAGTTAAACATGTAGAGTAAGGGGATGAGTGATCTACTTCCAATATGTAGATGTTGTTTGATCTTTTTCCAATCATGAGAAGTTCATCTGAGTCTTTGTTGCTGATAAGACAATGTTCATCATCAAACGCAATTTTGTAATTCTTGTCACATAGTTGATCGATACTCGAAGAGGTTGAACTTTAATCCATCGACCGAGAAAAACATCTATCTATCCGTATTTGCTTTATATCCAACAAGATCGTAGCCTAGTATTTTCCCTTTGTTGTTGTCTCCATATACAACTGATCCAGTTTCTCTTGGTGTGAAGGTGCTCAGGTTCCTTCTATCACCTGTCATATGCCTTGAAATGCACCACTATCTAAGTACCAAATTGAGCTTCATTGTTGGGCTTTCTGCAAGAGAAAAAGAACTTATTTTGCGGTTGGTACCCAGTTTCTCTTGGGTCCATGCATGTTAGTGCTACAGGTTTCTTTCTTAATCCATTTATATTTACCACTAGAAATCCCTTTCTTTTTAATCATGCAGTTAAACGATTTATGTCCAGATTTCATGCAGTAAGTACAAGTGAATTTAGCATGTTTAGTGTTTCCAGATTTCATGTGAACATAGTTTGCAGAAGTGTTGAGTTCCTTTCTTAAATTTGAAACATCATTTTCTAACTCACATACTTTCTGTTTTAACATGGATACTTGCTTTTTCAAAACTATGTTTTCTTTTTCAAATGTTTCAGCTTGATTGTATAGCTCACAAAAAGCATAATGCAGTTCTTCATATTCATCCATAGTTGAGTTTGTATCACTCACCTCACTAGATGATTTGGCCATTAAGCACAGATTCGCTTCCTCATTTTCACTTTCAGATGTTGAGGATGTGTAGCCTTCGTCCCAAGCTATGTATGCTTTCTTTTTCTTCTTTTCTTTTCTGACGTTTCTTTCATTTTCAGATTTTCTCACTTCAGTGTTGTTGCTTCTTTTCAGGGTTGCACAATCTGATCTGTAGTGCCCAATCTTTCCACATTCGTAGCATGTTACTTTGACTGAAGTGTTGTCTTGCTTCTTGACTCCTTTTCTTAGTTGACCAAATTTCTTCTTAGTATTGTTCTTTATGAATTTTCTGAACTTCTTTACCATCAGGTTCACTTGGTCTTCTTGTGAATCATTTCCATCTTCAGAGGATTCAGATTCTGTTTCAGTATGGTCTATTTTGAGAGCAATTCCTTTGGCTCTTTTGTCCTTCTGTTCCTCATCTGCCATTTGAGTCATATCCATTTCGTACTCTCTAAGTTTCCCAAACAGTTCAGCACTAGTCATAGCAGCAAGGTTCTTTGATTCAGTTATAGGTCATCCTTTGTAGGTTGCCACTTTTACGTTCGGCGATTTGAGAATCTTGACATTTACTTCTTCTTCAATGAAGTTCTTGCCAAGTCCTTTGAGATGATTGATGATGTGTGTGAATCTCTTTTGCATTTCCATTATTGATTCTCCTTGGAACATTCTGAATGTCTCATACTCTTGAATGAGTGTGTTCTTTCTAGCTCTTCTGACTTCAGTAGTACCTTCATGGGTTACCATGATGAGCTCCCATGCTTCTTTTGCTGTTGTGCATGCAGATATCCTGAAAAACTCATCAGAATTCAAGGTAGAGTGTATAATGTTCAAGGCCTTAGCATCATTTTCAGCCCTCCTAATCTCATCTATGTCCCAATCCTCAAATGATTTTTCTATCTCATTTCCATTTTCTATTTTCATAGGAACTTTGTAGTCATTTACCATAGCCTGCCAGATGCTTCTGTGAATAGATTCCATAAAGATCTTCATGCGAACTTTCCAGAATGGATAGTTATCATCGCAGAACAATGGAGGTCTATTTATAGAAGCTCCTTTAGCAAAGGGTAAAAGATTACCAGCCATTACAGGGAACTATGTAGGATTACTAGATTGATTTACTAGTTAAAGCTCTTGATACCAATTGTTGGTCCCTATGTGAATCTAGAGGGGGGGGTGAATAGATTCTAGTTCCCTATATCAATTTTTTTCTTCTCTCACTTTCTTTCCCGATTCAATTTTATCTTAGTTACAAGTAACATATCAGAGATATTACAGCGGATAACAACGAGAATGTAAAGCGAGAAAAACAATGAAGTGTAAGAAATAAGGTAGAGAAAAGAGTTTAGACAGAGATTTATCCTGGTTCGGCTTTCGGCCTACATCCAGTCCCAACCCAACAATCTGTTGCGATCGGTTTTTCAACTACAATGATTCTTTGTGTCCAATACAATCACGCTGCACAAACACAAAACAAATCAAAAATACTCAAAACATATGTTCTTCACCTAAGAACATATCTTGATTCTTGATCCCTTCAAGAACCAACCTTGAGAGTACCTCTCTCCAAAAAAAAACTCTTCAACTCTTCTAGAGAACACCTTTCTCTTTAGAGTCTTAAACCAAAAACGAATACAAAAAGATAAAGATCAGATAAGAGTACACCTGTTGTGTATGCACTGATCAAGATAGCATCCAATGAATTCAATCATTCACACAGCCTTCATCTCAAGAGAAAGTCTTTTAAAAACTTTGAAGAGAATTCTCTTGTGTAAAACTGGTTTTTTTCGCTCTTCCTTTCTTTCTGAAAAACTCAAAAGATCTCTCTCCTTGAAACAATTCAAAGAGGTTTCTATTTAAAGCAGTTTCAAAAGCTATTTGAGATGAATTCTGGTGTGGTAATCGATTACTGGATAGAGGTAATCGATTACTCCAGAGAAATTTGCCTTCTCTATTTCTTCAAGCACGAAGTAATAGATTACTATGGAGTGGTAATCGATTACTCCAGAGCAATTTGGGTTCCCCTGTTTTCTGAGTCTGCTGATAATCGATTACAGTTATATGGTAATCGATTACTTCAGCTTAAAACATTTTTAAACCAAAGTTTTTGACTTTTCCAAAACAGAATGGGGTTCCAAAACTTCTCTAGCTCGAATCATAAGAGTAGATTCAAATTCTCTATGAAAAAGATTGAATAAAAACCACACCAAAGCCTATACTAAAACAATCAATATAATTAAGCTCCTATTTACAATTTATCATAAAGATCAAAATTACAAGTATATCAAAACTAAAACAAGAGGCGACTTCTTCAGCTTCAAGTCCAACACATACAATAATTAAGTACATAAATAAATGAATTATGACTAAATGAATTATGCATCATCCTCAACTTCATTAATATGTCATGTGGTACCATCTTAGATAATACAACGTCATCATCGTAAAACTTACCGACTAGTTGGGATCTCATAGTGATGCACAAAATATCTTAGACAAACATGTAATCATCATGAATTAATTGCATTCTAATTGTTTTAAGATTTCCTAAGTCTAGCATTATGCCTAAACACACAGATTAAGTTTATTATTTGCACCCCTTACTAAGTCCATCTCTTTCGAGAAAATGCATAAATGAATGAAATTTTATTTCCCTTCCTCAAAATAAGTTTTAATTATTACTTTAACCATCACTAAATCATTACACCATTACGATAGGACAAGTTGCATTTATCATTTTGGTTCACGTCATGGATTACTATTTTATAGTCCAAACCATCCATGTTCAAAGCATAGGTACTCTATCATAGTCCATATCACCATCCAAGTTCACAACATAGGTCATCCAAGTTCAAAGGATAAGTAATCAATTACAATCCAAACTGTCGTCCAAGTTCATAGCAAAAAAACATCCAAGTTTAAAGTATAAGAAGTTAATTATTATAAATTTATAATTTTAAGATTTTAATTATGGAACCATGCTTTAATTATTATTCATTGTTGTTTGTCATTTCATTTTATTGGTTTAATATGTCTTGGCTGAATAGTTTTAAGTACTAAGTTACCTTGAAACCATATTAACCATCTTTTATAAACAAATTTTCCAATTACACTTGAAAACTTTTAGAAATCTTTAGAAATTTAGATTATTTTATTAACATCCCTCAATGTTCTTAATACTTTGAAATTTAGTTAATACATATAATTTCAAGAATATAAAATTATAAAAATTAAGACATCAAGCGGTTTAAAAATTTTAGAACACAATTTTAGAAAATTTAGTATTCTAAAATCTTTTAGAAACTTGAAAACTTAAGTAATTTAGAAACTTCCAGTACCTTAATTGCTCTTGATCTCTCTTTAAAACTCTTTGAAAAGTCTTTATGAGGTTGTAATAAGGTTGGACTTTGATGGAGGATCATCACTTAGCATGAAGATTACAAGAGCAATGCAAAAAAGAATTGAAACTCAAGTAGGAGAAGAGTTGGTCAAGTCAAAGTCAACAAGTTAAAGTCAAAAGTCAACTCTTCATGACTCACAACTTGGGCTAATGAAGCCTTGTAATTTTCTTAGTATCTTGTAAATAGTTTTAGCTTTAATTTTTGTAAAGCTTTGGACCTTATTTATTGCATGCATTTTCAGCCAAAGCTAGAGTATTGGACCTTGAGTTGACTTTATTATTTTCGATCAAGGCTCTCTTTATGATGGGCCTAAGTGTTCTTATGATCCAATTAAGCAAGTGGATTACACTCTCTTAAAGGAGAGTGGATGGAAAAAAAAGGGAGTTAGTGGAATTTCCACTAACTTGATTTAAATCTCCACCACTTGATCATTTCTTAATCAATGGTGTAAATTTAAATCAATCTTCTAGGATTTGATCTCTCATTTAAGATGAAATTCTAGCCTTAAGATTACTTCTAATCCAAGGCATAGAAATTCATCTTGCCTCTCCCATGATCATCACACTTAAGATGGATTATTTGTCACTTGATTACACTTTTCTAGATCCTTCTTGATTGATCAATTGTGAAGGGTACCTTGCTTCACTTGATTGATCAATCAAGGATCCAAATGTGAGTAATCATTCATTGCCAAATGAGGGAAAGAGCCTTGCCACTTAAGTTGGTCAACATTTTCCATTGTACTCACTTTTAGTCAAAATTGAATGAAATTTGAGAATTGTTTCTCTTAAAAGGAGCACAACTCTCCTAGGGTTTTCTTCTTAAAACCTTGAATCTTATATTTGATCCTAGCATCCAAGTGGAAATTCTTCTTAATATCTTATTGAATTCACATTGATGGCACTCCCATCTCTTCCTTAACCCATTTTCCATTTTTATTCTTCCTTTGGTTCTTAGTTTGTGAGCTAAATACTTTGACCATGAGATTTTGAGCTTTCTTCCGTGATTATTATGAGTGTTTCTGAGTGATTGAAGGTTCGAGAATGAAGATTGGGCAACAATATGTGAATTCGTGAAGATCATCCTTCATTTCCTGATGGGTTTGCATCAAACTTACACTCTACAAAAGGTGATGTGAAGTAGTTTTGGTGAATTAAAAATGACAAGTGTTTTGGCTTCAATTTTGAACAAATAGAATGTGGTCAAAGGTGGGGTATTTATAGGTGAAAAAATCATTGAACAATTGCATGTAAGTAGCTAGTTAGTATAGTTTGGTTACTTTAATTGTTAATTACTTCAAAAAGTACCGAGTAATTAATTTTCAAGATAAGTTTTTGACTTATCTTGATTTGGCATTAATGGGGCTTATCTTGATGCCAATTTGGACTTTTCTTTTTGTTTTTGAAGACTTGGTCATGTGGTTTAATGGCTATGCAATTTTCAACGTGTAAAAATTTTCACAAAATGTTAAAGTTACCAAATTTTCCAATTTTGACATTTTTTTTACAAAAAAAAGAAAAAACAAAAAATCGTATTGTCGTGTACATCCGTCAAGCACCAATCTTGAATCTTTCTTTCATCGTTTTCATGCTTATTTAGTTGATTTAAAATCAAGGATAGCAAATTGTGCATAATTTAACATGATTACAATTTAGAAGTTACATAATTTTAGGGTTTTAATAATGAATTAAAACCCTAATTTCTATTCTTAATTTTATGATTTTGATTCTAACCTTAAAATATTATCTATAATTATTCAGTAACTAAGAAAAAATTATAAGGATTCTAAAATTATTTTTTTCTAATTTTATGATTTATAGACTGTTCTAGATAAATTTTTAAGACATTTTTTATATTTAATTTACAGAAAATTAATTACACAACATTTTATTCCCAATTGTATATTTATTTATCCTACTTCTAATTTTTTATCTTATGAGCCCTATTCCTTTTTATTTTCTTTCTATTTGAATTTTTCAATCTATACCACATATACAAACGCAATCCGAGAAACAATTAAATTATTTAGAAAAACGTATATTTTTAGTATTAGTAAATTTTTCTGTATAACAATATATAATTTTTACATATTAATTCTTTATAGGTTTTTTATTCTAAATGCGGAGACATGATGATCTACGTACAATAATAGAATTCAAGCAGTGATTGTACAATGAATTGAAAAAATCAAATAATGTTCGGATCGTCAAATATGAATTAAAAACGTCAAATAACAATTTATTTTTCTTCTACGTTTTTAGTTAGAAACGTAATCCAATTTACCTAAATTACTAAGCAGCATTGTTGCACAATAGTAAATTGTTTTGAATTATATTTGTCTATCTAATTAAAATATAACAGCAAACAATCAATATGCACATTTTTATCTAAATTTTAGTAAACATTTTAACTACGTTTTTATTGCACGTAGTTATTCAAAATTAATTAATTTTGAGGGTGTTACACTTTTCATCAAATATGACATGTTAGGGTAGGGAATGCTTCAAGTGCTTGCTTAATGGGCTTGAATCATAATTAATTCTACTTATTGTTTGTGGGTTACTTAATTCTATAAGAATGAGAATAAATGGCCTATACGGATGCTTAATTTGATATGTTTTCAATGATTACTAGTATTAAAGTCTTGTGTGATGACATTTAGGCAAGTTCTCGACTAATATGCTTGTTTCATGATATGAGTAAAGGAATTAGGAATTAAGGGACTCTTATTTAATTAATTTCAATTGAACTATGAAATTGTGGTGTTTGATTAAGAGTAACATTTAGTAACTAAGGGTTGAACATAAATCAAGGAGTTAACCACACTTTCTTGCTTGCTTAATTCTAAATTTATTATTTTGAATTATTGCAAAATGACTAACCACCCTTCAATTTGGTGTTTTTTTTCTTGCATAATCATAGTTGTTATAATGTTGATCCTTTATAAACAACCTAGGTCTTACACCTAGTACTACATTTTAAAACTTATTTCTAAATTTGGTAACGAATGACGCGTGATCAATAACATAATTAATTCTAATTGTAACTATTATTTTGATGTAATTTTTTTCTTTTAGTTTTATAGATCAAATAAATTTAAAATTTGGATAAATCTAATTAACACGTATAATAACATGTATTATTTTGAATCGTAAGAGCTTCTCAATATATGCCACATTTGCTTTGAAACTTATTTTAAAACCTAGAACCGAATTCACAAATTTAAATTGTTATTTTTGTGTTTGTGTTTGTGTTTTGTAACTATTGTAATCTAAAGTATATGGTGTTTTAGGGGAAAGGAAACCAAAATAGGAGAAATCAATGTAGGAATTAAACAGGAATTAAAATCAATATAGTAGAAATGGATCAAAACAGAGTAAGCAGTCAAATGAAAACAAAATAAGAATTAATGCAATAAGTAAGGGTTCAATCCAAGTCTTTTTCAGTTGCTCACTCCTTCATTAGTTCAATTATTGATAGAAATCACATATTCTTGGTAATTAAATCTAGACTCATACAAGTTAATCTACTTCCAGACGTTCCATGATAGTAGAGGATATTCGTGAAACACTTGGCACACGATAAGTGCACAACTAGTTTAATTCATGTTCAATTCGAAAACTCATGAAATTATTATTAATCAACAACAATAACGAGTCAAAGGATGAATTCAATCCAGTTAATTAAATTATTAAACCCAAACCCCCAAATTGATTATGCAATTCCCAAATGTGAAGAACAAAAACTTAAGGATTGAAAGGAACTAACAAGAACCGGATTAAATTAAAGAAGTTAGCTACTCATAATTACGCTTGAACATTCAAAATCAAAAAGTGCAGTACAGAAAATGAAGAAGAGAACAATGGTCAGAGATGAGAATGTGAGCACGAAGAGACACAATAAGCACCAAACGTAAATTGCAATTGCAAGAGAAAAAAATGCTAAATGTAAATGTTTGAACCTTTACAAGCTTCAACTTATTTATATTAAGTGAGTCATGTGCTAAGCACATGCTCATTAAGTGGTTGAGTGCCCCTATTTGAATCCTAGTTACAACTAAAATTAAATGTGTCAATTAAATGTGAGTTAGGCCTAAAATTGCAAGAACAATTCTAATTCTGCCAACATTAGTCTAGTTTTGGAAGTCAACTTCAAGCCATCTTTTATCTCCCTTTCATTCTGAATTTGAACTTAAGTCCTTCATAACATTCGTAGAGCTTTGAGTTTTCTGAAAAATTAGAGCCAACATTAGCTCAATTGGAGTTTTCTAGTAAAAATTATGGCCAAAATACGAAAACTATACAAATCAAGAATTAGCAACAAAATTAGAGTGAAAATTGTACTTAAGGCGCAATTAGCCCATACACAAGAAATGATATATAACACAAATTAACCATTAATCAAGTTCCAACTATTATTATTAAGCATTAGGAGTGATTAAAATAATAACATAGCAATCGTTGAATGTGTTGAGGTTAAGTCATATAAGGTGTGGAGAAACGATGTAGATGCTTTAGAAAATATATCCTCGTTGTGGTAGAGATAAAGAGGTTAAAAATTGCATTTTATGTTAATATATACTATCCTTTACAAAATTCAAAAACATTGTCATTTTAATAAACCAAGTTATCTACTAATGAGAGGGACATACTTCAAATTTAAACATTACCGAATTCTAAATTTAATAAATGCATTTGGTCATATGTTATAAATAGTATAAATAGTATAGGACATAGTAAAGATTAAAAATCAAGAAACCCTTTTACTTACATGAATTCGAACCAAAAGTTGAATTTTGGACAAAATGTATTGGACATGTTGTTAGATCAAGATGATTAACTCATCAAAGGTTTTGATTTTTACAAGATATACGAAACTTTCTCAGACGGAAGATCAGCAAGCAAGTCAGACGGAACAAGCACAGACGAAAGATGACTCCTCAGACTGAAGTCATTCGTCTGTCTCAAGATGAAGTCATCAGACGATAGGATAAGTCGAAACCTCTTAAAGACTGAAGACATATATCGTCTATCCAAAAAGTGAAGCAAAGTTTGAGTCACTCGCGCCAAGATTTCAAATCTAAAGAAGTACTCATTAGAAGCATCCAAGATCAGTATAGGGATTCATGCTTACACATGCAACTCAAAAAGGTCTTCACCTTTTGTCAAAGTCTCTGTACAAGTCAGAAAAAGTACTGCGCACGCAATCTAAATCCGTTGCACACTCCATCAATCAATCAAGTACTATCTGACATCTTTTGGAAAGCTCTCAAGAAACTATTCAACGGCATTCATATGAGTCTAACGGTCATTTGAAGAGGATGCCTATTTAAAGACTTCACTTCATCAGATTTCAGTTGGCGAAAACGTTTCTCTTATTCTATCTTCTGAGATTTCGCTCAAGACTTCTGAATATACTTCATTGTAAAACCCTCTCTGCGTAGAGGAAACTATTTGTTTTTACAACATCTTTTTAAAATCCACTTGTGTGGTAGTTTAGCCTGAGGAGGCTGGTTGTTCAAAGAATACCTCTGTTGTTTAGCCTGCGAAGGCTGTGTTCAAAGAATATCTTGTAATAGCCAGAAGTGGCTGGGTGCAAATAATACTTGTAAATCATTTCACGGTTGGTAGTGAAAACTCAGTGGTTGCTGGGTAACTAGACATAGTCTTGTATAGACGAACCAGTATAAAAGTAGTTGTGTCCTTATCTTCTTATTTGTTTAACTAACGGGGATAATCAAGCTATAACGTTTCTTACTTAAAAACAATCCTTGAAGACTAAGAAATATTTCGTCTGAACACATTTGAAACCCACAGACGAAAGAAAATTTTTTATTTATAACACAATTCAACTCCCCTTCTTGTGTTTTATCTTTTACACATGTCTTGACCTTGTTAGATGTTGGACAAAATTGTATTGGATTGTATATAATCATAGAATCAATCTTTTCATAATTTTCTTACGTGTTTCATTTGTCTTACAAAAGTAACACGCATAATCATAATTAGTCAATTGTACGAAACTAAAATTTAGGAGTGGGTAGGCTAAAATTTTCTTTTTCTTTTTATTTTTTATTTTTTATTTTTATTTTTTTTATTTCAATTTTATTTTTCTTTATTTTTCTCATTTCACCTTTTTCTTTTTAATTTATATTTTTTATATTTTTTATTTAATTTATCTAAAATGACATAATGTACTTTTAAAAAGTAAATTAAAATTATTTTAGTTTATGTAGTTATAATTTTTGTGTAAGGTAATAAAACTACATCATCAATAAAACAAAATTATAAAAATGATTAAGTACTTTATTAAATAGATATATAATATGACCGTAAAACTTTAAAATTAAAGAAAAATATTAAAAAAATTTAAACTAAAAATCAATATAATAGGAGCCTAAAACTTGATGTTTTTAAAATTAAATATAAAATTATAAATTAAAAAATGAAAACCGTTAAAAATTAAAATTTACTATATATATATATATATATATATATTATAATATATAAAAAAAAAATTAAAAATTTAAAAAGTGTGGGGGCATTGCCACGTGACAAGAACATGGCTCTGTCCTTGTCAACTTATATGATAATCAAAACCTTAAATTCGGATTGAGGGGTCATAAGCAACTTTGATGTCTTATATTCTAACAGAGTACACATATACAGAAGTACATTCTTATTTTTGGGAAAATGAAAGATCAATTACATTTAAGAACTACCTATTTATTGTAAAGACATTTACTGAACGAATAATAACTTGTTTTTTCCGGCCTCATCTTAGTTCTTGAAACTTAAAATTGTGTTCTCTTAACTATTAATCCTTTTAAAACTTCATTCTCTTAGCTATTTTTTTCACTATGGGTAGCAAAATAATGGATAGATTCTTCGTCATAAGTTAAAATGTTTGGTTTTATTATATTGCTATAAGTGTTATTATATACTTTATATCCATAGATATTGTAGCCTCAAGCTAGCATGTCTCTTGGCTTTATTCTTTAAAATCTGAATGTCTCTGATGATAACACATTTCTTCAAAATCTCCAAAATTAAACTTTTCTATTAATTTTTAATGGCAAACATAAATCACTTTTTAATAATATATCCTGAAATAGTTGCCTTCCTAATGTAGCTTGAGGGATAAAATTACTAATTTCTTGAGTGTTGAACTAACTAATATATGGTGCTGCACAAACCTCCTTTTAACTTCTTTTTCCATTCACCCTTATAATGATATGGTAGTTAAAGCTTTCGCCAATTTTACCTTTTCTATTAAGAATAATTTTATTTTTTTTCTTGAAGTCTAGTTTTAGACTATAATTTGGACATTTTTATTCATTTCTCTTTTTCTTTTTTTATTAAAGATGTGTTAAATTTTTTTCACCATAAATATTTATTTCTTTAAGATAATAGATTGAATTCATTAATGTAAAAATGATTTTTTTATGACAATTAAAAATTATTTTTCGCAACGATTATGTAACCACTATCATACATGGTAGACAATATAAATAGGTATTTTTTTCACGGTGATTATGTAACCGTCGTCATATATAAGGGGCATTAAAAATAATTTTTAACGGCAGTTGTATAGAATTATCATTATATATCTACATTTTTATATATATATATATATATATATATATATATATATATATATATATTATATATATTATTTTTGATATTTTTATTGTAATCATAGGACACAATAATCGTTATCTCTTTACTAACAAAAAAATATATAAATCTATATCCATAAAATAAAAATAAGTGATTTTTCTTAAAAGTACTTGTAATTGCTTACAACTTCTTCCGATGGAAATGTAATAATTGGACAAAAATCACCGACCAACTTTTTGAACCATGTTAAAATTTTTTGCCGAGATTATTTTTTGAAGCTAAAGTATTTAGAGTTATACATACAATGCCCGACAAAACTGATAAAATTTTATAAATTTAATTATTAAAATATAATAAAACTAAATTATTTAATCTAGCCAAGTTATATATTTTCATTGTATAAATTTGATTTTACTGAATCGTTTCAGTTTTCTAATATCAATAGATTTATTATTTTACTCATGTATCTTCCAAAAAGAAAGAAGATCGCTCATGGTTCTTTCCTAAGTCCCATATATATATATATATATATATATATATGTTCTTGGTAAAATATGTGAGGGGCCGTGGTGAGCTCGGCCTCTGTAAAATGAGGTGACGAGAGGATTGGTATCCTCCCTTCGTGGTAAGTTTGTCTCTTTTTCTAGGATATGTTTTTTTTATTGATTATTCATTAACCCCTTCTCTTTGCTTAGTCCATGTTATTTATAGAATCGTTTTAGGGTTTTCTCCGTGGATCTCGCAAAGGTAGTTACACGAATCCATTAGATAAGTCCATGAGTCCATAAGTTCCTCTTTTTCAGGGAACAGTTATTCGGGCTGAGGTCCGAGCAGGAGGGAGAGGTGAGCTCTCCAACTCGGCCCGATATACCAGCCCCCGAGCTCGAAGCCCAGACTTGTGATTCGAGTTTATTTAATTGGCCGAAGACCGGGGTCGATCAGGTATATCTGACGGCTTCCATGCAAAGAGATCAACATTGTCTTTGAGGGTTTGAATCACTTGTTCCAGAACCGGGCCGATCAAGGATGAACCGATTTTAGTTATCTGATCGGGCTGGGAGCCGATCTTCAGATCTACTAGCGGTTCCGAGAAGGAGGGGCGCTCCTCTTTAAACTCGATTCTGGGATCCATGTCGAATTCTTCATCTTCAGTCAGCTGAACCGAGCACATATTTGTAGGCCTCGATCTATCATTTTCATCAAGAGATCGGACTGTATAGGGGGTAACCTTCAAACTTCTGGCATAACATACTCGAGCTACCTTAGGATCGGCTTTGATGGTGACGATTTGATGGCCGCCATCAGGAAACTTCATGGTCATATGTGGGGTCGACACCACGGCTCCGAGTTGATTAAGAGTGCGTCTCCCAATGATGACGTTGTATGATGTGTCGGCGTCTATCAAGATGTACTTAACATTGATTGTCCGATAAGCATTGCTTCCCCCAAAGGTCGTGAGGAGCTCTACATAACCTCCGGCGTGAACCCTTTCGCCAGCAAAACCGAGCAACGGCTCAGGATGTGGCAGAATGATGGAATCAGGCAATTCCAATTGTTTGAACACCGACCAGTAGAGGACGTCTGCCGAGCTCCCCTGATCTATTAGCACCTTCCGTACACGCCAATTGGCAATTGTGGCCGAGATCACCATCGGGTCAGTGTGGTCAGGATCGTCCGTGCTAAAGTCGGAATCGGAAAAGGTGATAGTGGGGAGTGACCTTTTCTGGAGAGCTCTACGTGGTTGACGCTACGAGCATACCTTTTCCTTGCCGAGGAGGATGCTCCTCCCCCCGCAAACCCGCCCGCGATGCTATTGATAGTTCCGCGTACCTAATCCGGGTTTTGGTCGAGCTCTTGTTTACGATCTTGTTCCTTCCGTTTCTTCCACGGGCGTCGGTCCTCCTTACCCTCCTCTCGACGATGAGAGGTGTAATCGTTCCTCGGATCACGTCGGCCCTGCTCACCTTGAATGAAGCGACGTAATTCCCCGCTGCAGACTAGTTTTTCTATGATATCACGTATATTCCTGCACTGCTCGGTGGTATGACCTTGATTCTGATGATAGGCACATCTCTTGTTTGGGTCGGCATTCCTCGGCGTTGGGGACGGTGAGGGTGGCCGTACCAGGTCCAAGGCGTAGGCTTCTCGGAGGATTTTGTCTCTGGGTGAATTCAGTGCGGTATACGAGGTATATCGGGTTTTGTTGTTATCGGATCTCCGGGTAGACCTCTCGTTCGTTTTGACCGAATCTCGTCGATCTCGATCCTCTGCTCGACGCTTAGCCTTCGTGTTCTCCTCTATAGCCATAAATCTGGCCGCCCTCTTCCTTAGTTCGTTCATGTCCACAGGCGGCTCGGCAAATAATGACTTCGAGAAGTCTCCCGATCTAAGCCCGACTTGAATGGTTTGTAACGCTACCGCCGGGTGAAGATCGGGAATCGTTCGGCATGCTTCCGCAAATCATGCCATATAGTCACGCAGAGATTCTCTTTCCTTTTGGACCAAATGATATAGGGTAATGGCGGTTGCGGGGTCGGTTTGGCATCGGCAAACCGAGCTTGAAAATGGTCGCAAAACGCCGCGAATGAGCTTATCGACTTGGCGGGCATCGAGTAGTACCAGTTCAGGGCTGTTCCTTTAAAGGTTGCCGGGAACATTCTGCAAAGGACTCAGTCGTCTTTGGTACGGTTCAGAGCTTGGGTGAGGAAGGCCTGAACATGGGTGGTCGGGCAAGTTGTGCCATCATACTTATCGTGGGACGACCACCTCCATGATTCCGGCACACTCACATCCATGATGTTTGTAGTGAATGGGGTGAGGGCGACCAAGGCGTCGTAACCACAGCCTCGTGGCGGCGGGCATAGATCCGAAAAAGGTTGGGCTTGGGACGGTTGACGGCGAGGGGAAGATTGGTCATCTAGGTTATTCTCTCTTGTGTATCGACGGTGGGAACCTCCTACATGCGAGTGGGCGCGAGTGGGATCAGTGCGTCTAGGGTTTTCTTCTTCGCGTATGCTAGGCGAACCTTGGTTAGCGTTCGCGAGAACTTTTTCTCTTAGGGCTTGTAATTCCAATGTTTCTTCATCCCTCTGGCGCCGGAGTAGGCGCATATCAGCCTGTGTAGTCTGTAATTCTCTAGTTATCTCTTGGTTTTGTCGCTGCAGGGCAGCTGTCTGTTGGCGGGTAGTAGCTAAAGCAGCGTCAACGTGTTGTTGGATCATGTCTCTGATGGTTGGGTCCATGGCTGGATTCGAATGGCTGCGAGTACGAACCATTGGTCTCGTGGTCGTGGGATGAAGGATTACCTCGCCCCACAGTGGGCGCCAAATGTTCTTGGTAAAATCTGTGAGGGGCCGTGGTGAGCTCGGCCTCTGTAAAATGAGGTGATGAGAGGATTGGTATCCTCCCTTCGTAGGTAAGTTTGTCTCTTCTCCTTGGATATGTTTTTTTTATTGATTATTCATTAACCCCTTCTCTTTGCTTAGTCCATGTTATTTATAGAATCGTTTTAAGGTTTTCTCCGTGGATCTCGCAAAGGTAGTAACACGAATCCATTAAATAAGTTCATGAGTCCATAAGTTCCTCTTTTTTAAAGAACAGTTATTCAGGCCGAGATCTGAGCAGGAGGGAGAGATGAGCTCTCCAACTCGACCCGGTACAATATATATATATATACACACACACTGGGTTCTCCTAATATCTAAAATATATAATGTTTAAACATAAGGTGGTATAGAAATTGCATAAGAAAAAAAAAAGGAGAGATTTTAGTTTCAAGATATCTAATGAATTAAATTGAAAGTTTTTCATGAGAAGCTTCTCCAGAAGAACTTTTTTAAAAAAATTGCTTGTATAAAAGTTAAAAAATTAGTTTTACATAAACTAATTTGTATAAACTCTTTTTAACTTTTTTAAATAACACGAGACTTCCTACGTAATAGAAAATAAATATTTATTTTAACTTTTAAAAAATATATTTTATTTTTATGTTTTATTTTTTCTCTTATAAGTCCCAGGGGAGAAAAAACCATTCAAACTAACTAACCATACAATAATAATAATAATAATAATAATAATAATAATAATAATAATAATAATAATAATAATAATAATAATAATAATAAGACTCTCAGTAATAATATTTTTAATATGACTTTTTTATTCAGGATTTGATAATTATTTCTATAGAATAGTTTTTTTAACTAACTCAATAAAATATTAAATGTAAATGAAAATATGAAAATAAATTTTCACTTCCAAGAGATCTAATAACAGATCTTATAAAACATTTTAACTTTTATAAGTTATTATACAACTTTTCTAAACCATAAAAAAAATATTACATTTCATGTAAAATAAATAAATTAACATTTTTTACCTGAATATTAATGATGAATGGCTTAATTTTTTATATGTTAATTAACTTATTATACTTTAATTTAAAATATTGTACTTTATTTTAAAAATAAAACTTTATAATTGACATGTATTTATATTCTTACAATATCTGCTTAAAAATAATTAATTTCTCAAAATAAATTATAAGTAATCTTCATTACAATAATTGTAAATAAAAAATTCACCAATAATAAATTGAAATGTAAGCATATTCACTTATTTCATTCTATTTAATAATATTATTAATAAGAAATATTTCTCTGTAATTTTATTTTATTATTAACTATATCTTTTATTTATGATATCAAGTTACGACAAGATTAATAGAAAAATACACTAAGATTAATGTTTTTAAATTTGAATGATTTATCCTCGATGATCAAGGTTTTAATAGAAAAAATGTTGATAACATTTTTTAAATTTTAAATATTTTAAGAAAGTGATTAGATCTATAATTAAATAAGTAATTTTTAAAATTCAATTTTATTAATATGATTCCGATTTTAGATCTAGAAAAAGTTACATATTAAATCTTAAATTTTCAAATTTTGAAAAAATATTTATAATTAATAATATGTTTATAAATATAGAATTAATTAGTGTTAGATCAAAATTGCTTAATAGCAAATTATAACTTCTAGATTTTATAATTACAATATTGAGATAAAAGTTCCAAACTTATAAGATGAATCAGTTCATTAGACTTATCAGATATAATATTAGATGAAGAAAACTTACTGATACACAATCACGTAAATAGTCGAAGAAAGATCAGACGAAGTCTTCGCATAAGCAAAGGACTGACATCCTTCAATAGACGCAAAGGAAAGTGATCACATGATAACCAAAAAAAGACGCAAAAGAAAGTTATCATATGAAAACCAAAGACAAACATTATATTAAAAGACGATCTTATAAATCAACAAATGAAGTTAAGAACAGACTAGTGAACTAACTAGAGGAAAGTTACTCGCAGATGAAGTCAATAGCACAACAAACGAAGTTAACATATAAGTAGACGAAACTAAGGATAGATTAATGATCAACAAATTCACATCAAGCTAAAAGCTAAATATCAACTTTATAGATTAAATTTACACATTTAGACTTTAATCACTTTGCTATTCTATATAAGTCCTTATAAGAGCCCATATTTAAATTTAGAAGTCAACCTAGTACTTGTAAAGAGAAAAGTAAGAAAAGCAAAAGAGTAGTAAGTAATAAACAACATAAGATATTTTTATACTAGTTTATCTTATCAAAAAGACTATGTTAAATTTTTTAGAAGCAACTAAGATTTTGCTAATATTGAATATTACAAGTACTATTTGAACCCCCTATCACTTCTAGCAAACCCAAGTATTCTTTAGACATAACCTTCTTATATTAAACAACTCAAGTATTTTTTGAATGCAATCTCTTAAGGTTAAATACTCCAAATATTCTTTTATCTCACTCTCTTTAGCCTAGCACTACCATTACGAGTAAAGGATACAAAAAAGGTTTTGTTTAGCTTAGATAACCTCTACACATAGAGGAATTTATAATGAAAAATAAAAGGCTTTACATGAAAGATTTGAAATATAAAATTGCAAGAATATCATTTCTTCGTAGAATAGTCTCCAACTTCAAATCTTCAATTTTAACTTTTATCTAAACAAAAAACTTAGTCGATAGACTTAATAACTTCTTCTACTAGTAAAAACTTTTATCTTAATAATATAAAATTATTAAAATTAGGAGATATAATTTAATTTTAAACAAATTTAACTTAATACAATCAAAATAAAGAAAAGTTTTCAAAGTGTTACATGTCTATAATCTTTCCAATAATTTTTTATATAATTTGAATTTAACCGATTTAACAATTTAATATGGTATTCTTGTTAATAAGATTCGACGTATAAATTTTTATACAATTTAGAATTTTATAGATCTGATATTTAATAATCAATATTTATATATTTTAATATTATATTACACATTAAAATAAAATAATATGATCAATTGTGAAATGATTTTGGAATTGTATAAAACTTTTAATATATAATCTTATTAATAACAATTAAATTGGTAAAATTTAATTCATATAGAAAGTTATTCAAAGATGAAAATCAATAAATCTTACTCTTAGTATATATATATATATATATATTAATTATAATGTTATCATTATTATTAATATTATTTCGATTAGGATATGTTATCACATTACTTTGAAGAGGAATGAAATATCAAAAGGTAATAGAGTTTTGATATTTGACCACCCTCTTTTTCACAATACCCATCAACACCTTTTATTTATCTCTATCTCTCTCTTCCTATTACATCATATCATCCGCTAAACCTATATATTTTATCTCTCTCTCTTTTTTTTTTTTTTTTTCTAGATGTCTACTAACATTTAGGTGATAGAAGAGAAGTATATTTAGACAGCTAAATATTAGTAGACATATAAAATGAGAAGAAAATAAGAAAAATAAATATAAATATGATTAATGATATAATATAATAAGAAAAAAATAAAAAGAAATAAGAAGTGACAATAGAATATTTATAAATAAAAGTGTTCAGATATCATCCTAAAGTTAATATACTCAAACTTTCTTTATTAAAAATGAATAAATATAAATATACAACCATACTTTATTACACCATGAAAAAGAAGGAATCTAAAGAAGTAGAAGTATTGCCATATATGTGATATAATTCAATAGGAGTGGAGACCAAGAATAAACAGCAGTGTCAATTATGTTTTTTGTGGATATCTATATATCAGCATTCTTAAGAAATTTTGTAAATGTTGATCGAAACATGTGCTTAAACTTTACTAGGATTTATTTATTTCTATTTTATATGTGTTACATATTATAATATATATATATATATATATATATACAGGTTTTGTCTTCATTTAAACTAAATTTAATGTTTTGTTTATTTAAATTTATTGTTATTTTTCTGTATTAAATTTAATGATATTAATTGATGATATAATACATTTTTATTTAACAATAATAATAAGGTTTTAACTCGAACAATTTTTCAAACAATTTCAGCGTTACGAGGAATCCCATATTCGTAATGAATTATATAAACAACGTAAATATAATGTTGACGGCTGGATCCAGTCTTTTCAGCTAGATTGACTTCGTTTTTTTATTATTATTTTAGACTCAAAAGTTTACTTTTTTATATTGAGAAACTTATCATCAGATTGCTCTAGAGAATATAGCTTATGAATGTGAAAAAATTTATAGCTGATAAATTTGATGAATTTATACTAATATTTTTTTAATAAAAATCACAATTGTAATAATCCTGTTTCCGTGAGATCACTTTGAGGAAAAAAATATTAGTTGATCTATTGGTTGATAATTTAATCATAATTTATTTATTATAAAAATTGTTCAGCCGTCACCACATGTCACTTGGACAGTGCACCACAACCTTTTCTTTTTACTGGGTTTTTAATTAACTTTTTTTTTTACATTTTCTTTCTTGTTTTTAAAAAACTGTACAAGACACAGATTGCTTCATAGTTATTTTTAAAATCATATCAACCTAAATTTTGTATAAAAGTTTTCAGACGAGTAGTGCTTCACCGTTAATCTTAACTATGAAACTGTCTTTACGTAGATCTAGCAAATTCAATTATCTTTATTTACTTCCATATTTGGATATTATTTTCTTAGATGGCAGAATGACGTGAACTATAACTAAATCTGAAAGAGACGATGATAGATTGAAGGGTTCACTCAACTGTATTCAAATTAAAATTAATGATTGAACAGTAATTATTTTTTTCAACCAACTAATTAATTAACTAGATATTTTTCTGAAACTATACAGAACTGATAATGTCCAACGAAAGAAAATAAATATGAAATTTTGATTATGTAATTTTGTCTAACTTTATTATATAATCAGATTTCTTCTCCTTTGATTTATACCGAATTAGACTAGGAAAAAGTCAGCTGTTCCGAAGGCTCTTTGAAAACATTAAACAAAATCAACAAGAACAATACTCGTCAAAAATGACAACAATACTCGTCAAAAGAAATATATATATATAAAAAAAATTCTTCAGCCTCAGTTTATGAATTCTATCCCTATATATGAGAGTACCAACTATAGTTTACATGCAAGTACCACATCCCTGGTCCATTCCTGGTTTCTTACTTTCTGCATCTTTACAAACATAGTTTTGCCCTTTTCTTTCTCACTGATTTGAATAATCATGGCCTTCTGTGGTACCTTTGTTGGGCCAAATTATTCTGTTTCCCCATGCCACAAACACAAAGTTCGAACTCCCAACTCTGCTGCAGTAAATAAGGTTGGTGTAACACAAGCTACCGTTTCAACTTCCCTTATGATCTAACCATTTAACAAAACTAAACATCGTCTCTGTGAACATGATACTATTGTTTCTTTTTTCTTTTTTTTTTTCTCATTTCCTTTGGTTCCACTCTTGGTCTCATATGCGTCATTCTTCTTCCTTTGGTTAGCAAAAAAACCATGATTTAATTTTTTTCAGTTATGGTACAATGATGGCTAACGTGTGATTGTATTTATGGCAGTTCCGTGTGAGAGCTTCAGAAAGTGGCTCAGGTGATATTGAGAGGACTATTATAAAGAGAGAGAAAGACGAGTGGAAGATCAAGTACGCGGGAGAGAAACCACTTACACCATTGTTGGACACAATCAATTACCCGATTCACATGAAGAATCTGAGCACACAGGTTTGAAACTGGAAATCATTTGTTAAAGACCATGGCACGCAATATTTCATACCGGTGTCTTGCAACCGTTTTCTTTCAATGAATTTGTTTTTTTAATATTATGTACGTATTTTTCAGGATCTTGAGCAACTAGCAGCAGAACTGAGGGCAGATATTGTGCATACAGTGTCAAACACTGGTGGTCATCTTAGCTCAAGCTTGGGAGTAGTGGAATTGACAGTGGCTTTGCATCATGTTTTCAACACCCCTGAAGACAAAATTATATGGGATGTTGGCCATCAGGTAATAATTTGTCATTCTTATTTATTTTCTCTTGTTTTCTAATTGAAAATTAAATAGGAAATAGAAAAAGAAAAAACATGTAAACTGGATTCACTTAGAAAAGTTTGCTCTAGTTCAACTTTCCATCATTAAAAGAAGTTATGTTTGTGCCATGTGTAAGAGGGTCTAAGATGAAATCAAATTGCAGGCATACCCACACAAGATTCTCACAGGTAGAAGATCCAGGATGCACACCATAAGGAAGACTTCAGGGCTAGCAGGGTTTCCTAAAAGGGATGAGAGTGTTCATGATGCTTTTGGGGTAGGACACAGTTCTACAAGCATATCTGCTGGTCTTGGTGAGATTCTTATATTTTAAGACCTTGTTACATGTTTAGTTTCATCAAATATATATGTAAATGAATGTATTATGTATCATTCTCATTGAACAATTGTCAATATTATTAGGTATGGCCGTTGCTCGCGATCTATTAGGAAAGAACAACAGCATCATTTCAGTGATTGGAGACGGGGCTTTGACAGCTGGCCAAGCTTATGAGGCAATGAACAACACGGGATTTCTTGATACTAACATGATAGTAATACTTAATGACAACAAACAAGTCTCTTTACCAACTGCCACACTTGATGGCCCTGCAACTCCTGTTGGAGCCCTCAGTAGTACTTTGAGCAAAATTCAAGCAAGCACTGAATTCCGCACACTTAGAGAAGCTGCAAAGGTAAGCCTCTCTATTTCAAACTTATTTGTACTTTAGAAGTCAACATCATGGTTATCTGACTCTAATTTAATCTTCTGAAGAGCATCACAAAGCAAATAGGAGGACAAACACACGAGGTTGCAGCCAAAGTTGATGAGTATGCAAGGGGAATGATCAGTGCATCTGGCTCTACACTTTTTGAAGAACTTGGCTTATACTACATAGGTCCTGTGGATGGTCATAGCATTGAAGATTTGGTCACCATCTTTGAAAAAGTCAAGGCAACGCCTGCCCCTGGTCCAGTTTTGATTCATATTGTGACAGAAAAAGGGAAGGGATACCCTCCAGCAGAAACAGCAAATGATAAAATGCACGGTGAGAAAGGGATATTTCTTTCAAATATTAATAAAATCATGATGAGTTGTTCAAAATTGAATTTGAATAAAATTGATTTTTTTTAAAATTGATTCTATAGTAAAATGATTTATGCTTCAACGCTTTTATTTCAAAAGCAGCTTTGATATAAAAGTTTTTATACTCTGCAAATACTATTTCAAGTTAGTTCAATTTAAAATGTTTTTCACATCCAAAATTAATTCCTGAAACATGAGAGTAAACATGTGAACATTTATCTAAAATCACAAAGTTGATATTTTGCATAATATTGAATTGTTTGACATGAATCCAACACATCACTGACTTTCTCATACGTTTTCAGGGGTTGTCAAGTTTGACCCAAGAACAGGACGCCAGTTTAAGGCAAAATCCTCTACACTTTCCTACACTCAGTACTTTGCTGAGTCTTTGATAAAGGAAGCTGAAATAGACAATAAGATAGTGGGGATTCACGCAGCAATGGGTGGTGGCACTGGCCTAAATTATTTTCAAAAAAAGTTTCCGGAGCGCTGTTTCGATGTGGGGATAGCTGAACAACATGCTGTTACATTTGCAGCTGGTTTGGCTGCAGAAGGCCTCAAGCCATTTTGTGCCATTTACTCATCATTCCTCCAACGTGGATATGATCAGGTGAGCCAATAATATTAAACTGATTAATGATTTCTTCTCTATATCAGTTTACTTGTAAGAAATTACCTGTGATAAATTAAATCATTCTCATAACTGTGATTTATTTTTTATATGAAGGTGGTCCATGATGTTGACCTCCAAAAGTTACCTGTCCGATTTGCTTTGGATAGAGCTGGTTTGGTTGGAGCGGATGGACCAACCCATTGTGGAGCATTTGACATCACTTACATGGCTTGCCTTCCCAACATGGTTGTCATGGCTCCATCTGATGAAGCTGAACTGATGCACATGGTTGCAACCGCAGCAGCTATAGATGATAGACCAAGTTGCTTTAGATTTCCAAGGGGAAATGGAATTGGAGCTACTCTGCCACTCAATAACAAAGGAACCCCACTTGAGGTAAGAATGAGTAATTAACATATATTTCCTAAACAGAATGCTCGATACGTACTTAAGTGACAAAATTCATATTGTTTTGATTATGCAGATTGGAAAGGGGAGAATTCTTACAGAAGGCAGCAGAGTTGCTATTCTGGGATATGGTTCTGCAGTCCAACAATGCAGACACGCCTCAGAAATGCTTAAAGAACTAGGCATTGTTGTGACAGTTGCTGATGCTAGGTTTTGCAAACCTTTGGATACTGGTCTCATTAGGCTTCTAGCTAAAGAGCATGAAATACTAATCACAGTGGAAGAGGGTTCTATTGGAGGTTTTGGATCACATGTTTCGCAATTCTTGAGCTTATCTGGTATCCTGGATGGACCTCTCAAGGTAAACCTTCCTCTATAGAGATTGTAGAAGTCACTCTTTCTGAGTTCATTTTCGTATTATTGTTCCTCCACTTATGTTTTTTATCTGTGCTCTTCTAACACACCTTTGTGTTTTTCCTGCAGTGGAGAGCAATGATGCTTCCTGATAGATACATTGACCATGGATCACCCCAAATTCAGATTGAAGAAGCAGGGCTTTCATCAAATCAAATTGCCGCCACAGTTTTGTCTCTTCTTGAAAAGCCAAAAGAAGCTCTTCTATTCAAATAAAAACACAAACTGGATTAAGGATCTTGATCTAGGGATCCTAAACATAAATCAAATTGTTGGAGAAATATGTGATTATTTTGCTTCTTAAATACGGGGGCCAAGTATTAGGAATAAGTTGTTGATATTGTTTCATATTAATTGTAATAATGAGAATTAATTTGTAACTAAGAGCTGAAAATATGGTTGTAATATTTATAGAAGAGAATGTAACGAGGAGAAGGCAACAAGCAAATATTTCTAACATGGTATCACGAATCTCTTAATTAAAGGCGTCTCTCCTTCACCATTTTTTAAGCTTTTGTCTTAGTATTTAGTTTGGGATTGTTGTTTCTCGTCCTCGCAAGCGGCTTCATGTTGAACAATTCTTTAACATGTAATATAAGTCAGGGATTAAATCATGTGTAAGTCTCGTGAATGTAGTGAGAGATGAGGCCATGATTTCGATGATGATCGAGTTCCCGTTTAGGGTGTATTATTATGATGGTAAAGTTGAGGTGACAGAGGAGAGATAAGATTGATGAGTCTCTCTTTTCCTCTGCCTAATAATCTCTTTATATATACACCCAAGGGGAAACCTGATTAGGTCATGAGGATAATTATGTCCATCAAATAATTATCAATTAAATACGTGGGTATTCATAAGGTCAATGATGAATTAATTAGATAAATGATAACTTGGGCCACATAATAAACAATGAGTCTTACATTCTCCCACTTGGCCGAGTAATCATTTATGATGAGCATTTGGTAAGTCTGATCAGATTTTAATACTCATTTTAGTTTTAAACCGAAACTGTAGCAGAGAAATACAGTCATTGAATCGATATTTAATTCAAGACCCTCATTAATCATACTACAATACCAAATTTAAAACTTAAGTAGACTAATAATCAAATTGACAAATAAGCCCTCAACAATAATTTGTGTATAGTTGTTGTCTATATGTATTTAGGCATGCATAGACATATTTAGAGACAGACAAATAATGAGGAAATTTTACTATTAAACGTAAGCAAGTACAATATGCAATTAAATAAGGTCTTTAGAAAAGCCCATCTTCGAAACATGTTCTTCGAAAACTTTAGGTGGGAGACCTTTAGTCATCGGATCCGCAAGCATATTTTTAGTACTTATATGCTCAATACAAAGTTTATTTTCCTCAACTCGTTCACGTACGAACAAATACTTTGTATCAAGATATCAAGCGTCGATGAACCGATTCTTGTTCGAGAAACTAACAAGAATTGAATTATCACAGTAAAGCTTCAATGGTCGAGATATGGAATTAACTAATTTGAGTCCAGTGATGAGATTTCTAAGCAACATCCCATGACAGGTTGTGTTGTACAGCACAATATATTCTGGCATCATTGTGGAAGTTGCAGTCAACCCTTGCTTATGACTCTTCCATGAGATAGGTCCGCCTGCTAACATAAAGATAGACCCCGAAGTGGATTTCTTGTCATCTTTGCACTTGGCAAAATCAGAATCAGAATAACCAACCACTTTTAAATTATCACTTCTTTTGTAAGTCAGTTTGTAGTCTTTTGTCCCTTGTAGATATCGAAGAACTTTCTTAGCCGCTTTCCAGTGATCAAGACCAGGATTAGTCTGATAACGGCCTAACATTCTAGCAATATAAGCGATATCTGGACGAGTGTAGACTTGTGTATACATAAGGCTTTCAACCACTGACGCATAAGGTATCATTCTCATCTGTTCTTTTTCAACCTCTGTTTTCGGACATTGAAATAAACCGAAAACATCTCACTTAACTAGTGGAGCTACAGAAGGAGAGCAACATTGCATGTTATAACGTGTAAGAACACGCTCAATGTAGGTCTTTTGAGATAATCCTAAAACCTCATTGACTCTATCTCGGTGTATTTCGATGCCAATAACATAAGAAGCCTCTCCGAGATCTTTCATGTCAAAATTACGTGAGAGTAAACGCTTAGACTCATGCAACATGTCTAAACTATTACTTGCTAATAGAATGTCATCTACGTAAAGGACAAGTATAGTAAAGTTGCTCCAACTCATCTTGAGGTAGGTACATTGATCCACTTGGTTTTTTACGAAACCTTCTGACTTCAAGACTTGATGCAACTTTAGGTACCATTGACGTGATGTCTGCTTCAACCCGTATATGGATTTCTTCAGCTTACAGACTAGATGTTCTTGACCTTCAGATTTGAAACCTTCAGGTTGTTTCATGAACACTTCCTCATCCAAATCGCCATTTAGGAAAGCTGTTTTGACATCCATCTGATGTAGTTCTAAGTCAAAGTGAGCTACTAGGGCCATAATGATCCTTAAGGAATCTTTACGAGAGACAGGAGAAAAGGTCTCTTGATAGTCAATTCCCTCTTTCTAAGTGTAGCCCTTTGCAACCAATCTCGCTTTGTATCGTTCAATGTTTCCATTTGAATCCAGTTTTGTTTTGAAGACCCATTTACATCCTATGGGTTTTACGCCATTGGGTAATTCAACCAAATCCCAAACACCATTTTTCTTCATGGAGTCAAGCTCGTCAATCATGGCTTTATTCCATTCAAGAGACTGATCACTGCTAATGGCTTCATTATAGGAGGTAGGATCAGTAAACTTTCCAGCATCCATTTCTTCTTCAGTCAGGTAGGTAATATAATCATTAAAGTTAGTAGGCCTTTTGGACCTAGATGACCTCCTGAGTAGATTATCGGGTTGAGTATTATCAGGTTGAGCATTGTCAGCATTGTCAGCATTTGAGGTGCCTTCATTTCTAAGTACATTCGCAGTGGAAGGTGGTGCAGTGTCCTGCGGAGTGGTGTCGAGTATAAGAGGAGTAATTGGAGGTAAAATAATCGACAAGTCTCTCCCCCCCCCCCCCCGCATCTTGTACTTCTTGCAATTCATCATTAGGATCTTCACTGCTCCCACTGACCTTAAAGTCCTCAAGGAAATGAGCATCTTTGGTTTCTACGATACGAGTGACGTGGGAAGGACAATAAAATTTGTAACCCTTTGAGTGAGAGGGATAACCAATGAAGTAACAAGTTCTGATTTTCATGTCGAGTTTCTTTAAGAAAGGATTATAAAGTTTAGCTTCGGCGAGACAACCCCATACTTTCATATATTTTAGACTCGGTTTCCTTCCTGTCCAGAGTTCATAAGGAGTTTTAGGGACTGCTTTAGAAGGAACCCTATTGAGTATATGAACGACTGCTTTTAAGGCCTCGGTCCAGAGGAATAGGAGTAAACCTGAGTTGGCTAACATACTGCGTACCATGTCCATTAGGGTCCTATTTCTTCTCTCAGCAACACCGTTCTGTTGAGGAGTACTAGACACAGTATATTGGTTCACGATCCCTTGGCCCTTACAAAACTCATAAAATGGACCAGGAGCTTGACCCACATCAGTATGTCTACCATAGTATTCACCTCCTCTATCTGATCTCACAACTTTTATTTGAGGATCAAGTTGTTTTTCAACTTCAATTTTATAATCTTTGAAAGTTGTAAGTGACTCAGATTTTTCCTTAATAAGATACAAGTACATATAACGAGAATAATCATCAATATAAGTGATAAATGAATTATGTCCAGTTATGTCAGTGATAGAGTAAGGACCACTAATGTCAGTGTGGATGAGCTCCAATAAATTTGAACTCCTAGTGGTACCTTTTTTTTATTTACTGATGTCATTTTACCTTTGAGGCATTTGACAAATGTTCCAAAATCATTGAAATCGAGAAAAGGTAACACTTCATCCTTCACGAGTCTAGACAAACGTTCTCGTGAAATGTGGCCTAAACATTGATGCCACAACATGGACGAAGTTTCTAAGTCTCGCTTTCATTTTCTCTTTGATAATGTCTGGTTGATATTATACGACAACAAAGATTTGGAAAAATCATCATCTAGTTCTAATTTATAGAGACCACCATCCAGATAACCACAACCAAACACTTAAGAATTTAAACTAATAGTAAGTCTGTCATGATCATGAGAAACATCAAAATCGTCTATGTCTAACTTTGACCCTGATACTAAATTCCGAGTAATCTCAGGAATATATAAGGTATCATAAAGTTTAATACACAAACCAGTTTTCATTATTAATTCTAAGGTTCCCACGGCTTCGACAGCTAGTTCATTTCCATTCCCCAATTTAAACATTCTTGGTTTCTTTCCGACCACGGATTGTAAGGAATCCCTGAAGTGAGTTGGTTACATGAACCATAGAACCAGAGTCAAACCACCATGTATTAGTTGGAACATTTAAATTAAAGGACTCAAGTATCATGTAAAGATGATTACCTTTCTTAGTCAGTCACTCCTTAAAGTCCTGTCTATGTCCTTCCGTACGACAGAATTTGCAGTAAGACTTCCCTTTAGAGTTCTTAGAGCTGGAAGCAGCACTTGCATCATGTTTCTGGACCTTAGAAACTTCTTTCTTATCGACATTGCCCTTCCTCTTCTTTGGATTAGCAGTCATGAGATAAGCCACATCCAGTTTGTCCAGCTTCAGACGCTCTTCTTCTTATACGCACATAACAATCAACTCATTCATCGACCACTTAACCTGTTGGGTGTTGTAGTTGACCTTGAAGGCTTCAAAAGATGCTGGAAGAAAAGTCATGATGAAGTGCACTAAGAAACCCTCACCGATCTCCATGTCTAATCCCTTAAGCTTTGCGGGCCATGTCGTTCATCACCATGATGTGCTCACGAATATCACTATTCAATCATATTTCGTAGTCACCATCTTCAAAATAAAATCTTGGCATGTGCCTTAGAAGTTGCTTTGAATTGTTCCTCCACAGAAGCCAGAAAAGTTTTAGCATTAGTTGAATCTGAAATAGCTCCCCTGATGATTATGCTGATGGAATTTTTAATGAGCATAAGAGCCATTCGGTTGCATCTCTCCCATCTCTCATGTACTATTTTATATTCAGCAGTACTTTCATCAGTGAGAGCAGGAGGGGCATCCTCTCTCAGTGCATAATCAAAATCCAACATGCCAAGAGTTAGCATCAGTGAATCCTTCCATGAAGAAAAATTCGCACCATTCAAAGTTTCAATCCCCATATTTGAAATGATAGTGAATTTAGATGAGAGAAATAAGACACTTAATTAGACAAGAACTTATGGTTATCCGAGGGTAATGAATTAAGGCAGACGAAGATAAGGACCATTATATTCTAATGAAGCTGTGATAAGAGTCTATTATAACACCAAAACAATAGACTAAATTAAATTCTACTTAAACAAATCGCTTTCACTTTGGTTATGACCAATTATTTAAGTATTATGAATAATAAAATTATAACGTGCAATTTGAATGTAACACATCAACTTTGGGCAGAAATGAGATATCCAAATTTTAATGCACACGTATGCATATATATACTTATTTCACAATATACAATCATAACACATCATCTTTGGACAGAAGTGAAAAATCATGTATTTAAAACGAACGTCATGCAAATATCTGTTTAAGGATATGCACTAAGTGAAAATGCTTAATCAAACTTGAATAAGTTTTTACAAATGTAACACATCACCTTTGGGCAGAAGTGTACTCTAGAGTATTATTCAAGTCAAGAAGAATAAATTAAAGATTTCATCAAAATAAGGATGAATAATATGAATATATATTTTTCTGGAATCAATAAAACCATAAAACCATAATGTTTTGATCGGAAACATATTCCTTTTGTTAAAACCCATAATACTCGAACAAATCAGAAACAGAGTGGAGAAACACAAAATCAATTTTAGTTAGGGCTAAAACATGTTTCAGATCTGAATTCCAATATTTAGAGAATAAAACAGAATTGATTAATCAACATAATGCTCGATAACCAGATGTTGAACAATTCTTTAACATGTAATATAAGTCAGGGATTAGATCATGTGTACCTGATAGTCCCGTGAATGTAGTGAGAGATGAGACCATGATTTCGATGATGATCGAGTTTCCGTTTAGGGTGTATTGTTATGATGGTAGAGTTGAGGTGATAGAGGAGAGGATAAGATTGGTGTGTCTCTCTTTTCCTCTGCCTAATAATCTCTTTATATATACACCCAAGGGGAAACCGGATAATTATGTCCATCAAATAATTATCAATTAAATACGTGAGTATTCATAAGATTAATGATTAATTAATTAGATAAATGATAACTTGGGTCACATAATAAACAACGAATCTTACACTTCATTCATGTCTTGATCTATCGTTTTGGTCTGATTTTGTCTTGCGCAATAGATAATTTTGTGTTCGCTTTACTAGCAAAAATTATATTGAATAGCAAAATTACTATTCAATTCAAGATGTTCGTCAAAGAGAAAGGTTTGCATTCCGAAGCGCGTTTACAATCATGACAATGTTCCACCAAAGGGTTTAAGTAGAACTCAGTCGCTACTTAACAATAGGCAAGTTTTTCAATACCACTATGTGTCTTAATTTGTGGGTTGAACTTGAACCTTCAAGTATTCTACACGCCAAGTTTCTTATTATTTTTATATATTTACAGTCAATTTTTATTTTAATTATTTATTATTATTTGATTAAAAATAAGAAAAAAAAATTAGTCAAAATAATATTCAGAAATTATTTTTTTACAAATCAAAATATTTATTATTTTATATATTTTGTCACAATATTTTGGTATATATATTTTAATTATATCATGTTTGTATTTTTACACACTCCATGATAAGTTAATATACTATAATTTTTAGGACAAACAGTGATTTTGATCTAAAAAAATGTTATCATTTTAATTTCTAAAAATAATAAAGTTCAAAAATTTCTTGAATATATGATCAATTTTCATTTCAATGTATTAAGATATCTATTGACGTTTTAATTTCTATCTTCTAAGACTACAACAAATTAATCATGATTTGTGATGGAATGTCTAGCTAAAATTTTTTACATTTTCAATACATAATTAACCATATATTATAAATAAATATAAAATATTTATACAACAACGCTATACCATTGGTACATCAACTGTATATTTGCTCATAATTTAATTTTATTATTTATACAACAATTAAACTGTATATTTATACAACATTTGGATACCTATTTCTCTATCATACTTGTTTTTATATCTCATGTTTCTCTTTTTCCCTCTCTTTCTATGTCTTAATTATAGAACTTTGTATACATATTACATTTATCAAAATAATAATATCTTGTTAATCCATTGCACCATCTAATTAAACGAGGATATCGTATCATATTCTTTCCGTCAAAGAACGCACATATCCACCATAATATTCAATAACATAAACAAGAATACGACAAAATAGGATTCCTCAAAACCATAAAAACAGAATTTATATATTTGATCGCTCTGACTTGTTAAGGTAAGACTTGAAGAATATATTAAAGAGCAAAACAGGCTTATCTCTTTGAACAAAAGTCCATTCAAACAAACACTAATTGGTCAGGAAAATGTTAAGTAAATACCCAAGTGCAACTCAATAGGCTACAAACACGGACAGAAGTCCCAAAAATCTAATATTTTGTAATATTCGGCATTGACGTAGCACATTACAGACACCGGACCAGAATTTTTAAGAGGTAGATATCACTCTGTTGTATCTACCTACCTACTTTCTTATTTTGACTCCTAATGAGAAGCATTAGACATCAAATTTTAGCATTGACCAAGCGTTGGCAGTAGATACTTTCCCATAACAATAATAGTAAAACTTATTGCTTCCAAGCGAAATTTTTAGACTTAAAAATCAAATTCTTTGAATGGGATTCTTTTAGAAATAATATTCTATAGGATTTAAACAAACTAAGAAATCAACCCTTGGACTAAGACAATTTTTATTTTTTTTTGACGGCTGGACTAAGTCAAATAAAAGATTGGAAATAATTAATGAAATGAACAAGAAAATGTCAAATAAAGGCTTAAGAATAGAATTGAATAAATTACATTTCCATTTCTAGGTTAATTATGGTACTAAACTTTAAATAATTTTAAATATTATATTTCCAGACATTTGTAATATTTTTATACTTTTTTGATAATGATTAAAAATAAAAATTAATTATCTTAATAGTTAAATGATATAAATTATAATAAAATAATAATAAATTAAAACTAAAAATTTAATTAAAATTTATTTTAGTTGTTATTTTAAGTTTTATTTAAATTGAAATAATAATAAATTAATATATAATTTATTGAAAAATATATAGGTGAATTTAAATGTAAAAAGTAAGGAGCGTTCTTTAAGAGTTTTCTTAAATTTGGTTCGATATAGTTTTTAAACTCATTTTTCCTAAATTCATTTCCAAACTTGTCTCATTTTTCATATAGCACCCACCATGTTTTATATGTGAATGTGTGAATAAAATTTTTTAATTGAAATATAAGAGAAAATTATATTTAATTCATGCTATTAAATAGTTATGGTTACCTGGTTTGGCCTAAACTTTAGGCTTCAATTCGATAGGTTTGCATTAGTAAGAAGCATGTAACACGATGTTTTTTTACGTGAACGTGTGAATAAATGTTTTAATTAAAATATAAGAGAAAATTATATTCAATTCATACTATTAAATAGTTATGGTTATGTGGTTTGGGCCTAAATTTTAGGCTTTAGATAGGTTTGGACAAGTAAGAGGTATGTAACACTTGAAATTAACTAAAACAAGACATAAAGAATACCCTGACATTCCTTAACTACGACCATTTCTTACATCTCAACGAACCACTCTAGCTTCCATGGAAAAAGGGTTGAATCTCCTCACACCAATTCAGTTCTAACTTTCCATATATTCTTGGTAGCTAGATTGAAATGCTAAGATCCACTATTGGAAACATTCGTATTAATACAGTTGTTTTGTAAATATAACCACGGTTAAATAATTGTCATTATATGTACTATAGTAGCTTTTCGATAAACTAATGAATGTGACAACCTTTGTTACGTGTATTACAGAGGTCCTTCTAAATTTGGCAACTCTATCTCTTTCTCGAGGAGTTTATACTTCACATGGATTATGAAATTCTCAAATACATCATGGGACAAGGAAAACTTAGCAAAAACACATGCAAAATGGGTAGAATTCTTTAAATAATTATTTTATAGAGGACCATCTTAAAATAGAAATATGTCCAAATTCTAGGGTGAGACTTGGATCTTCCTCACAACTTTCCATGACTTCCTTTGCTTTTATACTCACTTCTTCCTCTATTCTCCAGAAGAATAGCTTCTTAAACAAATGGGTCAATCAATCATTGGTTAAGCAAATGGGTCGGCCAATCGCTGTCCTCATTGAAATTGTTAAATCTAAATTTCCATAAAATAGTAGTTGGATCAAATTATGTCATGGCTACTGCAAAATTTGGTCCTACAAGCTAATCACCGATGAATGCTTTGGAACAAGCTATGGCGGACAAATTATGAGTTTCAAAATATTTGGTCTACTTGTCAATGCAATTAAAGCAGTGGGGACAAAACTTTTAAATAATGTCAATGAAGAACAAAATTATACAAAATCCAGCTCTCCTTTCACCACTATCAAAGCCACCTGATGCAAGCTCAAAGGTGGAGGTCATGGGTTTTTTTAACAGGTGTTATTATATTTCAATAATTGGAAAAAACTTGAGTAAATGTGTGACTATTTTCAATTTTCAGATTTCAGCCATGAGGATAAAGTTGTATTTTAAGTGAGGTGTAGCGTTAGGACATAAAGATAAGAAAATTAGTTAGAATAATTGAAATATTAATTAATTAGTTAGAAGGGTTTATTTGATATAAATTAGATGAGAAGGACAAAGGGAGAATTAGACTTGATGATTTTGTAAATTGAGCATGAGCTCGTGAAAGAAGAAATCCTTTGTAAAATGAAATCGTGGAGAACAACTTTTCAATTGTGTTACTAACAAATGATTTTCATGTATGTCAACCAAATAAGAAGGATGTGTTAAAAAAAGTATACCACAGATTATATTGATAACATTTCTCTAAGAACATAAATAATATGATAAAACTATTGCAGGAAATAGATAATATTAATTCAATATAATCACATAATAAATTTCCACGACAGTGGACAATTAAAATTCAAATAAAGTAATTTAAAATTAAAGAGAAGTGAGTATATGCATCTTTTGCACAATTTTTTTCCGATGAATTTTTGGTTAACAAAAAAATTGAAATTTTGTCTTGTCTCGTATATTGAATTTATGTTGTTAAATAATTCTTTTCAAATTAAACATAATAAAAAATATTTGTCTTATTTAAAACCTTAATATTTGAAACATGCATTAGGTTCAGGAATTGAAAATAACACAACAATCAAACTCATGTTACTCTAGATCATTCAATAGTCAAATAACAAAGGCATTAAGAAACAAAGCCAGCAATCAAACTGAACACAGAAACAAAAAACAACATAAATTGAGATTTTCAAAATCAGATTATAATACATGAGTTCCAATTGGGAAGCACCTTCCCACGATCTAAGAATTCAGCAACACATAACAAAGAGAAAAATCAAAAGAAGTTGGAGATCCACGTCATCATGAACTTGAAGAAATCTTTTGTTTCCACAAGGGTGGAAAAATGAGAGAAAATCAACTTATAGGCACTAGGCATGCATACAACAGGAATTGGGGGCGTATGATCTACTATATCAGTATTATAGTTCATGATGCACAATGACTGTGTACACAGTCAAAAATGTGCGCACACTACTTCCACAAAAGAAAAATCAATTTTGATCAACTACAGTATGTGCACTAAAATGATTAACTACTATGCACATGCACCACACAATCAATTCCTTGGAGAATGAGTCCAACATAGACACAGTGGATTTTGTGTGGAAACACTAGAGTATGCAAACGCAATATTTTTTCTCTTTCTAGTTTCTTCTTCCTTAGGTGCTTGCTACATCAACCAAATTAGAAGATTTTATGGAATTAAGATGGAAAGTCATGAAATTCTCAAATAATCTATATTAAAAAGGATAAATATGAGATTAAACTTTATTTGTGCCCTTTAAAGTGTAACTCCACATATTAACGGATTTAATAATTCTCAACGTCATGAGTATCCAATATCCATATAGAAAATACATTACTAAGGATACTTCTATTTATGGATTCAGTTATAATCCAAGATCATTTAAACTGTTTCCTTTAAGTACATAATAGCTTCTACCAGCAACACAAGGTCACCACTTTTTCAACAATATTCCATGCAATGTCTTATGGAGGAGGGGATTTAAACCCATGCTATTTGTTCACTTCAATATAACTTTGTCTAAGGGGTCATCAAGTGGAACAGTTTAACAGACTGGCACAATAACTAATCATCATCCATTGTACAATGACATAATCAAGCAGTTTATATTTTCCTAAGGTAACATGAAGATCCCCATCCCATCATTCTCTATCTATGCAAAACAAATGCAACTCCTCATTTTCTGAGTTCTGCCAGCAGACGAAAACAAACCCTTTACTGTTAATATTTACGTGAAGGCCCATTAAAATTGGTTAAAATAGTTTTGAAAGTGGAAACGTGAACATGACATAGCAACCATAGCCATGCAGAAGAAACAGGAACTCATGCTCCAATTAAGCAAATAATGAACTCAAATTATTAACTCTGTAGCTCAAACTATATGCCCAAATGATGTCAAATATAGAGATTTATTATCATGAGCATCAGATCCAAACAACACCGGAATTCAATAATTAATAAACACAACTTTTTTTAATATAAAACTATAAGCTTAAGACAGGCTATCTTGATTGACAGGCGCAGATGAGAAGTCTCAAAACCAGAGACACTAAACTAAAACCTTTGATGGGTGATAAATAATGGCAAAACCATGGACCATAACTCATGACCACATCAAACAGAAAACTAGTGTCTTTGGTGCTGTAACTTATAATCTAATCAACATCTACAGCATGTGTATTGGCAGGAAGATATATACATTTAGATATTTCAACTTACTTGTACAGATTAGGATGATCATTGAAATATTCATTTCCCTTCAGAGAAGAATATTTACAAACCCAGTCAAAATTTGTCATTCTGTGTACTATTAATAAAATGGTATTACCTTTCAATGGGTTGATGAGCAAACAAAAGTTATATCATGCATTCTTTCTACTTTCTTCCAACATAAGATCCCAACTTAGATAAATCTGGAATCCAGAATGACAACTCAGATGATCCAGTAGCAAACATAAGACTTCCAGTAGCCCACTTTATTACAGGAGGTCCAGTATCAGAAGTTGCACTCCTCCAACTTGCAACCTAGACATGGCAAAAATAATTAACATTGGAATGTTAAGTAATATTCCACATTGGAAAGTTTTACCCAAATTAGTTTTTGAGGCCAAACCATACATGCTATAATTCTTTTCAGGCATACAAATCCATTCACATTTGTAAGGTAGAAAATTATGCTTCGGTAAAGAGAAAAAATTGAAATTTTGGTATTTTACATGCATTTCAAAGGCTTCAGAATAGTATATTTTCTGTTATCATTAGGTAATAAAAAAGAGATTCATAAGGAGAAAAAAATAGACAAATCTAAAACAATCACTAACAATTATAACTGACTCCTAACCCATCAAGTTTGATGTCTTAATGTATATTGTAGGCACACATGAAGGAAAAAGAAAACATAATTACTTGAGATCAAATCTTTTAAAGAATAGCTTGAGTGTATGAATCAACACTCAACTCAACCTCATATATATAAAATATATCGCAAGGAGTACAAGATACAAAAGATTTCTTGAAAGTTCAAATCTGAACCTCTGATAAGACAGCTATAGCAGAGAAAAAGACTAGTTGAAAGGGACTTTACAACAGTTAAAATAATAGAAAAGAAACCAATACATTTAACAATAATCATTTGTAGGTTATAAGTAATTTATTAGAAGTTGATATAACAGATAATGAGTGTTTTCTTTTATTCAAATTCATGTCAAGACTAGTCCCAGCAATTGCTAACAGTTTGAAAAAGGAAAGAAATTACTATATTCAAAATCAAGGGTTGGACAATCTTGAAAATTTCCTACTGAAAAATGAAAAAGAAAAAACATGCTTATAAAGTTGACAGCGTGTCATATTGACTAAAGGATAACAATATTAATATTTGTTAAATTACAAAATCAAACAAAGATATATAGAGAAAATAGTTACGAAATGCAGAAAACAAAGAATATAGCTTATCATACTTCTTTGCCACTTCGAACACTCCAAGCATAGATGCTACCGTCTCCAGAACCTGTTAACGAACCCAAGTGTAAAACTATTAGTTTGGCATAACAAACCAACATTGGCAGTAAGATGTAACCTACAAAAATAGGTGAGAGTATTGAAAATACAAGAGAAAGAAAAACAATGGCATGATGCATGCAATTTTTAAAAAATCATATTCATTGAGAAGCTTTCTTCTGAAACACAAGATCAGGCATGTACTAACAGGGTAATAATAGTTCATTGTGCCAAAAATAATAGGTGCAAACTATAAACAGAATTCAGAGAGGAGAAAATTTCTCACTTTATTAATCAAGAGGAATTACATCTATATATATACATGTCAGGAATCCTAAGATAAGAAATAAGATTAGAAACTGAAATCAAATCTCCTAAGATAAGAAACTGAAATCAAATCTTATATCTATAAATCCCTACAATATCTCCTAAGATATGTGCTATCATAACAAATCATAACACAAACAATGAGTTCACTAGATGAATAATGATCAGAAATCATTTGAGTGATCTGAAAATGCTTACCAGATATTACAAACATTCCCTCCGGGCTAAAAGAAGCTTCTAATGTGGAGTTGCCCGAGACAGGTGTGACATTATATGTGGATAACTATGTAAACAAATAAGAGAGGACAATCACATAAATCCTCTCAAAACACGTAAAAATTAATTGAAAGAAGTAAAAGTTGACTTGGTTAACTAGGAAAGATACTCACAAGTGTGCCGCGGAATGAGTCAAGCACATGAATATGACCATCTGCCGTTGTTAAAAGCATGAGTCGCCCATCATTACTATATTTCACAACATTTGCATCAGAAACATCTCCCCCAACAGAAAATATCTCAAAGGGACCCTATAGCAAGTGAATTTTACAATATTAGATTTTATTGTATCATGTATCTCACAATTAACAGGCAACAAAAGGCAAGTTTTATGCATATTTTGATGTTGAATTTGCAAACCTTTTCATACTTGCGAGCATCAAACATTCTTATGTATCCTCCAAAGGCAATTGCAAAGACAAGTCCTTGATCATCATATGATATAGCAGGCCTTCCTTGTACACGTAAAAGTCCCTATTCATTTTAAAGTTAAAAGCCCTTAAAATAGTTATATGATGTATAATAAACAAAAGGATATAAAATAAACAAGTAATTGCTTGCACATGCCACTACCTGGCACTTCTCAGCCCTTTGATCCCATAGTAAAACAGTTCGATCAAGAGATCCAGATATAAAACAGTCTTTCCGAGAGCACAAGCTTAGCGACACAACCCTAGGAAGATAAAAAGAATGATAATTTTTTTATAACAACCAAATGGAATCAACATTTGCTGAGAATTAAATATATACATTCCATAAACCTAGATACCAAACCTGTCATGGTGACCTTTGAAATATCTCAAATACTTGTTATCATGCAACGATAGAAGCCGCAAAGATTCTGCATTGATTGAACATTTTATAATAAGTAAACAAAAGTTTAGTAACTAAAAAGATTGTTGAAGATGAAAATAAGTAAGAAACATACCATCCCAACCATTTTTTGAAGAGTATATGACAGTTGTAGGATGAGATGTGAAGCTAACCAAGTCGACGCCATACTTCTTGCTATTAATTGTCTTCAAACATCTGGTGACAACTAAGAAATCTCAAAATTTCATGTTGATGCATACATGTAGATCAGTAACAAAAACGAAAAAACAGCAAGAAATTTCAAATAATCAAACATGACTAATAATACAACAAATATTTAATCATGCTTTATTTACTCCACAATATGTAACTATTTAGCTGCAAATGGTGGCACATTTTGTAGCTGTCAAAATACATCTAGGTCAATCATAAATGTTAATAAACCCAATCCGTTACCAGAATTCAACACATAAAAACTGGACGCTATTAGCCTATTAGTTCAAACTTTTAAGTTTTCACATCAAGAACTTGGTATGTTAGCTGTAGAACAAGTTTCCAAACACGCTATAAATCATACTAGAAACACCAATCATTTTTCTGAAACAAAGGGCGAAAGAAAGAGAAATCACAAGAATGCAATAATTTCCACAGATTTCAAGATAAAAAATATTGCATTCATTCAATTGTCCACATAACTAAAGCAATAAATAAAACGAGGACTTACATTCCACTAGTAACCTCATACAGACGAATAGATTCGTCATCACTAGCAGTCACTAGATAGCTGGATGCCCTGTGAAAATCCAACGAACTAATTCTACCATTCTGAAAACATATTTGCACACAAAAATTAATGAAAATATAAAAAGAAAATGCAGGGAAAGAGAAATTCCATGTTGCTGAATCTCAAAACATTAGAAACACTGCCCTAATGTCAAGAAAGAACGAAAGATGTAATTGTGGAAATACTCACGTAGTCTTTGAAAGCCATTCCTACTTCCATACTCTGAAGAATTTCTTCGCTGATCTCCAAAGACACTTTCTCTTCTCTTTCCGGTTGTGTCCCTACGAACACTCAGAACATAAGAAAAGCAAATGGAACAGAGCAAAAGTGTAGCATTTAAATTTAAAATCAATAACTATTTTGAAATACCACCCATTTTGGAGCTAAACTTTGCCTTTGGTATCTGAAAAGCTGAGGAAGATAAGTGGAATATGATTGCCAGTGTGCACGATCGAAAATTGGAAAACCTTAAGCCAAAGCTTGCATTTTCTTTGGATGAAGTCTAGGGTAACCCTAGCATTTTGAGCGGAAAAAGTATGGGCATAAATGACTTTTTAAATGTGTGGGTTTGATCCGTAGGTTGAAACTTGAAAGTATGCAGTTTCAGAGAAACAGAAAATAAACATAAAAAGAAAAGGAAACGAAGGGATAGGAGAAACGAGAAGCTTTGCTAAAATGTTCAAGAATGTGTTTTGAGAGTTGACAGGCACTGAAATTTAGAGGTAAAGTAGAAAAGAGTGTTTCCTAAGAAAACAAAATCTGATGATTTTCATTTTTGAAAATGTATTAAAAACTGTTTTACTATCAAGAATAATTACTAATTTATATTTATCATCGACAAAATATTAACTTAAATCGAAATTGATAAAATTATTATTAAAAATTTATCATATTGTTGTGAAAATTAGACCGATCCACTGTTAAATCCTATCATCCTTAAAAATTAGTTAATAATTAAATCGATATAAAATCAATAAATGAAAACAAATGTAATGTCAAAATCGGTTTCAATGTTTCATATAAAAAATTATTTTAAAAACATAATTTAATATATATATATATATATATATATATAATTTTTATTAATTTTTATTATAAAACATATATTTATGTCATATATATATATATATATATGTATCTTAATTACTTTTATACATTTTCAATATTAAAAATGTATAAAAATGTTACTTTAATTTTTTAGTTTAGTAGAATTATAATATTATATTTTATTATTTATTTAATTATTATTGTTTAAAATAATTGTTATGAGAGTTTAATTTATGAATGATGTCGAGTTCAAGTTTAAGACAGCGAAATTTAAAATTTTCCGAATTAACTTATACTTTTTATATAAATTGTTTCAATTAATCATTATTATTATTTAAATGATTAAATTAATTAATTTATATTTTCAATAGTTTTAACAAAATAAAAACATTATATATATAGTAGGGAAGGCACAACAGTGTTATCGATCACGGACGAGGGATTATATAAGGAGAAGTCAACATTTTTCCATATAAATATGTTGTTGTGACACATGGAACTTCCATGTCGAGCCTCCCTTCATACATTGCCTACGACGAAGGGGTCAAAAATATCAAATTATAGCAGTATAGCGACATTATAATAGACTAATAGTTATTTAATAATGTACCGTAGAAGGAGAAGGACGGGCATTGAATAACATATTACCACTGATATTACCGTGATCAATGGGTGGAGTGGTCCTAAAAAGTTCTTTTATTCATTTTATCTTATAATTTGACATTAAGCAATAATATAATTATCTAATCATCTTAATTTGAGAAAAAAGATTAATAAGGATATTACTTTTCATGATACTCAAACAACTTTATTTTATATCAAAGATGCAAAATAGTGTCGACTTTTATATGAATCATACTCCAATATTTAGCAAAATTGATGAACTTTTTTTTATTATTTCTTAATTAATTCATTGAGAGAGGGGATTCATTGATTAATTTCTGCCTCTATTTCACATATCTTAGAAAAATAAATGTTAGTTATTGGAAATTTAGTACAAGAAAATAATTTGGTTGGAACATTGAACATTTTCAATCTTCCACAAACATCCTTTGCAAATTGCCACCACGAAGTAGATGGCAAACAAGTATACGGGGACTCTTGTTACTTTAACCTACTAAACACAATCTTATATGATATAGTAATATTGAATTCCATTGGACAATTTAAAGTCAAAGTTTTAGTGGAATTGATTTTTAATTATTTTGCTATTTTCTATATCTTTCTTTTTTTATTATTGTTGCACTCTAATATGATATATTATTTTAGATCTTTTCTACCTTATCTTTTGTTGGTCCTTATGTGAATTTAGAGGGGTGAATAAATTATGATTCTTATAACTCTCGATTTTTATTTGTTTCTACCTTCTTTTAATATTAAATATGTCCTAGTCTTATTTAAGCTAATCACAGATAAAATAATAAACACTTTATATAAATTAGCACTTAAAGTAAGATAGAATTTACAGATTAACAGCAGAACTTTAAAGAATAAAGAAATTGGTCAGCAATTCATTTTTTCTTAATATCACAATCAATACTCACGTAAATCAATCCTATATTGATTACCAAATCTATTACCAAACCTGTTATTAAGTCAATTTCAGTTGAATTCAAATTCTTTGATAAACGTATTGACATATAGTAAAAGAGATGAAGGGTAGAGAAGAATTACACAATTGATTTTATCCTGGTTCGGCTTTCGGCCTACATGCAGTCCCAACTTAGCAATTGCTGCAATTGGTTTCCACTATGATCCTTTTTATGTTCTTACATACACATTACACAAGCAACACAAAAATGAAATCAAAACCACATGCACACTATGTTCTTTAACCCAAAGAATACTCTTCCCTATTCTTGGTAACTCCAAGAACACATTGTTTCTGAACACCTTTCAAAAAACCAACACTCTTTAACAAACCTTTATCAAGGACACCCTTAACTCTTTCCTAGAGAGACATCTCTCTTAGAGTAACAGACTTAGAAAAAATTAAATAACAAAGGATCAGTTAAGATAACACCTGATTTGTGTAGTTTTGATCACAAAGAAAACACTAAGACATTACCAACCATCATTCTTCTGCCATGATTGCCTCTAAGAAATCTTTTCTTTGAAAACTTGAAGTTCTTTGAAGGATATTCTTGATGTAAAAGCTCAACTCAGTTTTTGAACGAAATAACTATGAAAGAATGTTCATTCTTCTTTTCTCAAGATTGTCTTTTAAGATTTTAAAAACAAAGGTTTATATAGAAAACGTTTAAAACACATTTTAAGCAATCAATGATAGTTTCTGATGAGGGTAATCGATTACTAATATTGGTTGGTAATCGATTATCCCAACAAGCAAACTCATTTTAAGTGATTTAGGCCAATGATAATCGATTATCCCATATGGTAATCGATTATAGTAGAGGCAAAACAGAAATTTCTACTCTATCACCAATCTATGGTAATCTATTACCATTTATGGTAATCTATTACTTCAGTTGGTTACCTGAAAACTGATTTAATTTATTACCTTAGTTGGTAATCGATTATCTCGAATTTGATTTTGAAAAATTAGAGGGAAATAAATGTTTAGAACTTAGAGAGACCTGGTAATCTATTACCAATGCATGATAGTTGATTACTGAGTCAAATCTAAGATTCTTATCACTTGAAAAGAGTTCTACTTAAGCAATTGGTATGTCATCAAGATCAATCACACACATGCTTAGTTTAAACAAACAATACAATGAAAAACACCTAATACACTTTGTCTAAGAAAAAGAAAGTACAAACATCAAAAGCAAAACTTCAGGGGATCAACTCAAGCATCTTCAAGCTTTAAGTCCAATATCTTTCAATGTTTCAAACCCATCCCTTACAACTAAATGTTTTGAACTTAGAGAGAGCTGGTAATCTATTACGAATGCACGATAGTTGATTACTGAGTCAAATCTAAGATTCTTATCACTTGCAAAGAGTTCTACTTAAGAAATTGGTATGTCATCAAGATCAATCACACACATGTTTAGTTTAAACAAACAATGCAATGAAAAACACCTAATACATTTTGTCTAAGAAAACCAAAATACAAACATCAAAAACAAAACTCCAAGAACCGACTCTAAGCATCTTCAAGCTTTAAGTCCAACATCTTTCACTGTTTCAAACCCATCCCTTACAACTAAATGTTTTGAACTTAGAGAGACCTGGTAATCTATTACCAATGCATGATAGTTGATTACTGAGTCAAATCTAAGATTCCTATCACTTGCAAAGAGTTCCACTTAAGCAATTGGTATGTCATCAAGATTAATCACACACATGCTTAGCCTAAACAAACAATACAATGAAAAACACCTAATACATTTTGTCTAAGAAAACCAGAAAGTACAAACATCAAAAACAAAACTCTAGGGACCGACTCCAAGCATTTTCAAGCTTTAATTCCAACATCTTTCATTGTTTCAAACCCATCCCTTATAACTAAATTTAAGATACATGCACAACAACACATGAAGTAAATTTCATTTTTCCTAAATGCAACTTATCCTTAATTCTGTCAATCACGACATCATTTGTTGTACGATTATATAGAGTTATAATAAACAACTTGGTGTCAATCTTCCAATCCATCAAATATTCAACTAAAATATTATTAAGTTTTTCACCTGTGTGAGGAGCAAAAACATGAATGAACCTAACATATAAAATATAATCATAGTTGAATTTATAATACTCTCAAAATTAATTTTCGTAAATAACTACGTACTCTAAAAAGTTAGTTAAAATGTTTACTATAATTTATGTAAAAACTTGTATATTGACTATTTGTTGTATATTTTAATTAGGTGAAAAACATAGTTCAAAACACTTTACTGTCGTGTAGAAATACCGCTACGTAATTTAGATAAATTGCGGTCACGTTTCTAAATAAACACAATAGAAAACTAAATTGTTGTCAAACATTTTTAATTCCTCCCTGATGTTTTGATTGTTATTTGATATTTTTGATTTACTGTAAAATCACTATTTGAATTTTATTATTATCTGTGTACAATTTTGTTTCTGTATTTAATATGAAAAATCTATCAAGAATTAATACGTAAAAATTATATATTATTACACAAAAAATTGATTATTAAAATATACATTTTTCTAAAAAAATAAATTATTTCCTGGACCATATTTACATATGCAGTAAGGGTGAACAATTCGAAAAACAAGGAAGTAAAATGAGTAGGGCACAAAAGATACAAAATTAGGAGTAGAATAAATAGATATACAGTTAGGAATAAAAATGTTGTATAACAAATTTTCTGTAAAATCAGGGAATTATCAAGAACAATATGTGAACCGTAAAATCAGGGAAAATTAATTTTTGGAATCCTTATAATTTTGTCTTAGTTATGAAATGATCATAAATAATATTTTAAGGTTAGAATCAAAATTATGAAATAAATCATAGAAATTATGATTTTAATTCATCACAAAACCTTAAAATTAGGTAACTTCTAAATTGCAATTGTGTAAAATTATGCATAATATGCTATCCTTGATTATAAATCAATTAAATAAGCATGAAAAAATGAAAGTAAGACATATAATGGTATTTGAAAGGAAGTTACGGTAACTTCGATTTTTTTTTTCAAACAAAATGACAAACTAATAAAATTTTGAAAGTTTTTTGAAATTTTGTCTTTTGCAAACAAATTTTGCACAATGGGATTTTTGTAGTCATCATACCACACGACAAAATATATTGAATTAAAGAAGAAAAATTCAAATTAAAGAGTTATCATTAATGACAAGTCAAGATAAGCTAAAGACTTATCTTTAAAATTAATTACTTAGTTTTTTTTTTTTTTGAAATAACTAGTAATGAAAGTAATCAAACCATCCTAACTAGCTAGTTATATAAAATTGTTTAATAATATTTTTTTCACCAATAAATACCCCACTAAGGGACTACATTGTGTCGTGCCATATTGAAGCCAAAACAGCCTAAACTTCTTTTGTTTTCCAAACACCAAAATCGTTAGCCATTTTAAGAAAAATTCCAAAATTTTTCTTAAGTTACAAAGCCTAGTTCATGTGTACTTGTATGGAGTGTAAAACTAACCTTGTTTCAACTTTTCAAAGTGCAAAGTACAAAAACACACAAGAAGGGGGGTTGAATTGTGTAGACTGTTTTTAAAACTTTTTCTCTAAGAAGATGTGTTTACGTATGTTGTTTTCAAAGCTTGATCAAACGCAATATTGTTTTCTTCTTTAAGATTGATTTTATTATCAATCTGTTAAAGTTATTATCCCCTGTTAGTTAACAGATAGATCAATAGAGAAGACAACAATATTTTTATACTGGTTCGTCTGATCAAGACTACATCCAGTTCCCCAGCAACACAATAAGGTTCCACTATGAGTATTCTTTGAACTCAACCACTCCTAGCTAAATACAAATATTATTTGGCCACAACCTTCTCAGGCTAAACAGGTATTCTTTGAACCCAGCCTCCACAGGCTAAATAGAGTATTCTTTGAACACAGCCTCCACAGGCTAAGAGCACCACAAAAGTGGATTTAGGAAGATGAAAAAATAAGTTTATCCTCTACGCAGAGAGGGGTTTTACAATCACTTCTATTCTATGTTCAGGGCGAGTGAACTTTTGCTTGAGAGCTTGAAGCTTGAATATGATTTCTTTGTTGTGTAGTTCGCCAGCCTTCTCTTGAAGTAATGAAGTCATTTTATAGAGAGCTTCTTGAAGTATCCGTTAGACTGAAGATTTGAACGTTAGTCCTCTGTCTTGGGGTCTTTAAACGTGTGACAGAGATCAATCATAATAATTAATGTTTGCACAGACTTTTTCTGACTTGATCAGAGACATCAACAAAAAGCATGTTTGCTTTTCGTGTTGCAGGGGTTTTGCACAGATCTCTATTTTGTCTTTGGAAGCTTCTACGAGTAACAATTAGATTTGAATTAGGGGGCGAGTTACTCCGTCTGAACTTCATTAAACAAGGTAGACGAATGAATGAATAAATGAGTTGTGTGTTGAATTCATTCTTCTATCTCTTAAATCTGTTCCTTGATCTACCCTCTTGATCTGATCATTGATCTGTGCTCTTGATCTGATGCTTCTTGATCTGATCGATCGATCATTGTCTATGCTCTTCAGTTTGATGCTTCTTCAGTCTGTTCCTTTAGTCTGATGCTTCAGTCTGTTCCTTCTGTTTGTGCTCTTTAGTCTGTTCCTTGATCGATGCTTCTTAGTTTATTCCTTGATCTGATGCATCGATCTAAATCTCACTCTTGATCTGATCATTGATCTGCTCTTTTCTAAAATCTCTGAGCAATAACAGACTGTTCTGTAATTATCAAAACTAAGATGCTAAATCATCTTGACTTAACAATTTCTCCCTTTTTGATGATTACAAACCACACTAGCAAATCCTAGATCTTCTACTTGAGACAGAGCAAAAGGATGTATCAGAGCTAGATAGATGATCTTTGTCAGACTGAACTTGAAAGAGTAATAGATCGAAATTTGTTCTTCATCCTCTTTTCTTCTTCTACATCTGAATTTCCTTTCAGACTGAGCACTTGCATTATGCTCCCCCTCAGCTTTTGATCTCTTTTGATCTTTTCTTTTCATTTTTTTTTTTTTATTTTGCTCCCCCTCAGCTTTTACATCTTTCTTTTTCTCCATCCCCTTGTGCTGTACACATTTTTTTTTATTTCTTTAATCCTTTTCTCTTCCATTCTTATTTCTCTCTCATCCTTATTTCTCATTTCTCTCCCCCTTGGGCTGCAATCATCAAAAACATCTTTTCTTAAATCTTTTGCATCCTCTGGGTTTTCCACGGAGGCTTCCAAGGCCTTCTTATCTCTTATTACCTTCTTCTGTCTGATGAGGTGTATCTAAGGATAGTGTGTTTCTTGCTTTAAAAAACTAGACATATGTAAAGCATTAAAGAGCTTTGTCCTGTACACTCAATAGAGATGTTAGAAGATAACATGACGTTGCATCTGTTGAAGAGTCAGATAGACTATTTCAATTAAAGATCAGACGCAGCGTTTTGTCTATAGACAATAAGGATAGACGAAAGAAATTTAAACAAACGAGAAAACTTATTCAGATGAAACAAATATTTCTAAGTTCTCAAAAAAGATTTGTTTAAATTCTTTGTAAGAGAGTATTGACTCATTGAAAAGCATTTTGAATAAATTAATATCAAAGATCCCTTTTTTTTTGTTGGATGTACACATGAGCAACTCACCTTGCTTAAAACATTATTTCCAGCTGCATTCAATTGATGTTTGAATGCACTTCTTCAATGCACTTGGGTTCATTTTTTCTTGACACCAAAGCACGTTTAGAAAGGTCTCTAAAATTCTTGAAAATTTTGCTTCTTCTGTCTGAATTGGTAAATCTGTCTTCTCAAGACATATGGATGATAGATCTCTTACATGATCTGTTGTTTTGGAAGAAGGATACATTGATGATTATATGTTGCATGTATCCATTGTTCAAATTGTACCATCTTTATACATTCTCTCTTTCTATCTGCAACAAAAATTATTTTTGATCTTGGTACCCAAATTTTCTTGGGTCCAACTTTGTTAGTTGTAGGATTCCGTCTGTCATAGGTTCTTGAATGACCTTCAGACTGTTTCGGAAACCTGTTATAAAAATCATGTATGCTTCTACGACGAATTAATATATGACTTTCTTTCGTTTGTCACATGATTATAACCAAGTTCACTCTTGTTAAGAGGAGATCTTCCATAGTTTAAAGTATTTTTGAGCTTGGAAGAACTCAAAGTGAATTTGTTTAAATCTTTCTTTTAAGAGTTCATTTTCTTCTTTTAAATATTCAAATCTAAGAAGAAGATGACTCTTTTCAGTATCAGACGAAGAGGATGATTCATCTGATATGTTTTTCTTAGATAACTGGACATTTATAACTTTCAAATTTTCAATTTCTTATAAAGCCTTTTTGAGCTTAGATTTGCAATTTATATATTCTTGAACTATAAAATGTGAGTTAGCGAGAAGAACATCATATAACATGTCCTCATAGTCTGAATCTAAATCTGAATCTGAAGAAGATGAGGATGAACTAAATATATTTAAAAGATATACCTCATATGATAGAATGTCTCTTGCCATGAGACAAATATTTGCATTCTTTTCTTCAGATGATTCGTCTGAGCTTTCATCATCGAGATCATTCCAAGTGGCTTGTTTCTTCTTTCTTCTAATCTTTTTGGGATCCTTCTTCTTCATCAATCTTTTGAATCTTCTTGCCATCAAGGAGATTTCTTCTTCAGAGGAATCTTCTGAGTCTGTTGATTCTACTTTCTTCATACTTGACTCTTCTCCATCAAGCTCATCAATGTTGGATAGAGCAATAAGCTCTTGAATTTTCAACTTCCCCCTTTTACACAAATGAACTTCATGCACTCTTAGTGCTCCAATGAGTTCATCTAGAGTAAGGGTCTTCATATTTCTCCCAACAGATATAGCAGTGGACATAGCTTCCCATGGTGCAGGTAAGCTGTCCAAAATCTTCATATGTTTTTGGGCTCTTGAAAAAGTAATTTCCAATGCAGCTAGCCCATTCAGAATAGTTTGGAATCTTCCAAACATTCCGTCTATAGATTCTTCACTCTCCACAGAGAACATTTCGTATTCTCTTTGAAGGGTGACAACTGTCCTAAGTCTGACATCTTTAGTTCCTTCATAAGAGATCTTCAATGCATCCCAAAGCTCTTTGGTTGTTTTTTAGGCATAGAATCTGTTATATTCTGTCCTAGAAAGAGCACATGTTATGGCATAACGTGCCTTGTTGTTGAGCTCTGCGATTGTATATTCTTCATTTCCCCACTCTGATTCAAGCTTGGTCAGGGGAATGTTTCTTTCTGTTATGATCTTCCAAAGTCTATATTTTATAGACTTGATGTACATCTCCATCCGATCTGCCCAGTAAGGGTAATCATTTCCAGAGAAAGCTGGAGGAGTGTTCATGGAGGAACCTTCTGCAATGAGCATCGTCTGGGAGTTCGTCATCCCAGATCTTTTCCTCTAGCGGTGTTAAGCGCTCAACCCTTAGAGGTTGAGCTCGATATAAAGCGTAAAGTACAAAAACACACAAGAAGGGGGGGTTGAATTGTGTAGACTGTTTTTAAAACTTTTTCTCTAAGACGATGCGTTTGCGTCTGTTGTTTTCAAAGCTTGATCAGACGCAAGATTGTTTTCTTCTTTAAGATTGATTTTATTATCAAACTGTTCAAGTTATTATCCATTGTTAGTTAACAGATAAATCAATAGAGAAGACAACAATATTTTTATACTGGTTTGTTTGATCAAGACTACGTCCAGTTCCCCAGCAACATGCTAAGGTTCCACTATGAGTATTCTTTGAACCCAGCCACTCCTGGCTAAATACAAATATTATTTGGGCCTGACCTTCTCGAGGCTAAAACGGTATTCTTTGAACCCCGGCCTCCATGAGGCCAAAAACGGGGTATTCTTTGAACACAGCCTCCACAGGCTAAGAGCACCACAACAGTGGATTTAGGAAGATGAAAGAATAAGTTTATCCTCTACGCAGATAGGGGTTTTACAATCACTTCTATTCTAAGTTCAGGGCGAGTGAACTTTTGCTTGAGAGCTTGAAGCTTGAATATGATTTCTTTGTTGTGCAGTTCGCCAACCTTCTCTTGAAGTAATGAAGTCCTTTTATAGAGAGCTTCTTGAAGTATCCGTTAGACTGAAGATTTGAACGTTAGTCCTCTGTCTTGGGGTCTTCAAACATGTGACAGAGATCAATCAGAATAATTAATGTTTGCACAGGCTTTTTCCGACTTGATCAGAGACATCAACAAAAAGCATGTTTGCTTTTCGTGTTGCAGGGGTTTTGCACAGATCTCTATTCTGTCTTTGGAAGCTTCTACGAGTAACGGTTAGATTTGAATTGGGGCACGAGTTACTCCGTCTGAACTTCATTGAACGAGGTAGACGAATGAATAAATAAATGAGTTGTGTGTTGAATTCATTAAATCTGTCTCCTTAAATCTGTTCCTTGATCTTACTCTTGATCTGTGCTCTTGATCGATGTTTCTTGATCGATGTTTGATCGATCATTGATCTGTGCTCTTGAGTTTGATGCTTCTTGATCGATACTTGATCATTCCTTAAATCTGTGCTCTTCAGTCTGTTCCTTCCGTCTAATGCTTCTTCAGTCTGTTCCTTCAGTCTGATGCATCAGTCTGAGTCTGCTCTTCAGTCTGATCATTTAGTCTTCTCTTTCTTCCGTCTACAGGCACAACAGATTGTTCTGTAATTATCAAAACGAAGATGTTAAATCATCTTGACTTAACACAAAGCCTTTCTAAAGAGTTTTAAAGAGAGATCAAGAGCAATTAAGTTAAGCGAAAATTTCAAATTACATAAATTTTCAAGTTTCTAAAGATTCTAGAATACTAAATTTTATAAAGTTTTGTGTTCTAAAACTTCTAAACCTCTTTATTTTCTTGAATTTATAAGTCTTAATGAAGTTTTAAAGTATTAAGAACATTAAGGGATTTCTAAAGGTTTTCAAGTGTAATTGGAAAATTTATTAATAACCGTTGGTTAATATGGTTTCAAAGTGATTTGGTACTTAAAACCATTAGGTCAAGACATACTAAACCAATAAAATGAAATGAAAAACACGAACGAATAATAATTAAAGCATGGTTTTATGAGTAAAACGTTAAAATTTTAAGTTTATAACAGTTAATTTCCTGTGCTTTGAACTTTGATATCCTGTGTTGTGAACTTGAATAATGATTTAGATTGTGTTTGGTTACCTATGCTTTGAACTTTGATAACATATATTGTGAACTTGGATGATGATATAGTACCTATGCTTTGAACTTGGATTACCTGTGTTATGAACTTTGAAGGTTCGGACTATAAATTATTAATCTATGACGTAAATGGAGCTTATGACTTTATGACCCATATAAAGGATTTGTGAAAGACTAAAATTAATAATAATCATACATGCTTTGAGAGAGGAGAAAAAATCATATTCATATATACATAACCTCGAATAGAGGTGAGCCTCAGTACAGATACAAATAATAAACTTAATTTGTGTGTTTAAGTGTGATGTTTAGTGCTAGGGGATCTTTAAGATAGTGAGAAATCATTTTACTCATTATGATCACAACAGTCAGAGATATCATTCGATTGCAATTTTCCTAAAGCCCCTGAAGCTAAGTATTTTGGACGAGAAGAAGAAACATGTCACAAACGAGAATGTCATAAATAAAATCTAAAGGACGAGTAATTCAAACGAAAAGACGACAAGTCAACATTAGAAGTTGCAACATCTAGAAGTCTCAGTTCATCCAGAATATAGAGTCCCCACTACCTATGACCTGTCCCAATCAACCTACTGGATTGAAGATCATGCACAAAACAAGAGGTGGAAGAAAATAAAACTAAGTAACCAGAATCACATAATTAACTAACAGAAACAAGACTCAAAGTGAGATTAAGAATGTAGTAAACATCTGAAATAGACAAATGAGATGTGGAAACAACCCCAGTGCCTGCTAATGGCATAGAATTGTCATCAGTAGTCATGACTGACACAGATGAGGCAAGATGCAAAGACATAAATGATTTAAGATCAGATGACATATGATGAGAGGCTCTAGAGTTAAGGATCTATACAAGTGAAAATGTACCTGATGAGCTAGAGGAGGACAAACATATATTGGATTGGACAAACATAACATGTGGTTGTGTGGCAAGAAACTTCTGGAATTGCTCAGCAAAATCAGATAATGTAGGATTAGAAAAGGATGTACTCTCAGCTGAAAGGGGAACAACTACTGCAACATTTGATGTTAGAGACTTGGAGTTTTGTTGGCCAAGGTGAATGAGAGGTCTCCATTGAGGTGGCTGTTGTGCTTGTTGCGACGTATTCAACAATTTTGGACATTGAGCTTTCCAATGACCTTTCTTCTTACAAAAAACACATTCATCATAACCAACATTTCCTTGAGATTTTCCTTTGTTAGAAGGAAAAACAAAAACAGATGGGTTGGAGAGGATTCCTTTGTCAACATTCATTTTATCTAATTGAGACTTTAGTCGAATCTCTTAGGCTAATAATTCATTAACATTCTAATCAACAGTTGGGAGAGGATTACGATGCAAAATTGTTCTACGTAGCCCTTCAAAATCTTCTTGAAGAGCATCAAAAACTGAACCAGACGTTGTTCTTCTCTACTGTCAATGTAGGGCTTAAAAGCTTGCAACTCAACAGATTCAGTAAGAGCCAACTAGTCCCAAAAATTGCTCATGGAAGAGTAAAATTCATGTATACTCATGTTGTTTTGTTGAAGAGCTCGAATATCTATCTCCAACTAATATTATTTTGCCAAATTAGATTACACATATAATTTTTTTAAATGATCCTATACCTCTTTTGTAGTTTCATATTTAGCCAATTGGACCCCTATAGACTGAGAAACAGAGTTGTTGTTGATCCAAGGAATAATTTTTGAATTATTTATTTCCCAAGAATCCAGCTCTATTGCATATTTCCCATCATTTTTATCTTCTGGCTTAACAGATGTTCTAGAGACATAACCCCATATTCTCTTGTCTTTCAATAAATTTCTTCAACACATAACTCTAATATGAATAATTCTACCCATTCAATTACATACTAATGGACTAAAAGGAATGATCCCTTTCTCCAACCATTACAAACAATTACAAAATAAAAAGAATAAAACCTTAAATTTTGTAAACTCTAGAAGAGATTCCAAAAGGAGAACGAATAGAAGAACATATCACCTAGGTTGATCTCAAATCAAATGGATCAAAGCTCTCGAACTAGCCACCAACTAATCCGGAGAAAAGCAGGTACATAAACCTAACGGCTATGGAAAGACTCTAGCAAATGCAGCCAACAAACCATGCAAAAAGCAGAAACTAAGTTACAAAAGCTTTGCCTTCTTTATTATTGGTCGATAAGAAATTATTAGAAAACCATAATTATATATCTTCGCGGCAAATTTAGTAGATCCCGGAGCAGAAGCAAGAACGTGATATTAATATTATGTCGGCCGCATACTCGTAAGGTGGTGAAGCAACTCATCAATATACTTTTCCTGTCTTTTAGTATTCACAAACAAGTCCTTCATCTCTTTTATTTTCTCCCTGTAGATGCTTCCCTCTTCCTCAACCATAACTAACCTCACTGAGTCAGCGACTGCGTCACTCGTGAAAGATCCATCTCGTGGGTCTCTGGGCACCGAATACCCCATCTTCTTCTCTTCCAACAACCTCGCGTTCAATCCTTGGTCTGCGAGAAATGTTAACAAAATCAACGGTTTCTCGTTCTGAACAGCCTCCACCACAGAGGACCAACCAGAGTGAGTCAAAAACCCACCAACTGCCACGTGTCCCAATATCTTCAATTGCGGCACCCAAGTGTTGCACACCACTCCATGCTCTTTGGTTCGCTCTTCAAACCCTTCTGGTAACTGTAACACATGTGGGTCCCATGGTCCATGCTGAAGCCTCAACACCCACAAAAACGGAAGCTTGGACTTCTCCAAACCCAGAGCTATCTCTTTGACTTCTTCTTGACTAGGTTTAGCTTCGCTTCCAAACGCTACATACACCACACTCCCAGGTGCCTGCTTGTCTAACCATTCCTTTATCCACCGCCACGTGTCATTATCCGTGCCGCCATCAAACTCTGTGGTGACGAGCTGTCCAACCGGAAAAACTGGTTTCTGGTAAATATTCTCCAGAACTTGAAACCACTCAGGTTGGAACTTGGGGCAGCCTCTAATCACCACGATGTCACAGTTCTGGATGCTGGCACCGAACCGGTACATAACAGAGACGGCAGAGTCATTATCGGTGACGGAGTCAGAGATTTTAGCGATTTCGAAGTAGTGGAACGCCACGGCGGTCGGAAAAGGGACCCACTGTGGAGGGACAGTGAAATCTTCGAGTTTTTTCCGGAAAGGGTCGTTACCCATGAGAACTGAAACGGGTCCAATGAAACCCATAGCTGAAGGAGTAAAGATGCTGTAATAGGCACTTCTGATACCGAGTTTGGAAGCTACAGAACCTGCCCAGAAGGGAGCAAAGTCGTAGAAGAGCCAATCGGGTTTCGAAGATTCGAGAAAATGGGTCAACGGTTCTTCCAAGGCGTCGTAGGCTATTTTAAGGAATGGAACGACGTCGTAAGGTATGTCGCTGGTGGCCTCTGCGTTTTCTGGAAGGTTGTCCACTTTGGGGAGTGGAAGGATCACGAATTTGATGAGTGTTGCAATGTTTGGTGGCAGTTTGGGGAGACGCTGGATGTTTCTTGGGGTGGACACAAAACTCACAAGATGACCCTTTTGCGCAATGAGCTTGGCCAGCTCAAGGTTTGGGATAATGTGTCCAAAGGCTAACCATGGAAACATTACTACGTGAAGCTTTTCCTTATCTCCAGACATCGTAGACCAACCTGCAATACAAGATTGACTTGTACGAACGAAGAAGAAGAATAATAATACTGTGTATAATGCTACAAGATAAGATGAAATAAATCATAAAAAAAGAAAGAGGGTAAGAAATAATTATAGTGGATATATCGACAGTGGATATATATTGGATGGATGTGAAAGGAGAAGAGGGATACGAAATAATTTCAGTGGATATATTGAATGTTTCGTAAAGTGATTGATATTATACCTCCATAAGCTGAATATCTTAACCTTTAGTATAGTTGTTAAATTTTACTTTCCAGTCCGAATAATTTTAACAACCCCATATCATAGTTAAACAAAGATCATATCTTTGAAAGAAAAGGAGATACACAAGATGGTTTAATATGAAATAGAATTATCATGTATGCAATAATTTATAGTTGATGAAAGTATAAAAATATTTATATTCTCATAACTGAAATATGTGATAGAAAGATGTGAGAAAAAGAATTTTTTTAAAAAATAGTAAAAACTATTGAAGAAAATTCACTTATTATTTATAATTATTAAATATAAAAAGAGAAAAATAAAATAATACAATAAAAAGGTTGAAGGAAAGGCCAGAATATCAGTTAATATATTACTCTTTCAAGCACCTGACAAAAAATAGCTCATCTACTTGGCAATCGTCCTTAATTTCCCTGTTAACAAAAAAAAAAAAAAAAACTACCAAGCCGATGAAGAAAACGTGTGTGAAAAAATTAAAATAAAATTGAGAGACGGAAGATTGGAGGAGTACGAGTGTGTGAGAAATTAGAAAATTGCATTAAAAAGTAACATGCTATATTAATTATTAGTTGAACCGAGAAAAAAAGTTAATGTTAATTCACTTATCGCTATTTCTTAATATCTTCCGTTGTCGCAATTAGCATCAGCTTTTGTCATTATAAAATCCATAGAACTGTTGTGTCTATTATTTATGTCTGACAGTTTTTACAGTTTTACCTGTTGGGGAAAAAATTTAAAGGATAATCTAAAAACTTTAATAATCGATAGTATCGTAATCTAACAAGCGATCATAATCCACAAATTTTAATAATGAACAAAATATCATAATCCAACAAGACATCATCGATTTAAATTGTACTTGTTCTCCAACCAATCAAACAAAAAAATTTGAACAAATCATGTTATTAACAAATCAAAGTTTGTAATTCAAAGTTCATACATTGTTTTGTAATGAAGAGACCGAATCAGAGTTCATACTCTGATTAACAAAATTCATAAACCTGCAACAACAAAAAAAAAAAACTACAGGCGGAAATTGTTCTTACAATTAAATTAAAAATCTGCATAAATTCAAAAAGAGTTAAAATTCTTCATTGTAAAAGAAACCCACTATATGATCACGAGGATTGATTTTGGCTCTCCTAGTGGTTCATGCAAATTATTGAGGAAGAAATGTTACATGATTCGCATCTAAATTTTGCGATGAACAAGGTGTCCGTTGTGAGAATAACGACATCCAATAAAATGAAAAATGCTTCATAAGTAAATCCGTTCCATCATACTATATGTCGTAAACTGGTTCAAAAGAGTGTGACCAAGTGAAGATGAACTAAAATACAAATGGAAAAAAAAAATCTTATGGAGGAAAATAAAAGTTTTCTTCACCTGTTTCAATGAAAATAACTTTATTTTGTCTTCAGGCTCTACTTTTTCACCGACAATATTATTAGGAGAAAGAAAATTGAGAAGAAGTCATTATTCATCACCTCGAATGAATAAAAATGTGTCAGAAATAGCTAAGTGATTTAAAAGAGGGACACGGGGAAGATTTGAAGGGAAATGATGTGTCATATTATAATTAATGATTAATGTGGATGTTTTAGTGTATAATTAATTTATTATTTGATTTTGATTTTGGATAAGTTTAATATTTTATTATATTTTGAGTTATAAAATTTTGATGGAGGTGTTTTTAGTGTTGTTTTAGAGAAAAATTTAAAGAGTTATAAAAATATGAAGAATCAAAATCAATTCAGGTTGTATTTATGTCAAAATAAGGTTGGGAGATGACGATTTATTTTTATCTAGAATTTTTTTAAAATTAATTTAGAAATTTAAGTCTATAAATTATATCATTTATTTTGTGTTTTGTTTGGGATTTAAAGGTGAGAAGACACTCAGGTGGTTATTTAAAAGGTACGTGACTAGTATATGGCATGTATTTTATAAATAATATTATTATGAATTTCTAAAATATTTTTATGTTTTATGTAATTTATTTTAGTTTTTAGGTTTTGAATTGCTTGTACTCTTCTCTCTTTTCTGTTAGGGTTCATTTTCCTTTTTTTTTTTCTGTTATATTTTAAATTTTGATGTTACAATTTCGTTCACTATAATTTTAAATTATAAATATGATTAACTAATTCTTCTAATTAAGTTGATCTCAATAGGTTCTGCAATTGTCCTAGGTTTATTGTTCTTCTTGATATTGAATGCTAGTTTTAGCGTTTTGGTTTTCCGTTTAAATTACTTGATTGATGAAATTGATTTTGAAATCTAATTGTGCTGACCCCATTGATCGATGATGATTGTAGAGAATTAATTGAACGAGTCAAAATCGAGTTGTGTGTTCTCACATGATTATGTGAGTTTAAAGGTAATGTTCGGTGAAAATACTCCATGATTTTAGAGTGCTAGTTCGAATTGAAGGTGCAGAGATTTCGACTTCAATTGCACTACAAAAACGTTGCACTTATAACTAGGAGCCAGTAAGGCGAATTGAGAATTGATGGAGATCAAATTGGTGTTCTTCTTGATTGAATTTAATTTCGCAATTCAATTACCGCTTCCTTTTCTACGTTCTTGTTACTATTTTCATTAACTAATCTTCCTTGCACAAATCCCCAACCTACATTTATAATTTTTGACTATGAGTTTTAATAGAGTAATCCATTGGGAGATGACCTAGGTCCACTATTACTGCAAGGTTGTGGCTGATTTAGTTTATTTGATGCACGTTTGGTGCATGTGTCAAATTTGGCGTCGTTGTTGGTAATTACTTTATTAGTCTCACTGTGAATACACATTTTAATTTTCTAGACTTAGGATAGAGTAGATTTCATTCAATAAATCTTGTAATTGGTTATGTTTATTTGCTTTTATTGACTTGAATTGTGGTGCTAATTTCAATTTTTGTCATTTATGAGTAAACTGCAACTTCTATTCCTATCACTATTTGGCCTTTTGAGCAAAACTTTCATTCCAAAGGGGTGAAAAAGTGGTGTTAGAATTGTGAAATTCCTCTATTTTCATTGTGTTCTGGAAAATTTTAAACAAGGAGATATTATTTCTAGAATTGTCAAACTAACTCTAATTGACTTGAAATTTTGCAGGATGGTAGATTTTGAGGTTTTGAGCATAACTCCAAAGCTTTGACGTAGAGGCCCACCCTCGCAGACCCAAATTCCATCATTTGACCTCATTTTTCAATTTTTTAAGTTTTTCCTTTACATTTTTTTGTTCTAGATAAGTACGTAACCTGTTGTAATCCCATAATTTTTAAAAATTATTTGATATAGTTTTGCAAGTTATTTTTGATATTTTCTAGTTGTTGTAATTGGAATTCTAGTGTTCTTGTGGCATATTGTTGTTTTTCACTATTCTAATGCATGTTCACTAGAAGTAGAGGTGTTGATTTACATGAATTTGACCCTGAACTAAAGAGAATAATACGTAATAGGCAGAATATAAGGAATAATGTTGGGAATTTTGTGCATACACCTACAATTGAACCTGATTCATTCTTTGTGCATAGTATTAATATTGATAGTGATCATTTGTTTCACAATGCTTATAATTCTACTCACTATTTCATTTGCTCCACAATGCTTCTATTACTAAGATTATTATTTCAGTTTAATTTACATCCTTTAAATGATAATTTCATACTATTATATTTATTGTTATAAAGCTGTAATTAAGAAGTCTTATTTGTAAAACATTCGGTTAAGACATTTTGGTTAATGGTTTACTTTAAATATATGGTGAACATGAGCTATTTTAATAATGTCAACAGAATAAAATATGCTTTATTTGGCTGGTTTTGTGAACCCAATTTGTATTGTCTACTCTTTTACCCACATGTTTTAAAGAAAAATATTTAGCCTAAAAAATACCAAATTACAAAACATTAATTAATTTTACGCAAGTTATTTCAAACATTAAGAAATTATATTTCAACACCTATGTACTTCTTTTAATTAGTAAAATGAAATGTTACATTTTGTGCATATGTAGTTAAGTCCAAAAATCCCCAAAGGTAACATCATCTTATAAATAACTTAAATCTGAACATGCATCTGATGCAAGCAAAAGACTTAAGTAAACTTTTATATGCATGGTCTGTAATCATAAAAAAAAGAAGATTGTTAAGTCAAATTTATTTAATGATAAATTATATCCGTTAATTTTAATAATTACAAACTATTAAATAAAAGTTTGTATTTATAAGACGAATAAAGCTTTCAGACAACTGAAGTGATCTTACGGATAGAGGCATAAACACTCAATAGACAAACAATCCACCTCAGATGAAGTACAAGTCAGATTAATGAGATGACAGACAAAGCTAAAAATAAGATAAATATCAATTATATCTATAGCTTCTACACATACAAACTATAAGTATCAGAATTCTATTTTATGTAGAGTCTTATCAAGGAAGCACATGTTCCAATCCAGTATGTGGAAATCAACTATATAACACCTCAACTTTTACCAATATATGTCTTAATTTCTCTATAGCTCACACGAAAATAAGTACATCACCAAACACTTAGAACGAATTTTATTCATAAAAAATATGTTGAAATTTGTATTCAATTGTTCAAACTTAAACAAATAAATTTGTAATATCTCTGCTAGCCGCATGAACTAGCATGAAATATCAAATTCATAATTTACAAAATTAACGGTAATAAAATCAAACACCAAAAAAGCAAAGCACAAGTCAAGTCTCTAAAACAACGAGATCTTAGTGCGAAGACTTCCTAGCCTAAGGTTCTTCTATCTCTTAACTACTATCCATCTGCTCATCCATTCGAGTGGTCATCATAGGTGTCAGGTACAAACACAACAATAAAGGTTAGTTCACATATAAGAGATAATAAAAAGAATTACAAAGATAGTACAATACATCAAAATATAAAGGTATACAAGAAACACATTATTCACAATATATTATAACTAACCATATGATGCAACCCAACATGATGCATGCAACTCACATCTTACTTTTATATCATATGGTATAATAAAAATACTCATCGATGTTTAGAAGTACATGTCACTTATGACACTTGTTGGTTCCTATTAGAATCTAGAGGGGGTGAATAGATTCTTGTTCCTGTTTCAGCTTTTTAACAAGTTTGTATCTATCTTCTTCTATTATCAACTTTGATTCTACTTTGTTTATGCTATGTTCAATAGAGTTAGCACTTGATACAAAATAGAGTTCAGAGATATACAGCGGAATAGAAAGAAGACATTCAAAATTATATTTCACATTTTCCTTTTCAAAGATTTCTGATTTAGAATTATATTTCAAATGCATTTCATACACAATACAATGTTCATTTGAATTAACCATAAACGATATAGAGATATAAAATATGTAAGGCGAAGAAAATGATTGCACATGAATTTTATACTGGTTCAGCCTTCTCCCTACATCCAGTCTCAATTCAACAACTGATGCAAACCCATGAGGAACTTGTAAGGGATCTTCATGAATAAGCAAAGGGGTGACCCAATCTTCATTCACCAATGTTCAATCACTCTTAAACAGCGAAATAACTCAAGATATAGCAATGATAGCTCATGGTCAACACAAAAGGGGGAAGAAAGAAATCAAAAATGGAAGAAGAAAGAAGTGTGGTAAGCGCCATGGATGAAACACCCAATAAGCTTGGTTGGAGAATCGTCACTTGGATCATGGATCCATGATAAGATTCAAGGTTCTTTGAAGAAACCCTAGGAGAGCTCTCTTCTTTTCTCAAGACTTTAGTCTTAGAAATTATCTTTTCATAAATGACCAAAGTGAGTACAATAGAAATGTTGACCAACTTAAATGAAAGTGCAATGGGCCTAAGGTTAGAAATCTGAAATGTTCTCCACCTTAGGATGAAATTAGTGATCAATGGTGAGATGAGAGACACCCTAGGCTGAGCAAACTTCACAATTACAAGGCCCAAATCCAAGTTTTAAAACAAATACATAATTGAAAGAAACTAATAGGCCTAAACAATTAAATAACTCGCTGGAAAATCTTGGTAGCATTCCAACGTTAACTTCAAGCTCCATTTTCTCCTAGATTCAGTCCGAACTGGGCTTTGGTGTCTTCATAGCTTTTGTAGCCCTTTAAGTCAGCTTTCAAATGCCACCAAGACAAAATTAATTGGAGTTTTGTAGCTCACATTATGCTCTAAATACTGAACCTGGTCAGCAGCCCGCTGGAACATTCTGGCAGTATCCAAACGTTACTTTAAAGCCCAATTTCATCCTAGATGCAGTTAGAACTGGGATTTTGTGTCTTCATAGCTTTTGTAACCCTTCAAGTCAGCTTTAAAAATACACCAAGAAAAGATAAATTGGAGTTGTGTAGCCCAAGTTATGCTCCGAATACTAAACCTAGTCAGACAGTAAAAAATATAGCGAATTTTATTAGAAACTCAATTAATTAAAAAGTAAGGTTGAAGAGTTTGTTGAGCTTTTAGAGATGGTCCTCCATCAACAACTGTTGCAATTAGTATTCCACTATAACAATGATCCATTTGTGTTCTTTACAATTCAATCTGCATAAGCAACACAAAACGAAATCAAATCAGACAATACAATCTGTTCTTTCTCACAAAAAATCTTTTTCCTATATTTTTGGTACCTCCAAGAATTAGTCTTTGAGAACCCTTTCTCAAATCTATTTACTCTTTTCTAGAGAGATCTCTCTCTTAGAGTAATCCAAATCTCTAAAATGAAAATACAGAAAGATCAGAATAGAATACACCTGTTTGTGCAAAGTCTGATCAAGATGAACTCTAAACCTCATTCATTCATCATGTACTCATCCTCAAAATGCTATTTGAAAATCTTTCTCAAAACAATCTTGATGAGTTTCTTAGAGAAAAAGATAGGAACTCAATGTATTCAAATTTGAAAATATTTGAAAACTATTTTCATTCTTCCAAGATCAAAAGATTCTCTCTAAGTTCATTTTTCAAAAGGCTATATAATGCAAAACCTATTTTGGCACTTGGAGAACTTGTTTTGATGTGGATAATCGATTACTAGATAAGGATAATCGATTACTCCAGTGGATCAAGCTCTATCTTGAAGATTCAAACTCGCGATAATCAATTACTTGGAGTTGGTAATCGATTACTCTAGAGCAAAATTGAATTCCCACTATACTTCAATTGTTGGTAATCGATTACCACGAAATGGTAATCTATTACCTCAGTTTATTACAAAAATCAAAATCTGAGGTAATCTATTACTTCAATTAGTAATTGATTACTTTAGTTTTTCTTTCTTTTCAAAAGGGAATCAATGAATTTGAAGCTCTTAAGCAAATCACTAAGATAGTTTTTGATTCACAATGACTTTCTAAACTAAACAATCACATAAGAATGTCTCAACTAGAACATCCAATACATGACAAAATCTACATACAAAATTATCTAAGAAAACCAAGATTACATATAAACATCAAAATCAAAATACCTAAAGAGACTAAACCAAGCTTCTTCCAGCTTCAAGTCCAACAACACTCTCACTAGAGATACTAGACAGTTACAGTCAGGGTAACTAGTGTTGCAACATGAGTCACTTCCCACTCATGGTGATCGGTCATAGTGAAAGTTTTCACCACCGCGAATACCGTTAAAGTGTTAGGCCATTACATCGACCCGTCAGAGACTAACTATCACAGTTCCATTCATCCTCACTTTTCGAAAACCTTTTCAATCATCTAGCATTCTCAATAACCCTCATCTCTATTTCCAAAATCTCATGCCCACAAGCATGTCCACGAGGGATAACCTCACTGCTCCTTCATAGCAACAAACATTCATTCCTTTAATCACTTATGCAACACAATTACAACTGATTATCATGAACCTAGTGACTTAGTGATACAATATGTCCCATCAGATAACCTCTCAATCCACATCCATTATTTCACGATAATGGAATTTTCATCTTACCACATCAACCAAATCACAATATATAAATAATACGCATAAAAAGATGTAACTGAAACAACAAAAGGAATAAAATGGGAGAAAATTACAACAACATAATAATTGATGGAATTCCTACACTTAACACATAAACAATTAATTAACAAGAATCTCATTCAACCAATAACAATAACAAAATACAAATTCAGGAAACAATGGCACAATTAATCATATCAAACAAGACTAACAAGAATCTCTAATCAATTTCCACCCAAAATTACTCAAATGGGAATACAACCACAACAATTTTCACGGATACACAATCACCACCAAATATTCTCTTTATTATCAACAATAGTAGAACTATCCTTACCTAGAACATAAGGATGACAAAAGTTACTAAGAGAACTCAAGATTACACAGAGAAGGGTGACTTCACGCCTCAGTAGTGATTTTAAAGGTCTTTGGAATGTACTTGGAGAAAGGAATAAGTATTATAGTCAACGTGGAATGGTCATTGCTTGAGAGTTGTGGTTGTAGAAAATTGACTATGTTAACAAAATTTTTTGGAACAACTCAGAGCTTCGATTTCAAATCTTAGTCCAAAAAGAAGCACTTGTAGTTAGAAACTTTCAGTAAACATTTCAGTGTAATCGGAGAAGATTTCACCGTTGGATCTTTGAAACAATTAATACCAGTGCTGATAGGAATTTGTTGCGGACAACAACACTTCACGAAAATTCTGGTGCTTCTACATACCTCTAGTGAACAATCCCACAGTTGGGTATAAAGTTTCATGTGATACTAACCGGTTGATACAAATTCAAATCCATTCAGCGGTGAACGACTTAGGAAGAGACATTTTAAGAAAGTAGCTCATAATGTTTGCTGAATGGAGGTAATTTTGCAAGAAGGAGAGTGATGGGAGAAAAATGAAGAGAGGGAGAGATGACAGCTGATCCGGGGAATGCAAACTGTTGTTTTGAGTAATTAAACGTTGGGTTTTGTGCTCATTAAGGGCAAAAGAGGCAAGAAAGGAAGGAAATGAGCACTCAAGTTATATCTTAGTTATTTTCATATAAGATCGTGGAAATTATTATCTTCAAAATTTCCTTTTGAATCCAAAAGGATCTAATATTTGTTTAAAAAATAACTTTATCATAACCAACCAGCTCATAACGGTTATAACAAAGGCTTATCGATTTAATTAATAATTTTCCTTTAAACTCAAAAAGATTTTTTTAAACAATTAGTTAAGATATCTAAACACGTATAATTACAATTGATTATCTTAAATCATACCACATGTAATTAAAATGAAAGAAGAAATTTTAGGGTGTTACAAACTAAATCTTTTTGAAAAAATGTGTCATATCAGAGTCAAAGAGGATATTTTCTAATACGAAAATCTGTTGTAGGAAGAAGTCCTACTTTTGTGTATGAAATCCTCAAATTATGAAGATACTTTGCAGCTCTAAAGTTGAAAGCTCATGAATGCATTAAAATGTAGTGGAAAGTTGGATCTACTTTCACCAAATGGAGTGAAGAATTTGAAGTTGTTAAGTTTAACGAATACTTCAAGCTCTTTATTTATTTAAAGGCTGAAGAACGAAGATTTCAAGTTGAGGAGAACACTTTAAAAGTTTTCTCTGTACAACTTTATATATTCTTGTAAAAGCCTTCCTCTAACATTTTTCATTGTATATCCCTCTTTTTGTAGTGGTTGATTTCTCTAAGTTAGACAACCATTTGTAAATCTAAACCTTTTGTGGTAGTTTAGCTTGAAGAAGTTAGGATCAAAAAATACTTGGTGTTGTTAGCTTGAAGAGGTTGGGATCAAAGAATACTTGATTCGTTAGCTTGAAGAGGTTTGGTTCAAATAATACTTGGTTAGAGTTAACCTGAAGAAGCTGAGGCCAAAGAATACTTGGGTTAGTAAGAAGTGATTGAGATCAAATAATACTTGTATTCACTTTGAAATAATGAAATCTTAACGATTGTTAAGAAATTGGACATAATCTTGATAAGATGAACTAGTATAAATCTCTTAGTGTTTCTCTTTATTGTTTTATTGTTTTAATTACTAATCGGGGTTGGATTGTGAAACTTATCCTTATTGAAAAATCTTTTTTATCATCTTTAAACATTTGCGTCTGAAATCTATCAAACTCATCTAGAAACGAAACATAAAACGCTTACAATTCAACCCATTTCTAGTGTTTTTATCTTTATATGTCCATGTAGGGAAAAAATAATGAGTAAAATATCATTTAGTGTTTATTCAATCAAACAATTTATTTTAATTTTAAAATTTTTAAAAGTAATATATTCATACATTATTTTTAATTTTATTATTCAATTTGGTAATTAAAGTAGTTTAGATAACATTTATTAGCATTGTAAAATATAAGTAGTGTATTAAGAGGAGGGCTTGATGGAGGACCACCCATAGGAAAGAAGATTACAAGAGGAATGCTGGAGAAACTAGAAGAAGAAGTTGAGCATAAGCTACTCAAAGTTGAAGAAAGAATGAAAGACTAAATTCTAAAAACTTTTAGACCTTATAATCTCCTTAGGGAATTGTAATTTCTTGTTTTTTTTACTTTGACTTTTTGGCCATCTTGTGTTGACTTTGACTTGGTCGGATTTTTAGTTTTTTACAATGTAGGGAATTGGATCTCTCAAAGTCATGGAATGCCTTTGTGAAATTCAACTTATGATTCACATTTGAGGATTTGATTTTTGTTACCTTCAAGAGTGAATCATAGCCATGCATTCTTAAGAATTAATCTAAGAGCTAAGAATGCATACTTTCAAGAGTGCATCCTATCCCTTCATTTTCATTAAAACTCATTCAAATGTGAGAACTTAATCTTAATGCATGACTTCTCTCAACCATTGGATTGCACTAGATGGATTACATCATAATTCTTCAAAGTTTTTATACTTGGCAGCGACTTTTTGTTGGGAAGATTGATATTTGGGTGAAAATAGAGTTTTATGTTGGAGAGTGTTCTCATTTAGGTTTTCTTGGTAGAACATTGAATCTTATCAAATGACCGATTCCTTTGTGGCGATTCTTCATTTGAACTTATTGATCCATGATCATGATGTTCTCCATTCCTTATCTTTTCTAATTTTAAGTTTTTCTTCTTTATCTAGTGAGCTTGATCGAAACTTAAATTGGTGCATTGGATGAGTTTTGTCAAGAATTAAAGATATGGACAACATCATTAAGCTTGTGTGGGCTAATTTGCATCAATGATTAACTTGTTTGGTTTACTAACTCACTATGGCGCGAGCCGGACAAAAAAATAGAGACCTAGTAATAGGTGGGTTGAGTTGACCTACCTATTTGATGGGTTATGGTGGATTAGAGTAAGTTGAGTCAGACTACCTATTTTGACAACTATAGATTAATAACTCCACAATTATTTAATTCTTGTGAAATTAGTTTTAATAAATTATTAATAACAATTATATAATATGAAAAATATTATAAAATTAAGATAGTATTATAAATTTAAAATATTTAAAAGTAGAATAAAAAATCTTTTATGAAATGTTCTAATTATTTAAAAATAAATAAAACAAAATTGGTGCCTAGTAAGAATTTCGATGTGATTTTCAAAATACTCATTTGAAAAAAATAACGATGGTAAAATAGAGATATATGAGAAAAAGAATGATATAATATAAAAGTTAATTTCATATCTTGTGATAAATTATAACAAATTTACTAGTAACCTATAAAACGTGAAGTTGGATATGATGAATAAATATCTAACATAAGGCTAATGCAAAGTCCGGCCATTAACTAAAATTCATGATTAGCCGAGTAATATTCGCCAATATGAATGTTCCATTGGCATGCGCTTGTATGCGTTATAAGGAACTTTGCAAACACTTTGGGTTTCGGCCGTTGAAAAGTAACGGAACGGAAACACGAAAAGGGAAATAAAAAGAAAAGAAAAAAAAGAAAACTAAAAAAGAAAGATAGAAGGAAATGACATAGGTGTATAAATATAGGAAAGATTCCAATCATCCTGAGCTGGTCTTTTCGATCATGCTCATCCCTTCCTCGTCCCAAGAATAACTACCATTCAAAGATATACCAATTTTGAATCCACCTTTTCTTCCCTCTTATCTCTTCTATTACCTAATTCAGCGCCTTCCTCTCTCTCTCTCTCTCCCCTGATTTCATACCCTCACCTGAAACAAAGAAAGGAAGGAAAGGAATTTTCAATGTTTCAATGTTGAAAATTCTCATCAATCCTTTCACATTTTTTGTGAGGGCATGATCTCCTGCCGCTTGGAATCTTTCCATTAACCCTCCCCAAAGGGAAACCAACCATGCATACCATGCCTCCTTAAGACACACCCACCCTAATATCCTTCCCTTCAATTCGTCACTTCCTCTTGTTTTTATGTTAACAGACATTTAATCACACCCGCAACAAAATAAAAAAAATACAGAGTTTTTATATTTAATTTTGGTTAATAATAATATACAAGAACCATGCAAGAGAAAATAGAGAGAAAAAACAAGAAGGAGGAATTGAAGGAAAAGAAAAAGACTCGAAAGCTGGACTTAACGTTGATGATGGGGGGACAGAAGAAAGAATTGGCGGGGTGTGACGACGACGTTTTGGTGTCACCGAATGACATGTTTAGTGTTCCGATTTCGGGGATGGATTTGGACAGCCCGGGTGGGTATTGTGGGCCGATTTCGCCGGGGCTGGTGGACTCGCAAAAGGCCCAGGGGAGAGAGGGTCAGGCCCAGCAATGGAAAACAATGATTGACATGTTGAGGTTCAAGTCGGTTAGAAGATTTTCGACGATTCCTCTTCTTGCTGCGAGCTACGAAAGTTCGAGGAAGAGTATCAGGAACAAGTTGGCGCGTATTCTACCCGCGAATGACGACGATTTTTTGGATGGCGCTATTGATATGGACGGTATTTCTACAAAGCCTTCTTGGAGAAACTTCAGTTACAATGACCTCGCCGCAGCTACCGACGATTTCAGCCCAAGTAAGAATGAACACCAAACTTTTTTAAATAAGTTTTGTTACTTCCAAATTTTATATTTATTGTTTGGTGTCAAACTTTGTAGGCTTTGTGGATGTGAAATACAGTTTGTTCAGAGATGTTTTTGTGTTTTTGTAGAGAACTTGATTGGAAAAGGTGGACATGCTGAAGTCTACAAAGGACGCTTAGCAGATGGTCAAGTTGTAGCAGTAAAGAGGCTAATGAAGAACGAAAAGGAAGCTGAAGACAGAGCTGGTCCTTCTGGTGATTTCTTATCAGAGCTTGGAATCATTGCCCACATTAACCACCCCAATGCAACACGCTTGATTGGGTTTGGAATCGACCGTGGTCTCTTCTTTGTTCTACAATTGGCCCCACGTGGCAGCCTTGCCTGTTTGCTCTTTGGTGCAGTGTTTAATCTATCTCTCACTTTCAATTCATCTCTTTCTTCTATTTTCTAGCATGCCCAAGGTTGAATAGGTTATAAAATTGTGTTTAATTGTTATATTTTACATGTCCATGTATACTTTATTTTCTCAAATATAAATGGCTGTTTATTTAAGAAAAGTGTTAAGGTTTTCCGTCAGTCTTAACATGGCTAACAAAATTGTCGTGTAATATTTTCAGGTTCTGAATGTTTAGAGTGGAAGGCAAGGTTTAAAGTAGCAGTTGGGGTAGCTAAAGGATTGCAGTATCTTCACCATGATTGTCCAAGAAGAATTATTCATAGGGACATCAAAGCCTCAAACATATTGCTCAACCACGATGATGAAGCTGAGGTACTTTTTGTATATTTGCCTTTACAATATAAAATTGTGAACTTGATTTATGTTTCTGGGAAAGGTAAACAATCCATTCTGTCATAAACTGCAGATTTCAGACTTTGGATTGGCAAAATGGCTACCGGATAAGTGGGCTCACCATGTTGTCTTCCCAATAGAAGGCACATTCGGGTTGGCATTGCAGCAATCATGATTTTTTTTCATAATTTCTTCTCATTGTAATTCCATTTTCTGAAAAACTGGTTGATTTGTTGCTGTAGGTATTTGGCTCCGGAGTACTTTATGCATGGAATTGTGGATGAGAAGACTGATGTTTTTGCATTTGGTGTGTTGTTATTGGAGCTCATAACAGGTCGTCGCGCAGTTGATTCAAATAGTAGGGAAAGTCTTGTGATTTGGGTAATTTATTCGAAACTCTACTCAAAGCCCGTTCCCTAACCTTGTTTCAAATGGATCTTCGAAAATAGAATCTCAAGTAAAAAATATTCTAGGAATATTATCATTAAATATAATGAAGTTGGTTAACGTTTGACTATATTTAAGATCAAAACTATTTTTTTATATATATATTTGAGTTCGAAGGGAATAGAATTAGTGGCATGTAGAAGTGAATTGTCTTTCTGGATAAGTGTGATTAACTTTTCTGAGAACCCTGCCCAATGAATTTTTAGGTTGAACACAACTAGATTGTAGGAAATCAAGTTGTTCTAAGATTGCATACTAATATTTTGAGGATGAAAGAGACTAACCATGTTGTGCTTTGATCAGGCAAAACCACTGCTTGATGCGAAGATGGTCCAAGAGATGGCAGATCCCAGATTAGAAGACAAATATGATCTCACAGAAATGATGTATTCCATGACAACAGCTTCTATGTGTATCCATCACATGTCAACTAAGCGGCCATATATGAATCAGGTAAATAAATGAACATCCTTCCTCTTACAGCGTAGTGTGCTGCCATATTGTATCATTTAGACATGTTTGGATAAATTTCTTTGTAAGAACTTTTACAAACAGAAAAAATGAAAAGAACTTTTTCAAAAGTTAAAATTAGTTCTTAAATTAGCTAATATGTAGAACCTCTCTTTTCATTTAGAGAATCTAAACAAGAGAGCTTATACAGATTAAGATTAGCTAGTGCAAAAACTAACTTTATATTTTGAACAAACTTATTTAAAATTTTCTTCTTATTTTCTTCTCTGAGAAGTCCTTCTAAAAAGTATATCTAGACAGGTTGCAAGTTGCCTCATTGAATTTAAGGGTTACTTAATGACTTACCTCTTTGGGAACATTAGGTTGTGCAGTTACTGAAAGGTGAAGAGGTGCCTGTTGAACTCAGTCAAACTTCAATAGCTCCAAGATCACTCATGTTAGAGGCATGTGACCTGGAAGATTATACTTGCTCTAATTATTTAAACGACCTCAATCGCCATAAGCAGTTACTCCTGGAGTAATTTTGATACCTATGTGCTGCCTACAGCCATTTGGGGTTTGCAAGTTCCCCCTGTATCTATTTAAGTACTTGTCTTGTAGCAGTGTGTTAGTGTGTGTGCTCGTGTGGGTGAAGCTAACAATGTCACAGACACGTTTCCTTCTTCAAGCTTGGCAAGATATCGTAGGGTTGTAAATTGGCATGAACTTGTACTGAGCATTATTAGTCATGAAGCGATCATAGGTTGTATGGTTGACTAACATTAAGGACTTGAGGCCTCTTGACAACAAAATACTTATAAAGAAACAATATAATGTGCAAATCTTGCACCAGAGAGCGTCTGTACCTTTTTGATTCTGTAGTGACTAGTGCGGTAGTGCCATTCAAATAATTTCATACTAAAATCAGCTCACCTCTCATATGCGTCCCTTTTCCATTTCTCCAATTTTTCTTTTTGTCGGTTCATTTCTCCGATTTTTTTGTAATTGCAATTTGATTAAACAAGCAGCACTTACAATCAGATGAATCTCAAACACTAATGGAGTAATACAACTAACCACCATAAGATAGATAACTTGCTCTACAATACTCAAAATAAACACAGTTCTAAAATTTGAGCGTGTTAAAATCAAAGTTGAGTAATTAATGAGATAAGACAGATCATACACACCCCTTCTGCAAATTTAAACAATGGAATGGTATATGATACACAATCACAATGACAGTGCATTCATAACTATTCCGGACCAAATCACAATCTAGCCCAACAGCGACACAAAGTGATATCCATGATAAGTATCATGTTAGAAAAAAAAATTCTCAAAATAAATATTATTTTAGTTTTTTAGTATAACAATAATTTCTATTTTCTATTTATACTCTTAATAGTAATTTTTAGAACATCATTGAGTTGTATCATTTCCAAAATTAATTCTCTTGAAAAATGACTTATAAATGTTAAAAAGAAGACAATAGTAAAATTAATTTAGTAAATCATTACACTTTTCTATCTATTTATTAATTTTTGTTAGTATGTATAAAAAATTAAAATAACACTTATTATAAATGTTATTGTGGTGTTGACCAAGTTAGGGATCGAATTGAGAAAGAAAAATAAGAGTGACATCCTAACACATAAGAGACCGAATTGAGAAAGAAAATAAAAGTGATATATTTTACTTTTAAAGCATAATGACATGAATAATTATCATTATCTTCAATGAAGTGACATCCTCTACTTTCGTTTTCGTCTTTCAATTCGGTCTCCAATATATAATATCACAATAACCCATTAAATTATATTTTTCTTGACTCTTAAAGCATACACCAAGATTAGTTAGTAGTTCCTTTAAGATGTCTAAAGATACGTTTGACAACAGTTAAATGAACTTTTTTTTAAGATCTGATTAAAATCAAGCACAAAGACATACATTGAACATAATGTCAACTCTAAATGCAAGCAAGTGTAGGAATGATTATATCGTTCCTTTATATTGAATTTGACAAATTTACTTGAGGATTCATCCAAGTCTAGAACTATAGTTGGATGCATGGGAGCGTTCAAGCTTTGACCTCATCCAACTTGAATTTCCTCAATGGTTCCTTCACATACTTGGCTTGATGAATGTATATGCGTTTTTTGCATTGCTTGATTTGCAATCCTTGAAAGAACTTTAACTCACCCGTTATGCTTATCTAAAATTTTTCTTTCATAAGACTTGCAAAATTTTCTCATAAACAATTGTTAGTTCATGTATATTTGAAAATTCTCTTTTCAAATTCGCCCCATGATCACTTCGAATTAAAGGAATGCATATTCCTTTTTCTTTTTAAAATATGTTATTAACTACTTTGAATGACTCATCCTTAAGAGTTAGGAACATAATCCATGTTCGTCTAGTATAATCATCAATTGTGGTCAGTCCATACCTTTTGCCACCATAAGAAACAATTCTTGTTGTTCCAAAAAGTTAATGTGTAACAACTCTAGTGGTCCAAAAGTATAACAGCATTCTTTAGGGCGAAATAAGTTTTAACTTGTTTTCTTTTTTAACATGTCTCACATAAACTGTCTAATGTATACGACATATCTAGGAGTCCTCTTACGAGGTCATGCTTTTTCAATTTTTAAATTAACTTCATGTGTTGCATATCTCAATTTCTTATGTCACGCCCACTAGTCAATTCTTATGGACACTAGACATGTTATATATTGACTCGTCAGATCAACAAGTTTAATCTTATACAAATTATTTTATCCCTTGGTAGTGAAAAGAGATAAACCATCTTTATTTTGAGTTATACAATAGGTTTTTGCTAAGCAGATTGTGTCTTAATCCTTCAACAAATAAAACATTGCCAATGAACATAAATGAAGAGATGTGTACTTTAACTACTGTTATCCTTCCTTTGTGATATCTTTACCTTGCCTCCTTTCTTCATTTGCATGTCTTAGGAAATAGACTTTTATCTCGTTATGCGATGTGAGCAACCACTGTCTAGATACCATGCCTAAAGTCTTGTTCCTGATATTAAACACATCTATGACAGGAACTATTTAGTGTTTATGTATCTTGATGGACTTGGGTTCTTTTCTACTAGTTTTCAAGTTCTTGGTGTGACACCTTAATTATAATATATTTTATTAATTATTTCTAAATATATTCTTGTTTCATTTAATCAAATTTTCTCAAGGTATAGAATCAGGGGGAGTCATTATGAGTAGTGGAGAACCACAAAGGGGAGTCACAATGCGAATGACGAAGAAAGAGAGTGTAGTGGTAGGAGGGTGTCGAGCGGAAATCCAACAGCAATGGGTGGGTGTCGTCGTTGTAATGGTACAAGGTAGAGAGGGAGTTGAGTCGTCGTGAGAGAATGAGTGAGGGAAGGGTCATCGTTGCATCACCGTTAGCGGTGGACGTGACTTCAACCCCATCTTGGGTACGATGGAATCAGGGCAACGTTCATTAGTATAGAACCGGGTCAATGGATCTGACCCGTGGGGCCTAACCCAACAGTTTCAAAATTTTGGTCTTTAAAAAAATTGTGTGAATGGTAGGCCTAGCCCAATGGTAATTCAAAATAATAATAACTAAAAAAAGAGAGAATAATGGATCTAATCTAGTAACATAATATAAATAAAAAAAAAAGGATGATAATGGGTCTAGCCCAACAACTTTATTTTATTAAAAGAAAAAGGGTAAATTATGGGTTTAATTTATATTTTTTTCTTCTCATAAAAAAAATGACTTAAATATATAAATAGATAATAAAAATAACGATAGGAAATAAAAATTACAAATAATGATAGGAAATAAGAATTACAAATAATTTTAAGGATCCGAGATTAACTAGTGAATAATTATTTATTTATTTAGTAATAATTTTATGTGTGTCAAACTATTTAGTAAATTATGTGATGTTAAATTTTATTAAATTTGATATTGTTATTTGGTTTAATTGTTTATTTTTATATGAATTTTGATTTGAGATTTATATCGACATAGTTAGGTTTTTCATGTTCTATTATGTTGTATTTCATTTATGTATGGTTATTTTAGTTTAAATTGATTGTGGTGTTAAATATTTTGTATGGTGAAATTATTTGTGTGGGTTGAGAGATTAATTTTGTAAGACATGTTGCATCGTAATATTTAATTCCTTACACTTTAATGATGTAGTATTTTTTCGAGAACTATGGAAAATTTATGACATTATAACTATAGTAATTGAGAGGTGTTATATATTACAAGTCTTATTGACGGCTTATAATTTTTATTCCTAAATAGTAGTTTGGTTTTGTTCTTTACACACCATAAATCTACTATTAATGAGATAAGACACTTATTATAAGAGTAACTTTAAAATATTTTTAAATATATTTATATTAATAGTATCATGTTATAACGGTATAATAACATTTAATTTTATTAGAGTCATCACTTGTGTTAGTGGAAGGGATCATTGGAGAAAGAATATCAAAATTATTATTTTGAAGGTATGTAATTTATATTTATTAAAATTTAATAGTTAATTTACAAAGTTTGTAATGTAATCTAACTATGAATCTTATCAATATAATTTAATGAATAAGTTGATTTATTTAAATTTGACTATTATGTCATGTATTAAATGAAGATCATTATTATTGTCACTATTATGGATTATCGGCTTTAAGTAATGTATATATATAATAAAATATTTATATAATTATTAAAAATATAAGATATTTATAACATAATTAAATATTAATATCTTTTAAATATTTAAAGTGTTGAAAGATGTTTAGCAATTAAAAAGTGATGATATTAAGATTATTTAAATAGGATTAGCAATATATCTAAAGAGAAATTTTATAATACTGAAGTAACGAAGAGATCATTTAAAATGGACAAGATTATGTACATGTAATAAAAGCTATTATATCTTAATGAATTTTATAGTTGTTTTGTAGAAGTAAATTATTTTATTAATGATTATTATGATGTTGCGTTTTTTTTTTTTGAAATTGAAATTAAAAAAGTATTTTAAATTATTATAATTAGATTTCATTTTACTCAATTATATTTTTAGATTATTATAAATTAAAATTTGGTTATAGAATGTGTTGAGTGAATGATTTATTGCAGTTGATTGAATTTAATAGATTCTTTATTATTATGATTATTTAACAACCAAAATAAATATTTTAAAAATTACTTTTTACATTAATTATAATCTAAATCAATGTAAAAATTGATTTTTTAAAAATTTTTGAACCCTCTCCACGTATTTTTTCATAAAATTATTCTAATAGAACTTAAGATTTAATTAATTATCAGGAAATATACACAATATATAAATTATTATTATGTTCAATATTATAATTTATAATAAATCTAAAATATTTCATATTCTCCAACTTTATAATATTAACGATATCATACTTAATATTATTACCGAGTTAATTTCCTGAGATCTAGTATTATTCTCGATCCCGTGATAAGAAATATTAATATTATGTATTATAGTTGGCCGCAAACCATGAATTGCACAATGTTGGAGACTATCACGTCAAAATCCATTGGATTCTCCACCATTTGCGATAGCCATTGCTTCTTCCTCGTTTAACGTCTTCCTCCTTCAACTCATAATGCTTCTCCACTGCTCTTTGCTTACGAATTAAGGTTCACGGTCATGAAAAAGAATAAATTTAGAATTTGTTATGGTCAATAATAAATTTGTAAAATAATAAAATAAGTCTTAATGTTTCACTGCTCTTTATGATTTAATTATTTGCAATCTCCTACGGCTGTAATATTTACGTAATATAATCGTTGAATTAATTAAAACTTTAATTTAATTATATAATTAAAAAGCATAAAACTGAGATCAATTTTATAACTAAATCATAATTAAAAGTTAATAAACAGATATTATAATTATAGTAATGAAATAATTTAAATTAAATTTTTATAATAAATAATAAAAAAAATTAAAATTTTTTAATTTATAAATAATTAAGAAAATAATTTAACTTTTCAAAATACTCTAATGAAATATAACTTAACCTTTTCTTCTATTTTTAAAATTCCTTATTAATTTGGTTTATGAAAATTTAGATAATTTTTTCACGTTAAAATATAATTCACGAGTAACAAGACATTTTCATTCAACTTATTTAGTCAAACAAACTAAATTTATCATCCATCTGAACTAATCATATAAATTAATAGAAATCCAACACTGATTATTATTACAGCCCTATACATCAGAGTAACAAAGAGGGAAAAGATTTCACAACTCACTCTTCTATATGTTGGTTGTAACTAAGACACCGTGAGAATACATCTACATCAATAACTAAGACACTCCTTTTTGTTGTGAAAAATTTCTTGGTAGAAGGAATCCATTAAGCATAAACTAATTTCATATCTAAACTCTCCTAATTATAAAAACATTTAAACTTAATACTATTCATTATTTTCAAATTAGAAAAATGTTGCAATATTCATGAAGATAGCCACAATAGTTGTATTTAAATCCATTTTCAGAAATGATATCGATAAGGATTGTCTGAAAATTCTTTGAGCTCAATATCGGGTGAATTTTCTTGCAAAACTAATTCAAAATCACAACAAATTTAAACAATGCACATAAGGTTAATTTTTAAAATATTAAATGAAGTAGTAAAATAGCAAATCATTAATTATTTCAAAGCTTATTATGTATACTTTGTATAAGGTTTATGTATGCACCACCTTTGTATCATGTTTAGATACTAGGCCAAGGTGATTCTGTTAATAATATATAAGTTAAAATAATGTTGTGTAACAACGTTTAGAAAATACTACATAAATATTTAGAGTCCGTAAAAAGAAATAAAATTAAAACATTTAAATTAAAATAGAATAAAACTCGTGTAAATATTTTAAAAATTCCCTTTTCTTTCTCTTACTTTCTTGCCTACCAAACTCAGCCTAAATGTTTAAAATGAGTTTTGCAAAAGCTTTAATGTAAAAAAAAAAAAAAAAAAAAGTTGAAAAAGCTTTAAATAAAAAATAAATGGAGAGAGATTTCTTAAAAATATATATTTTTACTAAAAGTTTCCAAATCATATACCAAGCGCTCAGCAAACTGCATGCTTGTTTTGTGTATAAATACAGAAAATCATTGTAACAAAAAACACATTTAAGAAAGAAAATCTCAATCAACTTGAAGAAAAAAGGAAGTATTTAATTATTATCCTGCTGCAGTTACCAAGAAATTAGAGTTTTGTTCAAACTGGAAAATGCGCAAGTCAATATTTCTCATCTTTGAGAAGTTACTTACATAATCCACTCCCTACAGTTTCTAAGAATCTGACTCTACGAGCAAACAAAGAAAAAAAAAACTCCTATCTTTCATTCTTCTCAGCAAACGGGTCAAGTCAAGAGGGGCAGACCCAGAAGCAGGCCAAGCTGAATTGCACCAAAAACTAGCTTTCAATTGGTTAGCAGAACAGAAAATTAGCTAGTTGACAATTTCAGCAATTCAATAAAGCTGACGAGGCCATATGAAGAACCCCGGAATTGGTGGCGGTGGTGGGAGGGTTGAAATTGAGGTTGGGTTGGCCGCAGTTGCTGAAGACTCTGATGTGCTGCTACTTCCAGCGTTGGTAGGATGAAAATGGTGGAACATGTTGTGGGGGTAACGTGAATTTGCAGAGTCATAGGGTATAGCAGCAACTGGCTGAAAGGCTGAGAAATTGATACTGCTACGCATGTTTGTGGACTGAGGTTGTTGAGTGCTAGTAGTAGGAGCTTTGTTCTCAGTTTCTGGGGAAAGCTTCAAGCGCTTTGTTGCACCACCAACTGGAAGAGTGTTATTCAATATAGATTTGACATCATATCTGCTCATCTCAAAATTTGTTACCGCGCCTGCGCCTCTAAACTTTATGGCTGCAATATCATATGCCTCTGCTGCCTCCTCTTCAGTTGCTATAACAATGCAAGAACCGTAAATATTAAACTTCAAAACATCAAAAAATTAAACATTCTATATCGTGTAAAAAAGATTATTTCAACTTTCAAGTCATGTATGCATAGCAATGTTCTGAGATTGTTAACACTGCACTGGTCTACTGTGAAAATTTTGAGGACTAATGTTTTAATCCATATATTTACCAGAGTTGATTATAGAGAAAATTACAGTAACAATCCTTGAGGCTTCATGGAGTTGCACAAACACTACCTTCACTTGCAGGAATGGTTAATATAAAATTTGAGGAAGTACTAGTGGAGTGTTTTCAAATACATAAGGGAGTATTAATGTAATGTTTTCTAACTCAAAGTTTGTTAGTGTAAGAAAATCAATAGGTAGGGGAAATTTGTGTAATTATGTAAAGTCCTTGGAAGTATTGATGTAATTTGCCCAATTTACTATTGTGTCACAGTCTGATTTTGACATTTACTATATGACATTAAATTTTACCATAATCAAATGATGCTATATAATAGTATGATAGCAGCACAGATGCTAAAAACTTACTAAATGTTCCAAGGTACAGATCTTTGTTACCCGCAACTCGACCGATTCTTGCTTGCCACCTACCCTGTTGATGATGCCTGAAGGATCCAAGAGTGTAAATCATAATAGAAACAAGGAACATAAATTTCACGGTAGCACATCAATAGTAAGTTAAATTATTTTAAATTAAATCAAAAACCTTGTAACACCCCTGTAAGCAGAAGCTCCCCTTGAAAAACCACTACTTTTCCTGCAAAAATGACAAGTACAGATGTAGTTAATGCATTCATGTATGGTGCTAAATATGTATACTTGGCCAGCACAAGCAAACCTTCGCAGCGATGCAATAAATTCTTGCTTTCCAGCATGTTTCATCTCCTCTATTTCCTTTGTATAATTGGAAACCTGAGACATTAAAAGAAAATAAATATGCCAAGTGATAAGCTCCAATATTCAATTCCTTTACTACATTTCTAGTGTCTCAAACATAAATCAATATAAAAGTAATAAAACAACCACTTCAAAGATCATTTGAACTTAACCCCCATGGATTCTAATCCATTAAACAGAGTGTTTGAGGTTCACGCAAATAAATCATTGCCATGAGGTCCATGCTATACTTGAGCACTTTAGCCTCCACTTTTTTCTTTGAGAACCAAGTTAAAAATGTATCTATGACACCAAGGGGTAATCAAGTTTCATTTTATCTAGTATCAAGAAAAGCTATACACGTAGGATTTCATGCAAGCACATGCAACGAATGAAAATCTGAACAGAATATAAAAGTGACTATTACAGGAAAGTTAGTGGTGGCTGCTGGTCCCCAGTACTTTAGAGCTGCTAAATCATAAGCTCTTGCAGCCTTTTCTTCCTTGTCATATCCACCTGACAATACTCACTACAATTAATCATCTATGGAATCAAACAGTACCAAGTTTATTAAAAAGAGTTAGTAAACAAACAAAATTAAAATTAAGTAGCAACATTTCTTACCCAAGTACACTGTATGAACAGTCAAGAGGACCGATGATGGCCATGAAGTACACAATGCCACATTCCATGCAAAGGAAAAGCCAAGAAAAATCAAATTTCACCTTATAGGGTGGTCAAAATATTCTGATAAAAACTATTTTTCTAAGCTAAAAATGTAAACGACCAAAGTAAAAGTGATCAAATGCATGCAATGGTGCAGCACAGAAGCTACTTTAATTTTTTTACTCTCTTTTTGCTCTCTTCCTTTCATTCTCATACCAGCCAAAAGACATCCACATGCCAGTCTTTTCTAATAGTAGACAAACAATGAAGGACCCATTAAAGTTTAATTGCACCAAAAAAGTTAAAATAACCAATCGATAGTGAATTTTCAAAATGTTGACTTAGCAAAGGCTTAATAAAAACAGGCTAAAAAGAAATGTCAATTTGCCTAATCTAATTAGGAAGACAAAATGCCTATTCTTTCCCTTTTCTTACAAAAGTATTATTATTAATATTATTATTTCGATAAGAGCTGTATGAATAATTTGTGACAGCAACAATATCCAAGGAACTGTTAAATCCCGTGAGTTTGTTTCAGAACCAAGATGACATTATTATTTGGGGGCCAGACACACTGAAAAACCTTTCAGCCAACAGTGGAATACCCCACATTTATGTAAGTGCAAATTTCAACATGGAGTGAGAAAATCATGTTGTGGTCAAACCCAGCTTTCCTGGCGTATATAAAGCAAAAGCAAAAGTTAAAGCCAGATTCAGAATGCATACACTGCGATGGGCCTTATATAATTATATAACGCCATTTTAATGTAAATATGTAATTTAAATTAACTTAAACATATATTTTCAAAGATAATTTTACAAAATATATTTTTATCAAGTGGTAAACAAAACAGTAACAAGTCTAAAAGTAACTTATGAATGCAGAACAAAACCCGAAATCAGGTACGGAAGAGGGGAGAGATTAAACACAAAAAAAAAAATGGCGGCACATTGGATCAAATCAACTGAAACAAATTGCAGACCCCACTCATACACACAGTGACAAAACGGCGGCACATCTGATCATAATAAATCATGCTTTGTTTTGAACAGAAAAAACAAATTATTATGCAAAAAAAAAAAAAATTACATTGTTTCGGACAGAAAAAAAAATTACCATAAAAGAAATCACAATTTTCAAAGTTTTTTCTTTTGGTTTCAAATTACTCAAAAATAGAAAAAAAAAATTATATATTTTGATGAACTACATCGTTAAAAAATTATTTTTTTTACTTTATTCAATTTAGATATTCTTTTTCTTAAATGAGCCATATTGTGAAAAAATGAGATTCCAAGGTAACAAGATGAAACCGTAATCAATTTTAATATAGTATGCATTAAATAGTGCATTAATTGAACTGCACTTTGAAACGCATGCAACCTTCTTTTCAAGATAACACGGGGTGTCCCTATTCATTTTAATATATTATTTATTACTCCTCATTTTCTTATTTTCAAAGTTCAAAATAACATCTAGAATAAATAAAATAAAAAACAATTGAAAATAGTCCACACAGGTAGAGAGGAGAACCTTGACGCCCTTTCCTAGCCTGACCCTCTCTTCTACAGCTGTTATCCCATAGATGCGCTTCATATCTACCCGTCCATCGGTGCCTGCAGTCAACAAAACCCCCCAAAACACAAAACAAAACAAAACATACTAATATTAATATTAATAATAAGAAAAGTTTTTGATAACTCCCCAAATTCATCACATCCTTGACCATAATAATGACAACCTAACCACAACCTTAGCAATTACCGTACTTCCCAGGGTGAACAAAACATTTCACTAACTAAACACTTAATAATAATTAAAATAATAATAATAACAATAATAGCAATAATAATAATTTACTACTCAAAAAAAAACATTAAGGGTTGATCATGGTGCTTCTTCTTCCACTACCTAGTAACTCCTCTGTATACTGAAGTTCGCTGGCCAAAGCCATGAGCAACTCTCTTCGGGGTATCAAGTTCCACCGCAGCAACAATGGGCTTATCATTAGAACCGTGCGCCACGTCACACAGAGACAAAGTTCCGTTGCAAGACTCGCCACCCAACACCGTGGGTGCAACACGAGTCTTGTCTGATGCTGAGTCATCCAACTCGGAGCCCGAGTTGGTCCCAGAGAAAGCTTGAAACCCAGGAATCGCGTTCAGATCTTGCAGGTCACTGAAGTAAACAGAAGCAGAACCATGTTCATAAACTTGAGTCAGCGAAGAATCCTCTTTCTGCGTCGTCTCCGTTTGGTTCTCAAAAAAATCCTCCATTTTTGGCACCACAAGTTGTTGTTGCTGGTTCTCACTCTGTGAATCCATCAAGCCCTTCGAGTTTGCCCACCCTACAATTATCACAAACAAAAAAGTAAAATTTAGTATCATATATACAATTCTCTATGGAAAATATTAGAACTAAGTATAAGGCTACTACTTGGTCGATTAGATTATGGATTTGTAAGTGAGAAATGAAATTGGAGGTTGTGATATATAAATAGGAGGGGTTAGAGTGTTACTTCACGTGGGTGAGTGAGTGAGGTTATGAATAACAGTGCCAAAAGGGTAACTAGTATGAGTGAAAGTATTATATGAGAAATGGCGTTACCGTTGTTGCTGGCATAAAAGTTATCGAAGAAGCAGTGAGAGGAAGTGTTGTTGTTGTTGTCGTATGGACCAAAGGGTGAGTCTGGGGATCTCAGTGATTCCATGGAAGTCAACGAAAACGTAAGCCAATTTGTGGTGGCACCAGCCATGGTATAGACTTGAACCAGATCAACAAGAGAAAAACGCCAGTTTCCAAAACGGGTTTTCCGCGCAAACAAACAAACAGAGATGAAGGAGGACCCGAAACTGAAATCACCTCTCTCGAGAGAGTCTCTGCTTAAGGCGTTACTCTGAGTAAGAGATACTTACTACTTCAGCCCCACCATGCGGCTGTTATTATTATGGTTAATATTATTTATAAAATTTAAAAAAAGAAAGAGAAAATAACGCGTTTTGAGTTAGAAAAATTGGGTCAGGAATGCATGCAATGCAAGATCAGTTTCTTGGAGAGAGAAAGTTTGGAAAAAATAATAAATGTAAAAAATAAAAAAGCGTGGAAGTGAAGATAAGTTGAGCGAGAGGAGCAAGGTGTTGAGTTACAACGGGTGGGTTCAGCGGTTTCAGTTGCCAACCGGCATAAAATGAGACCCATGAGCGATTAAGTTTTGGTATTTTTCACATAAAATAGAAAAATAAAGACAGTCTAAACAAATATAAAATATTAATTAAATTGATTTAATTTTAAAAGAAAGGACGTGAATAAGTTGCTTTTCAATTCTAAATTTAATTGAACTAAAAAAGTTTTACATACTTATCAAGTTAACTCTTTCACTCTCTAAACAAAACGTTTCTTTTTTAAAAATTTGAATTAATATTTTTATTAGTTTTCCTTTTATTTTCATTCTGAACAGAAGAAAAAACTGTCTCAAAGGAAAGAAGGTTGCGAAAGATGCGGGCTGGCAGAAAATTGAAGAATTTGGCAGGGTTCCTATTTAATTTACCAAAATGGCCTTACTCTATTTTCTGATTAAAAAAATATATTAATGAGAGATAATAATTTAATTTTAGTCACACACATGTCTTCCATGCAGGTTCGACTCTGTGCTTACACTCTTTCAGTAACGTCCGGATTGGTTGAATACTTGAATGCGTTTTGGACCATGATGATACTACTAGTAACGTTAAATGTCTATTTTCTTATTTTCATGTTTCGATATATAATATTTAAAAAAATTTAATTTCTTATTTTATTTATATATCATCTTGACTGTTTATTATTGTTATGCGTTGTTAATGTTCATTAAGCCTTTAGTTTGATATGTTATAATTTTTAAATAAATTGCATTTAAGTATGTTAAGTCTGAAAAAATAATTACAATAATCATGTAAAATGGTTAATAATTAGTTTAAAATATGAGTATTGGTTTAATACTTAAATCAAATTAATTAAATAATTGAATTGAATTAAATTCGCATTTAATAAAATCAGTGGCTGTATGAATTTTTATTAGTAAGTTGTATATCTAATTAAGTGACATGTTAAATAAGAATCAATTTTTCTTTTTAAGTATCTCACTTTATGTTTAAGTATTAAATTGATATCGATATTGTAAGGAAATACTTCTGTTATTAATTTCATGTGATTATGGTGGCATTTTTTTAAAAAAAATTTAATGTACCTAAATGATTTTACAAAAACATAATGTCTCAAAATAAAATAACTTAAAATCATTCTATATTAATGTGAAATGTAACAACCATTTCCCATCTATTAAACAAGTGCACAAGAGAAACATTAAATAGAATTATAATATTTATTATTCAAGAATAATTTTAAAAAGACTGATGATCAATGTAAGAATTTCACAATATATACATATTTATATAACAAAACAACGTATAAGAATGGTTTCTCAATTTTGAAAATATATTCACTACAAGATATAAGTTTTCTTAAATAAATAGTTACAAAATATTCTTTTATATCCAAATAAAAAAATCGAACTTGTCAATCTCATTCTCATATTATTTAATGTAAAATAACATCTTGTTTCATGCAATTAATATAATGAATTACTTTAAAGTTTAAAATAATTAATTTTTAATTAATACTTATATTTTTAATTTCTAGAAATCATAATGAAATATCAATAAATAGAAGTGTTATAAGAAATCGTTACAAATTCTTTATATTTAAATTTTAAATAATTATATATTATAAATATTATTTATTTTGTTAATTTAAAGTCTCATGTGAGTATTAAAAAAAGAGGAGTGAAACACTTACATAATAGAGTAATAAATTTTATTTACTTGCACTATATCTTTAAATCTATTTATGAAAGGAATATTTAGATTTTGCGTGGTGTGTGTCAAACACTACGGTGGATGGTTTATAATTTTTCTGTTAAAAAATTATATGTGACGAGAGTTTGTAATTTTTCAGTTTAAAAATTGTATGTGAAGAGTGTTTGTAATTTTTCCGTTCAAAAATTATAAGTAGTGAATTTTGTCTTAGTGGGACCATGAAGTAGGTCTTAAGACACTGAACCACGTTAATTTTCTTGTATGTTCTTTCTCTCTCCCCAATATTTTCCTAGTAGAGAACCCAACAATGATATCAGAACTAATTACTCAACTTTGTGAGAGATGAATTCAAGTGAAAGTCAGGTGGACCTATATAGAGGGATCCTTGTGTTGAAAGCTTTCCACTACGAGGGAAAAAATATAGTAGTCCTTTGTTTGAAGAGAGGATTGTTGGGATACAATCAAAGTCCTACATTAGAAAAATATGTTATAAGGGAAGATCACTCTAGAAGTCAGAAGTTTCTGCTACAAGGAGGATAGTTGTAGAAGAGTTTTGCTAGTCAGTCTGATGCAAGGATCGTTGCAGGGGATTGCTATTCAATTTTGAATTAAGGGGAGATTTGTTGTATATTTTGCTAATTCAAAGTCTCACATTGGTGAACATTAGAAAGAGAGAGGAGTGAAATACCTACATAAGAGAGAGTGATAGGTTTTATTCACATGCACTACATCCTTGAATCTATAAAAAGAATGGTTAGATTTTAGGTAGTGTGTGTCAAATACTTTGTGTAGGGTTTATAATTTTTCCGTTTAAAAATTATGTGGTAAGGGTTTGTAATTTTTCCATTCAAAAATTATATGTCGCGAAAGTTTGTAATTTTTTCATTAAAAATTATATATAGAAAGAGTTTGTAATTTTTCTGTTAAAAAATTATAAGTGGTGAATTTTGTTCCATTGAAACCGTGGAATAGGTTTTAAGGCACCGAGTCACGTTTATATTCTGGTGTGTTCTTTATTTTTTTCCATATATTTTTTTGGTTGAGAACCCAACAATAAAAACAACTTATTTCACCAAAAGTGTAAATGACGTATCCTTAATCAAGTTTCTAACGTAACTTTATATCTTTTTCAAGTGTAAAACAACATTATACAATTATTTAATTTAATGAGAAACATCACATTTAGTGTAAAAAAATTATATGTAATAATAAAAACATGAGTTTAGCCACCTATTATAAGAACGACTAAAATATAGAATAATGACTCAAAAATAATAGATCTAAAAGACCTAAATCTAACTTGGTTTAACTCCTTTACAAAGTTTTCTCCTCTTTGTTCCATTCCCATACATCAACTATCACCATCACAACATACTTACTTTGTTGTTGCATACATTCCCCATCATATGTTATGAATATCGGGTGAGTTTTCCCTACATCAAAATAGATACTAACATTGAGTCTAGAACCTATCAAGCAAGCATTATCTTATCGGTTACACATCAATAAGATACCCTACATCCATACTAAGAACACTTAAAGTTCATTTAGGCCCATGCCTCAAACTTCCTTCACAAGGTTTTTCACTTCAATTGTTGGGTGACATTTGAGGTAACGACATCCAGCTAGTATGAACCTGAGCATTCCATCAAATCTGAAAAATACTTGACTTGTTAGGAATGCTAAGTCAATTTCATGAATCCTCTAGCCAGATGAAGACATCAAAACCCAATTCATAATATGGATAGACCTATGACTAAGGACAAACTTAGAAAAACTCAAGAGACATTACAAGACAAAATGAATCATGTACTGAAGACTGAATTATTAGAAACATAGGATATTTACATATATAAAGGTTAGGAGACCCAACTACAAGATTTAACCTTTTGCTATTTCTTTAAATTATAAAATTGATTTTATCTTATAGAAAATATTATTAAAAATATACAAATTTGAGTGAAAATAATGAAAATGACAAGGCCAAGCACAACCTTCAAATTCTTTTTTGGTTTCAATTATTGGAGAAAGACAAGGTCAAACACAAGCTTTTCCATATAACTTATGTATTGTCCTAATTTTATTAATAATAAATAATAATAATAATAATTAATTATGTAATATTTTAATTTTAATAAAAATAATAATGATAATAATAAAATTGAATTACGTAACAATAATAATAAATGAGTGTAACTTCTTGTGAGTAGGACGGGAGTGAATAACTTTCTGTATCACACTTCACAAAAATTTATTTATCTTTTCCTATTTTTTTTCCTTTATCCTTTATATCTCTCATGTTGGCAAATTTCTAAAAAAAACAGACTAAAATTCCTGACAAGAAGAGAGATTGGGATTACTTTGAATTCAAGTTACGATAGTTTCCATTTTAAAATTAAATAACAAATTGTTTATGCTTATTTGGTTTGAGAATTTTCCTTGGCTCGGCGGTCCATTTTCTTCCTCGTGGCTTGGTTTGAGAATACCTTTGCACTCATTCTCGTTATTGGTTTGGTAGTTTATTGATTTTCTCTTTACTTTCACAGTTGTAAGTCTTTATTGATATGTTGGGTGGGATTTGTTTTGCTGTTGCTGGGATGTTGTCGTCTATGTGGATTTTGGGTGTCGGTACTTCGGTGGCGAGGGTCTTCATTGAGACCATGGGGGGAATTGTTGGATGTGCGACGGATGGTGCAGTCTTCCTAAGCCTGAATCTCTAAACCTTCATAATGCAAGTATGCCACTATTCATTGCGTAGAAGAAAACTGAACCCAAATAATATAACAATAGACCAAATAGCCTACATAGCCTATAATATAGGTTGGATTAGCGTGCTGCTTCGGATTTGTCTTGGGTTACACGTTTCAGTCTTTTATATATATATATATATATATATATATATATATTGAGAGATTAATTTTGTGGAGGTGAATTGCTGATGTTTATGATAATCAGTTATAAATGTTATTGATGAATGTCTGTTATTGAAAATAAGTAGTGAGGTTGTTCTGAATAGAATGTTTGTAAAGTATGAGAGAGATATTATTATGAATGTTAAGCGTAATGAAAATATTTTGAAAGGTGAGAATGTTTTGAACTAGTATTATTAATCTTTGATGAGTCAATGTAATGATCTATAACTTGAAGAACTTGGAGGGTATTTGCGGTGTGGAGAGTTTCCATTCTACTATACCCAATCACTATGAGTGAAAAGTAACTCCCGTTGCAATAATGATTGTCTTGACCGCAACTTGTAATTATCTAAAGTAAGAGTGTCAGAGGTGACATATACTCTTAGACATCACTCAATTATTTAATGTTACCACATGACGTGAGAGTGATTTGTATACTGTGTTACCTAATTAATTGTGATTAATTGTAAATTGAGTTTCTTTTTCATGCCTTCCTTAAATATGTTGGATGTACTGTTATTGCAGTTCTTATTATCATTATTAAATTGTAAACTAACCTAATGGTTATGTCTATGGTTGACACATAATGGTGCAGAGACCGTAGCCCAGGAAAAAAAGAATGACGTGACATGATGTTCTTCTCCTTTTCTCATGTTTAAGCGATTATCTCATTTAATTGACAATTATTTCTTTTAATTATATTATGCTTTCCTTTCGTCTTTCTTTTCCTTTTTGTTTGATAATTCTCTCATAATTATTATTTATTTGGTTTATAAGTTATTTTAATTTATCATTATAATTGTGTTTTGATGCATTTTAATAAAAAATTAATTTTTGGTAAAAGAGAATTTCTCTAAGTTTTAGAAGTGAATTTCTTATAATCTTATTAATAATTGTGAAGATCATATTTACAATTCTTCGTTAGGTTTCTTAGAATTTCCATGGTGCCAACTATTTCTATCTCTTTAATTTTTTTTCTACCATTCTTAAAACTTCAAGTTCCTTTTTGGGTTTCAAATCATTGGAGAAAAATGAGGGCAAACACAGGCTTCTCCACGCAGCTTGTATCGTAGAAACAATAGAAGAGTGGTTGAAATCGGGGCCTGACATATATATCATCAAAACACTTGATGGTGAAACACAAAGTACTTACCCCAAATCATACCCTCTGTTCCCTAACTAAGGACTGCCAAAGCAAGAGATTAACAAAAGTTGCACATTAATGAAACCATACTCTACCTCTTACACAACAGGAAATTTTTTGCGACATTTACATTTTAATTTTTTTAATACAAAAATAGACATCTAAATTAGCACTACTGTTTTTCTTTAATCAATATGTACTTGCAAATATCAGTTGACACAAATTATTAAAGATTTCGTTCAACTCTAATAATTTGTAAGGGTGAGTTTAAATTTCCTCTAGTAACTTAACTGTTTGGTTATTTTTAATGCTTAAGAGACTAATTGAGAAGTTGTAACAATATATAGTTTGGCCTTGTACAATAATCTACGAGGTGGGTTTTACTTGTAGTTCTAATATGTGATTGGCGATGTCTAATAATATTAATGATGTTTTTTTTGTTATATCAATATTGCTTAAGGTTGTGTTTGGATGAGAAATTTGAAAATTTTGAGAAAATTTAAATATCTAGTATTTTAATTGTTCTTGATTTAAATTCATTTTATTTTATATTTATTTTGTTTGGATGAATCAATTTAATTTTCTATATTTTAATTTTCTTATTTGGATAAAGTAATTTAATTTTTAAGAAATTTAAATTTTTATTTTTAAATATTTATTTAAAAATTAAATTTTAATATTGAATAAAAAAATATTAATCATTTTTAAATTCCACAATTTTATTCAAGGAGAAGTGAGAGAAGTGAGAAGAATAGGAAAGGAATTGAAATATATCAGTTTTACATAAAATTTTAAATTTCCAATTTTACTCAATTAAAATTCCTTCTCAAAATGACACTATTTTAAATTTTTTTAAAATATTTTATTCAAACAAGTTAATTAATTTGACAGTAATTCATGAATTACTCCACCAAATTAATTCATCCAAACACACTTTTGTATTACTTCACTTTTGTGATACTTCTTTGATTTTCTTTTTTACCCTTTTCACAGATGAAACAAACACATAAACACAAGAAATGACAACTCTTAAGTGTGGCATTTCTTTGCATGATAAAAAAAGTGCCATTTCCATCTCTTTTTTTTTTGCTTTGATGAACCAATGCACATCCTCATAAACTCTTTATTTGCGTGTCATATGAAGGTTGAGCCTTAGGCTACAAGTATAATTTTGTACATTGTTTTCAATTGAGTAAAACCCCATATATCAAACTGAAACTACAAAAATTGAGCCATTAATTGATAAAAAGAAGGGACAAGTACAACCATTTTGTTTTGTCTTTAGTTCAGAAATTCACCTATGTGAAGCACCTGTATAAATCATATTCATAATCAGTGCTAAACTATTTCCTATTTTGTCTAGCTGTAAATAAATACAAGTATATATATATGTTTATTCTTCAGGAGCTGCAATAACTTCGAAGCTTCAATGATCAGACATGAATGTTACCATGAGTCCATGATCCGATACTACAAAATGTACGATTATTGTCAGGTAAAAAAATATAAAATCCATAAGAACTATGATTTTGACTTAGTAATCAAACATAGCCTGATAATCAGACTCCCAACCATTTTGCCCAACAGAAACACCTAGAAATTTTCCTTGGCAAAGAATATGGTGATGGATGCGAAGGATCAGTTTCAATATCTTCAGGTCGAAGGATCAGTTTCAATATCTTCAGGTCGTGACCATATATACACCCCTCGTTCTTGTTTACTTCCTGGGACAGTGTTGTCCAGTACAAATGCCACTAACAGTGTAACCACCATGTTTAAGGACATAAGTGCATTGATTGCAAAATCAAGCTGAAACATTTTGAGGGTAAATAAAAATGAGACGTTAGCTCACTGACCCAAAATAAAGTAGCTAGCAGTTTTAGTTGCTAAATATTTGAAGACATACTCAGAATATTTGATATGTTTTGGATGGTGATTCTGTGATATTACTATGGTTTTAAATTTCAGTATTTCAGTCTGCAATCAAAGTTTAGTACACTCATATTGGTACATATATGCAGCTACAAAATCGAGAATTTTAAAGTCTCTGTAGCTGCCTCTTGACTGCAATTGCAGGTTGCAGCTTCATTTGTAGGTCAAATTTTTTTAAAAACATAACTTTAGCACAGTTCCTTAGATGTTGTTCCTAATCAGGATTTGAAATTCAATTTTGCAATCTATGTTTACGTAAATTTTTATCACGCAAGTTACCGTGATGACACTCTATTTCTAAGTGGCAAACAATACCCGAAGTACTTAAAAAACTGCATATAGGTTTTGCTTTTTTTTTGTTGACCACAATGCAACCACAACCACAAACTAAACCTTGGATATCTTATCTTTTAATTAAGAGAAATCAGCACAGATGTCAGGAGAAGATTGCTAATTAATCAAAATTTGATGATTGGCATGCTCATATATAACCTATGAAAAATATTCCTTCATATACTATTTCATTTGTTAGTAAAGGCAAGGGTGTCTGCATTGAGAGAGTGCTTACTTGTTTAATACCAGAATGGAATGGTCCACTTGATGCAGCCCCATAAGGTACCAGGTAAGCTGGAAGTATTAGACTTGATTGAGGATTGTATTGTTGAAAATAAGCAGGGATGGACAGACCAAGGAACAATGAAACACCAACTATTGTCATGTTCCTGAAGTTGGCAGATTGATCATACTGTATGGTTGAAAGGCCCAGAGCTGCTATAAGAGCCCAAATGAAACATAGAACAGAAGAAGCCAAAGCCTGTGGAATTGAAGCAAGAAGAGCACCCACTTTTCCTACAAATAAAAGGGCATCATTTGGACCATAGGGGCAAAATGAAAAGGCTTTTTTAATAATTTTGATATCAAATTATGATTTATGTCATTAAGTTCTGTGACTTTACCCATAAAAGAAAAGAGAATCATGAAAGCTGCTCCAAGTTCCACCACCCTCCGACTTGCCACCTTTGTTGTGTCTATTGTGTGAACATTTTCTGCCAAGGTTGTTGAGCCAGTTCCTGAACCCCAAAGACCAGCCAATATACTACAGAAACCCTCTAATGCAATTCCTCGGCTCACAACTCCCGGAGTTGGAGGCCTCAAATTGACTCGCAAAGATGCAGCATGATAAGTTCCAATCTGGAAAAAGAACATGTCATGTACTTGGTTACATTTTTAGTTTCTTCTCTTGATCGTGGTTGATCCTTGCTTTCTACATAAAATTTAATCCTCCTAAGGTTTAAAAAGTGTTTGATGATAACCCTAGATGATAACCCTTTGATGATCCTCCTAAGGTTTAAAAAGGTTTAAAATTTAATCCTCCTAAGGACTTTGATGATAACCCTTGAATAGTACGTACTAGCAACACATTCCTTCTAACATACCTCTTAGTATGACTTATACGGTCCTGTGATTTTTAATTAGTTTCAAACCAATAATAAAGACTGTAATACTAGCATTATGCCAAGCAGATGATATTTTTGCATTTGCAAACATTAAATTAATGTACTTACTGAATCCACAGAGGCCACAAGTGACACTACTGCCATGATTATGCAAGTTCTAAAATGGAAAATAGGGAAACCCCACTGTAAAGGGTACGGAATTCTGAACCATGCTGAAGTTAACAATGCGTTGGATATATCAGTTCTGCAATGTTGCATGGTATAAGCATGCTTTCTGCATGCATCAGTCAGAATGTTTGAACTTGGGATTTTGGGATTGCATCCTTTGAAGTTATATGCTCCCCCAGCTGTTAAAAATGATGCATATATCCAAGTTAATGTAACACTCAAGGGAACCTGCAAATATTCAAAAGTTTGTCAACAAAAAATGTTAGTACATCCAACTTAATCAAGGAAAACTTAGTATTCTATCTAATTGGTACAAACGATTGTGAAATATATAATCAATGTTCCAACTAATCTTTCCTGTAATCAGAGGTGACCAAGGAATGTCAATCAGAGTGTGCATAATTTTAATTTCCTCAAAACAAATCTGGATTCTCTGAAGATTCCTGAATATTTTAAACTTTAATGTGGCTTTTTTTCTTATGTTTTCAGGGTTTGTTGAAAATACTTACAGCATAAATTCGAAACGTGTGGTGTCCAAAGATAGATATTCCTCGGAGATGCTTCAAAAAGAAATAAAACAACTATGAGTTTCGAAAAACAACTGATACCGTGTAATTTAAAGGACAAAAGCCAATAATTTTTTAAAAAGAGACAAACAGAGACAGCCTTTTTAGTATGACAAGAATCAACTTCACAGGCACTGCAAAGACTTTTCATTCATCTGATTATCCTATACCAGTGCTGCTTGAAATGCTTCTTAGGTCATGACTCACCAGTGTGAATATCAGAACTAATGCTATCTGTGGAATGCTAATTTCAATGCAAGTCCCAGCTTGTGGAAAGCCATAGCTGAAGAAAGCTAAACCTACAGCAGCAACAGTTGGAGCCACCACAATTGGGTTGATTATCCTATAACAAGTTATAAAATTTCACAGAATTAACACGTTAGACTTAAGTTTTAATAGTTTTCTTTGGATAAGAAAAATATCAGTAGCTTTTGTGTTCATTTCACTCACTTATTTAATAAAAACTTATCACAGGAGAGCTTATTCACAAGCTTCACTATGATGCTTACTGAAATAAGCTAAAAAGAGATTTTGGTAAGTTTCATCTTGAAATTTATTAAAATAAGTTAAATTGAGTTTATAATGTTATGAGACACTTTTATTAGCTCCAAAAACTATCCAGTATGTGGTATGCAGTTGAGTTCAACACCAGCCAACTTTCTACTGAAAGCTATAATTTGAAATTTTGCATTGGGAATCTCAACCAAATGGTCCCTATAAATGCATAGGCTTATCTGTTATTAATTATTCATTTCTAGATATCTAAACTATGCTATACATTCTAAGAGGCAACAATTAAATAACAGAAAGTTGAATTACTGGTCAACTTTTTGTGCCTTACAAATAATGTTTCACAAAATATGATTTATTTTCAATTGTGTAGCTAGATTTCTGAAGAAGAGAAGCAGAGTTTTCATGTCACTACTCTAGCCAGTAGAAAAGTATGCAGCATAGTTACCTAAGCTAATGTGTGCTTTAATCTACACTGGACTTTACTGCAACTGTATAAATTCCATGTTAGAAAATATCAAAAGGAAAGCTATGATTCAACAAGAAATTTTGAGAACAGGAGATTATGAATCTGTTTGTCTATTATGTTAATGGATGATACACGCATTTAGTGATGAAAGATATTTCTTCCCCGCTAGAAATTTATCAAGCTCTTGTGAACACAAGACAAATCACATGCTACTCCGATACCTGAGAAGAAGAGACATTACGCCACTAAGTCCCAGCATACATTGGAATATTGAACCAACAATTATAGCTCCTTGGAGTTCCCTCATTATGTGCCTAAATTTCTGCAGTTATAAGCAGGTATTAATATGGAAATTCGGAATAGTTACCAACCAGAAGAAGAATAATCAAGGTTAAATGTGACATGTGCACAACAACAGCCTTCACTGGGTTGAACAAAAAAAAAAAACACTGATAGATTCATGAAAGCAGAAAGAAGAAAAAAGAAAAAATCATTTCAGTGGTTCAGATTGAGTAACTAGTCCTAACATTAGTTTTTCCGGTAGTAATGTGATGTGTTGGGAATGACCTCAGAGCACACTCTAAAAAGGTTTATTATAGGGAGAATAAGGGGCAAACAAAGAGATAAAGAGTTGGTTGTAGATGTTAGAGTTGGTTGTTATATTTATTAGTAGTTTGTTGTATAGCTGTTACAAATGTTGTCAGTTAGGTAGGCTAGATAAGAGGCATGAATTCCTTTATACAGTCCATCTGTTGTAAATGAAAAAAAAAGGGGGAGGATAATCGTTTAGACCGATTAACACAAGGAGAATGCTCCTTTTGGGGTAAACTTGTTTATCTTGGTTCATTTGTACTTTTCTATTCTTGGAATTAATGAAAGGGAAATTTCTGTGAAGGGGAATTTTCAATTGTTGGGTATTTTAAGTTTCCAAACTCAAGAAGAGATACCTAACATAATGCAGATAGTTTACTGGGATTTAGATTACTTGATGTAATTGTACAAGACTGAAAGACCTTAAAATCAATGAATTAACTTTTTCATTTGTCAGTGAACTTACATGGTGGTTAAGGTTTCGAAATTCTTCAGCATTTATGATAACCAATGCCGCTGCCAAATACACAAATGAGCTCCCTTGAACTAAAGGTAGTCGAGTACCAAAATAGGAATGTAGTATTGTTGTGACGCCAGAAAGAAACAGCATGGTAGAAATTACATTAGCAGTGTCGTTCTGTCATCATTGATGTGCAAGTGAATAAATATGAATATAGAGAGCGATTATATCAATTTTCCTAGCACCATTACATAAAGTTATATCTTACATCTGTTCCACCCATGGTTGGTACCATGATTAATGGGATCAACACTAGTGAGCCAACCAATGATAGGTAGTGCTGAAGGCTGTAATAGATAAGAGGTACTGCAGTGAAAGATAGGTAAATCAAAAGAAGTAATAACTCTTTTAGCAAGTATTTCCATAATGACAGAAGCAGGATTTCCACTTTAACTGCTACTCTACTTGTTTTTAACCCGTCCTATGTTGACAGTACTCAAACAAATTTCTGGCATTCATGCTGAAATCCAGGTAACAGGTTGCAACCATCAACAGACTAATTGATCAAAATAAAATGAAACTAACTTAAATATTAGGATCATTGTTCAGCTTATAATTGATTAAACTCTTGGCCTTGTGATTTGTGCACACAAACACTCAGAAGCTAGCTACATTACTACATACCAGCAAGTTACATTGCTGAAAGAATAAAAATATGACGTTCAAAGATCATATGATTGATGAAATTGACTAGAAGATAGTCAAAATACTATATTGCCATTAGGCTTAGACATCAGGGTTAAGACATTAATTTTTCCGCACAAATTTAAGTATTTTTCCACACAAATTTAAGTCAAACCAACCAGACAATTCTTAGAGCAATCCAAAATTAGCATTCTAACTTAGATGTGAGGAGCAGAAAATTGAATTGAAACTAACCAAGACCCGGATTGTCTGTGAGTCCGTAATTTAATCCAGACAGTCCCTGACGCTCTCTACGATCAGGTTCCTCCACTTCTGTAAACAGATTCACCTTTACATCTCCATTAGCTACACTTTCCTCCACCTTTTCTGGCAGAGGAGCAACTGCAGAAACTCCATGGCTATTACTATCCCAATTTGTACTCGCCATCATTCCATTACCATCGTCGCTATTCCCTCTTAATCCAATTTTCTTGTCACCATCACCAGCCAATGCCAAAGCAGACTCATACCGAATTTTCCTCTTCTGGTTTTGGTTCTCTGCTGCACCATTCCACTCATCCTTTGACCTCAAGACTCTCTCATTTTCACTCCTCATGGCTCCATGCTTATACACAAAAACCGGTTCAATCTCATTGTCCCTATTAGGCCTCGCCACGCCCAGCACCGGATCAATCTCTATTGTGGGAGAGGACCCTCCTTCTCTTTGATCATCAACATTCTTCACATCAAACCCAACACTATCAAACTTCTCACTAGCACTAGTCCCGGCTTCCGCAGAATAATCAGACACATACCCAGTTCTCTTTGCCCATGACCTCAACTCTTTAGGATTGTGATCACTTCTTGCCACAAAAGGCTCAAGTTTTGCAGCTTCAACATCATGTCTCTTGCCATTGCCACCCTTCATAGCCTTGCCCCTATCTAAAAATTCCGAACTCGACCCAGTTTCCATTTAATCGTTTTCTTTCAAAAATTGACACTGATAATTCAAACAAGTCCAATTGGATCAATCCAATATAGCACAAAGAACAAAGATGAAAACTTTATACATCGTTAAGGAACCAGAGGCTTCACATCACAGCAAAGAACCAAACTCTAATAGAGTGAGAGAGTACAAGCAAAGCAACAACAACGGTGAATGGTGAAATGACAAGGAAAGAAAACTATCACAATCCACGGCAACGTGCTTTGTTGCGGCGATTAACGGTTAGTGTTGAAGGAAAGACAGTGAACACATTAACTCAGAGACATATCTTATCTTCACTTCAACTCATTGTAGCTCACAAGTTGCTATCAAAGGAAAACGTGAATGTCAGTGTGTGACCTTAATTTCTCAAACGTCTCTCTAGCATGGCCTCTTGATGTTGACAAAGGACCTAGCTAACTAATTTTGAAGCCGAATTTTCAAATGCCAAGGTAACACAACACTCTTGCTAGTTGAATCTTCATTAATTTTTGTGTTTTCTTTTTCTCTTTATATTCTTTAAGAAATTAATTATAAAGGAAATCCAATGATCTTTAGTTTTCACTACGTTTTGGCGGAAACTAGATTGAATGAATCACTTTGCTTCAAATTGAAGTTTCTTATTTTTATTCGCCGCAGTATTAATTATTTCAGGGAGACTCACTGAGTGAAGTGGAGTAGTTTAATTACTTTGTTGCATTATTACAATGATGATTATGCGGTGGAAAGTTAGTAGGTCCCAATCAATTAGTGTTGTTGGAAAATGAGTTTGAAACCAAGTTCAGTGTCACATTCAATTGGATAATTATTATCTTTTGTTATATTGAATCATGGAATGATTTAACTCTTCTAATTGGTGATGGTTACTTGCGCATTAATAGCTATATTTAGACATTTTTGAGATAACCTTGTGTTTCTCCTCTTTCTTAAAGCACAAGTCTAACCCCAATATAGAATATATATTTAGTTTCTTTAAAGTATGTTTACTTCCACAAATTTATGCATCACTCAACCACATGTGAAATTTAAGCTCTCTATATATTTTATTATAGAGAAATGATATTCCATCATGGGGTGGCAAGTCTAAGCTTTTCTTTTCAATTGTTAAACCAATTTAATGCAACGACCTCCAGAAAGTATACTGAATGTTCGGATTCATTATGGAAAAATATAAAATGAGTTTTCTTTTTAAATATGTTAAATGAAAAGTGATTTTGAGATAATTTATTTTATTTTAATTGTGTAAAAAACTGTCATGTATAATAAAAAAAAATATAAGAGGAACATGAAGTTATTTGTAATATAATTCTTTGTTGGGTGAATAATTAATTTGTAATAGTTGATTATATATTCTAAAGTATAGTTTTTGAGCATGAAATGGGTAAATAAAAAGTTAGTTAAAGAATAAATAGCACCGGTAACCAACTAATAAAGACAACACCAATAACTGCTTCAACGGTACCGAATACTTCTTTTCCTGTTAAAAACAACTTCGATTAAATAACAACTCGTTTTCACTGTTTTAGATCATACCAAGCACATTCTTAGATTGAAACTACTGACGCGATTAACATCACCCCACACAGAATCTGGAATTTCCTGTACCGGGCTGGGGTGAGCCACCGAGCTCCTCCCAGTAATGCCGGGCTCACTCCACTAGCCGGCCAAGATTGGACAAATATGGACAATTGACATGGACCCATCAACAAGTACATTTCCCGATATTATGGGATATGTCTAGTTATTACCGGGATTTGCGGACCTAAATTAATAATTGAACCTAAATTAATAATTCCTATAAAAGGATTCAACAATGAAGGACATGATATCTCAGATAATACACACCTACAACGAGGGAACCAACCCCTCCGTCACCTGAATTTCTGAGGGCCGAGCTGAGCTCGGACACCCCAAAATTCTGGTAAGAACATTTGGCGCCCACCGTGGGGCGAGATAATTCTTAATCCCGCCACCACAATCCCATACTCAACCTCTAAAATTCCTAAGATCGCATCTAAATTCTATCAGATTCACCTAAATTCTCTCAGATCCAGATCTAGATGGTTTGTACGCGCAACCACTTTAACGCTACTATGGATCCCGCCGTGGTGGACTTTATACAATCACGTATAGATGCTGCGTTGCGGAGGCCTCCGAAAAGAAGAGTAGTGAGGGTTCTTTCGAACTAAGCTAAGGCGAAACGCGAAGGAAGAAGAAAGAAGCTGAACCAATAACCATGAGCATTACGTTTGAACCGATCTTGGACCCAAGCCCAAGCCCTTCTCAAACTCCCAAAGAGGAACTCGAATGGCTCCCACTCACCAAACACCCTCTCTTCACAGCTGCACGCGGTGGCGCCACCGCCGCCGCTTCTCAAAACCTCCTTGCTTGGGACCGGGCCTCTCGTCTCTACTTATGGGACTCGAACGGCCAATGCCTCCACCGTCTTTCTCTGACTCGGCGATCCCGATCCTTCTTCTATCCTTGCCGCTTCTCCCTCTAAGGTGTTACAAGCTGACGCGGTGCTCGATTTCGATGTCTGCAAATCCTCTCTACAATTCTCTCTCCCCAACAAGACCGAGTGGATACGGTTCGGGTCCCACAATCCCAACCCGGAAGTGCCTGCGCCGCCGGAAAATCAATCGGAGAAAAAACACTACCGTGGAGTCCGGCAAAGGCCGTGGTGAAAATTCGCCGCCGAGATCCGCCACTCCGAGATCCGCGACCCCAACAAGCGAGGGTCCAGAGTGTGGCTCGGAACTTTCGACATTGCCATCGGTGCCGCCAAGGCCTGCGACCATGCAGCCTTCAAACTTCGCGATTCCAAAGTCATCCTCAACTTCCCCCTCGAAGTTTGCTCAGCGGCCACAGCTTCCGCCGACGTCGAAGGCGAAAAGAAGCGCCGGCGCGAGGAGGAAGAGGCTATGGTGGAGGAAGTAAAGGTTGCGGTTAAAAAAGAGAGAACGACGGAGCCAGACGTGAACTGTTTTAGAGAGATGCCGTTAATGTCGTCTGTACCAATTTTCCTTAATTGAAATAACATTTTCAATTGCATCAATGGTTTACGAGGTCGGCTAGGATAGCATGGGCAACTAGGTTTATTTCGGGACGATGATAGAATCACCCTCGTGCTCATACGGGTCGGGATTGGGATGAGCTCGGCAGAATCATCCTTTCCGGGCTGAGGCTAATGTACTCGGCAGAATGACCCTACACTCACATGTTCAAAATACTCAAGTCGGTTCGGCATCATCAAAGGGTAAAGTCGGTTTCAGCATCATCCACACCGATGCCAATTCTTTAATTGCACAATTCCAGGCCGACCCCAATTCACAAACCGATATCAATTCTTTCAATTACAAAAGTCCATGCCGACTCCAATTCACATGCCGATGCCATTATACAATTGCATTAACATTTCATTTGAAATTGTGCAATTATATTAATATTTTGATTGGAAAATACATTTCAATTGAATTAATCGCACGACCGAGCTGATGCCCACTTCATCCCGAGGCCACCTGCAATTGCGCTGCCAATTTGCATAACACCGACACCAAGCCCCATGCCGAGGCTAATTTTTCACTTAAAGTAAATACCGTGCCGAGTCCATTACTGAGGTGACGATGATTCAATTCGCATGCCTACGTCATTTTACAAATTGAACTGACATTTCAATCGAAATTTTGTTATCACATTAATATTTCAATTGGATAATTCCACGCCGACTCAAATAAGATGCGGAGGCCATGTTGCAATCGATTGGTTTTAACGAGGCACCACACTAGTATTCAATAAATAAAGAAGAATTTCTATCATCACTTGTGTTTATATCGTGCTCGGCGGCTGCCGAGCTAAAGGAGACGACCAGTCCCTTCACCAGTTAATTCCGTGCTCGGCGGCTACCGAGTTAAAGGAGACAACCAGTCCCTTTACCAGTTAATTTCGTGCTCGGCGACTACCGAGCTAAAGGAGACGACTAGTCCCTTTACCAGTTAATTCCGTTCTCGGCGACTACCGAGCTAAAGGAGACGACCAGTCCCTTTACCAGTTAATTCCGTGCTCGGCGGCTACCGAGCTAAAGGAGACATCACGTCCCTTTACAAGTCATTTCCGTGCTCGGCGGCTACCGAGCTAAAGGAGACATCGCGTCCCTTTTCAAGTTATCTCGGAGCTCGGCCAAGAGCCTCAGTGCTCGGCCGAGAGCCTCAGAGCTCGGCCAAGAGCCCTCAGAGGTTGGCCGAGAGCCCACAGAGCTCGGCCGAGAGCCTCAGAGCTCGGCCGAGAGCCCTCATAGGTCGGCCACGAGCCTCAGAGGTCGGCCTGAGTCCCTCAGAGCTCGGCCGAGAGTCCTCAGAGCTCGACCATGAGCCTCAGAGGTCGGCCGAGAGTCCTCAAAGGTCGGCCATGAGCCTCAGAGCTCGGCCACGAGCCTCAGAGGTCGGCCTGAGTCCCTCAGAGGTCGGCCTGAGTACCTCAGAGCTCGGCCGAGAGTCTTCAGAGGTCGGCCTGAGTCCCTCAGAGGTCGGCCAAGATCCCTAAGAGCTCGGCCGAGAGCCTCAGAGCTCGGCCACGAGCCTCAGAGGTCGGCCTGAGTCCCTCAGAGCTCGGCCACGAGCCTCAGAGGTCGGCCTGAGTCCCTCAGAGCTCGGCCGAGAGTCCTCAGAGCTCGGCCATGAGCCTCAGAGGTCGGCCATGAGCCCCCATAGGTCGGCCGAGAGTTCTCAGAGGTCGGCCATGAGCCTCAGAGATTGACCATGAGCCTCAGAGCTCGGCCATGAGCCTCAGAGCTCTGCCACGAGCCTTAGAGGTCTGCCTGAGTCCCTCAGAGCTCGGCCGAGAGTCTTCAGAGGTCGGCCTGAGTCCCTCAGAGGTCGGCCAAGATCCCTAAGAGCTCGGCCGAGAGCCTCAGAGCTCGGCCACGAGCCTCGAGCTCGGCCCGAGTCCCTCAGAGCTCGGCCACGAGCCTCAGAGCTCGGCCTGAATCCCTCAGAGCTCGGCCGAGAGTCCTCAGAGCTCGGCCATGAGCCTCAGAGGTCGGCCATGAGCCCTCATAGGTCGGCCGAGAGTCCTCAGAGGTCGGCCATGAGCCTCAGAGGTCGGCCATGTGCCTCAGAGCTCGGCCATGAGCCTTAGAGCTCGGCCAAGAGCCCTCAGAGCTCGGCCGAGAGTCCTCAGAGGTCGGCCATGAGCCTCAGAGCTCGGCCAGATGACCTTGAGCTTGGCCTGAGTCCCTCAGAGGTCGGCCAGATTACCTGAGCTCGGCCTGCGTCCCTCAGAGCTCGGCCAGATGACCTTGAGCTCAGCCTGAGTCCCTCAGAGGTCGACCAGATTACCTGAGCTCGGCCTGCGTCCCTCAGAGCTCGGCCAGATACCCAGCATAAGTGAACATCCAGATGAAACAAGTATAAGACAAAGCGGTAGTGTCTAAATAGAAGAGCACGACATGAAGATAAAACGATAATATAACATGAAGAAATGACATTGAAGATATAAAAAGTGTGTGGCCCGAAGACCATAGTTACAACTCAAGACCGACCTTAAAGGCAGGCCATACAAAAAGAAATTCAAAATACATGAAGACAAAGCTCAGATAGGGGCGGTCCACCCACTCCTTATTCACGACATCCTTGATATAGTCCAAGGACTCAGCATTTTGGGTCGGAGCCATAAAGCATGTTTGCTGAACCGCACTGTCAAAGCCTGTCAGAAGGTCGTCACCATGGCCTCCTCAAGCTCGTCCATGGTAGCATTTTGATGCTCTATGGTCTTCTCGGCGGCCCTGAGCTTCTCCTCAACGATCCCCAGCTTCTCTGTGGCTGCCCCTCGCTGCTCCGTCAGCTGAAGGACCTTCACCTCGGACCTCGTGGCTCAGTCCCCGACTGAGGCCATTTTGCCTTCCAACTCCTCTCGGATGGCCTTACTAGCAACGAGCTCTTGCACGAGCACCTTCTTGGCGGCTTGGGCGGCAATGAGCTCCTGCTATGACTTTTCCTTGTCTGACCTCAGCCTAGCGGCCTCCACTTCCCACGTTCAGAGCCCATTAACATTAATACCAACAGTCACGGAAGAGCCTGAGCTACTAGATCTCGGATGACCGAGCTTCGGACTTAACTCATGACCAACCTAATGCTTGGCCTGAGCTCGGGGGGCTGATGTACCGGGCTGGGGTGAGCCACCGAGCTCCTCCCAGTAATGCCGGGCTCACCCCACTAGCCGGCCAAGATTGGACAAATATGGACAATTGACATGGACCCATCAACAGTACATTTCCCTGATATTATGGGATATGTCTAGTTATTACCGGGATTTGCGGACCTAAATTAATAATTGAACCTAAATTAATAATTCCTATAAAATGATTCAACAATGAAGGACATGATATCTCAGATAATACACACCTATAACGAGGGAACCAACCCCTCCGTCACCTGAATTTCTGAGGGCCGAGCTGAGCTCGGACACCCCAAAATTCTGGTAAGAACATTTCCTTTTCTAAATTTTTGTACTGAATCAAACAAGTGAAGTAACCAACTTTTGAGCAACACACTTTAAGAAAAGATGGTTATGTAGGAGTATAATATGTTTATGTAGAATAGTTGTGTAGATTTATTGGATGTCTTTCTTATTAAAAAGTTAATAGTTCAATATAAGCATCAAAAGTTGTTTTTAATGATAAAGTTCAAAATATACTTATCATATAAGAGTTGTTTCCTTCATTTAAAAAATAATGAATGATTAATCTACATTTTACGTAATTAGAAAGCACACTTTAACCCACCGTGACCTCCCTCCTCCCTATCAACAACTAATCAAAGATTAATGTAAGATTGTAAGTAATTACAAAACACTCTTCAATTTTATCTTAGTTAATTCCAAAGAACTATCTAATAATCGTAGATTTAGTAGTTGTCTACTCTTCTAATAAATTATGATAAAGAACAGTTATAAATGATAGAAAGAGATAAAGAAAGTGATAAATAAATTTTATAAAATAAAATCTAAATGGATAAGAATGATATATTTAGTTGATTAGGTTAAGGAAATAAGGAGAAAAGTCAAATTTTCGTGCACAATACTGTCTATTTCACATGTTTTTAAGGATACTAAGAGGATTAAGCCTAACATGATCTAGCCGACAATAGACATGCTTTTTCTTAACATGAACCATTAGATTTTGCAATGACATCATATTTAATGGTGCACCATTTTTACTGAATTTTTTCTCTTTTATCTTCAACCTCTTCTTCGCCTACAGCCTCCACACTTCCTACCTAGATAGTGGTGCGCCCTTGATTTTTTTTGTCACATAAAGCCTCTTATTTCCATTTTTCTCTTCTTTCCTCCATGAATTTACTCCACAAGTCACCAACGTGACACGCCACCAGTGCAGTCTCTAAGTGCGGCTCAATGTTAAAGGCGGTAAATGTAACACCCAAAAAATTCTAACTAGTTTTAATCTAAATTTTAAATAATTTTCATGAAACATTTAATTTTCTTCACTTGAAAATCACATGAAAATATATATTAACTTAATATATATATATATATATATATATATATAAACATTATGATTTCATCTAAATAAATGAAAAATTTAATTTATATTAAATATAATTTAATAATTTGATATATTGAAGTAAAAACATATAAAAAAATTAAAATAAATACTTGAAATGATATGTGGTTGGTAGTCATTTTTCATATGCAATTCCAGTGTCACAGAGTTGTTATAGTTAAAGTATAGACACATACATGTAAATATTAGATTTGATACAGGTATGGTATGGTATATGTACCGGGTTGGGGAGAGCCACCGAGCTCCTCCCAGCAATGCCGGGCTCTCCCCACTGACCGGCTAAGTTGGATGAATATGGACAATTGACATGGACCCATCAATATTACCTTTCCCTGATATTATGGGATATGTCTATTTATTACTGTAATTTACGGACCTAACATAATCATAAGATTACCCCCATAATGCTTATAAAAGGGGACATTAAATTAACAGAAAGAGAATTCAATCACATACATACATAGAAAACTCATACTCCTACAAGAAGGGAACCCACCCTTCCGTCACCTAAATTTTAGAGGGCCGAGTAGAACTCAAGTAGAGCTCGGACACCCCAAAAATTCTGGTAAGAACATTTGGCGCCCACCGTGGGGCAAGATAATCCCTTATCCCACCATCATAATTTCATTCTCAACCTTTAAGAATCTTCAGATCACACATAAAGTTCTTTTAGACTTGATCAAGATGGTTTATACACGCAATCATTCTAATGCCACGGTGGATCCCGCCGTGGCAGAGCTTATACAGTCAAGTATAGATGCTGCCTTGGAGGAGGCACAAGAAAGAATGGAGGTTCGCGTGGAGGCTTTGCGTGTCCATAATCAAGAGACTGAAAGGGTTCTACAGAATACACAGGCAAGCTTAGCCGTTCTTCAACAGCAACGAGAGGCGGATCTCTTGGAGTTACAAGCTTGGCGACAGAAGAATCAGGAGGCAAACGGCAGAGCCCCTCTTGGTCCTAGTCAGGAAGAGGAACCAGGACAGAGAGAGGAGTCCAGATCTAAGTCACGCACGGGTCCAAGTCGATCCCGAAATGCCGAGGAAAATAGACATGAAGGTTCAGCAACGCAGATTGCAGATTCCGGCATTCGGGTTGGACTGAACATATCCCGGGCTAATGCTCCTGGAAGAGCTCGGCTAGGTGTCTCCCCCGGCGCGCCCACGAATTTTGGGAGTTCGGCCGGACATGATCCCTATGGACGAACTCAGCCATTCACAGATCTAGGTCCCCCTCGTGCACCAGGATGGGGTAATGTATGGAATCTCCATCCATTCATCCCGGCTATTCTATCTGCCCGGGTCCCTGAATCCTGGAGGTGGCCATCTCAGGATAAGTATGAGGGAACCACAGACCCAGTAACTCATGTACGGGCTTTCCTCACCCAAGCTTCTATGACAGTAGAAGATGATTATGTGCTTTGTCGGATGTTTCCATCTACTCTGAAGGGGACAACACTAGATTGGTACTTCTCACTCCCTCCTCTATCAATAGACTCATTTGATTCTCTGTACCATCATTTCCAAGCTCGTTTTGCTGATGCCAAGCCGACACCGACTACATCGTTGTCACTCCATCATCTTGTGCAAGGAGAAAAGGAATCCCTAAGGGACTATATGTCTCGCTTCGCCTTGGCATGTCGGAATATCCCCGACCTTCATCCCGCTGTAGCATTACATTCCATACAGGCCGGGCTCAACCCCAGTCCCTTCTCGGACTCTCTTTTTGCTGAACCACCGATTGACATGAACGACCTTCGTTCCCGAGCCGCCCGATTCATGAGTATAGAGGAAAATTCGGCTGCTAAACGCAGAGCTCGAGAGCAGGGTCTCCCACCCAAACAAAAGGAGTCCTCTTCTTCTTCTCGTCGGCCAGAGTCAAGGAAGGAACGACGTGCCAATATGTACACCTCATATACCCCTTTGAATGCGTCTCGAGAAAGAATCTTTAGGGAAGCCTGCACACTTGAACTGGTCCAACGCCCTAAGGCTTCGCAGTCTCCCACCAACGCTGATCCGACCAAGCAGTGTGCCTATCACCAAAACACAGGGCACACCACAGAAGATTGTCGTCAAGTGCGAGACTTGATAGAACGACTTGTAAGGTCAGGTGAGTTAAGGAGGTTCGTTCAAGAGGAGCAGAAGCACCCAGAAAAGTATGCTGGGCCGAGTTACAAGACAAGACCTCGAGACTCAGAGCGTGATCCCCGGGATGGCCAGAATAAGCGTAGAAACAGAGGTTGGGGTAGAGAATCCGACCAGAATCCGGATAAGGTGAAGGGGACCATCAATACAATTGCTGGAGGATTTGCAGGGGGAGGAGCGACGTCATCATCCCGGAAAAGATACGTGAGAAGCGTTAATCATATAGGGACTCCCAAGAAAAGAATGTTGCCCCCCATCACTTTCTCTGACGCCGATTTCAGCATAGATGACCCCGACCAAACTGATCCCATGGTCATCTCGTGTACCATAGCCAACTGGCGGGTGCGCAAAGTGTTGATAGATCAGGGCAGCTCGGCCGATGTGCTATATTGGTCGGTGTTCAAACAGCTCGAGATTCCTGAGTCCATGATCAAGCCATATCCCGAGCCCCTACTCGGATTTGCTGGAGAACGGGTCCACTCCCGTGGATACATTGACCTTCTTACCACATTTGGTGGAAGTGATGCCTATAAAACGGTGGAGGTAAGATATATATTGATTGACGCCGATACCTCCTATAACGTTATCATTGGAAGGAGAACCCTGAATCAGCTAGGTGCCATTGTATCCACCCCTCACATGGCCATGAAGTTCCCTGATGACAAGGGAAAGATAGTCACTATCAAAGCCGACCCGAAGACAGCTCGAGTATGCTACGCTCGCAGTTTAAAGGTCGCGCCTTATTCTATCAAGAAAGAAGAAAGAAGACCGACTTCAAACATATGCTCTGTCCCACAGCAGTACCGACGAACTGTTGGATATGGATCCTAGGGCCGAGTTTGAAGAGGAGCGCCCCTCTTTCGCCGAGCCATTGGCAACATTACAACTCGGCAAAGAGACCGGTCAGGTAACTAAGGTCGGCACTTCTATGCCGACCTCTTCTCTCCAGAACGTGATAACCACCTTGCATGAAAATGCCGATCTCTTTGCGTGGAAGCCGGCCGACATGCCAGGTATTGACCCAAACTTGATGTGTCATAAGCTGTCATTGCTTCCCCATGCTCGGCCTATAGCACAACGAAAAAGAAAGCTAGGCGAGGAGCGCCGCCTAGTGGTTCAGAAAGAGGTCAGCAAACTTTTGGATGCGGGTTTTATCCGGGAAATTATATACACCACTTGGCTAGCCAATGTGGTGATGGTTAAAAAGTCTAATGGCAAGTGGAGGATGTGCACTGATTATACCGACTTGAATAAAGCCTGCCCTAAGGATACTTATCCATTACCTAATATGGACCGTTTGGTGGACAGCACAGCTGGGTACGAGACATTCAGTTTCATAGATGCGTATTCTGGGTACAATCAGATACCAATGTATCCCTCTGATGAGCCGAGCACTGCATTCATGTCCGACACTGCTAATTATTGTTACAAAGTTATGCCTTTCAGTCTTAAGAATGCCGGGGCTACTTATCAGAGATTAATGGATAAGGTCTTCAGCGCTCAGATAGGTCGTAACATGGAGGTCTACGTGGATGACATGGTAGTAAAGTCCAAAACCCATACTCAACACGCCTCCGACCTTAGGGAAATATTCTCCGAGATACGACGACATCAAATCAGGTTGAACCCGGAAAAATGTGCTTTTGGTGTTGGAGGGGGGAAGTTCCTTGGTTTCATGATCTCACAAAGGGGAATAGAGGCCAATCCGGATAAGTGCACGGCCATCACCAGCATGCCGAGTCCAACGTGTCTAAAGGACTTGCAGAAACTAAATGGCCGCCTGGCCGCCCTGTCTCGATTTCTACCCAACCTCGCAGAGCAGAGCAAGCCCCTCTTCGCATTATTGAAACGAGCAGCACGCTTTGAATGGAACGAAGAATGTGCATCCGCGTTTGACAAGCTGAAGGCTCAAATAGCCTCACTGCCGACTTTGACCAGCCCTTCGCCCGAGTTGCCTTTGTATGTGTACTTGGCGGTTTCGGTGGCCATCGGCTCGGTCTAGTCAAAGAGATTGACAGTACAAACCCGGTCTACTTCGTGAGTCGAACACTCCAACCGCCGAAACCGGATACCAAACGGTGGAGAGGCCGGTACTAGCCCTGTCTTCACCGCTCGTCGTTTGAGGCATTATTTTCGCGACCATGATGTGATTATAAGGACGGACTACCCTATCAGGCAAATATTACAACGACCCGATCTCGCTGGCCGCATGACGGCTTGGGCCGTGGAGTTGTCCGAGTTCGGCCTGAAGTTTGAACCCCGAGGTCCCATGAAGGCTCAGTTCTTGGCCGAGTTCCTCACTGAGTTACCCGAACTTGGCAACGGTGACCCCACCTGGACCCTGAGAGTTGATGGCTCTTCCAACAAAAAAGGGAGCGGAGCTGGAGTCATTCTTGAAGGACCGGACAATATCATATTGGAGCAAGCGATACGCTTCTCCTTACAACATCTAATAATCAAGCCAAGTATGAGGCCCTGCTCGCCGGTCTCAGATTAGCCCGGGATATGGGTGTGCGTCACCTAAAATGCCTAAGTGACTCCCAGCTGGTCACCTCTCAGGTTAAGGACGAGTACCAAGTGAACGAGCCTCTCTTGCGGCAGTATTATCACAGGGTGAAAGGCATGCTCTCCAACTTCGCCAAGTTCGAGATTATCCATGTCCCACGTGAACAAAATGATAGAGCTGACATCTTATCCAAGCTGGCTAGTTCTCGTCAAGGAGGACAGCACCACTCTATCATTCAAGAGATACTCGTCTCTTTGAGTTGGGATAAGGATGAGGTATACTCGGTCAGTACAGAACCGGGCTCGTGGATGACCCCGATCATATCTTACCTCCAAGATAATGCTGTACCCGAAGACAAAAATGAGGCTCAAAAGTTGCGTCGTCAAGCCTCTTATTATATCATGAGGGATCAAGAATTGTTCCGGAGAGGCTTCTCAACTCCTTTGCTCAAATGTTTAACTCTGGAGCAAGCTCAGTATGTGATGGACGAGCTCCATATAGGCATATGCAGCATGCACTCCGGAGCTAGGAACATGGCAGCCCGGTTGATTCGAGCCGGATACTACTGGCCTACCATGAAAAAAGACGGCAAGGAATATGTTAAGCGTTGTAAAAAGTGCCAGGAACATGCTCCATTACCAGCAGCTCCGCCGACCGAGCTTCACCTCGTCTCTTCACCTTGGCCCTTTGCCTTGTGGGGAATTGACATTCTCGGACCATTCCCACCTGCACAAAGACAGACTAAGTTTTTGCTCGTGGCCATCGACTACTTCACCAAGTGGATTGAGGCCGAACCTGTAGCAACCATTTCAGCAAAACAAGTCCAAAAGTTTGTATGGAGGCAAATTGTTTGCCGGCATGGTATACCTTATGGGTTGGTTACTGACAATGGAAGACAGTTCACAGATTATACATTCGAGACCTTCCTATCCCAGCTCGGAATTCAACACCGAGCCGCGTCAGTAGAACATCCCCAAACCAATGGGCAAGCTGAAGCAGCCAAATAAGTCATCCTCAGTGGGTTGAAGAAAAAGCTCGACCTCGTAAAGAAAGACTGGGCAGAAGAAATACCAAGTGTGTTGTGGGGATATCATTGCACCCCCCAGTCTTCCACCAACGAGACACCATTTCGTCTCACTTATGGTTTTGACGCCATGATCCCGGTAGAGGTGGGCGAACCCTCATGGAGGAGGCTGACCTTTACCCCCTCAGATAATGAGACTGCCCTTAGGGAGGAGCTCGATTTTATTGAAGAAGTACGAGAAGAAGCTAAAGTAAGGGAGTTAGCCACGAAGTTAAGAGCAGCCCGTCGTTATAATTCCCGAGTTAGAGAGCGGTCATTTGTTCCAGGTGACCTCGTATGGAGAAAAACTGGGAACGCCAGACGAGACCGAGCTCATGGCAAGTTGGCAGCTAATTGGGATGGCCCCTTCCACATCCTTGAGGCCCATCAAAATGGAGCCTACAAGTTGCAAGAGATGGGGGGACGCCTAATTCCTAGAACTTGGAACGCTAGCCATTTAAAGCCCTATTTTAGTTAACTTTCTTTCTTTAAATTTACTGACGGCTTACATATTGTTAAGTTTGTACTCGGATTAGCATTCAAATAAAGGTAATTGCAGCTATCAATTAAATTCTTTACCGTACTCGGCGGTTACCGAGCTAAAGGAGACATCGCGTCCCTTTACCATTCTTTACCGTACTCGGCGGCTACCGAGCTAAAGGAGACATCGCGTCCCTTTACCATTTTTTACCGTACTCGGCGGCTACCGAGTTAAAGGAGACGACCAGTCCCTTGATTAATTTATCACGCGCTTGGCAGTTTCCGAGTTAAAGATGACGATCCGTTGGAAGTCGGTCATACAATTCGCTAATTTCGATCTTAAGACCCGTTGGAGGTCGGCTAAGGAAATGTTAATAATACAATAAAGCGGCACAAGTAAAAGCAAGACGAGCAGTGAGAACAGGGTAAAATGATAAAATAAGTAACTGCATTAAAGAAAAAGTATTCGGCCAGAAGACATTCATTACAACTCAAAACCGACCTTGAAGGCCGGCTACAAAATTAGAATATTTAAACCAAGTCTACAAGCTTCCCGTCGACCACATCCTTAAGCTCGTCGAAGGACTCGGGATCAAGAGTAGGAGCCATGTGACATGCTTGGCGAACAGCTTGGTCGTAGCCCGTGTTAAAGGTCGTCACCATGGCATCCTCCATCCGGTTCACGGTAGCTTTGAGGTCTTCATTTGACTTCTCAGCTTTCTCAAGCTTGCCCGTGATGACCCCGAGCTCTTCTTGTAACTGGACGACTTTTAATTCAGCAGAGGTAGCCCGGTCCCCGGCCGAAGACACCTTACCCTCAAGCTCTTCTTGAATGGCCTTAGTGGTAAGGAGCTCCTGCACTAGCTCGTCTTTGGCTGTTAGGGCGGCAGCAAGATTCTGCTCGGCCTGCTCCCTCTCCTTCTCGGCCCTCTCCTTCTCTGACCTCAGTTTGTCGGCCTCCACCCCCCAAGTAACTAACCGGGTCGCGAACTCAGACTCACGCAGAGCAGAGGCATTTTCCAGCTCTGCCACCCGGCTTTGAAGCTCAGCCGCGTGATCAGCCCACTTCTTGGCATGACGAGTGATGGCCAGCAACCGAGTTAAGAGGACCTCGGGCCCATCCAGATTCTCCCTGACCCCCACAGCGTCTAACAAAGAGTTGTCATATGAGCTAGGGAAGGGATCTCCAAGTTTTATATGGTTTCCCCGGATGGACGAATCCCACAGCGACTGCCCGGGTAGGACATCGGCCATTATTTGCTCGATGCGCGGCTCGGTTCCCTCCTTGCTGCACCATGAAGCGCCGAGAGGGAGCTTTGCGGAAGTTTTCACGGATGGAGCTGGAGCGGGTAATGAAGGAAGTGAAGCCTCTGCCGAGATGGCCATAGAAGCCGGAGTGGTAGTAGTGGAAGGCATTGATTCTGGTTGAGGAGCCGGGATGGTCGAAGTGGGAGAAGCTAATGTGTCTTCAGTACGGAGAATAACGGCGAGAGTTGAGGTATTCTCGGTCACCTCAATCCTTCCCCTTTTTGCGGTCGTAGAAGGGACCTCCTCTCTTGGCCTTTTGGCCGGGGGTAAAAGAGGAAACTTGAGGGGCCGGATCGACCTCCTCGGGCAGAGGAGCCAGCTTGAGAGCCCCCTTTGGCTTTGAACCAGAAGTAGGACCGCCCCGAGTTCTGGGACCCGAGCTCGCACGACGGGCTTGAAGTACGCGGATGAGGTCGGTATTATCAGCCATTAGTCCTGCAAATAAATGAGACACATCATGTTAAAAATGTCAATCAATAATAAGATCAAAGATTTGTTAAAGGTTATTACCTAGGAAGTGCTGGTAAGGATTCTCTTGCCGAGCCGAGTGAATCAAAGCTCGGCTGCTCAGTGGTAGGGGAAGGCTGTCTAGAACTTGGATAATATTTTTATCAACCGAGGTCAAATTCTCCTCGGGAAATTTAGTATATTTATGAGGAATACACCAATACAGTGGATACCTCGGGGACAAATCTTCCTTCAAAAAGAGGGCTTTGACGACGTGATTATTAATGGGAGATAGTTTGAAAAACCTCTCCTTAAAGTTTTTGTACGACTCGGTGTAGGGAATAAGTAGCCCCCTAGGACGAGCACTTCTCAGAGAAGCCCAACCTACCTTGCGGCCGCACCTCAACTGATAATAATAAAGAAAAGCGCGAGAGCTCGGCCTAAGGCCGAGCAACTTGCACAAAACTTGAAAGGCACGAAGAAAACCCCAACTATTAGGATGAAATTGATTAGGGGCTACATTTAAATAAGAGAGTACCTCGGTCTCACAGCGGTTTAGAGGAAAAGCTATATCAAACTCTTTAAACATATACTCGTATACCGAGATGGCATACCGACCTCCAATAAGAAACCGACTATGAACCCTCTGATGAGGCTTGCATACCCTACACATAACCCCGTCCTCAAAATCCTCTCCTACGATATTATACCTATCCATAATGGCTTGAACACATTCCCTAGTGGTGAGGCAAGAAGCCCGGTTTGACACTTCTGCCAAGAGCCACGAAAAGTCGGGCTCTTCAATAGGAACGGGGACGATGAGATCGGGCTCCCCGGCTGGTCTCGCTATATCTGTAGCGACTTCTACTTCTCTCACCTCAGTCTCAACAGGGGAGATTTCAGTGATATTAACGGACTGCACCTCGGTTCCATCAAGGGGAACCCCGGTACCGGAATGAGGTCCTGATCTGAGATCGGTCTCCTCCGTGGAAACTTCAATGGAGGAAGTTCCCATGGATTCGGGTTCAGAACCCATAACAGAGGGAAGAAGTTGGCTCTCTACACTACGAGTAGCCGAGGAATGTGAAGAAGAAGACATACCTAGTAGGAAGGAGAGATGAACGCGAGACTACGAGGATGAAGGACGAAAAGAGGAACTCTGAAGAAAACAAAAATGGCAGCAAGAAAGAACTCCGAGAGTGAGGAAGAAACGTGAAAGAAGCTTCGAGAAAATATTGAGAAGATGAAAATGCGAAGGAGAGAGAAAGGCGAGAACTGAAAGAGTAAGTTGGTTAAAAGGAAAAGGAAAGAGCCGTTACCAGAAGAGTAACCGTCAGGCCCATCATTGCAACGGCCCATTATCCAAACCTGAGGCCCATCCGTTACAATTAATGAGAATTTAAAACAAAAAATGTAATAAATTAATTAAAAGGATATCAACCGTCACGGGATTCCTCGACTTCCCACGTTCAGAGCCCATTAACATTAATACCAACAATCACGGAAGAGCCTGAGCTATGAGATCTCGGATGACCGAGCTTCGGACTTAACTCATGACCAACCTAATGCTTGACCTGAGCTCGGGGGGCTGATGTACCGGGCTGGGGAGAGCCACCGAGCTCCTCCCAGCAAATGCCGGCTCTCCCCACTGACCGGCTAAGTTGGACGAATATGGACAATTGACATGGACCCATCAATATTACCTTTCCCTGATATTATGGGATATGTCTATTTATTACCATAATTTACGGACCTAACATAATCATAAGATTACCCCCATAATGCTTATAAAAGGGGACATTAAATTAACAGAAAGAGAATTCAATCACATACATACATAGAAAACTCATACTCCTACAAGAAGGGAACCCACCCTTCCGTCACCTAAATTTTAGAGGGCCGAGTAGAACTCAAGTAGAGCTCGGACACCCCAAAAATTCTGGTAAGAACAGTATAAATTAACCAAATGGAAGAAATTTGATTTCTACTTTCAACGGGAATGTAATTCCAGATTTAAACAGAAATTTAAAAAAAGTTTAGACTACAAACTCAATTCATAAAAATGGATTTATATTAATTAGATATAGTACAAATAAGGATAAGACAGTGAAATAGATTTTCTACTCAGGCTCCATAGAATAACTCTTATGTAATAAAATAAAACCAACAAATAAGATATGAAAAATAAAAATTGCATGTATAGGTATTAGTTAGAGCAAGAAGTGGTGATTGGCAAGTTCCTGTCTATAAAAAGAAGAAAAAAGTATTTTTACAAGTCACGATAGGGAAATTGAACATGGAAGAACAAAAATGATTAAAAATTAGCAACAAGTATTTTTATATTAAATAGAGTTTTTTCATTTCATTTTTATTTTTCTTTCATGGTAAGAAAAAGTTCATTAGTCAGGTAAGCAATTTTTTTTTCTTGGAAATTAATTTTTTTTAGAATATATATATATATATATATATATATATATATATATATATATATATATATATATATATATATATATATATATATATTGGGAGAGGGTAGGTAGCACTACCCCTTCTGCTAAGTAGTGCCGCCCTTGGGTCCACCTTCATCACCTAATCAAGATAAGATTTGACACCTTCTTCTTTTAAGAATCTTAGAAGCTTAATTTAGAGTTCCTCTTATCTTATCTCTCGTCTTCAATACATCACCCTTTTTTAATCCTGAAAAGAAGTGTACAAGGTTGAAATATATTCGAAAACAAAATAAAATTCTTTATCGAATAATCTTTGAAAACATTCGTCATAGTAAAATGCGAAATAATTTCTTTTCCTTTTCTATCGAAGCAAATAAAAACAAAGTGATGGACGGAATAAAATAGGTTTGGTTAATAGCTTATACGTCAATCATTCATTCTTTGAAAAGAACTATAATAACTCACTTTACACAAAATAACTGTAACAATAATAAATCAATCTTACATTTTCAATACCAACAAAGTCTATTTAAATATACATGAACATATTTAAATCTAAAGCTCGTGTTTAAACATACATGATGAATCTCTCATTTGAATTAAGACCACTAGATTAAATCTAACATCCTAAAGCTAGAATTAATTCGTGAATGATGATCCTTGTAACTTTGTAAGAAGGCTTGTCAATTTTTACCTTGATTCTGCTTTGACTTTGGGTGTTAATAAAATGTGTAAGCTTGGAGAGTAAAAACTTAGTGGAATTAAGAAATAAGTTTCACAAGTGAAAATTAAATTTGAATTTTATTTGTGAATCTAAGCACTTAGAGCTCAAGTGAGGTTTCAACTTAGATGAGGATCCACATCTTATTCTAAGAAGAAATCTTAGCTCTTGATCACTCTCTTCATCTAAGGGTTGAGAAAGGGGAGGATTGATGACATGACAATTTGAAAGTGACTTATAACACTCTTAAAGTTGACATAAAACGCAAAATGAGTGGCTCTTATTTATCTCAATTTTCAGCCACTAGTTATAGGATTTAGCTTACTCTCCAAGTTTTCCTACACTATATAAACCCCAACCAAAATACTTGAAAGAGGATTCTCTTGTCTTCCTTAGAAAGAGTTCTTGAATCTTATCAATGATTTCCTACACCATTGTGGCGGTTCCTCCTAGGCTTATTGGGTGACTATGGCGCCTTTCTTCCATCTCTAGTCTCCTCTATATTGGTTGGCGGAGATGATGTAGAAACATCTAAAGAAAATCACTCAACTAGAAGAATTACTAGAAGTATGCTTAAGAAGATGAAATAAGAGGTTGGAAGGAAGGTCATCAAGATGAAAGTTCATGTTCAAGACTCTTCTTACACTTATAATTCTTGTAATCTTCTATTAATTGTAATAGAAGTGTAAATCATATTTGATGGCCTTGTAAGTTTTCGGCCAAAAGTGTATTTTCTTTTAAGTGTTTGCTTAACATTGTGCATAAAAGGCTAATAAGCTTAAATAATGAAGCTTAGTAGAAGTGAATGAATTAAGTTCAAATTCATATTAAATTCACATTTGAAATTTAAATTTAATTTTATTTAAGTTTGAATTTCAAATTGTGAATCCAAGTGGATTTGGTTCAAGTAGATTTTCACTTGGATTAGGATCCATGCCTAATCCAAAAGCAAATCTCAACATTTGATTAGATGCACCCATCCAATGAATGAGAATCAAGTAGAAAATGACATGTAACATTTCAGAGTGACATGTAACCTTTGAAAGTGACATGAAACACTCTTAAAAGTAACATGTACTTAAACCTTTGAACTTGTGGCTCTTATTCATTGACTTGTAGAGTACTCTAATGTGGTTTAGCTTCCTCTTCAAGTTTTCATAAGTCTATAAAAGCCCAAAAATGAAATTGTAAGAGAACTTTTGATGAAATTTTATTGAAAGAGCTTTGAGCTTTTAAGAGAGGATTCTCTTGTCTTCCTTAAGAAGGTTTCATGGATCTTATTAATGAATTCTTGCTCTATTATGACGGTTCCTCCTAGACTTATTGACCATGTCATGACGCCATTGTATCACTTCTAATCTCCTTCCACCTTTTACTTTTTGATTTTTCCCTTAATCGAAACTCCATTGGAATCAACCTTGAAGGTGTGTTGAAGAAGCTAGATAGGAAACTTCATGAAGACCTTGTGGATCTCTTTCATGAGGCTTGTATCATGAGAGCTCCACTTGGAGTTACTCTGTTGAATGTGTGTTGAAGAAGCTAGATTGGAAACTTAAGGTCTCGTTGGAGATTTCTCTAAGGAGACCTCTATCAGAATGTTAGAAAATAATGTAACTTATGTGAAATATAATTATGGACCTAAATGTGATTTAATAAAGTAAAAGGACCTATTGATTAATATGAGAGGTTATTCTTTTCTTTATTTTTTCTAAAAACTAATGATAACCACTTGATGGGAATTGGAAAAATAATGTGAAATAAGACTCTGTCTCTACAAATAAAAGTTTCCCACTATTGACAATAAAAAAAAACGTGACAAGAAGGGATATTGCAAAGAGACAGGTTGGTCAAAGGAGATTCAAGAAATTATTTACATCAGGTCTCACATGAATCAAAGTAAGTTTCTCTCACTATTATAATACATGTGAGAATCATAGACTGTAACATCCTTATGATATGCATTAAGAATTAACAAGTATCCTTTGTCATTACTAAGCAAAGTTGACACCAAGATTGACACCAAGATTGTGTTTGTAACCGTGTAGCGTGCAGATAAGATGGGCCAACCTTGGGATAACCATCGAATCCTTCGACTACGGATGCTATGGAAATGGTGACACATTCCCCTTGTTTAACCAACTTCAACTCTTTGAATGGCTTTTCTACTCATAAGCGCAATGTAACATGGTCCGTAAAGGTCCTTGATAAGGATAAATAAGTAGGACCTTTTAGAACAAGAGACCCACGTACCTATGCCTAATTAGCTTAATGTACTCTTATTTTCTTTATTATATTATTTTTAACAAAAACGTTTATTCTCGTAAAATGTTATTTAAATTTAATTGAATAAATTTCATTATAAAAATCACATTTTCTGAAACATTGCCATATTTTTTCTTGGAAATAAACTTTATCACTTATATCATCAAATACTATGACATCACACTAAATTAGAAATTGCTTGCAATTCATCATAAAAATATTTAACATTTGTTACTAGCAAATAATTTACAAACAACCATCTAATCCTGAAATAAAATATATCCTCTAGCAATCCATTCTCCAAGTCCAATTTATCAATCTACTCCCCAAATAAAATTTCAGGATCATCACAAGTGTCAAACCACAGATACAAACAAGCAAGGGTAAGTTCCTTAGAAATAATAAATCTTATAAATATATATATATACATCAAATAATGGATTGTTTATTGAATTGAAAGAAAAACTAAAAAAAATGAAAGAAATAGAAAAGACTAATCTAGATCATAATCAAAATAAGTCAATAAATAACTCTTTTCTTTTAAATGATGACTATATGAGAATTTCTTATATGATGCATGCTCCTTCCTCAAATTCGTCATTATGTAATGTGGTACCATCTTAAGTAATACGACATCATCATCATAAAACTTATCAATCAGTCAGAGTCTCTTAGTGTTACGTAGAATATCATAAATAACATGTGATCATCATGAATAAAATGATTTATCATTGTTTCAAAGACCCCCCAATATTAAACATCACACTTAGATGTATAAATTAATTTATTATCTACACCTCGTACCATGGGCGGAGACAATTGCGTTTTTCACCTAATTAAAATTTAATGATAAATAACCAACACACAATTTTTATAAAAATTATATTTCTAATGTAAATAATTATCATACAAAAATTAATTTCCAGAATGTTACATCTTACATCTATGCATAGTCTTTGCCACCTCAACAACATCAACAACTGTCTCAAGAGCAACAAGTCAGTCTTCTTGTGCATGAGCAAGCACAAGAACCTCTAACTTTGCCAATATGAGCATTATGCCTAACTTTATGAGCAAAAGCGATGCAGCACTCGCTCACCTCTAGATGCATCTCTCATGCCTTGAAGAGTCACCAATGGTGACACTGTGATGATGCATGTGTGACATCTACACTAAATTATAAAATGCTTACAAGTAAATTAAATAATTAAAATATATATATATATATATATTATACTAAACATAATAAAATTATAAAATTACATATTTACACTGGATTGAATATAATAAGTTAATTATTAAAAATTATATATTTATTTAAAATTTTAAATTATTGATTTATTTCAAAATATTTATTTAAAAATTACAAAATTATTTTGAAATTTAAGACTCTTAAAAAACTATTTTAAAATATATATAAACTCATTTAAATTTAAATTAAATGAAAAAAATTAAATTTGTGAACCTCACGGAAAACATGTTTATCTTGTATAGCAAATTTTGATATTTTACTTTTTATATTTATTTAATCTTTAGCTTTTCTCTTAATATTTGTGATTTACATTAAACTAATTTCGTGTCACAAACTCTCTTAGAAAGGATGATACATTCTGCGGACAATCATGATTTAAATTATTTAACGTCTTGAAAATGACTGAATAAGACAAATTTCGTATTTTATATCTTTATATAAGGTTAGGATGAAGTTGATTAGCTATTATATTTTTCTATTTTTATATAACTTGTTTTATTATAAGGATAGTATAAGGTGCTTAGTTATCATGTCTTGATAAAAATAATATTAGGGCATTTTTGTATTTTAGAAAAAGCATATAAAAGTATGCCTGATATATAAGGATATTTTTATATTTGTTGATTTATTCTTTTGAATTTTCTTTTGGCCGTATTAAATGAAATATAAAAAAGACAATCTAAAATAAAAGAATGTAAAGTAGAAGATGAATTTGTGAACAATAGTAATTATGTGTTATTTCTTAATGAAATAATTTATTTTCTTTCGATAGTTTTATTTTAAGGATAATATTATTTTAATTTTAAATTTTAGATAAATCTCATATTTTCTTTTTCTGGACTTTATCGTAGAGATTATTGTAATTTTTTACTATTTTAAGAAAAATGCTTGAGTATTATTTGTTCTCTTTCCAATACTTTATCCATTTTAAATATATTATTGCAATTTTAAAGATTAATAAAATAGGAGATGAAAGAGATAAAATACGCTACAACCATGTGTTTGAATTCACAACAAAATATGATTTTGTAGTGTAAAGTTAGAAAGAATTAAAGATAAATCATATTTTTAAATACTAATATAAGAGGTTAAATTTCGAGACATAAGAACAGTTAACTTTTCTATCACAATTCTTTGCATATATTTCAAAAGTAAGTTGTTTAAATATTTAGAGTATATTCGAGCATAAATAATTATTTTTTGAAGTAAAATAAATATTTTGTTGAATTAGTGATAAAATTAAATTATATAGCCGTTTAGTGAAATTTAAGAAATACATATTTATTGAATTAATTTTTCCTTTTCATATTATTTCCTTCTATTATCAAATTTAGTTTCGTCCTCATGGGATGGATAAACAAGTTGGTATGCTTCCTTTAAGGTATGTCTACGTGAGCCTACATTTAAATGGATCGGGTTTAATTCATCTGCAGGTTAAGTGAGACACGTTATGGATCCAAATTATTTCTTTTAAAAAATATAATTTTCTAAAAAAATATGTTAGAACAAAAAAAAATATGCCCTTAAATAAAAAAATTAAAAATTAAAAAATATATCTTAATATCTTAACAATAATTCAAATAAAGGATGAAAAAGTAAAATCATAACATTAAATGGATAAATCTAAATAAAGTTTTAATGATAAAATTCAAAAATATCACAATAATAATTTAAATAAAATCTCAACATATAAAATCTTAACAACAAATACATCCATTCAAGTAAAATTTTATAAAAAGATAAATAAATTTTTAACAATAAATAATAATAAATAAATAATAATGTAAATAAAATATTAGTAAATACATGAAAAAAATAGATAAGATTAAACTCTTCGTAGGTCAAACTTGTTTAATAAATGGCTGATTACACAAAATAGGTTAAAAATCTAGAACCATTGAAAAAAATGAAAATCTTTAGACCCATGGACCGCACGGACCAAGTGCCTCGCAAATCGATTCTTGAACCTTAATTCATATACCTACCCCTAAAAGAGTAGAATCAGGATAAAAGCCTAATCAATCAGTTTTATTTTTTCTACTTTTAATCTAGCTCATTTATCCAAAATTTGTGTCATTTTCTAAATTCCAAAAGATGGAAGTTTGTAGAAATTTGTACACTCCTCTTGCTTCTTTTGTAACATCCAAATTAGATATCAAGCCGAGTTTGATGGGCCAAAACTGTGAAAGTATACGGACACTTATTTTTTGGTGCCAATGAAATTGGATTTAGAAAATCTAAATTTTTGTGGAAAAAAAATCATTTTCACCTATGATGAAACAAGTGAAAATGAATAATAATATTCCCACACGTATTCTCCACCCAACATTTTGCATTATTTTCTTAAAAAATTAATAATAATTGATCATGAAAATCAAATTTTGGAGTAAATATCACCCTTTTATAGTAAATACTAACGTGTATGCTAATTTTATTTTATTTTTATTTTTTTCAATAATAATAATAATAATAAATATTTTTAATAAATTAAATAAATTTCTATTTATTTTTTAAAATTAAATAATCTATTTTATTCTTATTTCTTTTTTGTATAGCAATTTTTATTTTCATCCTATTTCTCTTTTCTCTCTTTCCTTCTATTCTATTATATTCTATTTTTCTTTCCCCACTGTCGTCACCAAACACACGCTAACATCTGCTGTTAAACGTCAAGAAGGGAACCAGTGAGAAAATTGGTGCTTTTCTCCCCCTACAAAAAAAAAAAATGATGGTTATTAATATTTTAAATGAATATTCTGACCTTATATTAATGCGTTTTGGTGGTGGTCTTATTTGGCATCGAATCTTGCATTAAACAACACGGCCATGTAAACATGGCTTCCTCCAACACTATTGAGTTGCTCAGAGATGAGATCCCTGTTAAGCAAAAACCTCTCACTTTGTCCCCAGACATCAAAACCGGCCTCGTCCTCGTCGACCTTGTCAATGGCTTCTGCACCGTTGGAGCTGGCAATTTGGTAATTTTAATTTTCTTTTCTTTTGTTTTGTTTATTTGTTTTTCTTGTAACTTGACAAAACCTTCCATGAACCACGATTCTCCCTTTGTCTGTTTCGTTGGCATTTTTTGGTGTACTTGTTAATTTGTTATCTACTTAATTATTTTACTCTTCCACTGTGTTAATAATATTATTTGATACAATTTTTGTTTGGCACCTGTGTAGGCGCCGAAAGAAGAAAATGAGCGAATTTCAGAGATGGTGAAGGAATCTGTGAGGCTTTCCAAAGCATTCTCTGAGAGAAAGTGGCCAATTTTTGCTTTCCTTGATTCTCATCACCCAGACAAACCTGAACCCCCATATCCACCACACTGTCTTATAGGAACACATGAAGCAAAATTAGTTCCTGGTAATTGCTTTTAAAATTTAATTAAAATATAAGGACATGCATTTTTTACCTTGTAATTCAATAATACATTATCAAAGTTTAATTGCTATGCACCGTCGATGTTAGAAATTTTATACTTTTAACTGATCTGAATAAATGATAAATATGACTTTTAGGTAGCTCTTGTGAAATTCAAATAAATAGTTGAAAAATATTTGGTAGATAATTGTAATAAGCAGACAACCAGACAACTAATTATAAAATGTGTAGAGAAAGAAAGAAAAAGAAAAAAATTGATAGAAGAAATACATATGTATATATTCTGTGTGAGTGAGTTGGTTGTATATTAGAGTTGACTACAAAGTAAAGTTGTAAATAGTTTAGGGTTCATTATTCATTTCATTCTTATAGTTATATAAACTATAAATTTTACCGTTTAGTCTCTACACTTAAAAATGATTTATTTTAGTTCTTATGCAAGCGCTTTTAGTTTCATTTTGGTTCGTGAAGTTAAAACCTATAGTCCAACTAAAAGCACATGCATAAGGACTAAGACATAACTATAAGTACATGCATAAGGATTAAAATAGATAGTTTTTAAGTGTAGGAACTAAATGATAATGTTTATACAACTACGGAGATCAAATAAGTTTATACCATTAAAATTATTGGGTTGGTTTGAGGATATGTGCTTATTGGTTTTGTTTGGTTTGGTTTCCTCTGAATTGAAGATCTCCTGTGGTTGGAAAATGACCCAAATGCAACACTCAGGCAAAAAGAATGCATTGATGGATTCCTTGGGTCAGTTGAGAAAAATGGTTCTAATGTCTTTGTTGATTGGGTGAAAAATAATCAGATAAAACAAGTAAGCATTTCCCTTCAATTTGATTCTCTGTTAGTGTAGAAATTTTAAGCAGGGAATGGTCAGTTATTGGAGTACCTAAGGTCACTATAGGAACTTTTAATTTTTGAAACGGGTGGTGTGAGACATTGGTTTAAACTTTAAGGTAAATTTTGGTATTATAGTTTTTTTCATTTCTACTCATCATTTTATTAGCAATATATTTTCTTCATGGGTACAAATCCCTGTTGTTTTATATTAGTAAGCATCTTAACAAGTTAAACTACAGAAACCAATTCTTTATAAAATATAAGGACAATTTACTTTTGATATATATACAAGCTATAGAACTTAAAACTCGGAATAATGAAAAACATAGGAGTTAATGCTTACTGGTATGGGAAAAAAACTAAACAAATATTTCCTCAAATTAACATATTAAAATCTCTTACACTTGTTACTGTGTCAAAATTTAATATTATCTTTCCTATCTGTCTCTACTTCAAAATTGTCTAGACTTGTTCATGACATTGGTTGAATGATCTTTGGATATTATTTTCATTTATTTCAAAGATTTTTGTTGAGTTTCTTAGGGTCTGGATTTTTCTTGTTACAGATTTTAGTGGCTGGGATATGCACTGATATATGCGTGCTGGATTTTGTCTGTTCTGCCTTGTCTGCAAGAAACCGCGGTTTCCTTCCTCCTCTGGAAAATGTGATTGTGTCTTCGCAAGCCTGTGCTACTTATGATATACCGTTACATGTGGCCAAAACCAACAAGGATCTTATATCCCATCCACAGGTACTTAGTCAAATTGAAGTTTAGCTTCCAGTGGAACACTTGATTATCTTAATGTTGCTTTACTTGAATTTATATCTTAATTGCCTAAAGTTCAGCACTCAGTCAGAAGATAGAGTTGGTTTTGGTTATGTTTATTGTGAGCTTGTTGACTTGTATTACAGAAATAATAAACATAATATAAATAGCCTGGAAGTAGACAAGCATAATCTCAGTATTTAGATGTTGGGCGATGGTAATTCATCTTAATTAAGAATGACATAGTTGGCTTTGTTTGGATAATACTTATGGGAGAGGAAAATAAGAAGTAAAATGAATTTGGCTTCTTGCATATGTGAAAATTAGTTTATGCATAAACAAATTTATTAAAATTCTCTTTTACTTCTCTGAAAGCCAATTTTCCCTTATGCCTAAGCTTCTCAAAAACCCTTCCAAGAAGAGTTCTTGGACTTTTGGCGCCAACACCTAAACCAATGCCCTATTTTCCCTTACACGCTGATCAAGGCCAATCTTAACTTTTCTGATGGTTCAATTTGTTATACTTCAAAAAATTTCTCTGCTCTTGTGAGCCACCACCCCAACGGATCATGACCTTTGAAAGTGGACAGTTCTACTTTCTTGACCCAAGAATGTAGAGGTACTTCCTCATGTTGCTCAGTTTCGCCGGTTTCCTCCTCTTCCTCCAAAGTCTTGTTGTCTTTGTTCACAAAATGGTCTTCTTCTACAGGAGGTGTTTTCTTGTTGTTCATCTGTAATAGCAAGTCCTTTATGAAATCCAAGTCTGTCTTCATCTCTGCCAATTTCTCCCCATGTTCCCCTACTGCCTTCTCCAATGCTCCAACCCAATTTTCTCCAATGCTCCAACCTGATTTTCCATTGTAATCTTGAATGATCCGGCTGGTCGGACCAATTTGGTAGGAACCCACAGTTGAAATGAGATGAAAAAGAACAAGGAACGGGAGAGAAACTCTCCTCCAAGGGTTTTCCTTTCACAAAGAGCTAATACTTAATTTACAAAATAATCAAATTGCCTCCTCCTATCCTTCTCCCCCTATTTATATCTAATAAACCTCTCTAACTAACTATTAATATTCTAAGCTCCCTTATCCTCATGTCCTAACATTTTACTTTTTTGTTTCCTCCTCCTATAAGTGCATTTAAGCCTACATCTAAAAAAGCTGACTTGTCCTGGGAGACATGTATACGTTCTCTGTTACTATGTGATAGTGAACACTTTGCAATAACCTCTATAGTTATGATCTCTGATACTTTCTTCAGACCTTTTTTTTTTTTCTGACATTTGTTTTGTATTTAGAAAAGGATGACAATAAACTGAACCGGAATGGATTTTTACATAAACTTATCGGCTACTAGTGCTAAGTTTACGTAAACTACAATGGATGATATTTTTTTTTCCAATGTTTATTTATTTATTCTTGTTTTCTATACTGCAGGAGTTGATGCATCACGTTGGCCTTTACATAGCCTGTGGAAGGGGAGCCCATATAGCTTCAGAGGTGTTATTTGAATAATTGAGGGCTGTAATTGAAGTAATTGATAGAGCGTTAAGTGTTATTCATAAGAATTGATTACTGAAAGAGCATTCAGTACTTGAAATGCCTCTAAATGAAAAATAAAATGTGTACCTGCATGGTGGTCTTATTATTCATGTGCCTATTTTAGATTTTATTAATTTTGATATTTGGTTGGATCATTTTTGAATTATTAATCATGATTGGGATAGGTATTTAAAATAATCTTATCCATTAATTTTGCTTGTACTTATCTCGAGTATACGTCGTATATGCAAAGCCTTGATGGCGCGGCACAGTCGACTAAAAAAGAGAAAAATCAAATGGCCACACCAAATCAATAAAAAAAAAAAAAAGAGGTTGCAAACTGGACTGCAAAATAGAAAAATTATAAAGTGATTTGTGATTATTACGTCACTCTTTGTGATTATTACGTCACTCTTTGTGATTAAAACTCCAATAAAGTTGATGCATTATTTTATATACAGTTAACAGGGACATATGTGTATATATTTCTCTCTCTTTATGTTTTCGTATTGTAATTATTTAAGAAATATTTTTCTTTTTTTATTTTACAGCTCTACCATTTGTTATTTAGTCTTTGTCATTACTGACGCTTTGTCTTTGCTGTTGTTAATAAATAATCAAATTCAAATCTAGCAAGTTTTGTAAGTATCCTGACTCACTATAATTTATTTTTTATTGTGTTTGTCCTATAATCACAAAGAGATTGTAGAATAGGAATTAAGAGCAGAAGTCCCTGTGTATATATACACTTCAGCATATCAATAAAAAAAAACATATCAGAATCTTACTTCACACTAAAAGCCTTCAGCTTCATTCACAACATCTTATTCATAGAAAGTTTGGTACTGAGAAGACAACAATTCTTACACACAATAATGAGTCTCATTGACGTATACAAAGGGCAACTGGAGCCTGCGTTTGGTAATACTTTCTGCCAATCAATAGACAAGCACAAAAGGCACACTCAAATCTCAAACCACTATCTAATGAAAACCAATATCGGAATTTTGTGGAAGATGATAAAAATTGAAGAAATGCAGTACAGATATTTTACACACGGCTTTATCCTCTATAACCACGGTTTTTTCTATTCATTCCAGGGGTAATGCTGGAGAATATTGATTGTTTTTGTTTCTTTGGTTTGACACCAAAGATAAATGACCTCAGAGGAACTGAGTTCTGGTTATCTGAAGTTCTGTTACTCTTCTTAGGACATGTGAAGCCGAATTTCTCGTTCAATTTGGCAAGAGCTCTCTCACCATCAAGTTGGAGAGTTGCTACTAGATCTAGACCTGCTTGAAGTTCATCAGCAACTCTATTGTTCTCTTGTTTCATATTCAAAACTTCACCTTGAAACTTGGCTGCTTGATAGCTGGTGAACTTGAAGTCATCGTCTTCAGCACTGGCTTTCAGTGCCCCGGTTATCTCTTCTTGGATTTCACACAAGGATGAGAATCTACATTGAAGTTCTTCCTTCAACATTGCACTACCTTCCAACCATATTGATAGTTCATTTAGAATCTCTGCAAGGTGTTTATAAATAGGTCTTGCATCTGATTTCGCAGAATATTTTGCGCTACTACTGCCTTCTGATGATTTCCATTTATCGTCAATTCTTGAAACCTCAATCAGCAAATCTTTTATGGTGGTTTCAAATTTCTGTATACCTGTAAAAGAAGTACTGAATTTTAACCAGAAGTCTAGGTTCTCCTCTAGAAGTTCATCAATGCTCATTCGGAACTTCTCTTCAATGGCTGATGTTGTAGATTCAGGTTCTTCAATACTTAGAAATTTCTCAATGTCACGTTGCTCTGGTGGTAATGGCACTGAATCTAACTCTTCCAAATCCTCCTTTCCCTCCAAGTTTTTCTGCAGGAGGCCTAGCTTCTGACGTAGGAGTCTAATTTCTTCATCTTTCAAAGCATTAGCAGTCTTCAGTTCTTTCAACTGCAACGATGACTCAAAAAGGGCATCCTGATTTTTCTTCTCTATTTCAGCTAGTCTGATCTTCATGTTATCATAATTTTGAAGAGCACTACTGTACTCTAACAGCAAAGCATGTTCCCTTTCCCGCATTCCATTCAACACTTGTTGCCATTTTTCCTCATTTTCTTTTTTCACTCTCTCCTCCTGGGAATCGCCTTTAAGAGTAGTCACTGTCTCAGATGAAACTTGCTTGGGATCATTTTCTTGGTGTTTTACAGAACTCTCTTCATTTTTCACTCTCTCCTCCTGGGAATCGGCTTTAAGAGTAGTCACTGTCTCAGATGAAACTTGCTTGAGATCATTTTCTTGGTGTTTTACAGAACTCTCTTCATTTTTCCTTGCCTTGTCTTCACTGTCTTCATTTCCAGCAGAAGTTCTCAAAACATCTGTTGATTTTGTAGTATCACTATTGCCAGGATCCGGGGACTCCTCTTTTTCTTTCAACTCTATTGGAGTTTTGTTTTCCTCTTTCATTTCTAGTGAATTGGTGGTCTTAACATCATTTTCCTGTGAACCTACGACCTTAGGCTTGTTATCTGCAATTATACCATCTTTTACTACTTCAGCAAGCTCTTCTGAATTTGCAGTATCTTCTACCACAGCAGTGACCTTAATCTCCTTGTTGGACTTCTCATCATTTAATAACACATTGTCTTGATTCAATGCATCTTGTTCTTTAAGATCATCTGTAGATTCAGCTTCTCTTGATGAGGTTTTTTCTGTTTGTGATACTTCCCTGACCTCATCTTCCTCATCTGACTTCACATCATAGACTTTATCTGAGATGTGATCAAGATTACAATGTGCTTCAGTAAAATGGGTTTGGATGTTGCTATTCTGGTCTTCAACAACTTGGTTTAGATCCTGTACCTTGCGCAGTTTTCCATCCATTTCTCTCAGTTGCTCATGCAATTTAGCTTTGTCATTGATCAGACTTTCCTTATCACCTTCTAGAGTTCGAACCAGGGAATTAAGTTCATCAGTTTCTACTTTTAATCTTTGTACAAGAGCTGTCTGGGAAGAAACTGCAGTTTCTAAGCTGACAACTTTGTTTACTAGTGCATCAATCTTTTCTGCCATATCTTGCACAGTTAGATTTGAATCGGATCCAGCTTCAAAGTGTTCTTTTATTTTCTCCTGCAATATCTGCAAGTCTTGTCTCTGCTGAGTCAGTTTTTCCACCTCTTCATCCAAGTCCATTTTTCCTGCTATTTCTTTTACATTTCTTTTGGCGATTGGCTCTTTCGAATTGGTTTGATCATAATCGAGACCAGTCATGAGAGAAGTTAACTTTTCCCTCGCTTCCTTTACCCTTTTGGTCTCAATTTTGGTCTCATCAAGCGATATAGCCTGTTTCTCTTCCAACTGTGACAAAGTCTCTTGACATGACTTAAGAGCCGCTTCTGCCATCAAACGCCGGGCTTCCTCATCATCAATAGCAATACCTTCTCCAAGTTCATCTTGCAAATTAGACACTTTTTCTTGTAAGCCCTTGATCTGCTGTTCAGTATCCCAGTACTTGGCATTGGCATTATCATAAGAACTCTTCACAAACTCTTTCACAGTTTGTAATGCCAGAATCTCTTTCTGCATCCTGTCGATCTCTTCAAGTGCCTTCTTTCTACTCAATCCAGACTTTTGAGGTTTAGGAGCTTGAGCTGCAGGGGCTACCTTCTTGGGATTGAGTTTCTTTGTCGCTGTTGTTATGACAGTTTTTAAATCTCTAAGTGGAGGCTTTGGAACCTTTGGAATATTTGCTTTGGACCCTTCTGGCTTTTTTTTTGGGGTCTTCGGTCTAGGAGAATCATCATCATCATCATCCATATACGGGACTTGCTCAGGGCACACAGAAGCAATGGTGTTGTTGGCATTTTGCAACTCTGTTGATATGTGATCATACCTATCAGCTAAAGAACGGTATGCCCTGAAAGATTCTTCCACAAAGTTTATCAGCTCTGGTCTCCTTTTATAATACATTTCTGCTCTCTTGGCAAAGGAATCTCCCTCTTCTTCTAAGAGCTTTAATACAGCATGCACCTTTTCCTCCATATCTGCAGTTTTTCATGTAAATTACATACACCTAAGTGGGATGTGTTGATCAATTAATACAATGGCATTTAAGCCATTACATGTTGTCAATTGTTGAAGGAAAATTTTGATTTTGATTTTCTAGTGAGGGAATGAATGTTCACCATCAAGGTTTTAAAACCCACTAAAATTTCTAACAAAAACTAAAAAGTAACATTTTTTGTTAAAAAAATAAAATTACAATGATGATCACAACCACATCAAACCTTGATTACAGAGAACATTCGCCAGAACATGATTGAATCTTCTGATTGCAGTCATACATATACCATTTTATTTGCGCGTGTAGAAAACATAATTTGAAGGTTTAATTCAATAATTGACTACCAGATCATCCAAATCTTACATGTTTAATTATATATGACTGGTGAAAAAACAAAGCAAACCATTTCAATCTATGTCATATGAATATGCTACAAATTTTCCATGCTCGAAGTATCATACCATGTGGCACTAACTAGCAGATAATGTGGAATTAAGATCAAACCAGACAATTACAAAAGGCTTACCTTGGAGATTTTGTTCCATCCATTTTGATTGCTTGGTTCTGATGTGGCTAGCCCACCACCATGAATATGCATTGCTTGCAGCTCTCTGCAACATATTGGTTGTTTCTTCTTCCTATTCTTCCACCTTATAGTTGCTGGTGTTGGGATAAAAAAATGAGAAAAAAACACATGCAAACTTTGTATGTTTGTCCCTATCTACTCTCTCTATATTTCTAGAGAGGGATGAAAAGTTATAAATTTTGATGATGTCAAGACTAAAATAAGAGTAAAAAAATGAAAAAAAAAGTTTCATTCGGTAATGTGAAAAAGGTTTTATGTTGTGTATGAGAAAAGAGAGAAAAGAGAGAACATGGAACTAATAAGTTCTAATAATTGGATCATGGAGGGGCGGAAACTTCGCCCGAACTTAATGTACCAACCCTCCTTTTTTCAAAAAATTATAGCCAATGAACCATTTGCACGTTCAAAAAAGTACATACCAGTTACACATGTGTACCGTGTAATTTTTTATTATAATTTACTTGATAATTTTTTTATTTATGTTCATAAATATTAATTAAAAAAAAATAGTCAGTAAAAAATGTTAAATAAAAATATGATTTGATATAAAATAATGATACACGGATTTTATATGAATCAATAATAATAATAAATCAAAATAATATTACAATAAGAATTTTTAAATTTCTATATTTTTTATTATTTTTAATTTCATTACTCCCCAAACTAATTTTGTCTATCATTGTTTGGGTAACAAGATTATACCACTATATTGAAAAAAAAGAATATTCATTAAACAAAAGTCTATGTCCTAACATAAAATAAATTAATATTTTTAATTTTGATTATTGCAGTCTGTCTTAATAATTAAATCTTATTATATGTTATTAAAACAAACAAAAAAATTTGATAAAGTTATTAAATCTACTATGACGACTAAGAGAACATTAATTTGATACACCAAAAGGTAAATAGAGTCTACTTGATAAGACAAAATGAGTTTTTTGAGTTGAATGAGTTATTAACATGTTCTTTATTTGATTTTGGGAGATCACATGAATTATTTATTATATTAAATAATTTAACAAAGAGCAAAGTGATCATTTTTACGTTAATAAAAGAAAAACTCCAAAAATTTGGATTCTGGACTATCTTGTGAAGACATTATCGGATGAAAATAAGACAAAAAAAAATTGTCTAAAACTGGGAGTATTTTTTAAGATACAGTTATAAAAAATTAACATTATTCCCAATAAAATAAATTTTTTCTATGTACCAAACATTCTCGTATTAGATCTCCCTTTCTCAACTACAATTTTTTTTTATTTATTTGAGGACTCAACTCAAGAGCTTATATAAAATATTCTAAGTCGTAAGAACTAACCATTTGTCTATAGCAACCGTCAATTTTTAAATGACAGGTTCGAATTTTTTAATTTGTGAGAAACAATTAATAATACAGAACTACGTATCATATGAAAATGAATAGAAACTATCAACACTATTGGTGAATAAATAATATAAATGTCTGCGAATTTACATCAGATTAAAGAATTATATTAGGCCCAAAAAGATAAAATAAAACTAAAATGCTTAAAGCATAAGGATAGTGAAGCCTTTCTTCTACCTTTTCTATTACTACATATAGACAAGTGGCATCTACAGCAGAGAGAATGGGCATTTGAGCCACCCTACATGTCCTGTGAGATTAGACCCTAGTGGTTTTCATTGTACTCTTCAATTTTCATTAACTTTTGTATTTATTTGTAGAGTTTTGTGAGAAAGGTTCATAAGATGATGTAGTTTTCTTTCTACCTTCAAAATTCTGAAGAGATGCTAGCCATTGTTCCATGTAACTTTTGCCAGCTGCATATACATTTAATCAGAGTTTAAAAAATTAGTATGGATGATTCATTTATGCTCTTAAAAAGACATGAAATTAACTAGTGAATGAATGCAAACTCAATGGTTGTTAACACACTCATATATCGAGGAAAATAATTTCCAATATGCACTTCCAAATAACCAATAACCAAGTTCAACAGCAGCATTAAAAATATGGGGGAGTGCCCATTTTACATGAGCAACTAATTCTTAAAGGAAAAAAAGATTGATCTATTAAACATATTTAATTAACATAAATATCATATGGCATCTACTAAACATATCGAGTGCTTAACTTTTCCTCTATAATAAATGCAACATTTTAAAATTGATTGCCAGAACAAAATTTTCAACCTGAGATCTTTTTTATTATTATGATAAAATTGGAATTCTTTAGGAAAAGAATAAAACAGCTGAAAGAGACAGAGGATCTGGGATCCTTCTAGTACTATAAAGAAAAAGGGACTATAAAGAAAAAGGGACAACAAAGAAAATGAAAGTTAACTTAAAAAAGCAATCATTGCCTTTAGACCAATATAACACATAATAACAAGTAAAACTATAAAAAAAAAAGTTATTTGATAAATAATAAAATATTTAATAAATAATAAAATATTAAAAGAAAAATACGTATATATATTATGTGCATTAGAGTTGGTTTGAAAGGAAAATTCTAAAAAAAAATCATAAAATAAACACCTAACATATTAGGTCTCTTACCTTTCTTTTTCGTTTTTCTTTCTATCCCACCCTTCCCTCCCTGCATCTTTAGTTTTTTCTATCCCACCATGATAAGTAACATGAATATGGCAAATCATCATCATTCATCAGAAATTTACCAATAAACATCAAGGCCAAACCAGCTCAAAATCACAAAGATGATGCTCGACATAATTACATAAATCTACAGTACACAGATTTCATTAAACAAAGTTGTTTACTGTCATAACCAGGGTAAAGAAGCCAATAAACCTATTAAAAACAAAAACGAAGATATGTTGCTTAAGGCCAGTGTAAAAAACTTACCAGAAGAAAATTCATTGGAGAGGTTCTTGATGGCACCCAAAAGTGCTTTGTTTGAGGCCTCCACTTCCACCTCCTTGCAGCTAGGTGTATAGCAAGGAACCAGCACTGCAAAACCAGCATCATCACCATTATCAAAATCAGAGCCAAGAGGCTCCAACCACCCAATGGACCAATCTGAGTCATCAGATTCAGAACCAGACAAGCACCAATCACTACCACAACCATCATCAGATGGCACCAAGACAGCATCATCAAGCTCAATATCCACTTTCCTCTCTTCTTTCCTCCTTCTAACTTTCCTATGAGGTGGGGCCTTATTTGTCTCCTTAGCAACACCCGATTCAGAAGATAGTGAAAAATTCATATCAGAGGCTTTAGAAACAGGCTCTTTCTCCTTTCTCTTCCCACTCCACATTGACCAAGCGAAACGGGTCAACGAAATATTCATGATTTCAACTTCAACAGTGATTCAAAATCTTTGTCTTTTCAGAAACCAAAGATTTTGTGAGGATGAAGGAGAAGTCACTGAATTTAAGGCCAAATACAAAACACCAACAAGAGTTGGAATGGCGAGTGGTTCCTGGCAATTGCTGTTAAACCACTGTATAAGGAAAATCATCAATTCAATATGGGGCACAAAATAACAGATTTAATAAACTCATTTATTGAAGAAAAAAAATACAAGAATTAATAAAATGAAGTTTTGAAAAAGGAAAAAACATGATTCTAACAGTTGCAGTGAAAAAGAAAAATAAATTGAAGGTCTTTCCTCAAATATCGGAATCGATTAAATTCCAAAAAGTTCAAGTTAATCAGTTGTGCTTAATCTAGATTTGAATCTCTGGTCCATTGCCAAAATTAAAATATAGATTATAATTAACTTCAACTTTTGCAGAATTCAATACTGCCAAAATGTGTCTCTTCAGGGTTCAGACACATACAATACTCACGAGACTATAAAAATGCACCAGAAAGTTGATTATTAGAATTCCAAAACAATAAATTTTATCTTTTATTTTTCTGTAAATTCAAAAGAAAAAAAAAAACGTCAAAGAGGACATGCGTATCCAAATGCCACAGAATATGTGTAAAATCTCATCGAATAACAGAGAAAGAATGGAGGGGAGAGGATTTTTCTTAAGCGAAAAAGGAAAAATAATAATAATAAATAAATAAATCAAATGTAAGGTTGATTCAGTGAGTTGAATTTGAATTCCTAACTCGGTAAATCACTACCAATTCATGATCGTCTTCCTCAGTGGCACAGAAGAAAACCAGGTCAAAACTTAGGATCAATTCTCTCTGAATTTAAAAAGACCTGTTTCTTTTTTCTCTGTTTGTTTCGATACGCATGATAGGGTGCCAACTTAAAATGTCTTCCGTTAGATTTTATTTAAATTTATTTTACCTTGATCCGTTCACTTGAAATAGAAGAAAAAATATTTTTATTTTTATTTACTTTATTTTTCTTATTAAAATTTTAATAGAAATTAGAAAAAAAATTTCTATTTTCAGTCATTCTGCATAAATTTTTAAAAAATAAAAATAAAATATTTTTATCATTTAATTTAATGTTAATGTTTAATTTGAATAGTCTTTATATTTTTTTTATTTTTTCATTTTTATGGTAGAATTTTTTTTTTCATTAATATTTTATGTGTTTTATTCAAAAAATTTAAAACTGAATCGGATTTCGGTGAAAGAACTGATTCAATGGTTTAATGCTTCAATTATAGTTAAACTGATTTTAAAACAATAACATTTTATTTTATTAATATAATATATTAAGTAATATGTAAATGCATGTCTTAAACACGTAATGACGGTGCTAAATGGTTGTTTGGTTATCATTAAAATATGAATTTTTTGCTTTCTATAATAGTTGGTGAATTAGATGTGAATAAGTGGTGATATGTAATTGCATTAAATTAATGATGGATTTGAAATGTGTATTGATATGTTGAAAATGTCCAGTGATGGAGGTAATATTTAGAAATTGTTCGGTGAATTGACAACAATTGATGAGACAAGATGAAGATTATTCGGTGGAAATGTTAGTACCTAAAAATAGTAAAGATTATTATATAATTTAAGGTCTTATTACACGTTGCATATATAGTAGTAGATTAAGTTAATAAGTTCTTATACAGATTCTCGTTTAAGGGTTCTCGTTTAAGGGAGTGAAATATTGTGGACTTCATGATTTGTTTGATGGAAAATTTTCATGCTAATGATGATCACATGTTAATAAATTAGACAAATTAGAGAATATGTCTCACTAGTGGGTTTGTTGAAATAAAATCTAAAAAAATCAACCAACAATTTACATTAAATCTAACATAAACTATTAAATACGTAAATAAAATTTTAAATTAAATCTAACAAAATAAGATATTAACTATGTAAATAACATTATAAATTAAATCTAATAAAAATATTAATTACATAACTAACCATTTAAATTAAATCTAATAAAAATATTAACTACTAAATAACATTTTAAATCAAATTTAACAAATATTAACTACTAACTTACAATTTAAACAAAAGCTTAAAAATAAATTTAACTACATTTTAAAAATTAATTAACTACCTGACTAACAATTTAATTTAAACCTCACAAAAAAACATTAACTATGTAACTAACCATTTAAATAAAATATAAAAAATTAAATGAACAAGTAACTAACAATACAAAAAAATATTAATTACATAACTAAAAATAATTAACTACTTAACTAACAATTTAATTTAAATCCAGCCAAAAAAATATTAACTATACCATTTAAATAAAATATAAAAAATTAAATTAATTGCATATCTACCAATTCACATTAAATCTAACAAAAAAAAATATTATCTACTTAACTAAAAATAATTTATCTAACTAACCATTTAAATTAAATCTAAAATTAGTTATCCAACTAACAACTTAAAATTCTAAATAAATATAAAATAATAAATATTTTAAATACCTTCCTGTAGATTTTACAAATTCAAAAAAAAAAAAAAAATTTGCCTCATAAAGAGAATCGACATAGTATTTAGAATATATTAAATTTTCTCATATATGTAATCTCCTCGAGTTTCTACATTCTATTTTTTTAAACTTCTCGAAGACGAAAAAACTATTTTTTAAGCAGAAAACAGGGATAAAAAGATAGAAAAGAGAGAGTAGAAAACGAAGAATATAGATCTACACTTAGCTTTGGCATAATTATTTCTTTTCGCTATTGTATTTTCAACCTAGTCAGCCTGAATGGGACCGTTATAATGTACTGTTGTAGTTCAACACATTTTTCTAGATTTTTCGCATTTATTTTGAAATGTTTTTCCCAATTAATAATGGAATATGTGTCTTTTTTTTATCAATCGTTTTATGTATTTATATTATAATAAAAAAAATTTCAATTTTCTCGTGAAATTGGACTAAGTCAACTGGGCATTTTCTAACATGGAACAAAACTAGATTAAATCAGATAGGAATTTAGCTAGAGTGTTACACCTATTTTGATTAGTTAATTAATGTGATTAATTTACTGTCGATTAAACCCGTGATGTTACATACAGACAAACATTTTTGAATCTTGTTAAAGAAATTATATTTTACTTGCAACATTAAATCTTAGAATTTAACTTGTATCAAATAAATAAAATTTTCTATGCGTGCAAACACCAACTATGTGATTAATATAAATATATAAAAGAGTACCATTTAATAAATGTGGACAATGAAAATCAGATTCTATTGATGCAGATTTGAATTACATTATATGATTAGTAATTGAATAGCCATATAATTTGATATTTAATTATTGTATAACCGAAATTATTGTTTTTTACTTAATATCATATAATTAGTTACCTTAATAATTTTGTTTCTCATTGCCCATATAAGATGGCATTTTAATCCATTGTAATGGTTGTTCCGGCATTCTCTTTGCTCTAGTTGGCAAAAGAATTAAAAGGGTTGTCTTGTTCCACTCATCAACAGCAAGAATTAATGTCGGTATAGAAGTACAAACAGACTCCAAGACATTTTTAAAGAATATTTGGGTACATATAATTTAAATTCTTATTTATCTGTCATTCTAGTATATTTTAGAGATAAAATAAATATTTTTATTCATGCGCATCATGTGTTAAGAACATCATTTTCTTTCAATATATATATATATATATATATATATATATGGACGGAATTAGGAGGGACTGAATTTTTTATTTTAATTTTATTTTTTAGTATATTCTTTGTTTATTTATTATTTTTATTTATTATTTTTTATATTTTTATTTAATTTCTTTAAAATAAGACAGTAAGTATATGAAAAGTAAGTTAAAGTTATTTTAATTTATTTAATTATAATTTTTGAGTAAAATGATAAAAAATTATATCATTAATAGTTAAAAATTATTATTATAATTAAGAATTTGTTAAATAAATATATAATATGATAATAAAATTTTAAAATTAAAGATAAATTCTAAAAATTTAATCATAACTTTTGAATAAAGTAATAAAAAATACATCATCGTTTAAAAATTATTATTATGATAAGAATTTTTTAAATAAATATATAATATAACAATAAAATTTTGAAGTTAAAGATGAATATTAAAAGTTTTAAAATTAAAAGATGAGTATTAAAAGTTTTAAAATTAAAAATGATTTAAACTGAGAGTTTAAAACTATAGATAAAGATGATAGATGATAGAGGAAAAAGATTATCTACACTTAAAAACTAACAAAATTGAATAATATAATCACTTTGATTCTCAGCACACAAATTAAATTTGCTTCTTGTTGTATTAAGAGAGAGTACATATCTGTACTATTTATTAGGAAAGCCCTGTCATGAGAAAAGGATAGTTAGATTTGAGGAATGTCTTCATTGCATTGTTTTCTGTAACCTTGATCCAATCATCTTGAGCTCAAATTTCTTGATTACACCAGCAATGTCCCTCATTGAGGTGTCCAGCACATAAGGAATTTTATCGTGGGTGACTTGTGTTGAATTTACATGTATTTTACATAATTCTCTCCTCTCTGCTATGGTTCCATGATAGTGGAAGTACATAATTTTATCATTAGTTTTATGAGTTGTTTTTCCCTTTAGATCGATTGATATGTGTAGCCCGGCTGCATACAAGCTGCGTGGTTGCGCCGTATATTTCCGATCTCTATGACTTTGACTAGTTTTTTCTCTATACATGTACACAAGCTTTTCAAAGCCCCATTTTCTGTTGAGTTCATGTGACATCACGTCAAACACCACATATAACTACACATGCATAACTAAATAACGTTATGGATGGACACATTTTGGTAACTAACCTTAGTAATTGTTTAGTAATTGTTTTATAAGAGCTTAACTTAACTCAACATTTATGTATATAAATGAGAAATAATCTTTTAATTTATAGGTCAATTTTAAATTAGATTTCATCAATCAAATTTTTAACCTAATTATTTTATAAAAAATAATATTAATTATTTAAGGGAAATATTATAAAATATAAATAAAAAAAACTAATAATATATATTTTTTGTGAGTGACTAGAAATTATACCTGTCAGTGTTGCCGTAATCTTGAGAGAGGCAAATCTTGTTGCTCATAGCCATCTGATGAAAGGTGAATTGAGAGTATTCGGAAAGTGAGTCAACCACAGTTTTGAGAGAACTGTTAGGTGGCACATAAATGTACTCATCAACATCAAAAATGAACATCCACTTTGCCATGAACTTGTATCTATGCAAACAATCATTCACCACCATTATCTGGTTATGATAGTAACTATCAAACCTCTCTTCATCCCTAACATCTTGTAATGTGACATACCCTAGTTCCATCCACGGCTTCAATACCTCCAACACCTGGTCATGCACCCCACCAGCATCATGAATCACAAAATGTGACCTTGGCCCGAAGAACCACACATGGTAAGCCATCCATTCCCTTATCCTTTGCGGGTTCAAGTTCCCATACAAAGGTGAGCCACAATACAAATAATCATACTTAGGCTTTGACACAAAGAGTGAAGTATCCAAGGCCCCTGCGGTGTTGTGTTGAAAACATGCCAATTGTTGAAAATACGTAAATATGTTAAAATTAGAAAAGATTAATTTAGTTTTTTAGAAAATGATCATTTATGTCTTAATTTTTTTTTGTTTAAATTTTAAATTGTGGTTAATTTGTTTTGAAAAATATGATATTGTTAATATTTAAATTTTGTGTCACATTAAAATTTTTACAACTCTTTAATTTATTTTAAAAATTAAAATTATTAAGTTCATTATTAAAAGTATCAAATTTATTATTTTCGGATAATTTATTTCAACTTGGATATATAAATACTAATGTTCTTTTCTATTATTTTCATTCTTTCTAAGCAAAATAATTTAATCATAAATAAATGCAAACAAACATATAACTTATATAAATTTATTATAATTATGATTTGAAATACATTTAATGATGGTGTCATATTAAATACAGGTGAACAAGGGACCGATTAAAACAAGTTTATTTAAGATTCTATTCAATTTGAAATTTTTATAAGGAGTGTTCATTTGAACCTGGACCCAACCTAATCAAATGTGGTTTATTTAAGTCCCTACTCAACATCTGACACAACCTGTCAGTCTTACATTATTTTAACATAATATAACTACATAAAATTATAATTATAATTAGATTGTAGGATAAAAAAATAGAAAACTGAAAGTTAAACATAATTTTTAACATATTTTAATATTATTATAAAGAGAAAATTCCATCATACTTTTTTGAAATTTCGCACAATTATTGTTATACTATTCTTATTTTAATATTACATTAACATTCTTTCTCATACACTACAGTCACCCCTCATTTATTTAAAGATAATTATTGTTAGTATAAAATGAATAAGGAGTATATGTGAAATTGTATGGAACCTCCAAGGTATTTGTATAATTTGGCTTGTTATAAATGTTGTGTCATGTTATAAAATATTATTTATTGAGTAAATATTTTATCATTAATATAGAATTACTAAAAAAAATCTAGAAAATATGTAAAACATTAAGCTGATTGAAACAATTTGAAGCCTAACTCAAACACATCTTATGAAATATATACTCTGTTTAATTTTAACACCTAAACGGATTAGAAGAAAACTTGGGTCTTTGCTCGTCGTTGGTGTAAAATATTTACGTATATAAATAATAAAATTTATTCACTTAGTAAATGAGTATTTATTATATATATATATAGTCAAGTATATTATATAAACATAATATATACTAAAATATTAAATATGAAGTAATATAAAAATTCGAAATGGTTTTTTTAGCACAGTATGTTTCATTTTTGTCCTTTATTGATAACACTAGCTCGATGATAGATAAGAGTCTAGTTTAAAATAATCGCCATTATCATCTCTTTCTACGCATAAATTATAACAATTAAGAAATATTTTTAAAAATGATTTTAAAGATTATCAATAATTAAAAATAATATTATATCATAATATAAATAGTTATTATAAATTTAAAATCAAATTATATGTTCAAAAAAATTGTATATTATAAATTTTAATTAAATAATTATAATATATTTTATTATTTAAAATATTTAATTTTCATAAATTCCAATTATATTAAAATCAAATTTATTACATGTATACACAAATTAAAATACTAGTTCATAAGACAAACCTACTTATCTAATAAAGTGTAATATTCAAGTGAAATGTCATTTATATTTAATAAAACATAATATTCAAACTATATTTTTGAATTTCTTAAAAAAGATTTATAGAAAAAAAGAAGAAATATACTTATCTGAAAATTTAAAAAATAAATTTAAATTTCTAAAATTCATTAGATTTTTTTCTTTGTGTTTTGTTAATATTTTTTTTAAAAAAAAAAATAGATTTTTGTAAGAAAATATTTCATCACCTGGTGCCTCTTGGAGAACCTCTATTCTGTCAGTGATGTTGAAGTTGGTGTCAGCAGCGCCTGAGGTGGAAGCATGCAGCACCAACATGCCACCATTGTTGTCGGCATTGATTTTGGTATCGTTAAAGGTGCAGTTAACAACAACTGCAGTATAGACACGTTCATATCCCCAATGATCGACGCTGATCTTGTAGCCCACTGTGGAAACAGATTTTGATGAAGAAGAAGAAGAAGAAGAAGGGATCCATTCACACTCATAAGTGGGTTTGCCATATACTTGGAGAGGCTTGGAAGTAAGGCCAACGATGGCGAAAGTATTGAGTCCCCCTCGATATGCTCCCATTGTTATGAAGTTGTAGGCTGCGGAACCGTAGGGATTGAAGATACGCTTGATGATACCATTGGAAAGTACTTGGGTGGAAGAGGGTGGTTTAGAGGTTAATGGTGGGATGCAGAAACGTGTGGGGATGAAGTGCAAGAGTGCGGCAACGCCACAAAGGATGAGGATAGCGAAGAGAAGAAGCTTCAGTTTAAAAGCATTGCTTCCTAAGAAGAGCTTCTTCTCCCTCTCCGTCGTCGTTGGTATGTTATAGACGTGCTTTCTCTCTCTCAAGGAAGAGAGAGAAGAAATGGGGTTGTGAATCCAGGAATGTGTCGTGTTGTGTTCTTGTTTCATCTGAAACTGAAAGGGTGTCTGCGTTTAATGTCTTGTTTTATGTTATGGATACTATTATGATTTCCAGTGGAAAGGAAAAAGAAGGGGATATCCTAAACTAGAAGTGACGTGAATCCTCCATCCTGTTATGTATAGAGAGAAAAACTGAGTCTAGGAAATGCAAAAGAAAAGTAAAGGCAAAATAATAATATCAAGAATCTCAGGGGATTTATATTTTAATACAGAGAAATGCTATTGGTAATGTATTATGTATTATTATTGATACAGGTTAATTGGTTATGTATTACTGTTTATTGTATAGATTTTTATTTAATTTAAAGTTGTGGAAAATTTTAATTTATAGATATGTATATTTTTTAATTAATTAATTAATTTATCTTATGATGCAAAGGTCAAAAACCAGGACAATCTACATTTCATTTATCCCTTTTTTTTAATTACAAATATCTAATATACTTGCTGTAATATAAAGCCTCAATCTATTATCGGATTTTCTTCCTAAGGCTAATTCATTTGTTTTTTCCAAAAACGGAAGGAAATATTGAAAAGTAGAAAGGAAAATGCTAGCTTTTCCTTCATTAAGCTTCAGGAGACAATGGACGAAAAATATGTATTAATTGAGGATTTGAATTCGATCCTAAATTGTGTCTTTTTTACCACATAAAATGAAAATTAAAAACAAAAAAGTGTGAAGGATCTGATTTTGGTAATTAATGCAAGGATCTAAATTCTACAAATTTTAGCTCTTATGGCGATGATAAAGGACAACAACCCAAAGAAGCTACATCCTATTTAATCAGGCATTGCAACGATAGCTGAAGGGTGATTTCACTGTAACGATGATACATAGATTAACACAAAATCTTAATGTGGCAAGGTACATAAAGAAAATATCTTTTATTTGTTAACAATTGCAGAACGTCGTCAATTATTCACTCATATAATATAATATATATATATATATTTCTTTTTTTTACATTTTATAACCGATTGTATAATTATACGTGTGTTACAGATTTTTCTTAAAAAAGTCAGCATTTTTTTGTTAGAAATTCTATATTTTAATATAACGTTATAAAATAATTATATTAAAATAACTATATTGACTGATTGATTTCACTTTACGTGATTAAATTAGATAAATTTTTTAAATTGAACTCACAAGTAAAGTGGTATGAGACCAAATGAGCATATATCAGTTTGATTGATTAGAGTCTAGAGAAGAAAGGAAATTTTACTAGATTAACACATTATAAATAATTTATGATCCCACCATATTAAATAACCAAAAAAAATAAAATATAATTCTCTCTCCTTTCCGTCAAGTCTTAAGTGAGAACTCAACACATCTAATTGAGAAATCATTGTAAAGTATCATTTTTTAGGTCTTCCAATTTGTTCTCATTTTATATATATTTTCTTAAATTATTTTCTCATTTTCAAATTTTGAAAAGTGAAAAAATATATTTTAATTATGCTTCTACCATTTCGTTTTCATTGTTTTTAGTTTTCATTTTTCGAATTCTACTGAAAATAATGAAAATGATATATTTTTTTTCATTTTCAAATTGGGGTTTTATTTTAAAAACGTTTTCACAAAATATATTTTTAAAATCACAACTAAATATATATTATTGTAATTATTTCCTGTTTCCAGTAAATTTAAATATAGAAAAGGAATGGTGCATTTCACAGTGTAACGAGTAATTTGAATTATATTAATGGTGAAGATGTGAAACTGGAACATGTTTTGTTGTACACAGGATTCAAACATAAAATCTCCTTTACCAAAATAATCAATACATACCAGCAAGATAACATTTATTATGTGATCAAAAATATATATGGAGAATGCAAATGCACTCTCACCCATTTTCTAGTGTGAGGGCATTAACCACTGAAACCAAAATTTATGACAAGAGAAACCCAGTCAATATTTTTGCTTTACTACATTTAGTTGAAGGATAATATGATAATTCATTAATTAATTTAAAAATATTGAAAATGAAACATTTCTTTCTCTTATTTATGGTTCCACTGCCTCAACAAATTACTTAAGTGCTATGTAATGCTTCCAAAAAATTTCAAAGATGATTCATGTAAATAGAACATGGTCGTGCGAGACAATCTCTATGGAGTATTTATCCCAGATTATCTCCAAATATTTTTAGAAACAAATGATCAAAAATTCATATTTATTCTTATATTTTTTAAATTACAATAAAATTATTTATGAATATTTTATTCCCAGGGCCACAAATACATTATATTCACGTTCACTCTAATTTATTCTCAAGACAATCAGACAGACAAGGGAATAAAAATGTGATTAACGTAAGACTGCGTCTTGTGTAAAACTATAAATTACCTATACACAATTATTTGTATTTACAAGAGTGTTTTAAAAAAAAATATATATGTACTTTTCTTAAAAATGGTAAAAAGTTCATGGCCTACGGGTTAGTGCTTGGTAAAAAGTTCTTGTGAGGAGAGTGTGTTGACAAGTCTTATTAAAGTTATGTTTTTTTTTTTTCTTTATAACATGATAAAATATAAACAGGGACCGGTTCATCTCTGGACTTAATCGCTCTCTTCCTTTCTTGTCTGCAATATTCCTTCCTACTATTTGCATCCTAAACCTTCTTTTGAGCCCACTGAAATGTACAACTTCTTTGTTGATCTCCTAACATTGACTGAGACAAATATGATGGTATTGACAAATTGATACATACGTTTACTGAGCATGTTTAGTTGATGTATATGCATTTCTCCTTGGGTGATGTTCCACTTCCCTTGAATTTTAATGTAGTAATAATGTTTATTTATGATTAGATTGTAAATGATGATGAAGACAATATAGATTAAAATGATGATAATGATGAAAACATGATTGTGGATGATAATTCTGAAAACAAGAAGTTGGAGATTCCAACATCTGATTCAAACATGAATTCAGCGAACAGGCCAGTTAATGGGCATCTGACAAAGGATTCAGGTGAAGCAAATGATGTATGGGTAGTAGTTTCTAACAAAAGAAATAAGGCCAAGAAAAATTAGATAGAAAATATTTAAAATTTTGTTTGGATGTGTAATCTTACTCAGTTTGCTTATGTTTTTTGAGGTACTTCAAATCTTCTTGAGGTTTTAACTACGTATCTGGAACTTTTATTTTACTTATTTAAAACTATTTACCATTGAGGTATTTTCTTTTGAAATCCTACATTATTTAGTTTTGGTTTCCTGAGATATATTATGTTTGTAGTTTATGCTATTGAAAGTAGTGACATATCTTGCAGTAGTGATCCAGTAAAGTTGTGAGACCTTTTTTAGTTCTCTCGACACTAATTTTTCTATCACGTGGACACTAACCAGACACTAATTTTATCCACGCACGCATCACTGTTTCCATTACGCAGTTGCATTGAATACATTGATTTGATTAGTATCTGTTAATTCATGCAATTTTCTGGTGATCTGGTTAATAGAGTATCTACCAATGAATTTCTGTGGATAAAACCTCTAGTTTAATTCAGTATTTTGGATCTCTTTCAATTGTTTACAAAACCATACTTTAGCTTGGCCTATACTCAAGTCACTCACATTCCCTTCCTAAGGTCTCTTTTTCAAATAAAATCAATTACTACCTCAGCTGTACATTTGCCAAGGCTCAGAATTCCTATATCTGAGTCATCGCACACATTAATGAATGATTGCTTAATGTTAAATTGTTAACATCTCAATTGTAGCGCCAAAGATAGCTGTCCTAAAAAGTAATTATCCATAAGCTTAAGCATATGCAAGGATATCCACAGCGACAACTAAAAGAGATAATCAATCAAACAGTATCCAGTATTTCATGGCAAATACCAAAAAATTTCAAAGTGTCTATGTGAGATATTGTGATTTTGTTATTAAATATTCATGTAAGTTATAAAGCTCCTAAAAAGTAATTAACCATTAGCTTAAGCATATGCAAGGATACCCCAGCGACAACTATCAGAGATAATTAATCAAATATTACATGGCAAATATCAAACAATTTCAAAGTGTCTGTGTGAGATAATGTGATTTCGATATTAAATTCATGTAAGTGCGTGTGGCAAAGTTAATTTTTGTTTTGATTTATAAGATAGAACTTTGTATTAAATTGTATTATATAATACATTATTTATAATAACATTTTTATATAGCGAAAACTTATGAATGTGTGTGATTCCAAGACACTTTTGGACTTATTTCTTCAAGTTAAATAATTTAAGTATTCTTTGGATACAACCTCTTCAAGTTAAATAATTTAAATATTTTTTAAATATAGTTTTTTTAGTTAAAACTTAGCATTACAAATAAAAGGTTTACAAGGAGATAAGTCTAATTAGAATCAATTTTTACACTAAAAGGGATTTACAATGAGAATAAAAAAGAGATTTGAATCTTAAAACTACAAGAGTTTCTTATTCTTTTTAGGGTAATTTCTAACATCAAATCTTCAATTTTCAATCTTCAACCTTTATATAAACGGAAAACTTAAAGTAGTTATTACACTCATCAACTTCATCTTCTTCAATCCATTTGTGGAAAGCATGTTAAACGTCCTCATGCATTAAATGCAACTGCATGGAACCATTGTATCAAACACAATATTTTTCTTAAAAAATGAAAGCTTAGATGTTGAAAAAAGTTGTCATCCTTTCTATAACAAATTTTTGTGTTAGAACACATTTTCTTTGTTGTGACTTGGGCCGCCTCTTTAAAGAGTAGTTGACTTCCTCATATATTGATTGAACAACAAGCTTCTCTCACTAGAATCTATAGAAAAATGACTCTATTCATCACAATTTATACTTATAAAAGTATTAGTTGAAAGGAACAATTATCTTGTTATGAAGCTTTATCTTAATGGAGGACCACCTGCATTAACTCAACAATCCCTCCAAGTATGAGTTATAAGAGAAGGTCAATGGAAGAATTGCTCAAATCAAGTCAACAAGTCAAAGTCAAAAAATCAATACCTTCACTCCTAAATTTGAGATTTGTAATTTTTATTTGTACTTAATAATTTTGTTCCAAGTGTTTTAAATCTTGCTTTGGGCCAATTTTAGGATCTAAAGCTCATGGCCAAAGGTTGTAATAAGGGGGCTGAATTTAACTAAGTGTAATGGCTAGAACAATGAGTTACACTTGCCATGGGAAGCGTGGGAGTGGAAAGTGACATGTTCTCTACTGACTCTAAGTTTGAATTTAGACCCTTAGATTAAATCTATATTAGAAGTTCTAAAATTAAATTATTTTTAAGAGCACGGATGTTTCTTGCCATCATTCTAGTTTAAATTTACTCTTGAATTAGATCTAACCACTAGGTCCAAATTTAAACTTGAAATTGAGCACTCACGTGTTCCTTGACACTTAAGGATTCAAATCTGTGATTCATCTTTGAAAGGATAAGATTCAAATATGTGATTCATCTTTGAAAGGATGATCATTGCCACTTTCAAAAATGAATCCATGTGTAAATTCATACAATGGCTAGAAATTATTCTTAGTGAATCTTGTTGTCCAAGTTTTCCTTAACCTATAAAAGCTAAATTTCGTGTACTTTAAGGAACTTTTTAACATTTTGATAATTGAATGAAGCTTTGAGCTTTTGGAGAGTTTCTCTTTTAGGTTTCTTGAATAAACCTTTTGAATCTTATCAATGGAGTTTCTCCTTTGTGGCAATTTCTCACTTGAGCTTATTGCTTGTGCATGACGTTCTCATCTTCTTATATAATCCATTTTCTATTTCTTCTTATTTATTCAAAATCAATTCATGACTTATCATCAATTCCTTGGAGGTTTATAATCGAAGAATGAAGATTAGGACAAACTATGCAAGCTAGACATTGGAGCTTGTATCAATCTGTATCAAAGCTTGTTCTTCTTCAATCTGTTGGTCAATAATTCTAATTGAGTCTTAATATTTTTTTTATTTTTCTTCTCATCTTCTACCTTTCTATAGTGTGCATAGGTCATTTTACTAGTTCCTTGAGTTGTTAAAATTTCTTGTTGTGTTCTTGTTGACTTATTTTAGTCACGCTACGGCAAGTGTACCGGTCGTTACAAGTTTAGAAAAGATGAGATAAGGTTGTCGAACCACAGAGACTAGTTGATGAATTACCGATTACTTAACATGCTTCTCTATTAGGATGAATCGATGAATTAATCATTTGTGTAAAACTAAGCAACTATGTAAAAGTAAACAATACACTGTAAAACATATAAAGAAAGCAAGTAAATGTTTAAGTTTCTAAACAGAATAATGGAGAAGGTTAGGGAAACGGTTCATTTAATTCTTTCCTCAAGTAACAATACTTCCTATGTCAATTCAACAGAAATCAATCAATTAGAGATAGAATTCGTGATACCGAAGACTAATCCTATTCCTAGGTCTTTAGTCCCTTTGAATTGCTCCTATAATCTCTAATCCCTTAGATGAAGATAGAAAGTAATTCAAAGAAGCGAAACAGATAAATTCCTAACATCTCATAGCATACAAGTTTTATCCCTAGACTCATGCATAGCTATAGTGATCTACTTCCTCTCCTAATTCAACTATCAATCTTCCAATTGTATAATTGACACGAGAAACAAATCTTTAAGAAACAATTCAATCCAATCCAAACACCAATATTCCTATCATCTATTTGAATTTCATGAATTAACCTCAAGAATTAGCAATAAGCAAGAAGAGATCAATCAATTGAAAGAAATTACACTTGAATTAACATGAGGAAATCATTACAAGAGTTGCAGAATCAAAATCCCCAATCCCTAACCTAGAGATCTAGCCTAACATGGAAATGAGAGAAGAAAGAAGATAAAAGAAATTCAAACACAAGATTGACTCCATGAATGCTTGATTCTTGCTTCCACAAGCTCACAAGCTTCAAAGATCTTCTCAGTTTGGTGGAGGAGAAGAGGAATTAGATGGAGAAAAGAGAATTTCGAGAGGAAGTGTGCAGAAGAAGATAAGACTCCACTCCTAATTTTCGCGCCCAAAGATTTATTTATACTGCAACATTTGCGCCCCACTTCAAGTAGTTTTGCGCCGCGGCGCATCTCTCCAATGAAGGAAGCTGCCTTGCGCCTTAGCTTGGTCATGAATTGCGCCTAGGCGCAATTGCTGGAATGAAATGGTGAATTTGCACCTCAACTTGCGCTGCGGCGCATCTCTCCAGAGAAGCATGGTGATTTGCGCCTCAACTTGAACATGTTTTGCGTCTGGGCGCACCTTACCAGCAATTGAAGGTGAGTTTGCGCCCTGGCTGAGCTTAAATTGCGCCCTGGCGCAACTTGCTAGAGGGAGCTGGATAATTGCGCCCAGCTTGGTTCTGGTTTGCGCCCCAGCGCACCTTGGCATGTGTCCATGGCTTGAGCTTCAATTTCCCTCTTCTTGATGGCTTGCACTCCAAGTCTTTAGCTTAGGTCCATGGGTTTTCATTCTAAGCTTCACTTTGTGTCTTCAATCCACTCCTTGCTCCTATCTCTTCTTCATTCCTTCAATGAACCTAGAAAATAACAAGGAAGAGATTAAAATGACTTAAAAACACAAGAAAGATCTATAAAACTAATGAAACACCAAATCAAGTACTAATATTAAACAAACATGGTATTTTCATTGTTTTCTAGTCTAAATTATAACTAAACCTATTAAAAGTGGATGAAAATGGACTGAAAACACTTAGGAAAACATGTATAAACTAGCACTTATCAGTTCTTACCTTGGATCTGTGGTTTTCTTGAATTCGTTCGGTTTACTTGAGTTTTTTATATTTTATGGAATTATATTGAATATTTAGTCAATTCCATACAAAGTCTTAGTATAACATGTGTTAGTTTTCAATTCTTGAGTTACTACATCAATTTGTACTTGTTTCCTTGTAATAATGCTAAATTCTTGTATCAAGTGTTGAGTTAACTTGTTCTTTTCCTTGAGTATCTTGTATAATTATGTTCTTGTTGTGTTTTGACTAAATTTAAGTAGCTTTAAATCTTGTGTTCCAATTTCCATGTGATTATTTGAGATATACAAATCATTGCATGTTATGACTTGTACACACTAGAATCTCAAGGCATTAGGCCTTGGAGAATACTTGAACATGCTAAGTTGAAATTTTAGATTGTGCCTAATGGTGTTTATTTTCATAATTTTGAATGTCCTTCTAGGTGGATTAAAGTTTACGAAGGAGGGTACATTATAAATTTCTTCACCTAGAAGAAGAATTTTAATTGAGAGTTTCAACTAAGAAGTTTTCACATTTGTGAAAGAACTAGTATCTACACAATTTAAGAAGGAACTAGGAACTACAAAGAGTTTTGGTTATGTTATGAAAGATCATCTAAATTTTTCCTTTATTTCATTAGATTGTGTTTTTGATATTAATAGACAAAACATTTTGTTATTGCATGATTAATAAACAAATAAAATAGGTAAATTTAACAAATTAAAAGAATGTCTGAATAAGAAATCTCATTTACTTTTACACCCATGAAAGGTAGAAGATGAGAAGAAAAATTAATTCATTAATCTTTCGAATTTATTTGTTTAATATAACTTCATTCATTTGTTAGCGTCGTTTATTTGCTAAGACATAATTTATATACTAAAATTTCATTATTTATTAGTTTATTTGTATTATAGATAAATTTTTTAATTTAATTACATGTAATTATCAAAATTAAAAATTATAACTTATTTTTAAACAAATTTGATTTAATAGGAAAATTATTTATTCCCCTTTTAAATGTTTCTAACTTTTCTTTCTTTTACTTGAGTTCATTCTAATAGAACTTTAACACTTCATCATAATCTAATTTAGCAACCCTCTCGAGCTAATACCAACACAGTGTCTATCATTCACAAGTCATCATACCTTACATGTTGTCACATTTACCTTACATATTATATTTTTTAATTACATGTTGTTGTACTTCTCTATTATATTTATTACATTCATCATTAATTATTATATATTTGTGAATTATATTAATTTTGAATGATATGATCTTATTAAAAGAATTAATCTAAATGAATTTTTTAATACTATTTGCATATTTTTATTGCGTACTCCCTCTAACTGAACCAATTCCACCTCAGATTGTAAATTTCTTTCTTTTATTAGTTTGCGCGGTATCCAAACTAGTCCGACGTGTAAACCAACTATGGTGTATTAATTTGAGTATTTTTTTTTTTTTCTATTGCCTTTCCCATACCCAACGCTTAAAAAATTGTTTCATGCAAAATATCGAAATTTTATGAAATTATATTTAATTCAATTTGTAATTTTAACCCGATTTCAAATTAGGATTATAGTTTAAATTATTTAACTTTGAACTAATTTATTATATTTATAATTATTCGAAAAAATATTATGAATGTATGAAATGTAATATTTAAGATGAACCAGAATTTAGTGTTATTAAGATAAACCTTAAGATAATTAGAGTATAAGTTATGTTTTATTAATTAGTTAACTATCAGAGAAAATAGGGGTATAAGACTTAAAAAATTATATACAAAACTGTAGGGACAAACTAAAATAAGTAGAATCAGTTTTTCCTGTCAACTCAATAAGGAGATTATATTATCAAATTCAAAACTAGGTTTATCAAACTTGATAAGCAGATTTAATCAGCAAATTATCCTATTTATTTTTTACAATTTCCTTATTTCAATAGTGAGCAGAATAAATCCATAAATCCATGTAAGGTGGTTATAAATTAGAAAGTTGAAAAGAAATACGCATAATCAGAACACAAATTATTAAATTAATAAATCGTAGTTGGAATATAAAATACAAGTTTACATGCATTGCATATCTTCACATATGGTCACTGATGGGTAGAAGAACAGATGGCCCAAGAGCCCAACCCAACTACAAACAAGTTTGGGCCCAAATAAAATTCACACCGAGTCTAAACCAGAAACAGAGTTTCAGTTTCAACGGCTAGTTTTGCATTTCGAAAACTAGAGAATAAATTCACTTTTTAGTTTTTTATCTCATGGAAATTGGTTCGTGCACTTTAACGGTTACTTGCAAATCATTTCTCTTTCTTTGGCAGTTGCATTTTCTCACTATCTTCAGTCACTAAATCACTTCGACACAAGACACTTTCTGCTGCTCTTCAAGTCAGGTAAGTTTCTCTGTTTCATCTTTTTTCCTCTTGAAACTTGTTTCCAATGTCTTTGAAACATTGACAAGTTTCTTTATAATTTTTATCTTTCTGTTTTGCCTAAAACCATATTTTGCATGTAATTTGATGAATTAAGAAAATGTATGAAACCAGATAATTTAGTAGGGTTAGCGGGGTACGACATTTGATTTGATGTTATTTGATGAATTAAGAAAATGTATGAAATCAGATGATTTAGTCTTGTGGTATTATTGGGTTGCTTTCCTTTTATATGTTAAAGCGAACTATGTAATCTTTGTATAAAGTGTATAAATTAATGGTTCAATAGTATTCTTGTTTATTATTATTACTTTTTTTAGGAAGGTACTGGGTGTGTGGCTTATATTTTTCCAACAAAGAGGAGAATGTAGTTCAGAGACCTAAAATGAGACATTGTTTCTACATGATTTAATCGTGACATAAAAGTTCTCCTATTCTCGAATGAAATTTGAGTAACATGTTCCCCTGTCCAGTATAAATAATGTTATTTTGTAGATAGAGAATCAATTTAATGCATCTTTGGAAACTGGTCCATTTTAGGAAAGCTTTTAGGATGTTTTTGATTTGTTGCATTTTAGTTTCGAAATATGAAATATGTTAATCCAAACACCTGCAAGTTAACTGGAGTGTCAAGTTTGTATTTTTACTCCAATTTATGCCTCTTCAATTGATGCGCTATGCCTTTTCACCTTTGTTCCTTCGTTCTTCTTTTGTTTTATTTTTTATTTTATTTTTATTTTATTTTTACTTTTTATCAGGGAACATGTAACATTTGTATTTTTAATTTGCACACTGTTTGCAAAACAGGTTTTTCTTGAATGTTATAGATGTAAAAAGAAATGGACAAGGTTTATGAAGAGCTCGATGAAGCAAAAGCAGAAATTCAGGAACTGAAGGCAGAACTAAGAGCCAAAACAGATTCACTTGAGAACTTGAAGAAATCCCACAATGCACAGGCCAATCAGATACAAGAAGCAAAGTCCAACGCTGAGAAGCTGGATCAGAAACTGCTTCAACAGGCAGATGAAGTCTCTGAGGCAAAACTGGTTTGTGAAGATCTCAAAGGGACTTTGAATAAAAAGGAGTCCATCATCAAACATCTCACTGCTGCAAATGATAAACTTCGAGTGGATTGTAATGACAAGTTCAAAAGGTGGGAAGAAGAAAAAAGAGAGTTGGTGTTGGCCTTGGAGGAGACAAATGAGAAGGCACAGAACCAGGAACAACAGATTCATCAATACAAACAAGAGATTGAAAGACTGAAAGGTTGTCTTTCAGTTTCAAAGGAGAAGTGTTTGGAATCAGAGAAAAAATTCAGTGTTTCCAAAGAACTGAGGGAAAGAGATGACATGTTCCACAAGTTGGAGGAGGAAAGAAGGAAGGTGGAAGATCAATTAAAATGGAAGAAGGAACAGTTTACACATCTAGAAGAAGCACATAACAAACTTCGGGACCAGTTTAAGTCTAGCAAGAAGGAGTGGGATATGGAAAAATCTACAATGCTTGATGAGATTTCTTCACTTGAGATTAAGTTAGACTCTCAGATTAGAATATCAGAGGATTTACAACATCAACTACAGAATTGCCACCAGGCTCTTGCTCACGTAGAAAGCCAGAAAAAGCGTCTGGAAGTTGAAGTTTCAAATCTGAAGGTTCAGCTTGATGATGCTAGTATTGAGAACCAGGATGCTAGGTTACAGCTAGACTGCTTAAACACTCACCAGGACAAAGATATTGCAGATTTGAGATATTTGCTAAAAACAGAAGAGGCTTATCATAAAGAATCAAAGTACAGGATTGAGAAGCTAGAGCAAGAAAATCAAGAGCTCCTGATGTCCCTCAAAGAACTCCGGGAAGCTCAAATTCAAGAAGCTGGAGCTTCATATTCGCAGTCAAAGTTGCGGTCCAAACTCAGAAATTTGGAACAAATTCATAAAGAGCGTGCATCTACGTTAAAGGTTAAAGAAGCTCAATGGAACTTAAAGCTAAAACAGTTTACAGAAGATCTGAATAAATGTCAGTCTGAATTGGAAACTAAGATTGAAGTAGTGGAAGGCCTCAAGATGGAGTTAGAAAGGTCTCAGTCTTCAGCCATTGAGTTGAAGTTATTGACTGAGGAGATGTCTGTGATGCTCCTAGTGTTGAAACAGGGAATTTCTGAGGCTCAATTGAAGCTTGCCAGCCAAACAAATGAGATGGATCTTATCAGAAAAACTAGAGAAGATGAGATTTTTCAACTCATGAAGCAGTTGGAGATGAAAGATGCTGCTTTGATTTGTGCCCAGAAAAGAATAAATGAAGAACGTGAAGATGCCGCATGCTTGATGAGGCAGGTTGAGTCTTATGGATTGAACAATGAACTGCAATATTCACTGCAAAATGAACTTGAGAAGCACAAGGAAATGGTGGAGGAATCAACTATGAGTCAGCTGATCCTCAAAGAGAAGGTTTTGCAGATGGAATGTAACTTTGAAGAGCAGCTTAAAGTAATTCACGATGCTTTAGACAGTGCACTCATTGAATTGGATGAGACAGTTTGTGAAAAAAATGAAATGGAATTTGAATTGCAAATATGGAAGTCAATTGTTGAGCGCTTGAAGAATGATCTCGAAGAAAATCAAGTGGTGCGTAAGGAACTGGAAACTTCACTTATTGCACAAGTAGATGTTGGTGAAAGCCTCAAGCAAGAGAAAGATAGCTTTGTTTATAAGCTGGAAGAGAAAGAGAGGAGCCTAGATTATCTGCAGCGATATCTTGTGTTGTTGGAACAAGAGCTAAGAGCGAAGGGAGAATCAGCAGTGTCTTCTGAGTCTGATAATGTCAGATATCTCCAGATCATGGCAAAGAAGGACAAAACTCTAGAAGGGCTCAAAGAGGTTGTTTGGCTGGAACAAGAATCATTTAGAAAAGAGTTTGAAAGTGCTGTGGTTGAGAAAGGCACAATGGAAAGAACCTTTGAGCATGAGAAAGAAAATCTCATTCAGCTCATGAAAGGAAAAGACAGGAGAATGGATGAACTCATGCTGCAAGTGACTTCACTGGAGCAGCAGTTCACTAACTCATTGGCCACCTTTTCTTCACAGCTTACTGAGAAACAGGCTGAAATTAACCTCATCCAGGAAGCTTGTGATAAGATCACGGCATCTCAGATTCTAGCTGCACTTGAAATTGAAGAGAAGAAGTTGATGATACTGGAACTTGAGGATGATATTCAAGCTACACAGCAGAAACTGAAATTGCAGGAGGAAAACTGGAGCCAATCAGAACAACTTGCATTGGATACTGAAGTGAAATTGGGTGCAAAACAGTTAAAGGTAATGGAGTTGAATGATCAAATTGGGACTAGGTTAAGAAAATCAGATGCTTTGCTTGAGAAGCTCGAGATGGAGAATAGACATTTACTTGAAAATGCCAGGAGACTATCATCAGAAAGGGAAAACTTGTTGGCTTTTGTTCAAGGATTCAGTGATAAAATCTGTGAGTTATCCACTGGAGACACTCTACTAATGGACATGCTGAGAAGCATGGTACAGTCTTTTGAGAACGAATGTCCAGTGTTGAATTTGAAAAAGGATGATGGTTTCCATGTAAAAGAGAATATTTTAATTCAGTCTCCCACGAGAATAAAGAAACGTGAAGCCAATCCTGATACCAGATCACCATTCAAGGAGCTAAATTTGCTAGAAGAATAGGGATGTGTGTATTCTTGTACTTTGGGCAAAAAAGGTTATGCTGTTTGAAAACATGACCACTCCTTGGATTGTACAAGTCATTTATTTGTTTATTTATTTTGTATGCGATTCTATGCATAGTTTTTCATTTTTTGTCAGTGCAGCTGTTCCACTTGTAATATCCAGTTACTTAATCATTTTATACAAATTAAAATCATATGCTGCAATTTACAAATAAGATATTTCTTGAGTTAATTGTGTAAGAGTATTTTTGTCACATAAGATTATTTTGTCATAAGAATTGGTATAATTAATTGTTTTTCCTTATGTATGTGCATTACCTTTTTATATCAGTATAAATAAGCCAAGCAATTCTAGTTCAGTATTCGATTTTTATGAATAAAAAAAATAAAAAATAAATGAAGAGTAAAAAAATATGGATAGTTTGAAATATTAATAATTTTTAATATTCTAAAATAGCAAATAAGACAACAATATTTTAAAATTATCAAATTAAATAACACGAATTATTAATATGTCAATTAGAATTGTGGCTTAAGTATTAAGGGAGATTCTCTCAAATATTTTATATCCAAGGTTAGGTCAAATATTGTGATTTAGCACTATTTGTTTTTTCAAAGGATTTTAGTAATATTTTGAATTTAATCTCCAAATCTTTAACTATCAATATTATTTTATCCATCAATTAATATCTGTCAGTGTAAGAAAATAAATTATAATATTTAAGCATTCATTAATTAAATTGAAAAAAATAAACATTAAGAACTTATAAAAGTGTAACTTGGAAGAACTTATAAACGGTTACCAGTCCCAGTCGCATGTTATGTTATTAACGATATGAAAGTGGTTGAGAAGTTGAGCTGTCCAACCAAACCGTTATAAATTCAGAAACCAGACACAGCAATCTCATCTGAAATCTCATCCTCAATTATTAACTAACATGCCCTTTAAATATTACTTCAATCTCCTTCATTTTCCACTTGTGTTTCTCCGCCTAAACTAGATCTCTATCTCTATTACATTTTTCTTCAATGGCTGGTTTCTTTTCCCTTCTAAGACGCCTTTATCTATCCCTTTACAATTGGACTGTCTTGTTTGGATGGTACATTCACCTCACTCACCCCTTTTATCGATCATTATCATGTCACGTTATCTCTTTATCTCTCTCAATTTGTGCAGGTGTCAAGTTTTGTATTTTGTTGTCAAGACACTGAAGGAATCCAGTCATGAACATGTTTACAATGCAGCAGAAAAGCCTTTGCTTTTTGCTCAAACTGCTGCTGTGTTAGAGGTACTACTTGATCCAAATAGTTTTGATTATTCTGAATGAACTTTGGACACACCCTTGTATGTTTTCTAGAAATATGTTCATGTTTCTAGTGGGAATTGTCTCAAGCTTTTCTAACTTGTTTATTTTTTTGTGGGGCGTTGTATTGTATGGTGTGGTAGATTCTTCATGGTTTGGTAGGTGAGTAATCCTTTGCTCAATATCTCTGGGGTTATGAGCTCATTGAAGATGAAAATTGATGGTAGAGTTAGTTTGCTTATGGAGTTCTCTCTCTGTTTTTTTTCCCCTCTTTTCAATGGTGAAGGGCTGGTCAGGTCTCCAGTGAGTGCAACATTGCCACAGATTAGTTCAAGGCTCTACCTGACTTGGGGAATCTTATGGAGTTTCCCTGAGGTAAAAAATTAAAAAACTGATTTTTTTTTTATTTCTCTGATGATACTATTTAATGTTTATTCAGCATTCAGTCATATTCTTTTATTGAAAAGTTGCCACATTTTTAATGCCAGACTCAGTCTCATGTGCTTGTTACCTCCCTACTAATCAGCTGGTCTATCACAGAGGCAAGTTTTTCACATGATCTGTTTAGCTTTTTAGTTATTTTGTTTAACATTAGCTAGCTATAACTTTCGATTATTCCATTGTTTTTAGATGTCCTGTTTGTAAATTGTAATTTTAACTACAAAACTAGATGGAAAAACTGCAAAAGCCACTGTATATTTATTGCCTGTCATTAATGATTAAGTAGAGTTTCCATTTGCCTAAAGTTCAAGTCACTAATCCAGCAAGAAAAGAAGAACACTGAATTATTGTTACTGCAACGGAATTACCTTCTGCTTGCTTCGTTTGTTATAACTTAAAAATCAAAATAGCCAATAATGAAATATATAACCCCAGTAAATTTTTTAAATTATTATCTCTATAAATTTTTATTAGTCCATGCTACTGTTTAACAAAGCAAATATGACTGAAGTTAGACATAGTGGTCAATAACACATTATGGCAGAGAAAAAAAGCAGACTATGAGATTCAAATAATGAAGTGGTTTTCAACATTGCAATAGCTGCTTTTCACGGGCTACATTGAGTATTAATTACCCTGATATTTGCTTCAACAACCCACTCTCACCCTTGAAACAAAGTTGTTTAGATTTTTTGGGGTTAAATTGTAATTTTTCCCCAATTCTCTCAAGCATTTTTTGCTTCAAAAACATAATAGGATCCAGAACCCTTCTTCTTTGACCATTCCACAAAAAGTTATCTCTGTTTTGATTTCGGTTTCTTCACACTTTACATAGCTTTTCCTTTTCCTGTCTCTTCTTTTAGACTTCCCAATTCACATGCTGATTAATTTGATCTGATTTATGTTCTTTTTCTATTAATTTTACCACCATTATTCGTTTTTTCATTCGTTACTATGTTTTTATTGCTTTAATGCTCCTAGATTGATGGTGATTGTGCATCTAATATGCAAATTTATGATGAATTTCTTTAATTTTGGGCCTTTTGTGAGGAATTCTTTGTGTAGTATACTTATTTTCTCTGTGTCATGATTATAATTATAACTACAATATTCAATTAGAGGACATCCCACTTCCGGTGATCTCTATTTTCAAGGAGCTAGGGAGTCAAATTATACAATTCACATATTCTTGTTTTCAGTGCCAAAATTGTAGAGGCAAACTTAAGATGTTATAAAAAACCTACTGTCAAAGCAGAACAAATGAAAATAATGCAATTAGATATTGACAATACCAATAATTGGGTACTTGAGTATCTTTGTCTTGCGTAAAAATGTTTGTGCATAGATTTCATTGTTATACAATTCACATGAGCATTGGCTGTGGTACAGCAAACCTTTTGGTTTGGTGCCCTATTTTCCTCACTAATCCATCTTTTGTTTCTTGTATCTATATGCCTTTGTATACATGGTGAAGTCATTGAATGAAAAGGTAAGAGAAGTATTACTAAAGATTAATATTAATCGTGTGTTTGCAGATCATTCGGTATTCTTTCTTTGGCCTTAAAGAGACTTTTGGATTTACCCCGTCTTGGCTTTTGTGGCTTAGGTATAAAGTTTGATTGCTATGCCTTCCTCATGGAGTATAGAACTGGGCATTCCATTTTTACTTTTGTATCAATTGCAATTCTTTCTTTGCAGATATAGCAGCTTCATACTTTTCTATCCAACAGGCATAAGCAGTGAAGTTGCTCTAATATACATTGCCTTACCATTCATTAAGGTAAAGAATTTGAATAGCAAATGCCTGTGAAGCTTTTGGAATCATTAGATCCAAAACTGCAAGTTGTGTATTGTGTTTATTAATCATAAATATATATCTAGCTCTTCTTCCTTATTTATGAATCATTTAACAAAGGACAATTCTTTCAAGAGGACTTCCTCAATACAATCAGGGATTGATGAAGTTTTATCATTGTTGGTTGATATTTCAAAACCTTGACCATCTGCAATTTCATAGCATTCCTAAAACGATAAAGAGAAAGGGAGGAGAATAGTCTGTTACTAATGATTTACTTTGGTGGAAATATTTGATATGCCCGTCTCTCAATAATTTTTAATTTCAAGCTAATGACAGAGTAATTTTCAGGAGTCTGGTAAGTATAGCATAAGGATGCCAAACAAATGGAACTCATCATTTGATTACTTCTATGCTGCAATCATTGCAATGGGTATCTACGTTCCAGGCATGAATAAAACATCTTTCTCACTATTGATGATGTCCTTTGGCTAATATTTATTTAACTAAACTCGTGATCTGTATTTTAACTGATTGAATGATATAATTCTATGCAGGTAGTCCTCACTTGTATACATACATGCTTGCACAGAGGAAGAAAGCTCTCTCCAAATCAAAGAGAGAGTAGTGCAACATCAGTAGTTTTCATTTTGTTTTTGGGTCAAATATAAGATATATACACATGTCATGTCTTAGTTTGGATCCACATATAGGTATCAGGGAAACTCTTGCTTTTCATGTTCATGTATCATTAAAAGACAACATGCAAGAGATGAATAAAACTATTTATATGTTCTTCAATCAATTGGTGCAAAGCAGCTTCTATAGTTGTTAATTTTCAGTTATCTGTAAACATAAATCACAGTTCAAACAATTTGGTATAGAAATGACAAAACAGTAAGCTGTTAGTTTGCATGAAAAAGTGTAAATGAGATCAGTAAAATAAGTGAGTTTACCTGCTAACTGTGTAGATACAACTTTGGTTGGTAGGAGCATAGAGATTTATAACCAATGAAGAGTTTGCATCTAAGGAGATGATAATATGCAATGATTGATTTGGAATATGGGATGTTAACCATGCATATTAAGATGCGTAAGGTGCCGGCATGACGTGACATCCAAGTCACATCCTCATTTATTGTTAAGTCAATAACCGACCTATGAAAGTCTATACCTAGTCTCAAGGACGTATCAACACCGGACATGTGTCCAGACACCATGCAAATATCACCAACCCTCATAGGTCATCATTGCCTGGTGAAGTTGACTGAGTTGGTTAGCGCGCCACACGCCTCCAACCATGGTCGGACACGTTAGTCTGACACTTATCCCAAGGTCACTCGAGGACTCCATTTGGGCAACTCAACAATCTATAAATATCACACGATTCCTCCAAAAGTATCTCTAGATTCTCGTGGAGAATCACTTGGAGTATTGAAGATTGGGACAAATTGACTAAGCCTTCATGGGAGACTTACATCACATAGATTTAGACTTAGTTTTATAGCACGTAATACATTTAGACACAAATTAAAACACATCCTTTTTCATGTGAGGCCAATAGAAATGTTTATGCAAAATAGCTAAACTTTTATCTATACCAAAATGTTCCATTATACCTCCCTCGTGTGACTCACCTACGAATAATTCTTTTAAAGAAGTTTTAGGCACACACAAACATTTTTCTTTAAAGAAATATTCATCATGTCTAAAGAACTCTTTATGAGCATTTTTAGAACATAGAGACCACACTTCGCCGAAATCAAAATCATCATGATAAAGTTCCTTTATGTGATCAAAACCTAGCAACTTAGTTTCTAACATACAAATCAAATTAAATCTTCTACTAAGTGTATCGACAACAACATTAGTGGATCCTTTTTTATACTTAATCATACAAGGAAATTTTTCAAGAAATTCTATCCATCTTGCATGTCTCTTGCTTAGTTTTCCTTGTCTCTTGATATGTTTGAAGGTTTCATGGTCAGTGTGCACCACAAACTCCTTGGGAAGGAAGTAATGTTGCCAAATTTGAAAATACGTCACTAGTGCATACAATTCCTTGTCATATGTGGCGTAGTTAAGTTGTGCACGCTTAAGATTTTCACTAAAGTAGGCAATTGGATGCTTCTCTTGCATTAGAACCGCTCCAATACCTAGATTTGAGGCATCACACTCTAGTTCATAAAAACAACAAGTTAGGCGAAGATAAAATAGGTGCATACGTTAGTTTTTCTTTAAGCAAATTGAAAACATTTTCTAGGGAAGTCCCCCAAATAAAAGATACCTCCTTCTTCACAAGCTCATTAAGAGAGGATGCAATGATACTAAAGTCCTTCACAAATTTTCTATAAAAGCTTGCAAGTCCATGGAAGCTTCTCACCTCCTTGAAATTTGTTGGTGTCAGCCAATCTCTTATAGCTTGCACCTTGCTTTCATCCACTTGTACACCTGTTCACTCACCACAAAACCAAGAAACACTACTTTGTTTATGGCAAAGGTGCACTTCTCCTTGTTAGCATAAAGTTTTTGAGTCCTAAGAACTTCCATCATAAGTCTCAAATGTGTTAAATGATCAAGGAAAGATTTGCTACAAATGAGGATATCATCAAAATAAACTACCACAAACTTTCCTAGAAATTCTTTCAACACATGATTCATTAATCTCATAAAAGTGCTAGGAGCATTTGATAGTCCAAACAGCATCATAAGTCATTCATATAATCCAAACTTGGTCTTATAAGCAATTTTCCACTCATTACCTTCTTTCATTCTAATTTGGTGGTATCCAATTTTAAGATCAACCTTAGAAAATATGGTTGCTCTATGCAACTCATTAAGCAAATCATCTAGCCTAGGAATAGGATGTCTATACCTTGTGGTGATGTTGTTGACAGCTCTACAATCAGTACACATCCTCCATGTTCCTTCTTTCTTTGACACTAATATCACCGGTGAAGCATAAGGAGAAAGACTCTCCTTCACCCAACCCTTACTCATCAAGTCCTCCACTTGCCTTTAAATCTCACGTGTTTCTTGTGGGAAACTTCTATAGGTAGACCAGTTTGGTAGAGGTGCTCCCAAGATGAGATTAATTTGATGCTTAATGCCTCTAATAGGTGGAAGGTCATGAGGTATCTCTTTGGGGAAAGCATCCTTGTACTCCTCCAACAAAGCCTCCATCTCTTTTTATTTACCTACAACATGAGAACTCAACACAAGAGGGTTAGGTAAACAAAGAAACATGTTTTTCCTAACTAGATATTCCCTTTTAAGCTCTCCTCTCTCAATAAGTAAACTCTCCTTATGATCTTTCCTCTCATCTCTCTCAGCCAGTCTACTTCTAAAGGTGCTCTTACACTTGTTTTTCAACCTAGAATCACCAATGGCATTGTTTGTAATTATCTTGGAACTTTTGGCCAATGTAGGGTTCTTAGGTTTCTTGGTGTCACTCTAACTCTTGCTCTTGGAGCTTTCGACCAAATGATGTGTTGGCTTGTTTTCACTTTCTTTTTCCAATTTTCTCCCACTTTCTCTTTTTATTTTCATTTTAATTTGATCTTCACACACTTCCTTAGGAGTTAGAGGCTTCAAAACAACTTTTCTTCCTACATGAGAAAAGACAAAAGTGTCATTAACTCCATCATGTAAAACATGTTTGTCAAATTGCCATGACCTACCTAAGAAAGATTAGTAGCTTCCATAGGAACCACGTTACATAAAACATCATCTCAATACTTTCCTAAGGTGAAATAAAGAAGCACTTGTTTATTAGCTACTAAATCACCCTTCTCACTCAACCATTACAACTTATATGGCGTAGGATATGGAGATGTCTTTAAGTTTAATTTATCTACTAACCTAATACTAACTACATCTGATTGGGTTGAGCTAGAAGTGATATTGTAAGAAAAAAATACTTGTAACTTGATTAGTTATGGTGGGAATTCTTCAAAGTTGTTGAAGGTTCTAGGCGTAGCTCAGATTGAGTGAAGCAATATAAATCTTTTAAATGTTTTTCTCTCTATCCTTATCTTATTTGATTGGATGCTTGTCTTTATATCTTTGGTTTTTGAAAACCTACATGACGATCTTTCTAAAAATGTTTGTCTTTATGTTAAAAACATCTAATAAGTTTTATATTTTAAAAGATTTTAGAAGAGTAGTCTCACTTTCTTGTATTTTCTTTACTCTTTCACAAGGGAATATAGATGATATGAGGTAGGAACTAAAGAAGAAGAATAAGAAGGTAGGAGGGAGAAATAAAAGGTGGGAGGGAGAAATGAGAGAATGAGAGTGATGATAGGTTTATGGAAAAAATAAGGGGAAGGAGAGAAGAAAGAGAAAATGAAAAGGAAAATTTCTGAATTCAAATATATATTTTATTTATATTTTTTAATTTTCTAAAATTTTTATCTCGAATTGGTTATAAAAGAAAATGAAAAAATATTATTATAATATTCTAGTTTAAGTTTATAATTTCTATAAAATTCAAAGCAAAGAGTAAATTAATCCACAACACAACGGAATATAAAAGAGATTTCAAATTCATTAATTAAAAAAAAATTGATAATTATATTCCAATTTGCATTTTACTTTTCAGCTAATTAATTGAGTTAAAACTAAATAACTTTTAATTGTACTAGTAATCAATCTAATTAAATAATTTCACTTATATACCATTAAAACACAGTATGAATTTAACTTTAAGGATAAATTTCATGGTATTACACTTTCTTTACAAATTTGGGAATCCACCTCGATAAGTAGATGGCCTGTTGCTTAACTCGCTAGTAAATCTATAACAATTGCATGTGATTATGCTAAATTAACTTTGTAAAAACTAAAATTTGATCCATGAATTGTTAGAACTTAAACCCACTCATTCGACTAAATTTCACATAACAACTCAACTTAACAATAAACAATTTTTTAATAACATAAACTTTTTGGGAGCCTTAAGTAGCAGATGGCCTTTGATGAACATTTAAGATTGTTTATATATTTTTTCTTAAATGCATACTTTTCGACCATGTTGATAAGTATTATGCATATATATATATTTTATAAAAGTAGAAGAATAAAAATAAAAATAAAAATAAAAATAAAAATAAAAATAAAAGCAGAAACTTGGGAAGAAGAATTATACGTGGAGGTGAAGTGAAGTAGTTGCACGCGTTCACGTGCAATGGCTTATCCTAAAAAAACCAAACTCTCAGGGCAGCAATAAGTAAGTGAGAGCGAAGGTTGAACAAACAATAGGCACAGAATATTATGTGAGCCACAAAGGCCCAACACCACTGTCTCACTCTCCAAACGACACCGTTTCACCCTCCCTAACTAAAACCACTTTCTCCCTCCATTCATTATCACACCCCCAAACCAAACCAAAAAGGCATAGCCAGAAATGATAAAACCCAAAGAAGCTTCACAAGTATTTATTATTATTAGCATTTAATTTTTTATATTCCATTCCGCTCTCACTTTTTCATTTCAAATTCAAACCAAGCGACGCAAACGCAAACGAAATCTGAGAAGAAGTGAAGTGTGATTGGGAAACATGGCGGAGCAAGGGAACCGGTGGAGCTGGGACGTCGCTGGGTTCGACCCTTGGAAGTCGCCTCCGCCTCCTCCGTCGCAGTCACAGTCGCCGGCGGCGGTGGAGCACGGCGATCGGAAACCTATTGCGCCGTTGGTACGGCGTTACTCCATTTCAACTTCATCGGTTCTTCAACAACCGAAGCAGGCTGTGGTATTCAAGCTTCAGCGCTTGAAGGATAAAGTGAAGGTAATGCGTTTTCGTCTTCACTTGTAACTGTGCTCTAGCTTCTTCTTGTTTTTCTAATCTTCAAAACGACCACGCTTTAAGCCCTCTTCTGTTTCAAAATTCGAAGAGAGTTCCGCATGTGTGAGTTTCTCAGCTTCATTGCCAGTGTTCGCAACGGTGTCGTTTTGGCTCTTGTTTCCACAACTGTGTGTTTCGCTGTGGTTTGTATGAGTAGTTTCAGTGTGTAAGTTTGTCATGTAAGGTAATGTTGGTTTGCGAGATCAGTTTGGAGGCTTTATGGAATCTCAATGTACTATGCTGACGTGGCATCGGAGGTTTTCTTTCCGAGTTGTGTGTTCAAGTATGTTCTTAACATGAGCGCGTTGAAGATTTTGTGTTCTCTTTTCCATGGTGCTCAATTAATTTGTGGGAGGGCTATTGCTGTTTGTGTTGTTTATAGTAAGTTGTGATTCTGTGATGAAGACAACAAAATAGGGTGCTCCTACGTTGTTGATATTTCGAATGCAGGCTTAGGATATTTTGGAGGAGGCTGTTTAGAATAATATGATACGGGCTAGAAGAATTCGGCCTAAGAATTTGATAGAACCAGGATCTAAGTTACAATGCTAAAGTTGTTGGTGCGTGTTTATAATATGATTTTTTTTTTTGTATGAAAATGGAGCATTAGTTGTTCCTCTTTGGAAAAAAAAAACTAGATTGGTCTAGTTTTGCTCATAAAATTCTAGTATTTAAAGACCAAGGTTGCATGGTAAAAAAAAGTCTCTTTTCTGTGATGGATCGTGCTGATGAAGGATTTGGGTAATCTGGTGCTAGGTTCAAACCTCCATGCTGCTATTTATACATATAAAATAAATAATATGGCTACAAGATTTGCACCAATGGAATGTCTCTTCGATACTATTTAAAATTTAAAGTACTTGCTCATTCTTACTGGCCTGTCTTCCAGATGGTTTAGTTATTGTTTTCTATGTGGCATTGGATCATGAGATTTTGGGTTTAGTCATGTCTTAAAAATCACACCAGATATTTTGCACAGCTTGCTAAAGAAGACTATTTGCAATTAAGACAAGAAGCAAGTGAACTTCAAGAGTATTCAAATGCAAAACTTGATCGAGTTACACGATATCTTGGTGTTCTTTCAGAGAAAACCCGAAAGTTAGGTAAGAAACTTATTTATCTTGACTCTAGGTTCATTCTTAAATGAGCAGAAGGTTTTGTATTATTGACATTGGTCCTATAAATTTTTTGCTTGGATGAAATACTTAGTACTAATTTCAGTGAAAACACAAGACTCATTCTTAAAACTCGTGTCAGAAAAGGGGACTCATGCTTTTCACAGTTACAATGTCTGATCTATGTTACCACAATAAATTTGGTAGTTTTAGCATTAGTTTCTTGTAGGGTGAACATGGATCCAGTTGAGACGGGTTTAGGTGAAAATGATGCCTGAAATGGGTGGACTTTTTCAGGCTGAATCAGGTCAGATTTTCCATTTTCACTCTTAAAACCGATCTGACTCAACTCGGTTGAATTTGGATCAATTTGGGTTGGGTATCGGGTTATCCAATAGAAATAAAAAAATGGAAAAAAAAGAAAATAAAAAGGTGAATACCGTCCCATGTCCTCTCTGCACAACACATTTCCTAAATGCATCCACTTGCAAGTCCCATTTTGTTTCTCCTTGAACCAATCACAATTGTGCAACCCATCCCATTTGTTATTATGCACTAGCACCATCAAAGATTGATTGTTTGCAATAAATTTGTGTATGTGGGGGATTGAAACTGATGACGAATGTGACGTCCGAACTTCCCTCAAACCATTCAAAGATCTCATTTTTGGAAGAGATTTCCACTTGTGGGAGTTTGAAACTTAAACCAAATTGCTGTTCTCACTAGATTTTGCATTGCTGTCTATTACATGAAATTGGACAAGGTGAACAAAACTTGATAGGGTAGAGGAACTCATCACCAAGTGGGGTTGGGTTTATCGATTTCAATTTTCTTTGACCTAAGACCCGTCACGAGTGTCCTGGGTTGTCAAAAAAGAACTCAACTCAATTCATTAAACCAACCCAACTTGGTTTTTCTGAACCAGATGAATTCTGGTTTGTTAGGTTTATCTAACCCATGTTCACACCTAGTTTCTTGAAAACAAATGAAGTTGAGCAAGATTTTGTCTTTGTTTCTTGTACTCAAGAATTTTAGGGGGAAGGGAAGTTTGCCTGTTTAAAACTTTGGTATACTACTTTTTTGTGTCTGAAATGATTGTACGGTTGATTTTGTCACAAAATTTTGAAATTTGTGGTCTACTTGTGAATTTCAGATCAAGTTGCCCTTGAAAGTGAAGCAAGAATATCTCCAATGATCAATGAGAAGAGAAGATTATTCAATGATTTATTAACATCTAAAGGTAGTTTCTATATGTAAATTTTCCTTTAGTAGTGGGCAATCTCATCATATCTACTGTTTTTTAGTCTCCCAAACACACTCTTTCTATGATAAATGGAACTGAAGCTAGTTGAATACACAACCTTCCTATTATTTAAGCATACTCATATATTAGCTTTTCTTAGCTGAAAACATATATCCAGCAATTAATATTGTTCGCAGGAAACATACGAGTATTCTGCCGGACAAGGCCGTTATTTGAAGATGAAGGTCCTTCAGTTGTTGAATTTCCAGATGACTATACCATTCGTGTAAATACTGGTGATGAATCATTGTCTAATGCAAAGAAAGATTTTGAGTTTGACCGAGTTTATGGACCTCATGTTGGTCAAGGTAAAATGTTTTTAGCCTTTCTTACTATCTTTATTTCAAACATAGTCTTTGATATGTGCTATGTAGTTACTTGTCCTTGATATTCTGTTTGCAGCCGAGTTATTCAATGATGTTCAACCACTAGTACAGTCAGCTTTGGATGGATATAATGTTTCCATATTTGCATACGGACAAGTCCATTCTGGAAAGACACACACTATGGTTTCTCTTTCTTTCTTCTTCTGTGTGTGTGCATACAATGTTGTGTAACAATTGAAAATGAAATGGTTGCCTTTTGGGTGAATTATTTTTGCACATTCTTTTTTGTCTTAAGTCAATGATGGTTGGCCTAATCAATTGCTTTTTTGATGTTCATTCTTTACTCCCAGGAAGGATCAAGCTATGATCGGGGTTTATATGCTCGATGTTTTGAGGAGTTATTTGATTTAGCCAATTTAGATACAACCTCTACTTCTCAATATAAATTCTGTGTTACAGTTTGTGAGCTATATAATGAACAGGTCACTTTCTGTTTTCACTTATCATGTACACCCTTGTTGTGATTCTAGTGTGTCCCAATTTTCTGTTCAATTAGGATTACTATGTTTTTCTTATTATCTCTTTTTATGTGTTTACAGACAAGAGATTTACTTTTGGAGTCAGGGAAAAGCATGCCTAAACTCAGCTTGGGTTCACCTGAATGTTTTGTAGAATTGGTGCAGGAAAAAGTTGATAACCCGCTTGAGTTTTCTGTGGTTTTAAAAACTGCATTGCAGAATCGGGGAAATGATTTGTCAAAGAATAATGTATCTCATTTGTACGGTCTAAACACTCTCTGCGTACACTTTACAGAGTTATCTTGAAAGTGGTCTTATTTGTCATTTTGAGTTAAATGATAGACTTCTTTGATAACATACTTTTACCAATGTAGCTGTTGTGATCAATGCATAAATGGAAAATTAAGTTGTGTGTGTGTGATTTTAAGTAGCATGATAGACTTTATTTTAATAGCACACATTGACCAATATAGTTGATGAGATCAATGTACATATGGATGTTTGCTTTGTGGGATGTACATTTATAGGAAGCATATAAACTGAGAGATCAGAGTGTAAAAGGAGCAAATCTCAATCATATAATTCAAGTGGATGGTTAAGATTTAAAATAATCAAAAGAATCTTAAATATTAGGGTCTATTTGGTTTGAAAATACATTGTCTATTTTTATTTTTTTGTTTTAAAAAATAATTACAGAAGTGCTTCCATGTTTTCACTTTCCTTTCTGTTTTCAAAAGTTCATTCTAGAATCTGTGATATTCTATTACCAGAAAGAAGATTGTAAAAGTGTGTTTTTATTTTTTATATTTTTTGAAGTTACTATTTTTGTATTTCTTTGCATCTGATGCTGGATTTTGTGACTGCTGTAGACTAATTCAGCTCTGTGGGTCTCATGCCTTTGTGTCAGGATTGTCACGATACACATATTTTATAACAATTCAATCACTGGTGAAAACTCGTATAGTAAACTCAGTCTGATTGACCTAGCTGGAACTGAGGGTTCGATAACAGAAGATGATAGTGGTGACCATGTCATAGATTTGCTGCATGTTATGAAGTCTCTTTCAGCGTATGTAATTTCAATGCATTATTTTTCTCTCCATGAGCAAATTTATCTGTATTGGGTTAATCGTTTGCCAGGTGTTTGTCCATCAATGTCTTTAGGTGCCGATGCACTTCATGTGTTGTCTGTTGTCCTAGATACGGTGGTCTATCAGTTTTCATTACTTGTTCAAACGTTACCAAGCTAGCTAACCAAATTGTTAATTCTTTCTACTTGGGGAACAAATGTTTAGATACTTAGTCTCCTAATAATAGATGTGTGTTTGCTTTTCACTTATGGTGTTTGGGGACTACACAGTTTTGAGGGCTATACTTCTCTGTTACTGTGTTATGTAATTCCCCTATCAATTACGAACTGGATTTTATGGCTCCAATATAGCATATTCACAATCCAGATTGTCTGTAATGATGATTAGGCAAGGGTTTCTGATTAACCATTTTCTGCAAGGAAGATGGAGAGACAACTGTAGTGTAATACTTGAACATGGTTCTGTTCTGTGTACTGTATTTAACCATGCACAGAAAACACTGATTATTCTACAAAAATGAAATGTAATTTGATTCTCGTTTACTTCTCTCATATGTTCTTGCTATTTTCTTAGGGAAAAGAATGTGGTCTGGTGAAATTTTTTTGACATGTTGCATTTTTAAAATGAATATGCAGGTTGGGAGATGTTTTATCTTCTTTAACATCAAAGAAGGATAATATTCCTTATGAAAATTCGATGCTGACAAAACTGCTTGCAGATTCACTTGGTATTGATTTTTTCTTTCCTCTTCTTATCTTTGAATTTTAACTTATATTGGTAGCATCTATTTGGTCGTTGAGTTGTTACACCTAGTGGAATTTGATGTATTTGTAACAAAATTGTCTCTGCTTCTTAAGATGTTAATGAGCTTTTAAGATCAGGTGTATTTTTTTCATTGTCAGAAGTCTGTGCAGTTCATTTATCACATTGCTACAACGCATTATGCATTCATTGGTATTAGTGTCTACTGTCTAGGAAGCATTGCTGATAATCTTAGGGGGTGTTTGTGTCAGGGTATAAAATTCTATTTCTGGGAATCACATTACTAGGAATGCTATGCCCAGGAATATTATTCCCATGAAGATGTTTGGTTGACATTACGAAAAAATTAATATTTAACTTGAGATTTGAAAATTTCAGATTATGCTCTCCAGCCAAAACTTGACTGATCTTGTGCTCATTACATACATATATGTGATACAAGTAAAGGAGAGAGAGGTTTGAGTGACAGTGCAAGAAAAGCAAAAAACTCCTAACAAATCTAATTGAGTACGGAAACAGTAAATCTGATTCTGAGTACAGTAACAGTGAACTACTATTTTAACACTCCCCCTCAAGCTGGAGCATACAAATCATTTGCACTAAGCTTGGAACATATAGACTGAATCCTTGGTCCACTTAAGGACTTAGTCAAAATATTTGCCGGCTAGTAATTAGAGTTGATGAACTCGGTGTAAATCTCCTTGGGCAATAGCTTATCCCGAATGAAATGACAATCAATCTTTGTGCGCTTAGTCCTCATGAAAAACTGGATTTGAGGCAATGTGAAAAGCTGCCTGATTATCACAGTATAACTTCACTTGCTCAACTTCACAAAATCTCAATTCTTGAAGAAATTGTTTAAACCACATAAATTCACATGTCACCATAGCCATAGACCTATATTCAGCCTCTGCACTGGATCAAGTAACAACATTTTGTTTCTTGCTCTTCCAAGAGACAATATTTCTTCCAACGAAAACACAATATCCTGGGGTAGATCTCCAATCTATTGGACAACCAGCCCAATCTGCATCACAATATCTTGAAACTTGAGTGTTACCTTTGTCTTCATACAACAATCCTTGTCTTGGAGCCTTTTTACAACAATCTCTATTTCTGTTATCATCATTATCCTCATTTATAGTAGTCTTCATTTTATTGTGGAGGTCTATTCATTTGACGCTAGTCTGGCAGATCCATGCCCCCCTATTGAGTGTGGTCTAGCTGTCATTGCCTGAACCTGTCTAGAGGAGTAGTGTTGAATTTTTTTCAGCCAGCAGTTTCACCTTCTTACTCTCCTTGTGGGCTGTGTCTTTTTGTATTCGCAACTTTCTATTCTATATTTCTTTTATTTTAATAAAAACATTTTTTATTTCTAACAAACTTAAGGGGTGTATTGGATTAGGATTTCAAAAGATTTAAAAGACTTTTTTGTGTGATGGAATGTCTTGTACTATTCGATCAAGACTTTTAAATGATGTAGAGAACTCATTGTATACAATTAAGATAATCATTATTTTTTTCAAAAATTATCAAAGTCTACTAGTAATTAAGTCTTGTGCTATTCAATCAAGACTTTTAAATGATGTAAAAAAGTTGTGCTATACGATTAAGACAATCTTGTTTTTGTTAAAAAAAAATTATCAAAGTCTAATGGTATTCAACTACGAGAGGTGTATTGGATTAGGATTTAAAAGAATTTGTGTGACAGAAAGTCTTATGGTATTCGATTAAGACTTTTAAATGATGTAAAAATGTCTTGTGGTATTCAATTAAGACAATAATGATTTTGCTAAAAGAAGTTATAAAAGTCTTGTGGTTTTCAATTAAGACAATCATAATTTTTTCAAAAATGTTATCAAGATTTGATGGTATTCAATTAAGACTTTTTATAACATAAAAAAAGTCTCTTGGTATTCGAACGTGTATAGATTTCGATTGATAGTTGGATATGGGGGATTTTGTGAGACTTTTTAGTAGAAAATATAAATACTCCAGTCATTTAACATTTGAGATTTTTTGAGACTTTTTTTTTTTGTTTGGATATATTACTCTTTCTATTTGGGTTATCTCTAATCATATACACTCTCATTGTTGCCAACACCATCATGTATTATCGTTACCACCACTTCTATCACTAACACAGTTGTTACCATTATCATTGCCACCACCATATATTATTGCCATTACCACTTTTTTCATCACTACAACCGCCACTTTCGGTGGCGGCAATGATGGTGATACTCGTGATAATGCTTTTGGTAATAACAACAATGATAAAGGTGTAGTGGTGGGGGTGACAACAATGGAGGTATAAATTTTTAAAATTAGGTTTTAATCTTAACCGTACTATTTTAATTATAAATCTATGAAATTCCTTAAAATCTTATAAATACATAAAATTAAAATCCTTTCAAGTCTTATAAATTCTTAAGATATAAATCCAATAAAATCCATACTACAAAATCTTAATCATTATATTCCTATGTAATCTTTTAAAATTCATAAAGACTTTTTAATATTAAAATAGTCTTTCAAATTTTCAAGCCAGTACCCTGCTTAAGACTTTTTACAACTTAAAAAACGTTTTCTGGCATTCAATGATGAATTACAGTAATAGGCTTGCATCATGAATTTTATTCCCCAAAAGGATACCTCATCCTATGTTGGATAGACGAAGACATTGGTGCATTAAGCAACACTTAATACTTGGCTGCATTTTGTGCGCAAGATCCTTTATTTATAAGTATGGTCATTCTTGCTTTTCACACGTTTTGTTCAGTATAATGATTCCCCGCGTATTATATAAACTGGATCATATGATTCATCATGATTTGAGATCAGTTCTTTCTGATTGATTTCAGACACTTGATCTAATTTTTGCAGTTAGTGTTCTTTAATGATTGTAGGTGGGAGTTCAAAAACACTGATGATTGTGAATGTGTGTCCAAGTAATTTGAATTTATCTGAGACATTGTCGTCTCTCAATTTCTCTGCTAGAGCTCGAAATTCTATATTAAGCCTTGGAAACCGAGACACGATTAAAAAGTGGAGAGATGTTGTAAGTTTCCATTCCCATTTCTCCTTTGGATACTTTTTACCCATCAGTGTGAATATATGTTGGAAGATTATTAAAACCAATATTATATATGATGTCTGAGAAGATTGTATGTAGATAGAGTGATGTTGAGTGCAAACTAGGAGTTAATGGTTACATATTTTCTATTTATAATTTTATATGATGTATGGTATTTTGTCATATTTTGTTTATAGGCAAATGATGCGCGGAAGGAGCTGTATGAAAAAGAAAAAGAAATCCATGATCTAAAGCAAGAGGGTCTGGAACTCAAGCAAGCACTTAAAGATGCTAATGATCAGTGTGTTCTACTCTTTAATGAAGTGCAGAAGGCATGGAAAATTTCTTCAGCCTTGCAGACAGATTTAAAGGTTTGGCATGTGAAATTTGAATTAGCTTTGCATAGTTTGAGAGTTCTATGAAGTGACTGGTAATTTGGAGGCTTTAAAACTACGTTTCTGAAATATTTCAATTAATCTATTGAACAATTCTACATTACTTCTGTGCTGCAATATGTTAGAAGAACATTTGTACAACATTTGAAATTTTAATTGACTGCATAATCACAATCTATTATGCTCTTAAGTCCACACTTGAGTTTAGAAACGGGAAAAAAAACAGTGTTCTGCACACACTAATCTGCTTTTCATTTCTTTTATACATATCCATGTATTCCTCCTTTTACAAAACAAATTAGGTCTGAAAAGGCTAAGACCTAGTTCCACCCTGATGCAACCTAAGCTTTCACATCATAACCAGATAAACAATATTAAACTATACAGGATCTTACTTAGCAAGCTATTCTAACATCCACCATTGTGCATTTCTGATATCATTTTGATTTAAGTTGTTGTGCTGAGGTGGGTGTTCTGTCAAATATTTTAGTCTTTTAGACATTTTTGTGTGGTCCTTAAAATTATAATGATAACTATTTGACTATTTTCATTCTCATCGCAACTTGAATATGTTATTTTGCTTTCAAATTCATGATAAAAAATATAATGACATTTATTTTGTTTAGTTAACATGCTTAGATATTTCAGGCTGCAAAATGTACCCTAATGCCTGCCAAATTTTATACTGTGCTGTCAATGCTTAGTTGATATTTTTGAGTAGGCATCAGCGTTTTCAGTGAGATACATTATTGCTTTTATTGTTGCAGTCAGAGAATGTTTTGCTGTCAGATAAACATAAGATAGAGAAAGAACAAAATACTCAGCTACGAAATCAAGTTGCTCAACTTTTACGGTTAGAGCAAGATCAAAAATTGCAGATACAACAGCAAGATTCAACCATCCAAAGTCTGCAGGTTGGTCCTCTCATGTTAGTTTGCATTACTTATTCATTTGGTTTATCTTGAATGGTATATAAGTCTGACAACTACAGTTTCTTGATCAAAGTAGAGTGGTACAACATCTAACTTATCTAGGTAGTGAATGTTAATCGTTTAGCTCACTGGGGTGCTTTATCTTACATTGTTAAAATATAATTGAGCCATAAATTCTTTGCAATTTCTTCTTACTTCCAATCCTTAGGGAAAACTAAGTATAAATAATATTCCAGAAGCTTTGGTTTTTAACCATAATGAATGATATCGTGTAATCCATGTAGCCAATATCACCTAGTGGGATAAGGCTTTGTTGTTGTTGTTCTTCTTCTTACCCACAAATTCTTGTTACTTTTTGTTCTTGCTCACACTTCCCACTGAGTTTTAGACTTTATACACCTAATTCAATGCCGCCTGTGCAGCTGTTTGTGTTGCATGTTACCAAGTTCTATATATTGTGAAATTTATGTATGTACTGGCAACATTTTGAGCACAAGGCTGTAGCAATAGCACTGTCATAATTTTGATCACTGTACTGTTTACTCATCTCGTCATTGAGTAGTTTGAATACTATCAATTACATCCTTTCCAGAATTCTCTAATTTAAATACAAGATAAAATAAGTTAATTGTTAGTCCGAGGGGTAATGATGTATGTTATCTTTCTATAAGTTTGCCAGATAATTCATGTGTTCTGTGTTTTCTCTCTCTGATGCAGGATAAAATTAGAACCCTGAATGAAGCTATTAAATCTAGTGAATCTAGTTCAACGATTGTCTCAGAGCCAGAGTCTGCTGCTCTGTCCAATTCCAGACCAACAGGAGATGGCATAGACTCCTCTGCTGTAACCAGAAAACTGGAAGAGGAACTCAAGAAACGTGATGCTCTTATTGAGGTCTCTTCTGCTGAACAATTGTGTCTGATTGACATAATCTTCTAATTGTTGATACCTGATACTTTATGGCTGTTGTTTTTGACTTTTTAGCTTTTATATATATAATTTTTTTCATAAAAACCACTAATTGCCATAGCACTCTGTACATCTTGTAGATGCAAAATGGAATACTTATAGGAACATGGTAAAGGTGGACATGATGTTTGAAAGCAACAATTAAGTCTAAAATTGAAATGGGGTGTAATTAGTGTGGTGGTATTGTAATATATATGATGAAAAGGCAAAAAAGAGAAAAACTAAACCTGCTACAGGAAAGCACAGCTTAAATTTTTGGTTTGTTTCTTCTGATGGTCTTCTTTGTAGAAGATAAACTCAGTCTAAAGTGTTGTCATGTTGTAAGTTCTGGATATTTACATGTACTTACTATAGTACTGAATTTCGATGTCTTCTACAGTTTTATTACTGTTACATTATTCTGTTGAGGGTTTCAATTTGATATTTAAATGTTTGCAGAGGTTGCATGAAGAAAATGAGAAATTGTTTGATAGATTAACTCAGAAAGCATCTACGGTTGCATCCCCTAAGGTAGGAAGGTTTCAATACTTACCAGATTAACTGTATATGATCACTATGAAGTGTTGTATGTAAAAAAGAAGTATATTTAACTTTTGTATATTAAATTATGGTACTTTATTAAAATAGGTCACACTGTATGATGGTGAAAAATTTATGATTCATAAACTGGCGTCTATCTTCATGGCTGGGACTATAGATGTTATCTTTTCCTACCATTGTTTGCTTTCTTTTGATCAATTAGGAATTCAGCAACATGGAGTATTACATACAAAGTGTCACAAATAACATATCCAAACAGTAATGTAAGAATTAATTTTTACTGATAAACATGCTTCTGTGTGGGATTTTTCAGATGTCGAGTCCATTATCTCGTGGATCAGTTAATGTTCAACCTCAGGATATTGGAAGGTGCAATTCATTCTATTCCTTTTAAGTTTTGTTGTTTTGAAGCATGATTATTGACTATATTCTGGTTGGCTTGATGCAGGAATGGCACCAACAACAACACAAGCTCTCGTTCTATGGATGTTCTTCGTTCACCGATTGCCACTGATAAAAGCGATGGCACAGTTGCTTTAGTTAAAACTGGCTCTGAAATAGTCAAGACTACCCCTGCGGGTGAATACCTTACTGCTGCCCTGAATGACTTTGATCCAGATCAATATGAAGGGCATGCTGCCATTTCTGATGGTGCAAACAAGCTTTTGATGCTGGTATGCATGAATGATCTATTTATGGTTCAGTTTACTGAAAACAACTTTGTTGTAATATTTGCAGATGTTATATGTTATTTTCAGTATTTTGTTTAGCTGATTCTTTCTGGGAAAGAATGTCCAAATCCTGATCATATATGTGAAATTGAACATTTGTGTATGCTCTAACTTCTTTCTAGTTACTCTCTGGGTAATACTATTACTTGGATGCAATAAAAAACTTTGGGAAAATTACACACACCTCGGGTAGAGCACATTATACTCATGACACTCCTCTTGTACAAGACATAAATTAACACAAATCTTTCTTGATTATAAGATGTTTCTGTATAATATATGGGCAAAATATCTTAAAATCCTATTCAAGCTTGCCCTCAATCATAATTAAAAGCTTAAGTTTCAATCTTCAATTTCACTGACGCATGCTCTAATGGTTGCAGGTTCTGGCTGCTGTCATCAAAGCTGGTGCCTCTAGAGAACATGAGATACTTGCTGAAATTAGGGATGCTGTTTTCTCTTTTATCAGAAAGATGGAAGTAAAACGAGTAATGGACACCATGCTTGTTTCCCGTGTTAGAATTCTGTATATAAGATCTTTACTTGCAAGATCCCCAGAGTTGCAATCGATCAAGGTAACAACAGTAGAGGTTACTGGATTTCTCTCTTTTTAAAAGAATTAAAAAGGAATAGTAAGGTTTTTCCTGTGTATTTTGTGGTGTTTTATTGAGTCTAGTGGCATGCATTTTGTTAATTTTGTATAACTTGCATCTTGAATTGGAAGGTTTTGCCAGTTGAGTGCTTTCTTGAGAAGACTAATACTGGGCGTAGTAGAAGTTCCAGCCGAGGGAGTAGTCCTGGTAGGTCTCCTGTGCTATATATTGATGAGCAGATCCAGGGATTTAAAGTGAATCTAAAGCCAGAAAAGAAATCCAAATTTTCATCTGTTGTGTTGAAGATACGTGGGATTGACGAGGTAGCTGCTAATATCTATTAATCTGTTATATATCTTCTTACTGCTGTACACGCTAACAAACGGAAAGCTTGGTAGGGTTTAGAGAACTATTAAGGAAAGAAATTGTAGTTTCTCTTGTGACTTCTTTAAGTGTTTTTTTATTATAAATGCCTCTTTTTACTATTTCTTGGTGTCCTTATCTCTTATTACCGACTAAATGATTGATAACTGGTTGAGGAATGAAGGCTGAGTATTAGAAAGGTGGGTTATGGGCCTAACTTAACCTTACAAAACTGATTTACAAGGTGAGGATTGCTCCTCACTTTTATACATTTAACAGGCCATATCTTTAGGAGATGTGAGATCTCCAATACCACCCCCCCTCACGCCGAGGACTAGACATCTCGAGTGTGGATACTAAACAAATGGGTGGTCCAATATCGGCCCAATAACGGGTGACATGATAAACCTAACAACAAACAATCCTAGGATAGACTCTAATACTATGTTAGAAAGGTGGGTTATGAGCCTAACTCAACCTTAAAAAATCGGCTTAAAAGATGAGCATTGTTCCTCACTTATATACATGTAACAGACTATATCTCTAGGTGATGTGGGATCTCCAACACTGAAGTTTAGTTTCCATGAAGACAGACCATTTATTCTTTTGGTTTTTGGGTTGCTTTTGTGTCTGTCTTTTTTTTTCCTGGCACACTCCTGAAAAATAACATTCATTGTTTGAACCCAGGTCACATGTAGATTCTTCTTTTTCCCTCATTCTCTTTGCATTTTGAAATAAACTACACAGGACATCTGGAGACAGCAGGTAACCGGTGGAAAGCTTAGGGAAATTACTGAAGAGGCCAAAAGTTTTGCAATTGGGAACAAGTCTCTTGCTGCACTTTTTGTACATACACCTGCAGGTGAGCTGCAGCGCCAAATTAGATCCTGGCTTGCAGAGAATTTTGAGTTTCTATCTTTAACCGGAGATGATGCATCGGGGGGATCAACTGGTCAGTTGGAACTTCTTTCAACTGCAATTATGGATGGTTGGATGGCTGGACTTGGTGCTGCTCTGCCTCCCCACACTGATGCCCTTGGCCAGCTATTATTTGAATATTCAAAACGTGTCTATACTTCTCAACTACAGCACTTGAAGGTATGCCTCAAGTTAGTTTTGTGTAGGATGACTTATAAATGCATAACTCAGAAGTCTTGATTATTGGAAAAAGCTATGTTTACATTAGGATTTTGTTGATAGATGACATTCATACAACTTATGTTTGTCACATTCAAATATAACAATAGCCTAAACATAATTTATTGGATAAAGGAATTCTCATAGTTTCTTTATGGTCTTTAGACAATGGTTACTTTGCAGAAGTGTCTTTAGTGGATATCTTTTTATCTATCTACTTAAATCTTATTTTCTTTTACTTTCCCATACTAAGTTCTAAAACTGAGTCCAGTTTTAGCCATAGGAAAAAGAAAAAGATTTCTGCTTAGAATTTCACAATATTATTTTCCCTATTTTATTTACATGCATTTTCAACTCATACATTCAAATTGCATGATTACCATATGAGATGCTAGTGTTCATTACCTTCCATGTCAGCTTACATTTATGTGACTTATTTGATTAGCTTGTGTGATGTGGCACACCTTGGACCAAAAGAAATGATAGAATTCTTTTTAATTTATTTCACTTATATGAGGGCATCATCTGATATTGTGCTCCTTAGATAATGTGTCAGCCTGCTGTTTTATGATATTTGATTATTAGGATATTGCTGGTACCTTGGCGACAGAGGAGGCTGAAGATGCAACTCAAGTAGCAAAGCTTCGATCAGCTCTAGAATCTGTTGATCATAAAAGAAGAAAGGTGCTTTGTTTTTTCTGACTGTTAAATCTTATGCATGCAGAATTTATCTTGTGCTATATCAACCAGATAAATGCTTATTTGCTGCAAGAATTCTAGGTTTGATCATTCATTTTGTTAGGTAGTAGATGAAAGTTGCACAATAAATGTTGATATAACCCCTGATTATAATGCAATCATATATATATTCACACACAGTGTGTGTGTGTGGGGGGGGGGGGGTAGTGATTAAAAAATTATGATATCACTGAAAATCACTGATATCACTAGGAAGGGAGCAGAGACAAAGACAATCACCAAAAAACAAGAGCTTCAAACTGTTGGAAACTTGGCAGTGGTGTAGTAACTGCATATACAATATTGAAATTATAGGAATATAGGTAGGAAAAGACGGAAAAAAAAAAGAAATGAACTTTAATAATATTAATAAAATATGATATTGATTTAAAATGTATCACATGTTACAGATGACAAAGCACTATGCCTTGTTTATAGCATTCTTGGAGTCTTAATCAAATCAAAAGGAATTGATAAAAAAAATTAATGTAATGTAAAACTACTCAAGTGATCATGTAAGATAACTGTTGCAATTATAGGGTTTTAGGTACAGCTGGAGGGAATGGAGAGAACACTGACTTAAATAATATTTACTTGTGTGCTGTGATGTATTACAATGATATATGATGTGAGTATAAAACCTTAAACATTCATACCTGTTTATATAAATAACTGCTAACTAAGTTAATGAATTGTTGAAATATTAGCAAACATGGAAATTAGGAAAATAAAGAAACTAATTTTTGGAGATAAATTCTTAGATACTCTAAATTATTCTAAGATATATATAATATAGATATTATGAGGTATTCTAACTATATATCACCCCATGATCCAATCAAGCAGCATGAAATACAAGAGCCCCAAATCTTTAATTTTTTCCATTTTATTTTGCTTGGAAAAAAAACTCTAATTTTTAACTTCTGATAAGATTTAATAAGGAAAAGATAAAGATAACATTAGTTTAGGGGCATTTTTCGTGGTTTATAATGTTATTCTTGGAAGAGAGAAGATAATAATATTTCATTTCCATATTTTGCTTGATTTTTGTTCCAAGCCAAGGGATAAGTATTTTGCTTTCCTCTGACAAGTTTTTAAATTATATTGTAACCAAAATATTAATTTCCATTTCCACTCTCAATGTTTTCACTTTTTATTTGAATTTTTAAGAATTATTAATTAAATTATTGAATTCTAACAAAACATGTTTTTGACTTTTTGAGGTTGCCTAGAAATAACAATCTTGGTCATAATATTCCTGAAAAATGTGATAATATACCTTGAAACAAAAGCCTGGTTTTCTTCAATCTCATTGCTTATCTAAGAAATCTGCTGTAGTTGAGTTTTATAAAAAATGAAATCCTATTCAATGAGATGAATTGTTTTGGTGTAATAACTCAAAAATGCTGTGCAACTCATCTACCTGTGCATTGACAGTCCATTTTGGATTTTTCTCCATTTCGCTTCCATTAATGTACTTTTGTTGCTTGATTTTACTTATCTTCTGTAGTTTCAATTTAGGTTAAAGGAAGTAGTAGCCTTGGGTGGAAAGTCTGTCTATATATGACAACCTGTGATTAAGAATAAATAGATATTTTCTTGTTTAGTTTGTATTCTTTGGTCTATGTTCATAAACTATCAATTCAGTCATAATGGTAATTGTGTTGTCTGTGGTAAGATCAGATTTTAAAAGATATTTTATAGAAGGATGTTACTGCACTGTTATCTTAAATGAATTGATCATATTCTGACATTGATTTCTTCATGTTCTTTTATCAGATTCTGCAACAAATGAAAAGTGATATAACTTTATTGATGTTAGACAATAGTGGTTCCCCTATTCAAAATCCTTCCACTGCAGCTGAAGATGCACGATTAGCATCTCTCATTTCGCTTGATAGCATATTGAAGCAAATCAAGGTTTGTATATTGTTGTTCAAATCTATTTTCCAAAGTTAGTGTACGGATTGGATATTATTAATAATTCAAAGCATTATGTTAACAGGATATAACAAGACTTTCTTCTGTGAACATCTTAACCAAAAGTAAGAAAAAAACGACACTTGCTTCTCTTGATGAACTAAAAGAACAGATGCCTTCACTTCTTGAAATTGATCATCCATGTGCCCAAAGGCACATTGCAGATGCTCGCTACATGGTTGAGGTATGCTAGCTATCTGGTGTCTGTGTGGTAACACTTTTCAACATCAGTGCTGAAATAGAACAAAATTGTTTAATCTGGTGTTTGGGGCTATAGCTGAAGATTTATACTAAGTAGTGAACTGATTACAAATTGACAATTAATTTGATTTTCTTTGATGCCTGAATCCCTTATTCTGTTGTGATACAGTCAATTCCTGAAGAAGATGATCCCATTCAAGATATATCTCATGGTCGCAAGCCATCAACAGATCTGGGCTTTGGATCTGAAACTGATGTGGCACAGTGGAATGTTCTCCAATTTAATACTGGCTCAAGCTCACCATTTATAATAAAATGTGGTGCAAACTCTAATTCAGAACTAGTCATTAAAGCTGAAGCACGAGTTCAGGAACCTAAAGGTGGTGAAATTTTGAGGGTTGCCCCTAGACCCTCTATTTTGGAAAATATGAGCTTGGAGGAAATGAAACAAGTATTTAGTGAACTACCTGAGGCTCTAAGCTTGCTTGCTCTAGCAAGAACTGCAGATGGCACTCGGGCACGATATTCTAGATTATATAGGACCTTGGCCACGAAGGTTCCATCCCTTAAAGACTTGGTCAATGAGCTTTAAAAAGGGGGGTGTACTCAAAAGATGTGAGAATATTACCTTTGGAGGGCCACATGGTTCTTAACTGGTATGTCTTTGCTGAACTCCTAATGCTCTTTAGGAGTTTGCTTTAGTGGTAATGCATTTCTGTGGGACTTGCTATTCTTGTGGAAGTAAATTCCCTGGATATGTACATTGTATTCATCACTCTACTTTGCACATTATTATGTTTGTATGTAGTAGTTATTATTGTAATATGTTTTTCCTGTAGTTTTGCTTCGGGTAGTTAATGCAAGTAGCCTAAAACGCAGTTTGCGGGTTCAGTTCAAACAGGTGAACAAGTTGCAACATTCGAATCGATTGCCAAATCTGGTTTTAAAATGTAATATTCATTGTCTAGCCCCCACCATCTTTTACTCATTCTCATTTTCCAAGCATTGTTTATGTAATTAAATTCAACTTTTGCAGTAAAAATTGGGAGTATGTGTGGTTCGGTTTGGATTGATTCGTCGGTAAAATTGTTTGATCTGATCATAAAAAATTGTGATTCACTTTGGTTTGGATTGAATGTCATACTAAATTTAATTTGATATAATATGATTGAAAGCAGTTTAGATTGAAGTTGATTAAATAGTTTCGATCTCTTTAGAAACATGGTTAATTGGACACCTATTTTTCATAATTGTTTATAATTGTAACTCAAGCATTTTATTTGTAATTTTTCTCGCTTAACTTTCATGATTTTGGAAGTTGTCATCCAGTTTTATTTGTAAATCTTGTTAACTAATTTTCAATTTTTTTTTCGAAGTTACAAAATTTGGAAATTTTGAAATATGGGTGGCAAAATTTTGAGGTTTGGTTTTGGTCCAGATATGAAAAATAAAAAAAGCATGACTTTCATCTTTCTAAAATTTGAAATCACTGATGAGTCACAAGCATTGACCGACTTACCACGGGAAAACTTGTAAAGGTAACAATCTTTATCCTTTTTTGGATTTGCCTATCCAACTTTCCTCTAACCCAATTTGGCATTAGCTATTATTAGGGATTTTCGATGTAACCTTTTTACCATTAGGAATCCCAATCAAAGACTCCTTTCAACATATATTTATCACCAACTTATCAATTTTCCCTTTGAAAAACATTTTAGAGGCAACAGTAGGGATCTAGTATTCGCCTAGCAAAAATACACAAGAAATTACTTACTTCCAATATCTCCATTTTATTATTATTATTAATAGAAAAAGTTTCTTTTTCTTTAAATTTCTTTAAATAAAAATTTTGAAATAATCTTCCTTTCCTTATAAAAAACGTCATCTTGGAAATAACTCATGTTAGTAAGTTATATCATAAAATAACTAAAATAACTGTTCATTAAAAATTTATTTTCCTAAAATGGCTAATGGTTTGGGTGTTTGGAAAATGAAAGGAATTTTGCTTATTCGGGCTTCATATTGCACAGCACATTGTGGTTCTTTGGTGGGGTATTTATAGGTGAAAAAATATTAAATAATTTCATGTAATTAGCTAGTTAGGATGGTTTGATTACTAGTTACTTTAAGATGTAATTAAGTAATTAATTTTTAAGATAAGTCTTTAATGGTGGTTTATCTTGTGGTCAATTTGGACTTATTATTACTAATTATCTTGATTTGTCATTAATGATGATTTATCTTATTGTTAATTTATACTTTTCTTCTTTGATTCAAGATGCGTTGCAGTGTGGTGTAATGGCTACCAAAACTTCAACGTTCAAAATTTGTTCACAAATGACAAAATTTCATTATAAATACTAAGACAAAATTGTCTACGGATAATAATATGATTCGAACAGTAACTATACAGTAAATTAGAAATATCAAATAGCGTTCGAAATGTCAATTTCTTTATCACGAAGTCGAGTCATTATATCTTATGCTCTAAGATAGACATTATAGAAAATACTCCCTCTTTTAGCATGTGAAGGCTAAGCTTAACTAAAAAGTCTTTTTCATCTAGTGGCTTCACTTATTTCTTCATATAACACCATGAGGATTTTAGACTTGAAATTTCTTGTTTTTGTTTATAAATAAGTGTATGAAGATGTATATGTGCTTTTTTTTATCGTGTTTAGAATTCATTCAAATTTATGAATGATTAAAAAAAAATACCTTCTTGATTAAATATTATATTTATATAAAAAATTTTAAACTCTATACCACCTTTTATGCTTAATGTTTTATATTAAGAAATTTGTCTCTGATATTTCTTGTAATAACCAAAATAGATTAAATAATATTGTAATGTATTTGTTTCATCTAATTAATTTTAAGTTGTATACTCTTGTTACATTAAAATTTAAATGAATATTTCATTTGTTGAAATTAATTTATTTAAGAAAATGATATGATTTATGTATGCTCCAATAACTATAATTTAAAAATAATTTGTATAATACAACATTTTTAATTAAAGATTATTTAAAAGATAAATATTGGTTAAATAGAATAAGTTACATGGAAAATTTATGAATAAAAGAATTAATGATTTATCTCTAGAGACTAGTTATTGAATAAATTCAATTAATCATTTTCTTAAATTATATATAAATTACTACTAGGAAGGATGTTAGAGACCAAATAAATTTTACTATAATAGCAAAGTTGTCCAATTAAGATTACATTACAAAAATATTTTACATTTTATTTTATTATTTTATCTAAAGAAAACTTACATATATGTTCACTGATTTATTAAAAAAATCAAGTTTTTGATTTTGTACATTAATTAACAGTCATTTTTAAATCTAATTAAAATAGTTTAATGTTATATAATTTCTAAAACCAATTATTTGAGTTAATGATTTTTAACAATATTTAAGTGAATGATTATATTTTTCATATTATAAAAGTTGATTTTAGTTCTGAAAATGATGTAAATTAAGGGGAATAAAGCATAAATTGTAAGAATAAAAATAAATAAATAAGGAAAAAAATTATAAAGAGAAAAGATATAAATAAAATTATATTAATATAAAACATTCGTTTCATGTAGTTCAAAGCCGTGAGTTGTTCAAGTGGTTAAAACTGTTTTTCAGATGTGGTAAGTTATTTTGTATTGTGTATATATTTTATTATTAAAGACCTATTTTAAAATAAAAATAACACACAAAAATGTTCCAATGAACACCCCTGCATTTCATTTGGTAAAATTCACATGCATTCTCCAGTTATTTGCATCTCATTATCAATAAAATATCAAACACACTCGAATAGGATCCTCTGCAGTTATATAAAGTTCATAATCTAAGATGAAGCAGTGATGTGCAGTAAGATATACAGGAAGGATCTGATTTATATTTTGCTACTGCTAATTTGTTATACAAAAAAATAAATTTTGGGATAAAGATTTCATGTAGATTTTACATAACACTGCAAGGATCTGTTTACATCCAATATCTCAGTAAGATACTAGACTAGTGTACACAAGTAAAGTTGAATGCTTGTATTGAGTTCACAAGTTTTGTACCGTCACTAATATTATGCATTTATGATTTGCCAGCAAACAATAATTTTGGCACGGTTCAACTCAATAATGTATCACCCTCTTCATGTGTCACTGTTTGGATTTCTGCATAGTCTCTTCTCCATCACAGTTGTGTGAAAAAATGATATCTGGCACCTCCTCAATATCATCTGCTGGCTAATAGTGTAATAAAAAATGTAACACAACTCAAGAAAATGAATAAGCAGAAAATTTGTGACATGTCCAAGAACACAAACCTACCTGCCATAGTTCCAGTACATGCCAAATCAAAAAACTCAAGATCATAACCAAGCAAAAGAGCTTGCCTGCCCATGATCCACAAGATAGGTATCTAAAAGAAAAAAGACAATCATCAGTCACAAAAGTAGCCATTGATATTAAGATGAAACCACTTCAATAAACCAGATAATCTATAAACAATAATCAGATTCTTGTTCCTACTCCTAATTTAGGTGTTTGTTTTACACATGAACTACTTAATACTTCTGTCAACAAAAGAATTGCCGAAGTTGTAGTTTAATCAAGTAACGATCCCAAAGTACAGTGCTTTATTACTGGCTTATGTAACAAGCACATTAAATAATTGTTACAAACAAAATCACATGATTGAAACTGAATGAACAGTGGAGTTCCTTGTACAATTATGTGTTGCTAATAGAATAAAATTGAATCAATGGAAGTATGTACCGTGAGAGGGATTCTAATAGACTTTGATTGGGGCACTTCAAAGCACAATCATATACAATTTCAGTCCGTTTGGCAACATCATGCCAGTTGTAAAGTTCCCTCATCTACAGAAAATAAATAAATGAATCGAAGAGTAATTAGTTTTCACACTGAAAGTAACAGAATAAGATATTGAAACTAGAGACTCACTCGATTGTGCATGACTTGAGGATCAATTTTGGGAAGCAGAGATATTGCCTTTTGGATTGCATGTACTATATCACCAGGATTAGGTTCTGCCAAAACAATCATGTCATCTGGTAAAACCTATAGCAAGATAGTTAGTCTGTATCAACTATTGATTATAGTATTCCACATTGGCCACAAATGTGGAATTGGTAAGAAAGAGAAGTTCTGTTCATAAGATAGTTTATCAAAAAGAAACTATATAAAAAACTTTTTATATTCGTACCAAACAATTACAGGAAGAATATGCATGATACCTACCTCAGGAACACCACCAACTCGTGTGCTGACTGTCAACAATCCACAGCTAGCAGCCTCTAATATGGCAATGCAAAAAGCTTCTGTCAAGGAACTATAACAGTGCAAAGGTCAGATAGGACACCAGGTACAAAAAGAAATAATATTGGACAGAACTCAAGTTAAAACAAGAATTTAAAGCCCAGAGAACATAGCAGCTACTAGGTAAGCCAACCAGGTGTACACAACCAAAAAGTAAAAAGTAGCATTTAGTCCATTTTGGGGTTCTTCAAGGTTCATGCTCACAAGTTTGGCTGAAATAATGTTCCCATTCTAAGCATCAAATTAAGTCAGTAAATTTTCTGTTTAAGCTTCATCCACTTAAAATGCCTTTATTGTCCCACTTATTTATGGATAGTTGGAAACTATATTTTACACCTTGTCCTTCACTTGAGCATCTATAACACAAGCAATGTTCTATGGTAGTGAATATTGGGCAGTGAAGTAACAACAATAGTGAATAGAAGTGTAAAATATCTGACCAATCACTACAAATTATCACAAAATTATAAACTCATCACCAAGGAAAGGTTAAGTTTTTGAGGAATCTTAACCAGGTTAAGAAGATATGCCCAGATATTAGAACTGATCGAACTTGTGCATGTGGTACAGCTCCCAATAAATCAACTCGATCAAAAAGAGAATGTTTTTCTCTCATCTCTTCCAACCGCACACGCTTAGGTCCATCACCACCAATAATGAATCGAACCTTCAAATAGACATATAAGTTATGCCCTTGAAAGTATTCAGTAAAAAAGTCTAAAATATATAATTTATTCTGGACTTAACATATTTCTCTTGCTGCATAGTTTACTGTGGATACAACTTGAGGAAATCAATAAAATAGTAATGCTAGACAATACACTCATAAGATGCAGAGAAACCATAAATTATAGAAATCATTAGGGATGCTCTGTCTATGTTAAAAATTTGACATCATAGTGATTTCATATACATGTACATGAAACATCTGATTTCTAACCTTAAAAAATTGAGTTCTATCAAGATGCTAAGGTTAACATAAATGATTGTAAGAATATACTCAAAGGGCATTATCCAAGAAAAGGTATTTTATGTACTTAAACAGCAAGTAAACCTTTGAGAAACAACCATTAGGTGTTTCTCAAAAGCAGATACTTAACATATCACCACCTGAATAAGCACCACTGAAAAAAATTTACCAAATGCAATTTTTCAACCTTTGTTGTCAAGAAGCACCAGAATGGAAAGGTACACATTCCCAACGGAGCCTTTAACATAATACCATTAACTTCATGTTAGACAGAAATTGTCTCAAATTTCATAAATTACATTATCCTAGAAAAACTAAACAGTGTTTTCAAATTTCAACAACTCACATTAGGATATAGCCTGCATACTTCTGGAATGACTTCAACAAGCAGATCTGCTCCTTTGCGGTAAACCAACCGACTAATAACAACAACAACAATTTCCGATTCTGCAGGACGGTCCAATGCTGGCTTGAACATGGCAGTGTCAACAGCATTAGGAATAACAAAAACCTTCTCTGGTGCCAAACCTGACCTCAACACTGTGTTTTCCTTGCTTGTGTGGGAAACACATATAGCTTGACTCACATCTGCCAAGGTAAACTGCATCACCTTGTTCATGTGGATGCTACCAACATCCCCAAAACCATGAAGTGAATGATCTGTGAACACAACCTTGTATCCCATGATCCTAGCATGCAAAAGTGCATCATGGCAAAGTGTTGAAAAGGTTTGATGTCCATGCACTATAGTAATTCTTTCTCGAATGAGAATTGTTCTTATTATTGGTAGCACTCCATACAAAGTTGGAAATGTACTCTGATTAAAAAAGGGTCTCCATGGAACATAGTAAACTTTCAAACCACCAGTCATATACCTAACTCCAGAGCGATTTCCATAAGCATGTGTCACCACCACCACCTACATTGTCACAAATCAATACTTCAAATTTAAAAATAATAAAAATCACCACAGCACAAGTTATAATAAAATTACTACAACTTACTCCTCTAACAATTTGTATTTACTACATAAATATGCTCCCTTGAATTTTTTTGTTTAAAAAGAAGCAGTAACTATAACTCAATCCTAAGAACTGTCAAACCTGATATCATAGCAACAAACAACATGAAAGTCAATTCCTTTAGAAGACGAAGTCAATGCAGAAGAGAAAGGTCTAGGAAGTCATTCATGCATTTACTTGAAAAAATTCAGAATTAAAAGAGTTTTTTTTGTTGTGTATGATTAATAAAATAGTTATTATATAATAATGTTGATAGAAATAGACAAGGGACGATCATGATTTTGTATCATTTTATTCTTAAGAATTCTTCAACAAAATAAAATTTCCCTGAAATAAATAAATACAGAGCTACGGCCCGTTTGTTTGTTACTTTTGAAAAATGTTTTCTGATTTTTTTTAAGAAAAGTAAAATTGTTCGACTAAGGTAGTTTTTGGAAACTGTTTACAAAACTAATATATTTTTTAAAATTTTAAAATTAAAAATTAAAACATCTAAAAATTATTTGAATTTTTATTTTCATTTTCTCTTACTCATGTTATTTTCTTGCAGTCTCATCATCTTCTTCCCTTTTTTGTTTTTTAAAATCAATTTTTGAAAATTATAATAATTTTTAAGAACTAGAAACAAAAACATAAAATAAGGTGTTGGTTAGAGACATATAAATGAAAAAAAAACATTATTAACAAAAAGACATCACTATAAATATTCAGCCAAATTTTCAATGGTTAATTATTTAACGGTAAAGTCCATAAAAAAAAAAAAAATTCCATCATATATAATTATTTTCTATAAATATTTTACACCAGTTACAAGAGATACAATTGTGACCTATGATATATTACTCACAAATTTTGACACATTTAAAAGTATACTTCATATTAAAAATAATAAAAATATATATTTATAAATAACATATAAATTTAACATTTTAATAATATAACAGTATATTATAAATTTCACAATATCTAAATAATTAAATCTAGGAAGTATCACTGCTGTATCATAGTTGTTTAGAGATGATAGTAGTGGCAGAAGAATTCTAACGAATAACTAGAGAATGAATCTGTTGATATTATTAGATGTATAGAGGTGTGTTGAATTCTAATATGCAACAAACAATCTAAATAACTTATGTTATGTTCTAGTTTTTTTTTTTTTTCCCACTTCGTAAATTTCAAGATAAACTTGAAAGCTTACCCAATTTATTCACAGTTTACTTAGTCTCTCTAGAATTTATTAAAAAAAATAATGTACTGATAAAGATAAATAAACTCAAAGTCATAATGGGGTCGAGGGTTAACCACGTATCTTGATAAGCATTCCCTTCTCCTCCTCTTTATGGTGAACCAAAATTACACCCTTTATAATGCTATAAGATATGAATAGGAAACAAAAAATGAAGGCTCTAACCTTGTTCCCCAACTTGATCAAGCATTGGGAGAGGTAGTAAACGTGGTTCTCCACACCACCAAAGTTGGGATAGAAAAAATCAGATACCATCAGAATTCTATGCTTTTGGGGTCCCGAATCACCCATCATAATCAACAACTAGTTACTGTTGCATGCACCACAATATCAAATTTAAAATTTCAAATAAAATGCTAGCAATGTGGTGAAAAGGAGAAATGAAGAAATGCTAATACACACATACACACATATACGGATATACCTTGGAACAGCAGAAAAAGAAGAGAGTGTAAGAGTGACTCAGAACAAGACAAGATAAGCGTAACGCTTCCAGTTCTTGCAACGTTCAGTTTCATATAAGAGTCACATTATTGCTCTACAATTCTACATTCTGTTCTGTTCACCTTTTACGTGTGACTTCTTCACATGGGAGTTTCCCCTTGTCATTTTCTGATTTCTATCTTTGGTCTAATTCTTTATTAATTACCTGTTTTTCATAAAACTTATTCCTTCGTACACTTGCTATTTTAACTTAAATAATTAATTTCATTTGGAAAAAGTTGAAGCATTTTTTTTAATTATTTTCAAATAATGAGATTATCAATTAATAATGATATACTTAAGGAACACATTTTCGGATACCAAAACAAGAAATAGATAAAAAAATGTTCATTGATACATTGATTTCTTCGCAAAATTCAAATCATCATCATTTTAATAAATATTATATCTAAATCATGTTATTGATATTTTTATATTCTTAATAGAATGTTTATTAAATAGTTATTGTTAAAGATAATATATATTTCACCAACTAAAAAATTTATTTATTTTTTATAATTTTATAATAAAAACAATATATTAAAATTGTTTATCGTAAAAGAAAAACATGAACTTAATTGAAGTGTCCTGAAAAAGCTCAAGTCAAGTTGACAGTTCCAATGCAATGTTTAGAGTATAGTAAATTGTATTGAATGAGTGGATCAACATTAATTAAATTAATATAACCCCCACATTAACTCATATGTGTTTGGTGCTCTGTCTTATTCACGTATCAAATTAAATTAATATCATAAAATAATAAATCATTAATTAAATTAATTTGATTACTCTTAAAAAATTAATTAATTTGATACTACTCTGAATGAAATAAGTGTGGGAGACACAGAGAGAAAGAGAAGAAGAGAAGAACACACTCGTTCTCGTTCTCGTTCTCGTTCTCGTTCATTGATGGATAGAATCGAACACAAGTTTATCGACGTTGGTGATCTCAAGCTCCACGTTGCAGAAATCGGAGCAGGTCAGAATGGAGATGGTGAAAACGTCGTCGTATTCCTGCACGGTTTTCCGGAGATATGGTACTCGTGGCGGCACCAGATGATAGGTCTCGCAGAAGCAGGATTCAGAGCCATCTCTTTCGATTACAGAGGCTATGGTCTTTCCGATGCCCCCTCACAACCGGAAAACGCCACCTTCTCCCATCTTCTTAATGACCTTCTCGCCATTCTCGATGCTCTTGCTCTTCCCAACGTAACATTCCTTTTCTAACTCTCTTCAACTCTTTTCGGTTCTGCGATACTGAATTTTGAATCTGGTCAACTTGTAGTATCTACTTTTACTGTTTTCAGTTTTCTCTACTTTTTTACTCTGTTAGAATTGGTAAATAAGCTAGTGAATTAACATAATCGATCGCAGACTGGTTTCCCCTATAAAATTGACCATTTCATTCATAATTGATAAATTTTAATATATTTAATCTCACATAGAAATATGTGATTAAAATTAATTCTGTCGATTGAGTTTAAATAATTTTCGGTCACCTTTGCCTTTAATAAAAAATTATACGCCCAATTTTAACATGAAATTGATTTTATCATTAAAACATTTAAACATAAATAATTTTTTTTAAAATTAATTCCGTTTAAAATTAGTTATGCCGACTTCTATCTAAACATATACTTAGTGTGTTTTTAATTTTGTTAGAAATCTAATATTGGACATGGTTCAATATTGAGAGATAAGGTATGTTATGTAGATACAAATGAGATAACATGTTGTATGAATATAGGTGATGTGTAAATCTCAAGATTCATGTTATAAAATTAATTATGAACTTAAAATTAATTCTAGATAAATTTTGAAATATTTAGTTTTTATGTTAGAGAAATTTTAAATCCAAAATTATTCTCAAAGATAAATCTTATCATTTTTAAATTAATTTTGTGAAATCAATTTCATTTCTAATGGTTTTGATTTTGTACATGTTGTCAATGCGATCTAGGTTTTTCTAGTTGGGAAAGATTTTGGAGCTCGTCCTGCACATTTATTTTCCGTTCTTCACCCTGAGAGGGTGTTGGGAGTTGTCACATTGGGAGTTCCATATGTTCCCCCTGGTCCCTCTCTGTATCACAAATTCCTTCCTGAAGGCTTCTACATTTTAAGATGGCAGGTAATTTCAAAGCACAAACTTTTCATGCTGTTTCTTAAATGCTTTTGGTACTGTATTTTAATTAGAATTGTAATATTATCTTAGTAACTTATAATGACCTTCAATTAATTCAAACATCTAATTACAGAGACAAAGGTGAATAATATAAACAGCACCTGAAAAACTCTATTAATATAAGTTTTGTATGATTTTAAATCACTTTGCTCTTTGCCAGATGAATTGATGTAATATCACATTATCACCCTAACTTTGATTCTGTGTATATCAGAAACCTGGAAGGGCAGAAGCGGATTTCGGACGCTTTGATGTGAAGACTGTTGTGCGAAATATTTACATCCTCTTCTCAAGAAGTGAAATACCAATAGCTAATGAAAATCAAGAGATCATGGATTTGGTGGAACCTGATACTCCTCTTCCTGCTTGGTTCACAGAGGAAGATCTTGCAACATACGCGGCTTTGTATGAGAAATCTGGGTTCCAAACTGCATTGCAGATTCCATATAGGTTCTATCATTTGGTTCTTGTTGCCATTTTAGTGAAATGCCATGCTATTTCTTGCTACAAAGCAACAAAAACATGGTGAATTGTTTTTGATGGTTTGTGGTTTTGTTTGTATTTGTAGGTCATTTGGTGAGGTGTTTAACTTACCAGATCCTGTGGTTAGAGTTCCAGCACTTGTGATAATGGGTGGAAAGGATTATATTCTTAAGTTTCCAAGGATTGAGGACTTAACAAAGGGTGAAAAAGCAAAAGAGCTTGTTCCAAATTTGGAGGTTACATTTATCCCTGAGGGAACCCATTTTGTTCAAGAACAGTTTCCTGAGCAGGTGAATCAGCTTATTCTTGGCTTTCTTGCCAAGCACACTTGATTTTGGGCTTTAGCCCAAATGCAACTCAAAACGATTGATAGCTTAAGCTAAATGATATGAAGCTTGCATGCTGGAGTTTTGGATATGCAACTGAGTGTCGGAATAAACAAGTAATGAGTCGTTTTTTATTGTATTTTTGTTTGTTAGTTCTTTTGATAGCCGGAAAGATTGAATCCGCAACTTAAGGAAAGAATATTAAACATTTCAATTGGAATCACATATTAGATTTACAATGGACAAGCATACTATTTTGTTTGTCCAGACTAGAATGATTAAAGTTTTGATGGAAATGAACATTGTTAATAGGAATCTTAGAACTATGGCTAATAGAAATGATGTCATACCATGACACTCTTTTAGTCTATACAATATATTGGAGTCATCTGTGTTGCCTCAGTATATGATCTCATCACATTTTCAACAATCCTTTTCCATTCAAAATTTGTACCTATACGATTAACTCTCCAACTACTATGTTTATCCCTATGGTAAAAATCAAACAAAAATACCATCAATTTAGAGAATCTGTTAGTAACGTGGTTTTGTTTACGGACACATTTCATTTCTAGCTTTTGTTTACCAGTTCAAAAGCTTGTTTCACTGCAAACTAGTTTCGAACTAATATTTTCTTATCTTTTAGTGTATTTTGAGACGCTATTTGAAGTTTATCCAAAATAATAACTCTTAACCGGTGACTTTTTATGCATTATTTCATTTTTATTCTTGAATATTTATTAAATCCCACTGTTTCTCTTTTTAAATAAAGTAATTTAAATTAAAAAAAATTGTTAAATTTAATTGAAAACATTTTAAGGAATTATTTAAAACTAATAGTAAACTATATAAAATAAAAAATTATAATGCCTAGAAATAAACAAATATAATTAAAATAATTGTATAAATAAAATTACAAGAATAAAAAGATTTAAAACTAAAATTATAAATACTCTAAAATACGTTTTTTATCCATGAAACAAAAATAAAAGTTAATTAAAACTATCATATAAACATATTTACTTTAATCTACATTTTACCAAATATTTTTAATTAAATAAACTAGTGTTTAAACTTTCAATTAACTTATACTAGTTCTTGAATATTTCCAACAATCATTTCACATTTCATTTCAACTACTTTTTGAATTAATTTATATAACTGTGACAATCGGTGTGACATAAGCAACGATAATATCCAACTCTAATGGGAAAAGCAATTCATAAGGACTGATTTTATCTGCGAACAATGATAACATTACTTACAACGTCTAAAATAATGATAACTAAAAGAAACAAATAATGATTTAAGTTTAAGAGAACATTGTATCTAAAATAATGATAACTAGATCTATTGTTTAAAAATTCTCAGCTAATTAGAAAATAAATTATTGAGATTATAAGCGCAGCAAATAATAAAAAAATAGTTGTCTCTTTACGTTATTTTATTTAATTTGATATGTATTTTTTTATTTTATTTAATTTGTTTGTCTTTTTTATTTAAGATAGTTATTTTATTATTTATTATTTTATAACTAAAAAAATAATCTTTCTTTCTCCATTTAATTTAATTTAACAAATAATTCATATTTTTTATTTAGTATTCTATGTATACAGAAATATCGCCCAAAAAGTATCAGGCATATTCTGATTGATCCAACACAAATCAATCCCTTAAAGATTAATTGGTACTAATAAAAAATCAATTAATTCAGATTTGATTAACGTATAAAATCCAACCCAATCTGCTCCAAAGTTATCTCTAATTTTAGAAGATTGCGTTCTGGAGCAACCATTGTGTGACTGCTTGCTCACAATTATATTAGAACCACAAAAAGAAAAAATTCACTGTTGACAAATCGCAATTGGGCACAGTTGAATACAAGAACTTAAGGAGGATCAGCAGGTATTGGTGCTATTTGCAAGTAGTTTAGATATGTTTTGTGAGTGTATTCTGCTGATGTTACATGAGGGAGTTTTAGAGACGACACTACGTATCTGAATGATGGGATAAGCAAGGAGAATTGGTGAGAACACATTTTGATCACCTTCAATTTTAAGTTTTGAACAATCCCCTTTATCCATCAAACTCCATGTTCTCATTCAGAAAGCTACCTACCACAATACCAAGGATTGCATTACTTTATATATCTACAGTGTCCTACTAAAATATTTACCCAGGATCTGTATGCCATATGCATGTCATAGTGTCAGATATATCCTCGGTTGTAAAGGCAAAAGGGATGGTGTAAGATATACTTGCAACATTGTAGGCGTAAACATTTTATGTAAAATTATTAAATTAGATGGTTTTCTACGTTATGTTCTTGACCAAAGGAAGATTGAGATTTAAGAGAGGTGGTAGCCTGAAATTTCTTCTAGTGTGTAAATTTTATTATCAAACCAGTCTAAGAAATATATAAAACTGAGTACAGACCACACGAAATCTGATACCAAACTCTTTCTTCTTTTTTGGTTTTGTTTTTTTTTTTTTTATGAATAGACTATAGTCACATCACACCATGTATAAACTAAACTCTAATTTATTTATTAGGAAACAAAGTACATATTTCACAAGTTCCCTGTACAAGAAATCCATCTAATAAAGTTCCTTATGTAATCTTCAAATCCTTTTTAGCTTCAGCCATCAATTATTTTGTACTGTACTATGCATGAATTTCCCATACATGACACCCACATACAACATTCATTCATGACTATTTCCACGCGAAAGCCCAATATCAAGTGTGCTTGGCAAGGAAGCTAAGAATAAGCTGATTCACCTGCTCAGGAAACTGTTCTTGAACAAAATGGGTTCCCTCAGGGATAAATGTAACTTCCAAATTGGGAACAAACTCTTTTGCTTTGTCACCCTTCATTAAATCCTCAATACCTGGAAACTTGAGAAGATAGTCCTTGCCACCCACTACTAGAAGTGCTGGAACTTTAGCCACAGGATCTGGTAAGTTAAACACTTCACCAATTGACCTACAAATCCAAACAAAAACCAACCCATAGAACAGAAAATCTGAGAGTTCAAGAGACCATGCATTCATTGCTTTTTAATAAAAAAACAGCATTTCGCTGAAAAGGCAACAGAGAACAATGTTAGCACCTATATGGAACCTGCAATGCTGTTCTGAATCCAGATTTCTCATACAAGGCTCCATATGTTGCAAGATCTTCCTCTGTGAACCAAGCAGGAAGCGGAGTATCAGGTGCCACCAAATCCATGACCTCCTGGTTTTCATTAGCTATTGGTATTTCACTTCTTGAGAAGAGAATGTAAACGTTTCTCACAACAGTCTTTGCATCAAAGCGTCCAAATTCAGCTTCTGCCCTTCCAGGTTCCTGACAGAAAATCAAAGTTATGATGATATTAAAGTCATTAAAGAGGACAAAATTTAAGAAAAGATTCATGTGTTTTTGTGTTGTTATCCAGTTAGAATTAAAGTTTTATCTCGTAACATATTTTGAGGTTTAATGCAGATCTTTCATTAGCAAATTATACAAGTGAAACTCTAATCTTATATCAGAAAAACACTAAAAATGTATAAGGAATTACATCTAAGTTTTGTCGTTTAAAATTACCCGCCATCTCAAAATGTAGAAGCCTTCTGGAAGGAATTTGTGATACACAAAGGGACCTGGGGGAGCATATGGGACTCCCAATGTGACAACTCCCAAGACTCTTAGAGGGTGTAGAATGGAAAATAGATATGCAAGACGAGCTCCAAAATCTTTTCCAACAAGAAACACCTAAAGTGCATTGAGGATGGGAATCAATTAGGAAACAGATTAAGCATATAATCATTACAGTCACAACTTACAGGCAGGAAATATTGAAAAAAGTACAACTAAACAGCTATGTAATTAGAGTGTTAAGAGTGGTGATTATAACTACCTACCAACTATGTTTTGTACTCTATAAAAGGAGTCATGTTATAATCCCTTGTAGAATTAGATTTTAATGATACATTTACACACTTGTCTTTTCCATCTTGTCTCTCCAATAACAATGTCTTTTCTTTTCTTCTTCCTTAAGACAAAGATTGTCATGGATCATCTTCTTCGATCTATTCTAACAAATTGGTAGCAAAAGTTTTTGGTCTGATTTGCGCGGCTCAATTCACATACAGGTTGAAGGATCATGGCAGGAAACAGTGGCATCCCTGGGTATTTGCTAGTTCTTGAACGAATTAAGAATTAGGACAGATGGTGTTCTCAGATGAGAGTTCTTTTTAGATTTCATGGTGTGCTTGATGTTGTTGAGAAAGGAATCAAAGAACTAAGTGAAGGTGCAACTCAGGCATAGATAGCAGCCCATAAGGAATAACTGTAGATTGACGGCAGAGCATTGTTTCTGATTCATCAATGTGTGGATCCAAATATCTTTGAGAAAATTCAAGAAGCCAATTCAGCAAAGGAGGCTTGGAAGACTCTTGTAGTATGTTTCAAAGGTTATGAAAAATTCAAGAAAGTGATACTTTCATCACTAAGGAGGCAGTACGAGTTGATTCAAATGGAGTTAAGTAAAAGGATTTCAGAATTCTTCACAAAGGTGTTAAATCTTGTGAATCAAATGAAGAATCGTAGGGAAAAAATCTTAATCAAGCAGTGGTTGAAAAGATCATGAACCTTAACTCCCTCATTTGACTACATAATTAATTCGTAATTGATGCGATTTGTACATAAATAAAATATTATAATACTAGAATTTATACTTTATTTAGTATTTCGGTGAATATCTTATTTTTTCTTTTTTTTTATTGGTTTATTTTGCAGTAACTGCAGCTAGTCACTAGCAATTGAAGAATCAAAAGATTTTGAAGACATGAAGATTGAAGAATTGCATGGTTCTTTAAAAGCTCAAGAAATGAAACTGCTTGAGAGAGGTGTGTTGAAAACTGCAGATCAAGCTCTACAAGCCTAGACCTCTAACAGAAACAATGGTGGAAAGAATTAGAAGAAGGGATCACAGAAGGGAAAATACTCAGAAGGAAACTGGAAAGATAAGCAAAAGAATGAAGAAAAACTAGAATCCTCTAGCATGGGATCTTGGAAGAATTCAAATGGCAAAGATGGGAAAAAAGGATATGACAAGGAAGGTGCAATGTTTCTAAAACCTGTACTGTAAAAGGGAAAGAGAAGCTAGTCTACAAACTGAATAAGGTTCTATATGGCCTAAGGCAAGCTCCTAGATGCTGGAATCAGAAGATCAGTTCATTAAGGTACCTCTGCAACTCAAGCCTTAACATCAGTTTTGCAGTAGGAGTAGCTGGTAGGCACGTGCATGAACCAAGGAAGTCCTCACCGTAGCCAAAAGGATCCTTAGATACGTGAAGGGTACAAAAGACTTGGGAATTCTATTTCCTAAGAATACGGATGAATTGATTGGATATTGTGACTCAGATTGGTGTAGTTATAAATTTGACAGAAGGAGCACTACTGGATATCTGTTTAAGTTTACTGAAGCCCCAATTTCATGGTATTCCAAAAAATAAATAGCAATGGCATTGTCAAGTTGTGAAGCAGAATACATTGTTGGAACCTATGCATCATGTCAAGCAACTTGGCTTGATTCTCTACTAAAGGAAATCAGAGTTGAAGTTAAGAGACCTTTACACCTTTGATTGATAACAAATCTGCAATCAATCTTGCTAAAAATCCGATTGCACACGGGAGAAGTAAGCACATAGAAACAAGGTTTCATTACATAAGGGAGCAAGTAAAGAAAGGGACAATTGAAGTGATCCATTGCCCCACTCAAGATCAAACAGCTGATGTATTAACCAAACCAGAGAGTATGGTTCAGTTTTTGAAGATTAGGGATGAATTAGGAGTTGTGAGCTGTTTAGATTGAGGGGAGTGTTGAAATGTAATAAAAATACAAGTAAACAGCTTAGTGTAATTAGAGTGTTGAGAGTGGTAGTTATAACTAACTACCAACTCTATGTTTTGTACTTGTTAGAAAGGTGGGTTATGAGTCTAACTCAGCCCTATAAAACCGACTTATAAGGTGAGGATTGTTACTCACTTATATACATGTAACAGGCCATATCTTCATATCTCTAAGCGACACGTGGGATGGATGGATCTCCAACAGTACTCAATAAAAGGAGTAAGTTGTAACCCTTTGTAGAATTAGATTTTAATAATACATTTACACACTTGTCTTTTACATCTTTTCTCTCCATGAACAAAGTCTTTTTCATTGTTCTTCCTTAAGACACAGATTACCATATTGATCATCTAGTTCAATCTATTCTTAAAGGAAACCTTGTTGCCAACATCAGCACACCTTATATATCCAACCAAAACCAGTGAAGTTTAAAAAAAATGATGAAGACACGTAGAAAAAGAATGCAACAGAGTAAGAGAGTAACTCAGTAGCTTATTCACCTATTCTAAACAAAGTAAAGAAGTACAGAAAACTGAAAACAGTAACAGTAGATAGTAAAAGTTAAACAGATACAAAATTCAGAATCGCAGAAGCAAAAAGAGTTGAAGAGAGTTAGAAAAGGAATGTTACGTTGGGAAGAGCAAGAGCATCGAGAATGGCAAGGAGGTCATTAAGAAGATGGGAATAGGTGGCGTTTTCGGGTTGGGAGGGGGCGTCGGAAAGACCATAGCCTCTGTAATCGAAAGAGATGGCTCTGAATCCTGCTTCTGCGAGACCTATCATCTGGTGCCGCCACGAGTACCATATCTCTGGAAAACCGTGCAAGAATACGACGACGTTTTCACCATCTGGATTCTGACCTGCTCCGATTTCTGCGACGTGGAGCTTGAGATCACCAACGTCGATAAACTTGTGTTCGATTCTATCCATTAATGAATGAATGAACGAACCAGAACGAGAACGAGAACGAGTGTCTTCTTCTATTCTTCTCTTTCTTTGACACACTCAACACTCAATGCTCTTGGTATTTTCCTTCACAATCTCCACTTACTTCACAAATTAATTATTTTTTTAAAGAGTGATCAAATTAATTTAATTAATGAATTATTATTTTAAAGATAGAACGGAGGAGGACGAAATTGCAGATTAGAATTTTAAAGAAATGATACCGGGAGAAAAATAAAGAAATAAACAAATAACGGATTTGTTTTTAAATAATAATGTTTCTTTTTCTCATCAATTTTAACAGTACTAATTCATCTTTAAAGACAATACAACTCTTACACATTTCAAGTTTTTATTTCCATTTATATTTAAATATGAAATATAAATGAATACACTATTTCAACACATAACATTGATTATTTTATTTATTAAATACAATACATAACCGACTCAAGAAATAAAACACATTTAAATTTTTTCCTCTATTTCGTACTAACGAACTGGTTCACACATAATTTGCATCTTATTTTCTTATAATAAATATATAATTTAAAAGGCAAACTTTATTATAAAATTTTAACGAATATAATATCTTAAAAATCAATAAATAAAATTCACAAAAAGAAGAATAAAAGGGAAAATTGGGGGTAGGATCTTATCTGGAACGAACACACACACACACATCCACTTCACAGGGTGAAGAATGTTGGGTCTCTCAGTTGCTTCACCTTCTTCTTCAACCATTTCCTTTCTCCCCAAACCGTTACTGTTAAAATCTTCGTTCGGTGGCATTCAGCTACGTCGCAGTGGCACATGTTCCATTCCAACCACCAAACGCACCGTTTCGGTGTCGGTGGTGATGATGTCTAAGAGGGTCGAGGAATTGAAGGAAATTAGACAAATGACCAACGAACAAATTAACGAAGAGGTTGTTGACCTAAAGGGCGAGCTTTTGATGCTTCGTCTTCAGAAATCGGCTCGCAACGAGTTCAAGTCCAGCGAGTTCACTCGCATGCGCAGGAGGGTACTTTCTTTTTCCTTCACTCTTCAATTTTCGACACATTACATTGCTTTTCTCTGCTTTAATTAATAATGAAATTTACTAGTGTATGGTTAGCTAAACATTTTAACAAATGCAGCCACAATTTTGGTCGTTTTGCTGTTACTGAGACCTCATAACCTTGTGTTGTGGTCAAAATTGCTGTTCTTGGTGTAACTTGTTAAAATAGGCTCCTTTTATGTTATTCTAATGAGTTTTGTAATGAAATTTATGTGATAAGTCCTTGTATGATGAGAGCGTATTGCATAGACTTGTAATTTAAGTTTTTTTTTATCCAAATGCACCCTTGAGAAATATTGTTCATGTACTCAATTATTGGCCGGTTCGGGTGTTTTTCCTCTTATTGGAGGAAAAAATATGAAGAAAAAGATTAAAGTTATTTTTCTAAAAGGTAAAATTAGTTTTTCATTTGTAGAAGAGATAGTTTTTACAGAATGAAAAACTAATTTTAACTTTTAGAAAAGTATATTTATTTATTTTTTCTTACTTTTCTCCTAAAAATCTTTCCAGAAAAGTTCAACAAAATTGACCCTATGAATAGATTTTACTTGATGAAGTGGCAAAGGGTGAGCTCGGCATGCTCTGTGCACAAATTATGCAAAGATAATCTCATCCATTGCCTTTTGCTTCCCTTTTTTCATGCTTTGATGTGTGTTTATATTTATGGAACTGTTTTCCTCTCTTTGTGGATTACTTTCCGTATTTCAACATTGTATATGATGGTTTGATAACTCAGTTGTTTTGTTTTCTTGGACTAAATAAAATTGTCATTAGAAAAAGGTTAGGATCCGAGAACTCATTTCTAGATTCACATGAATTATTCCAATCTAGTGTCATACATTTTGAATATCTCATTCCATACTGTCTTTACTCTCTGGGTTTTTGAAGAGAGAGCTCAGTTAGATAGAAATTGTTGCCGACAGCTAACCTGATCTGAGTAGTCTAAGTCCAGCAGCCAATTTCATGGTAATCTGCATTTCAGACACTCATCTGCTGCTAGATCCCAAAATGAAACTACTATCCCCCCTGCTTGGTGAGATCAGCAGCCTTAGATTATTAAAAAGATTTGAGGCCTGTGTCCCGCCCATAGTTTACCCTCACCTCCCCTGCCTTTGGTGATTGACCAAGTAAAGAGCCGTAGTGATCTTTGCCCTCAATGAATTCAATGGTCCTTTGACCCCTACATTAATTACAATTTCTGGCGAAGATCTAATGAGACCTGCCAACTTTTAAATCAAAATTAAAATACTGGCATCACATCTCTGTAAGCTAACAGGAAAGTACTGTGAGAAATATAAAGTGTGGAAGCAATTTGACATGTATGATGTAAGTAGGAATACTTTGAACCAGGTTTTCTTTTGTTTGATAAGTTGTTCCTCTTATAACTTTGCATAATTTTAGTTCTGCTAGATGCACTTCACTTTCTTTGTGAAGTAGTGTGCAATGTCTTTAACTCCCATTCCTTGATGTGTCTAAGCAGGTTTCTGATTTTTATTTGGTCATGTTATAATTTTGACTCAATTGAGCCGTAATAGATAAATATGTCAATCTTTTTCTTTATTTTAGTCCTTGTTTTGCAGTCATTTTAATGTGTTTTTACCACTATCTAATTGGGAAAAAAAAAAAAAAAAACTTATTTTCTGTTTACAGAGTATTGAAGGGGCTCTGCCTTGGCTCTTTGTCTTGCTCACTCTTTGGTTTTCATTTGTGGCGACTGCATATCAATATTTAATTTAAATTCCCAATAATCATTGTGCCATTTTCCTTCTGCATCTTTTAAATTATATTGACCTTAACCGCATATCCAACTGAGTTTCTGTGAGAACTGTAATTTTCATTCTGTCAGAGTCCCTCTCTCCTCACATACACACAAAAAAGCCTCTAGTCGAGGGCAGAGGGTAGAGGGCATTAGGATTCATTTGTTGAAGAAACATTGCACTGGGATTACAGTGCTTTGATCCCATGTTGAATACAAGATATGCCCAATGGAAAGGGTGAAGGAAATTTCAATCCTTATTAATCTGGTCTCATCTCTATAATTTATCAGTGTGTTACCATTATATTTAACTTCAAGTGATGAAATGATGCTAGATGGCTTTACTAACAAATTGGGTCCTTCTCTGGGGTCGGCATAAATGCTGTGCATTTCTTGTCTACATGTTGTTTTTGATGAATGATGGTGTAACTGCAAATATCCATACAGATTGCTCGGATGCTTACTGTGAAGCGGGAAAGAGAAATTGAGGAGGGTATCGGTAAGAGGTTGTCCAGAAAGCTTGATAAAAAATGGAAGAAAAGCATTGTTGCAAGACCACCTCCGTCTTTAAGGAAGCTTCGGGAGGAAGAAGCAGCAGCAGAGGCTGCAGAAGCTGAAAAAGCTGCTTGAGCTAATCCATAAATATGCGAGTTACAGAGTTCAATGATTAACATTGTTGTGCAACCTTAATTTCCTTTTTTAGATGGATGTTGTTATCCCTTGTATAATATAATCTTGTTGGCAGTAATTTATGTTTGTTCCTGCCAGAAGGTTCGTGCCTTTTGTGTTGTGTCTAAAGATACATGATTATCTAAATTAGATAAAACAATTTTTTGAACTCGGAATTTCAATTTCATTAAAGATTTCCATTTAATTTGTTGTATGAATGGCTATAAATTTTTTTTTTGGAGTTTCAAAGTCACAAAAATGACAATCAGATTGGTGATGCAAATATGATTTTGAAAGGAAGTGTTAAGTAAAACACTTGTTGGTATATTTTTGCGTAATTAGAAATGAACTGCTTGATTGACCTGTTCTCACAATGGAAAAAAAATCCTTATGAATGAGGAAGCCTCAGATTTGTGGTGCATGAAGTAACCCCAAGTGAATCGGGTGCAATCATCAACAATTGGAGAAAGATAAAAGAAGCGTTTGTAATCATTAATGGGGTGTTGATATAGTCGCTCAAATATCACAATGCCCAAGATCAAATGGCTAAGTAGAGAAATTAGTATTGGAAGTGAAACACAATGTTTTTAATTTTGATAAAGGACATACAAAATAACACTTGAATTAAAAGAATCATGATGTACAACGTGCTTAACAATGTGATCAATAGTATCAATTGCGGAACATGTCTCAAGGATGTAGAGAGGGCCTTGGTGTAATTCAACCTTAGCTCTCTTCCTCAAAACCTTTTTTTTCCTTGGATTAAGAAAGGTTGCTGAGTGAAAATGATGGACAGATTAGATTATGAGTAAATAAGAAATTGAAATTAAATTGACTTGAAAAAGGGGATTATGCAACACGTTTATGAATGTAAGATGAGATGTTAATTGAACATTGCCCATAGCTTAACTGAAAAATTTGAACTGGACCAAAATCTGGTCAAAATATCTAAAGCAAATGATATAAGTAGTAATAAATAAATAAAAAAAACGAGGATTACTGTGGAAATTGCAGGTACTGTAGGATAAAAGAACTGGAGGAACCACTCGGACCGATTTAGTGACAAGAGATTGAAATAAAATATGCAAAGTTGTAGTTCAATTTTCATTGTTGTCATTGCAAAAATAAATAAATAAAGGCTTATACCCATTGATGATATAGATTCCATTAAATCTTGTGAAGGTAGATTCAAATGAACCCAGATATTTGAAATTGTAACTTATTCAAGAGTTGTCATTACAAAATATTGTACCAAGAGAAGTCACAGTGAAATTTGGATCCTTGCTACTTATATCTTACCAAATCGCTTAATTTCATCACCTATGCTTACACTTAAATATTAGTATATAATTTAATTCAACTATTCAAGGACAAAGCCGTCTTAGCTCAGTGGTAGAGCGCGTGGCTTTTAACCACGTGGTCGTGGGTTCGATCCCCACAGACGGCGAATTTATACTTTTTTACATTAATTTTAAACTTAAACTTTACATTCGAATAACCAAATTAATGATGTTTTTGTTCCTGGAAATCATAAACAAATGATTAAATTTAAGAACTAAAATAATAATATTATAATTTTAAAAATATATTTTAACTGAATGATAAAATGAAAAGGACAACAAATTTATATCTTTCTAACTAAGTTTTCAAATCTCAATATAAGAAAAAGAAGATAAGCATCTCGTAGATAAATTTTCATAAGTTAATGTTCTTGTTGAAATTTGACCTATCATATTTACCTATTATTGATTAATTATTTCACTTTTTTTTTATATAACCAAATCATTAAGTTAAATTTATTAAAATAAAGATTTAATATTTCATCTAGCATTATTCTAAATAAACTTTGATAGTATATATTCTGAATTCATACAAATAATAGAACTAAAACTTGGAAAACTCTGTGGGATAATGACTGATGAATATTCAAATAAATGAATTAACAACCACAGTAATAATTGTCAACAACAAAGAAAAACATAATACTTAATTCCAAGGGCATTATATATATAGATATGTTCAATAATTATGATTGATATAACTACTCAAAGATATTGATGAGCTACTACTTGAATAATTTATTGTTTTTAGAATTTGATTAGGTGTATCATTTATAACTCATCCATCTCCATTTTATTCTTTTTCTGCCATATATAACTGAAACCCTATCAACTCTTGGAGACTATCTTATTACCCCTTTATTTGAATGGATTCACAAAACAAAATTATATTATATATATATTTCGTGTCACGGATTTTCTTTAATTTATTAGATTAAAAATTAATTAATTCACAGGTTATTAGTCTAAGAAATTTTGGATTGAATATAAAATTCTCATTGTATAAATAGTGTTGACTACAATATAACGAATGGGTAAAGAGACTAAATTAACGAGACAGTACTTATTAATGGTTCTACTTATATTGTAAAATAAATTAGTATGTTTTTCAAACTTCCCTGAACAAAAAGAGATATTCATCAAATAAATGCAAATAAACTATGAATAATATTCTTCAAACTATCATTTAGTAACGTCAGTAATTAGACTAATGATATATAATTTTATTAATTCCTTTCTATTAGAATATTTTCAATATGGAACTGATTTTGATTTCTTAAAATTATTTTTATGGGTATAATAAATATGTTTATAATTCTTTAAATTTAAAATATATTTAATTTTAATCTTCTGGTTTAAAATAAATCAAGCCTTGTAAATTTTATCATATTTTATTGTAATATTAAAATCTGAATTGAACTCTTAAGTTACTCGATCTTTATAATTTTTATTAAAAAACTGATTTTTACGTAATATTTACCTTAACTATTTAAAAACTAATTTTTAAAATAATAACTCATCTTAAGAACAGCCAGCTGATATGGCATTACAAACACTGCATCAATGTTTATTAGTATTATTTTTTATTGTTTATCGATATGATGAACAAACAACACATAATAATCCATTTATACTGTCACAAAGCTTGTGCAATTGCATTAAACCGCAATTGGAAATGACTGCAACATGCAACTATAACACAACTGCATCCACACATAAATGAGTCATGTGACATGTAACTAGTTTTTTCTGATGATTGCATATCAATTACTCTGATAAACAGTAGCTACAGCAATGAGAGGAGATTTTCTATGAACAGAAAGGCCAGGAGTTTCAGACATGTCCAACTCCTCCCCTGCAGTTCCACAAGGCAAAGACCAATCAAATTGGTGAACAAGGTTTGCTAGTACCATCTCAATTATCATTGTGGCAAATGTTACTCCGGGACACCCTCTTCTTCCTGCACCAAATGGAATAAGCTCAAAATCATGCCCTTTGAAGTCTATTAAGCTTTCCAAAAACCTTTCTGGTTTAAACTCTAGAGGTTGGTCCCAAGACAAAGGGTCTCTTCCAATAGCCCAAGAATTCACAAACACGTGAGTGCCAGCTTCAATGTCATACCCCTTCACTTTGATATCTTGCATGCATTTACGAGGGACTGTTATGGGAATTGGTGGATGAAGGCGGAGACTTTCTTTGATAACAGCCTTCAAGTAGTTCATTTGACTCAAATCATCCTCAGTTACACGAGTCTTGTTACCAACCACAGTTCTCACCTCATCTTGTAATTTATGCATCATTGTTGGGTGCTTTAACAGTTCTGACATTGTCCACTCTAGGGCTGTGTATGTAGTGTCTGTACCAGCAGCAAACATGTCCTTAACAAAACAAAAATGAATTATAAGACACCATGTAGTTACCAAACCTCATTCATTTAACACCAAATCATTGGATACACAAATAGTAGTTGGGCAAACACAAGTCTGCCCTGAGACATAATTTTACTTCGCTAATAATTCAATACGCAGTCAACCAGCCAACTCACTCTCAAAATATATACATATTTTTCTCTCTTCACAATTTATACATATACAATATTTCTCTTTCTTTACATTTTATAACTGGTTCTATGCATATTTAAGTTGTTTACTGAATATTTTCCTTAAAATATAACATGTTAAGTGTACGTAACATACAGGAATAATTCGTCCCAAGTAACGAGAGAAGTAATGGAAAAGCAATATTACATGTGCAAAGCTTGTACAATAAAGGACTACACTTGTATATATAGTTTCTTATGTAGTAGGAGTTTGTGTGGTTCTTTTAACCAAAATTCGATCTTTATTTTGATAATACTAGTAATAAAAAATTCCATTAAAAAATTATGAAGGTTATTAAAATTACACTCTAATTCAAATTGAAAGACAGAATAAAACTATCTAAAAATAATATCCAAGTTTTAAGTTCTTACATATTAGGAAAAATATTATGTTACCCACTTATTAGGAAAAATATACTACGTTCTTACTCACCAGTATCAAAGCCTTTATGGAAGTCCTATCAATAGAGGAGCCAAAAGAGTTACCCTTTTCCATAAAAAGCAAAAGGTCCACAAAATCATTCTGCTCCTCACTATCAAAATCAAAATCCCCATCTCTTCTATTCCTAACATGCTCCTCAATTACTTCATCTATAAACTGATCCAAATGTTTGGCAACTCTTTGTCCTCTCTCCCACAAACCACTAACCTTATCCACCCAACCAAGCCAAGGAATATAGTCCCCTATAGCCACAACACCTAACAACTCCCCAAACTCCAACAACAACCTTTGAAACTCATTCCCTTCACCCCCACGATACCTTCTTCCAAGTGCCACTCTGCATACAAAATCATTAGTAAGTGCAGCAAACAAGTCAGTCAAGTTCACATGCAAACATTCACTACAATACTGCCTAATGCTTTCCATCATTCTATTGGTTTCTTCCTCTCTCACACCACGAAATGATTGAACCCTTTTGGTGCTTAGAAGGTGCAACACACTCACACTTCTTAACTGCCTCCAGTATTCACCATATGTTGAACTTGCCAAGTCTTTGTCATCCTACGTTGTGGCCTGTCTGAGAAGACCAAGTCATGAGTTTTCATCACCTCACGTGCTGCTTCAGCAGATGAGACCACAAGCAATGGTACCTTACCCAAATGAAGTAGCATTAGAGAGCCATAGTTTTGAGCTAAAATGTGGAGTGTACGATGTGGAAACAAACCAAGTTGGTGCAGATTACCAAGTAAAGGTAAACTTGGAGGTGAAGGGGGAGAGTTTTTGTTGGTTGATGCATTGGAATACCTTTTGATGATGAATATCAGAGAAAGGAAGAGAAAAAACAGAGTGAAGAGAAGCATTGTGAATGAGTAATGAAAGTTTTCTTCAGCCATGGAACTTAATAAGACGTGTCTCACACGAGATAGCAGTTGGGTGGCTTAAACTTAATAATAAAATTTGAGGTTGTTCTTGCCACTTTTGTCCATTCCAATAAACACGGTCAACTCCAAAATAGGCAATACGCACTCATTTATCAAAGATATAACCAATATATTTCTTTCTTTTATTAAGTTTATACGATCGCTTATTAATTTTATTAATTTTTTTCTCTTTCTCCTTTTTTTATATTATTTTTTATTAATTTTTTTTCTTTTTCCTTTCTTTTGTGTATTACATTTGTCAGCCTAATTTTTTAATGCATGTAATATTTTAGGTATAATATTTTAAAATTTTTAAAAACTTCATTTCAATACGTGCACCTCACATTAGAGAAGAAATATTAAAATAAATAATGGAATACAATAAATTTGGAAAAGTACCATTTAATCCTTTTCAATTTTGGTAGGAGAAGCCACCTTTGTTTTTGTGTTTTCCACTTTTAAATAATGAGATGCAATAATTGAAAGTTTTTTTTTTCTTTCCGCACCCTTCATTTTTTCTTCAGGCACCCTATTTATTATCATAATACCTAAAACATCTTTTCCAACATAGTGGACTCCAAAAACTTACAGATTTACAAATCTGTATATTTAAGAGAGGATGCAGGTTTCTTTTTAATTGCAAATGATATTTTAGGTATTACAGTGATAAAAAAAGATGTCTTAGAGGAAAAATAAAGATTCAGGAAGAAAAGGTCTGATTTAAATATTTAAGAAATTTCACAAGCCACATTTTATGAGAAAAGACAGGCGTGAAGAGGCCTGCTGATTTTTTCTCAACTAGACTAGTCACATTTATGAGTACTGACAGATAGTTGAAAATGTGGCAACAAAATCAGAATATCAATTCCATAGTGATTTCATCCAAATTTTATTTCCATTCTCTAACTTAAAATTTTCACAATGTTGAATGAGGCATGTCAATGCACAAATCTCACTAGTATTAAAATTCAACAAGACTGACTATTCCAGTATCAAGTTGAAGAAAAGATGGAGAAACAAAGGACAAGGGCGCTTGAAACTACAGGCTTCCGATACAAGAAAATGAATGAATACAAGAATATTGAAAAAAAAAATACCACTATTGATTACACACAAACTATTCTAGATACGATTCTCACTATTGATTTTTGTATACAAGCAACTCAGCATCATCACCAGCATGGTGATATAAAAATTAAAACGCTGTTGTGAGCAGAGAACAGAAGTTGGTCAGACTCAGTGTGCCATGTAGTCCCATTTCCTCTGGGAAAAACAACAAACCCTAAATTTAGCTGTGCTGTACAGAGTTTTCTGTTTGAGCTTTCACCGAATTCTACATGATTCAATAACCTCACTAACAGCTTTATGAGTCTCCGGCGAAATCATGTTCAAAGATAGATGAAATTCCTGGATATAAAGACATAACTATGAGTTCAAAAAGCTATCAATGGTGGTGTGGAACAACACTTCTAAAGCAAAAAAAGGAAAAGGTGATGAGGCCACAGGTATCCAACATCATTACGTGAAACAATGTGTGTGTGTTAACAGTCAACAGATACATACCACAAATCTGTCCAACACAGGTACAAGACTTGCTAAGTTCTTGTCTGGAAGATTGTCAGCAATTGCTGCACGGATGCTCTTACTGTAGGCCAAAAAAAGTAAATTATTGGCCTTAAAATATGCAATTAAAAATTGAAATTTGATAAGGAATCAACCTTTCGGTGGAAAGAAATGCTAGAAGCAATGCAGAATAAGCCTCCACGATCATTTTCTCAGCTTCTTTTTCACCTTGTAGCACAGCTGCCTCATCATTCTGCGTGATGGAACATAAGATTGCTCAAGATACATCAAATCATCAGTGGCAACCAAATTTCATATATATCCACCCCAACATGACTATACACGTTACAAGACTTTAAGACACAATCAAGTCAAGCACAATTCCAACTTATATTCTTTTTTACCCATTGCTTGTTCGTTTGAATTAACTGCCTTTTTTCCTTTTGCAACTATTTCAGTTGAAGTAAAAAAAACAGCTTTTCATCACCAGATAATGATGAACCATGACACCTGATATCAGTAATTTCCCAATCAAAACAGATAGATTTTCATTTAAGGGGATATAATATCAGTAATTCTAGTTTCCCATGCTATTCCAAGCTTTCCACAAACATGTCAAAAGATATGGAATAAAAATGTCAATAAGCATAAGGATAGTCACAAAATTTCTAAGGGCAATTAAGAACATGCTACCCACCAGTGCAAACTGCTTATCTTCCCCAGCTCCATCACTTTCACCCAGGTTAGCCAAAAAAATGGAGCATAACAATTGAATAACATCCTTCCGAACCTCCTGGTGCAAGCCTACCGAGGAAGGTAGTGTAACACTGGCTGCTGCAAGCCGTGATCTGCAGAAAACCAATGAAATGCTTGAAAGGGTCTTCATAAAAAATAAATAAATACAATATTAATGAGATGTAAATTATATCATAATGCCACAACTTTAATCAACTTCATTTTTATGAACATTATACTTTCACTACATAACATTTAATTTATTAATGATGTTACAATATTATCTCACATATTCAACCAGTGTTGTTCAAATAATTATTAAGTGGAACAAGGGCTCAAGACTTACTTCTAAAGTAAGTGGATCCATCAATCATTTGAAATAAAACTTAATTTAAGAGAAAAATGTTCAAGGAAGAAAACAAATAAATCCCTTGTTCATGTAGCTCTATTATTTCATTACCAAGAGCCAGTCCAGAAGGTGTTCAAAGTACCTGTTATGACCATCCTTCTCAACCAGGTTTACAAGCAGGCCCAGAATTGCAACAAGGAAATCTAACTCATGATCAGTCAGATGCCTATCGTGTTGATGATCTTTTGTAGTTCCTGCAGCATTTTCTTTTATCTCAGAAATGGATAGTGATGAGCCGAAAGAAGGGAAATGGCCAGCAATTAACATAGACATAGTCTCCAGTCCTCCATAGGTAGCAATTTGCTGACAACCAACAGGGTTGTCATTGGTCAAATTCATCAGCACCTAAATAAAATAACATTAATGTATAAATCATAAGTAACACATCTGCAAGAGAAATACCCATCCCTATGAAAAAGAGAATCACAAAAGAGGGCTTAGGGATTCACGTATGCTAGTTTCACAGATAGGTGTATTTATAAACAGAACAGGAATTACATCCAGCAGGTATTTCTTTAAAAGATTGGTATACAACAGTGACATAAAAAAACTCAAGATTGCAACTACACATTAAACAAAATTAACTCTCAAAGGGAATAAGTGTATCTAACATCTAAATGATACATAGAACAAAATTAAATCAGATAAAATACCTTTACAGCAGTAAGAAGACAATCAATCAAAAGGCCGGAATCTTTTTCATCACCGACATCAGAACTGGAACAATCGATGTCTCCATTACTTAATTCTTGATGGCTCACATTGGAGTGTGATTGACATTCATTTTCAAACTCTCTGCCTGCTACCTCATGCTTTTTAGGATGAGATCTTTTTTGTTTTCCTGATAACAGGTCCCACTTAGAGGGTGCAGAGTCATCCTCATCAAATGCAAATTCATTTTCAAACTCTCTGTTTTTTAGCTCTTGCTTTTTAGAATGAGATCTTTTTTGTTTTCCTGATAATACGTCCCACTTAGAGGGTGCAAAGTCCTCCTCGTCAAATGCAAAGGGATCTTCACTATCGTCCAAGATTATAACTGGGGTACTTTCCTCCATAAAGTGGACATTTTTCCTGGAACTATTCTGGATCATGGACGGTTTGCTGTATGAACTCTTTGATGCGCCACTACAAGACCCAGACGTGGAAGAAGTGATCCTCATCTTTAGTGAATAAGTATCAGTAGTTGAAGTGCTGGGAGTTTCAGAAATGGATAGTGAATTTTCCAACCGGTTACATGTCAATATTCGGCTGATCTGAGAACCATTAGAACTCTTAACAGAAGAGGTTCTCTCTGCACCATGGTACTTTCTAGTGGAACTGGTGGATAAAGTCTCATTCTCTGCAAATTCAAATGAAGGAGCATTCAGAAATCTGAAGACTAATGTATTTCTTCATCAATAAGTCACCACCAACTGATCTTCTATAAGTTAGAATATGACAACAGCACATAACCCAAATACTTAAGAAACAAATTATCCTTATAACATTAAGGTGCAGAACAATGAAAGACACGGCACAAGAATGATGGTCATTCTAAAATTACAACATACTTAACAAAACTTCATTTTCTCAGAAATTTGCCCTATCAAAACATTCAAACTATGATAAAAGTATGCTGGAGCCTCAACAGAGAAAATTCTGTGTGAAAGACTCAAAGTCCAGACATAATCGTCAGTTGAGACCATGGCTAAACTTAAATATTTGGCTAGATGACAACCAAATTTCAGTTTCAACTGATAGAGTGGACTTGAAGCATAATAACCTAGCTTAAAAAACTGCAATTTCACCCCTCACACTCCTCTTTCAGATTAAAACTATAACTTTCTTCCAAATAGAGACAACAAAATTTAATCAAGGGTTTAATTCCCATCTGTCTCCAAATACCATATGCCTAGGTAATAGAGGCCTATCAATCTCCACAGGTTAATAGAAAACAGAGCAAGTAACAGTTATCTCCTAAAAGAGGGAAACAATGCTAGAAATAAATCCTGTCTCGGAGAAAAAGATAAGTGTATAAAGGCTCAACAATCATTTGGCAAATTTCTGCATACAACTTCAACCAAATAATAACAATCTAGTACCTCTATAGTCTCTGAGCTGATCCAATTCTGAATCATGACTTTCCATAGCAAAGGGATCGTAAGGCTTGTTATTGTTGGATGCACCAGAGGTACTCCACCATAAACATAGATCTACATGTTAGATTATTTTTGGCAGGGACAAGACGGTAAAAAAAAAAAAGGAACCATCAGAAATGTAACCTAATCAAAGCAGAATAACATGATTGCTGAAAATAAAATAACTAATACGGAAAAGGTAGCAAAAGCAAGAAGTTATCCCTTTGAGTAATCATTACCTGAGAGAATCTTTATGACAGTTATAATCAGCTCTGTAAAAGAAACTGAGCGTCCCTTAGGGCTCAATTTTCCTTTCATTCCAAGCAAATGAGTCTATAATGAGAAAGTAAATGTTAAGATTGAGTGATTGATAAATTAACAAGTTCACCAAGTTAGGAATGCAATAAACCAAGCAGCAGCAACAAAAAGTACATGCAAAGAAAACCAAACAAGGTTATAGGTAAACAGGCAAAGAACACATGTCAACCTGATTGTCATTGCTTAGGAAAGTAGCATTTTCCATTATCTTCAAGCACTTGAGAAGCAAGGTTAGGCTCTTCATTCGTTTGTCATTTCTCGAATCTTTGGTAGACAGAGAGCTGTCCTTCATCCAATTCTGAAAGGCAAATCCACAGTTTAAGGTAATTCTAATTTCACATTTGTGGAAGCAAATATATTGTGTATATGATTACAATTACGTTAGAAGTAACATTGAAAGAATTAAAGTTAAAACATTTATTAGGCTTGAGAGTGATATTTTAAAAGTGCGTTCAGAAGAATTGATTTTGCCAGGACAAAAAAGTACAATTAAAATCAAAATATAGATATTTTATGGGTCCCACACCCAGAATCTATTTAACAGAAAAGCAAAAAAAATATTTCTGCTAAAACAATTTGACTCACAGCAGAATTAATTGAGTCCAAAAAGTAACCCAAACACTCATGTTACAATACAACCTGTTCTTTATCAACAAAAAAATGATTATGAGAGCTCTACAAACAAACTAAAAAAAGAATTGATGATACATCAGCAAAAGACAATATCTCATATCAGATCAAGAAATATCATCGAGAAAACAAACTGTTTTAGACCATCTCTGTTAATTTCTTTTTTCCAAAGTCATGTCTACTGCGTGTATAGTAAAGCATATATATGAACAAACATACAAGCTCACACCTCCAAATCTGAATGACAATTCACAGTGACTTCAAAGACTGCATCAAGTCCTCCATGCTCCCTTAATTTTTCCTTGAAATTACCACCAGCCTTCCGTACAGCACCAGAGGATTCTGAATGCAAGTAGTTCCCCCATAACATTCAAAAAGAATATATAAAAGAGTACTCAGGAGACATTTCAATGTTCTGTAAAAGAAAATATACAGACAGCAGGACTACAGAACCTTACAAAGTCTATTTTAGTTATTTCCTGATCAACTAGAAGCATCATAAACTACTGACAGAAATTATAGCTTGCGCGGAAAGCATGCCACAAAATCATAATTTACATGTGAAAACAGCAAAATCTAGATTAATTTGGGATGGAAATTTGCAAAAACAAATGCTGCTGAAATACACTTCAGAATATATTAACCCCCTAGAATTTGTATGTAAACAATCCGGATACCATCAAATTAAGCACCACTGTGCTGAGAACTTGCTACTTTTATTTGTATTTCAAAATCAAGATGGCACCTTCTGAAATTGGGAAGAAATAAAATGAAGACTGATACATATACTCATCATTAATGTGTTCTAAACACTAAATAGTAAATACCAGTACGCATGAACAGATTTGATTAGCTATTATTAATTGTGTGCAAGAAAACTGGCATTAGCATTTAAAAGAACATGATATAATAGAGGAAAAAGAACATCTTCATCCAGTAATACAAACTGTGGAAATAATTGTTTTTAATACCATCAAGAGAAATGGCTGACAAACAAGCCTTCTCCATAGTCAGCAATGCTAACCATTTTGGGCATAACTCTGGTCTCTCCACCCTACCATCATCCTGATTTGGTTTTAGCTCTTTGCAATTTATTAGAATTTCTTGAACTCTGGAAAAAACTTCAGCAGAACTGGAGTCCAATCTTCCAGTCGTATTTTTCAGCATGTCATCATTCTGACGCAATGATAGAAGTTTAGAGCCAAATTTTGGTGTTTTGTCTTTAATAGCTGTGGAGACAATCGGTCTTAACAACTTCATCAGAAATTTAACACAACCAGGTGATTCAAGGAGGTGATCATCTTGACCCTGAAACAAAAGCATATCCAGTAAAACACACTAAGTGATGTTCATATTGGCCATTGCTTATTTCATTATTCATAATTCACTAACTGCAAATCCACAAAGAAAATAGAACTTACATCACTGGTCAAAATGTAGAAAAGGGTTGCAGCTGCAAGATTGCTGGGAGAATCATCAAGACTGAGATCCAAAATAGCATCAATAATTGTCTTTGCCAACCTAGAAAGCATAAAAATCTGGGATTTATCAAATAAACATTGATACTGGTATATTTCCAATATAATTGAGTTGAATCCATGCACTCAGTTAAAATTCCAGTTGTAAATGAAGATTTATGGAAATAGAATGAACACCCGAGTTGGTCCTCAAAACCTACATGTCTCCCCCCACTAGTCCTCCAAAATTTTGGTCACCAAATAAGTCTTTCAGATTTAAGCTGTCACCACACTAGTCCTCCAATGATTTTGTAACCAAATTACTCCTTTAAAGATCTATCCCTAAATTCGTTCTTCAAAATCAAAAATGTCACTACATATTTATCCCTACAGAAGACAGAAGTAGTGAACTAAAGAAACTACGAGGGACTAATTTGACAGAAATTAAACCTTCTAAGGATCAATTTGGTTACCAAATCTTTGAAGGACAAGAGCAGTGATAAAATGACATCTTTAGGGAGCTAAAGTGGTGACAAAAATAATCCTTGAGGGACTAAGTTGTCAACTAAAATTTTTGGAGAACCTATTTGAGGGTTTTTTTCTAAGAATATTACCCTACCTCACTCACAGACAATTACATATTAATCAGGCAAATGATAACAGCAATATTATGAAAAATTTTAATCTGAAAATCCTTATATGGAAACTTTTACAGATTATTCTCACTTAAAATGGCAAGAAGGTCACCCACAACAGGTGGCTCCAGCAGTAAACAAATTTGAGGTCAGCAATTCAGGAACCTCTCCAATATCAAGGTTCAAACACACATTAAAGGACTGGCGAAAGGGAGGAAGTTCAATACTATTGGTCAATACTATTGGCCAATGACTAATACCTCGTAACATTTAACAAATAAACAGCAACAAAGTCCATTTAGTGAAATAGACAAGCGCAATCCCTCTGTAAAGTATCTAATCCTGCCTCAGGCGGATTTTTCTACTTAGAAAGTAACGAACGAGATCTAACAACTGATACTACCCAAACAGAAACTATAAGACCAAAATCATAAACTGAACAAAATTCTTCTTCTCAAACAAAACTATGTAATAACTCATCAAACCCACTAATTCTTAAAATTCAAAAGCGCCAACAAATTCAAAAAACCCATGCAACACATCCAGCAAACCTAAAAGACTAAAACCACCCCCATCACTCCTCCCGACCTAAATTTAAAATCTTGAACCAAACCCAACAAAACAACATTAAAGAAAACAAAAACAAAACTAAAGTAAACTAAATCAAACACAAGACACGTCGAAGATTGGGAAGAAACAAGAAAAGTGAAGGAAAAATAACACACCCTTGAGTTCTGAGAAGTCTTCTCTGGTGAGTGGTGGCGCAGATGGACAAGAGCGAAACCAAGCTAGCCCTTCTGATCCGAAGAGGCTGACCCTTACGAAGACCATCAAGAGCAAAATTAACTTCATCAACGTGCTCCATCATCTCCCCAAACTCCTGCGCCTCCATGAGCGTCGACGTGGCCGGAATCCCGTCCGGCGGCCTCTTATCGGAGGCGCGGCGCGCCCGCTTGGAGTTCCTGGCGGCTCCGCCTCCGTACAAATCTTCGATCGGGTCGGAATCGAAGAGGGACCAATGTTGCGAGGACGAGTCCTGTGACGAGAACGCGAAGCCGCAGAGAGGGTCGCTTTCTTGGGAGAGAGAGTCTCTGAAGGGCTCCGAAACGTCGTCGTTTAGCGAGGAGGAAGTGGAACACGATATCCCTCCCTTGCGGCGGCCGTAGGTGCGGACGATCATGTTTCGCGGAGATCGACGGCGGCTGTTGAGGGGTTGGTGGCGGCTACGAATTGGGCATTCTGAGACAACAACAAAAAGGGCTTTTTCGGAATTTGAATTACGTGAGGTTAGGACTTGAATTTGGATTTGGATTTGGTTTTCAGTTGGTTCAGTTCAAGAAGTGGAACAAGAACTCTTGAAGAAGACGAAGAAGAAGAAAAAGAAGAATTGAATCGAGGTGAATTTGAATTTTCTTGTTATCAAATTCCGTGCGATTTTGAAATCTATGGGCCAATGTGGTTTTATTTTATCTACTAATAAAATAAAACCTTTTAGACAATATCTACGGAGGGTGTTTTCGGTATTTTCAAATATTTTCAGAAATCGTTTTCTCGCGTGCTATTGTTATGATAATATATATCTGGTTCGTGTGAACAAATATAAAACATTTTTTTTACCATGAAATTATACTGCATGAGAATTTATTTTACGTTCATTCGTAATCGATGTTTACAAAATTATATTGGTTCGTCTCATTCATAAATTTTGTTTAGTCTTTACAAAATCCGCAAATAATTCTCCAACAATATTATAAGAAACTAGTTTCTGACCATAAAATATACTATTTTTATCCAAATGTTTTGAAGTTTATATAACTATTTTTTCGTCTTTGTCTCTTCAAACAATTACGCTAACTTTACACTCTACGTTAATCACAGAAAAAATTCTTATAATGGCCTATCATCTTAAATCATAAATGTACTCAATGTTAACCTAAACACTCAAAGAATATACTAAGAATTTTTATATATATATAAACCGTCATTTAATTAATTATTTTACTTAATTAAATTATTATGTGTTTCATTTTCTATACCGTTATAATATTTACATTAAATCCTAAATATTATTTGATTTTTTATGGTACATGCTTTAATAAATTATAAAGTATTACGTATAAATAGAGTTAATAATAATATTAGTATATATAAGAATATTAGACATTCATATTTTATTTCAAATGTTTAGTATAATTAATTGAATATGAATTATTATTATTTTCTCATTTTAAAAAAAGATAAGTTGATCTAAAAATATTGAACATTTTATTTTTCTTTCACCTACTAACCCACTAACTGGCTTGTCCACTAAAAAGTAGGATGAGATTTTGAAGTGAAATATGTAACTCAAGACATGTTGACTTGTTATTGACTAATGCAAGATTTATTCACCCATTTTTACCACTGCAACTCCTAAATCTTTTATTCAAAAACTTATTCACTCAAATTTTCATTTTTTTAATTTTTGAAATGTAAATGTTAGTGTGCTTAGTGCAACACTAAATGCTTTCACCAACTTATCATATACAAATTGATAAAACATTTTTGTCACTTTTCTTAATACTTAGTGATGTACAGTAGGTAGCATTTTATTTTTTTATTTTAATTTTATGTATTTGATATTGATGCATTGTTTTCATTAATTAATTATACTTGTTTTTGCTCCATTTTCAGGGATGAGATTTTCTTTTTCTTTTTTTTCCCCTAAGATAAGCTAATTAGGCTTATTAAATATTTCATCCCAATCTCGATAAATAAATAAGAAAAATACATACTAAAATATAAATAAATTTGACTAATTTTATATCATTCCTAAAATATCTCCATTTAAATATAATTATAGGTTAATTAATTTTCTTAATCGGTAAAAAATGATTATTATTTTTCTTATATTTGAGTATAAAAGAAGTCTAATTTAAATAGGAAAAAATCTTGTTCGTATAATTTTTTTTTATCAAATGAGTATCTTAACTAGAAATGTTAATATGGGCAAGCAATACTCCACTATCCCTTTTTCACCTATAATATCTTTAATTTAAATATTGTAAATTTTAAGATATAATATGATATTAAAATATAGAGATAATATAAGATAAATTAATGTAATACTATATAATATATTATTTATAATTTATATATAAATAAATATAAAATAGAATAAGGTAATATAATAAAATAAGGACATTGTTAAGTCAAAATTATTTAAAGATAAATTATATCTTTTAAATTTTAATAATTAAAATATATTAAAATAAAAATATAAATTTATAAGATGAATGTAACTTTCAGATTTATTAGACGAAGTTAGACTTAATCAGAGTCAGCAAACTAAACTAAGTAAAATCAAATGAAAATTAAGATAAATTAATGAAAAGACATACACATCCTAGAAAATAAGATAAGTATCAATTTTGTAATTTAAACTCTAACCATTCTGATTATTTCAAAAAATACATGTCTCATTTAAACTAATGTTCAAATCAAAGAGAGTCAACAAAAAATACATGCTTCATTTAAACTAATGTTCAAATCAAAGAGAGTCAACCAAATCTCTATCAAAAGTTGTGTCCAACAAAGTCACAGAAGATGTCCTATGACACAGAGATTTGTTATAGAAAGCAAAATCATTATCTCATATTTAAAATAATTTTCTATGCTAATGTTGACAAGCTTACGCTTCATTAAATGTTGAAACACCCTCATCAAAATGGAGGGAAGAACTTGAACTTATTAAGTCTAACAGCTACTTCGACATCTTTATCTATATATATAAAGGGCCTAGTTTAAAGATTTGAAGTTAACAAGAACATAACATTCTATTTATCTTGTTTTGTTAAATTCTTCTCCACTAGTTGTAAATAGCTTTTAGTTTGTTCCTTATTGTCAATCTCTCTGTTTAGAGGTTAAATATGATAAGTTCAGGAACTCCTTCCTTAAAATCTACCCTTCGTGATAGTTAGCCTGAAGAAACTGAAATAAAATAATATTGTTAAGTTTGAGAAAATTGAATTCAAAAAATACTTAACATGTGTCGATAAGGCTGAGTCTAAATAATGCTTAAATTTGTTAGATTGAAGAAGTTGTGTCCAAATAATACTTGGGTTAACTAAGAGTTCCCGGAGTCAAATAATACTTAGTGGAATCTTATCTTTTATTAAGAAACTGGACATGGTCTTTTTTAAGATGAACTAGTATAAACCTATTTGTGCTCCTTCATTTATTGCTTTTATTATCTTTAACTAATTGAAACTGAATTAAAAAATTATCTTTTAAAGTTTTAAAATACTTTGAAGAATAATTTGTTTCATCTATAATTAATTAGGGCTAAACAAATTTCAGACTTTGTTTTGAAAATAAAATTAAAAAGTTGGAAAAAATAACACAATTCAACTTTTTTACTGTGTTTTTCATCCTTATAAGCATTCATATTTATTATTTAAATATAATTAAATATTAAATAAGATGAATGAAAATAATAACATATATATGATAATATAATATATATATATATATAATTTATTAATTTTGTTAGGACGAAGTCTTATCTCATCCTTCAATTGATCAGAGGGTGGAGATTTTTCTCTCAAGCTGTGGAGAAAAATCTCCACCCACATTAGCTCATTTAGAATAATATTCTCATGTTATCTATTTAGATATATAAATTTATGTTTATAATCGCTCGGACCATATAAAATTTATAAAAATTACCGTATTGAATTATATATAATAACAATCTTTTTGTTTTAGAGTTTTTAAAGGTGATTTTAGATACATTTAATATAAATTATCAAAATATATTGTTAAGTATCATATTATCTATTTTTTTTATTTTAAAAAAAGCCTATCTTACATACCGAGAATGGAAGTCATTTTCTATTTTTATATTATTATACTTTAATTTTTATTTTTAAATTAAAAAATAAAAAATGTCTAGATATAAAATATAATTATCAAATTCTTGTAACGAGATTAATACTTTAAGGAAAATTATTTTTATGAATGATGTTTTTTAAAATCTAAATTAATTTTTTAATAAACACTCCGTAAAATAATATGTAGGCATATGTTTTATACAAAGCATAAAGTCTTATTTCTAAGTTATCATTAAAATCAAGAGCTAGGTCTCTTAAATTTAATTATTATCTTTTTTTCTGACAAAACAAACAAACATATGAAGAAGTGTGATTTTATAGTTAATAAAGATACATATGTCATGTCCTGAGTATTTAAATATACAATTTGTAACAAAAAATTTTTTTTCCACAACGAATATATAATTCTTTTTCTTCTTCTTCTGCACTAATTTAAATATATAATTTGTAACAAATAATAATTTTCACAATATAAATATTTACTCATTTTACACATAAAATTATAATTATTTGTATTTCAAACAATGAAAATAAAAAACTGTAATAAGGAAAAATTATCACTGAACAAATTCTATTTTAAATAATAAAATTTTCTGCATTAATATTATATAAAATATTCAGTAAACGACATGCAATAATAACTTTTCCTTAAAATAGTTATTGAATAGTGTAATAATGTTTGGCTAAATATTATTTTTGTGGCATTGATATTTCATTTTAATACATTAATTTTCAAAAGTTTCATTTATTTTTATGTGAAGAGTGTTATTTTGGTTCTTTTATGTAAAAATATTAAAAATTATTTTTTGTCTTTTTAAGTTCAAATAAGCTTCAATTTGATACATTAAATTTTTAAAAACTAATTACCTACGCAACTTCCAAAATTTCCCACTTTTCTCTCAACGATACAACCCTAAAATTAATTCCCATATCAATACACATGTACAGATATAGAAGCCAACGACAGAATTTAAGGAACATGTAAATAGTTATTAATGTGAAACCATGAAAAGAATCAAAATATAATCATTAAAAAACATAAAATAACAAAATAAAATTTAATATAGCAAAACAGTAAAATATAATATGACATTTTACCTAACTATTTAATGTAAATCTACTACTTTAAGTAGTTCGTATCACTATGGATATACTATCGACTTTTCAATTTTTTTCCTTATTTTCCACTCCACTAAAATAGTAATGTGCAATGTTTATTAATAAAACTCAGAACAAAAACACATCAAACATTATCACGGGCTACAACATATTTTCTATGTCTTTTTATTAATATTATTAGCATCAAAAGAACTTGTTTCTATAAGATTGCTGTTATAATAATATATAGAATATTTACAAAAGTGTTTGATTGGTGTGACATTCGACTCCTCTCGAAACAGAGACACGACAATTGAACTAAGGCAAAAACTTTAAGATGTGTTGTTCACTCTCCATTGAATTTTAACTGATATGATATGGCCTTCAGATGAGATTCTTAAGGAAAATTTAGAGTATGATAGAGAGTGTGGATTTAAATCTTTCCACTCTGGTCCCGTAAAAGGTGAAGAAGGGTTTAAGTTTGGGTATATTAGAAATAGGATTAAGATTTTAAAACATACTCATTCTTCGTCGAGTTTGGTTAACGGACAGGGAATCCATTTTAAAAAAATTACTTATACAATGGTAAATTATTAATTATATTTTAAATTAAATAATAAGTAGTAAAATTTAATAATAAAATTTTAAGAATCAAATAAAATACTTTAGTTAAATATATTATTTTATATGTTATTTTATTATTAAAATAATTAATTTACATATATTTATATACTAAGATGATTTGATATATACAATAATAATTATATATTTGTTACGTCTTTATTAGAAAGAGTGAGCGAACTCAGCTTTAGATGCTAGAAGATAAAAATAAATTTTTCTTGTTAATATTAAAATGAGTTCGGATGAGTATCCATAAATTGATTTTCTTATCACCCCTATAAGTTATTTATATATATAAGTATAATAGATGCTTCAAAAATAAATTAATTTGTTTTTTTTATATTATTATATATGAATTTTGATCTCATGCAAACAAGATTATCAACATATTTATAGATTTAAAATGAATTATGTGTTTTGATAATAATAAAAAAATTCTATGATAGTCTTTGTGAACTCTAAAAAAATGGATTTTATAATTATAAATATTAAGTAATCTATTTTAAGGGTATAATATAAGGTTGTTTTACCTTTAAATCAGCTATGCTAATGAAGGAAGAGACCAAGACTCATTTATTTCCTTATAGTCATTTGTTAAAACTTAATTACAAGATAAAAACTTTAAAATTTATTTATAACATATGAGACTTTATCATGGTTGTTTAATTGATATGTGTAAGAGTTCTCGTTTAATTTAGATGGCAAGTATGTTAAGTTTATGTTGCAATTAAGATAAACCAAGATTCTTAAATTTGATTATTATAATATTAAAATCTTAATAATTAAATATGCTAATAAGTGATGTGACAGGTAAAGTTACTTGATCCGAGTAAGTAGGTGAATTTGGTCTAGTACACCTAAAGAACAAACAAAGTTCATATGAAAGATGAATGTGTCTAATAAACAAAATTAATCTTAAATTGAGTGTGCTATTTAACATATTTTCTATTTGACTTTGGCATATGATGTTATGAGACAAAATGAAGGTCATGACATTCAAGGTGTTACTTAATATTAGATTTGTATTAAAAGACGTGTCCAAATGCATCAATGGAAATAAAAGAGAAGTTACAGAATAACTTTTGTTGACATGAAGCAACTATACTTCTTTTATTACAAGAAAGATACAATGGTGGAGATAAACAATATGTTTTATCAACCCTAATTGTAATACTCCATGTGTAGAAACATTTAATACTCAAACAAATCATTTCCTTTATACACTCTCAATAGATGCAGGAACTTGAAGACCAACCCAAACTATTTCTTCAAGTGTAAATCTATACAATAATCATACTTTGAATGTTTTAAGATAAAACACTTGTCTAGAACACTTATGTGAATTCTCTCTTAGCTTTTTTTTATCCTTTTTGTAAACTCAATTTTAGTTATTAAACACTTCATTGTAAACCCTTTTTTACACAAAGGTTGAGAACAATTAGCTTACCCAAAATCTTAAACCATTACTTTGTGTTTAGTGAAGTTTAAAGAGGCTTTGTATAGAAGTGACATAGGAAAAAAATATTTGTAACTTTGAAGATTATAGTGAAATCTTAGTAGTTTGTTAAGGAATAAAACATAATTTCAGGTTGGAGACGAACTAATGTAACCTAATTGTTTTTTTATCTTTTTCAAACCTTAAACTTGTGTTTTAAGTTTTGCATTTTAATAAACATTTATGAAAGTTTTTAAAAATGACAAACATTTTGTCTAATCCATTAGATGGAGTTGTTAAACTTGAGAAAAACTTTCAAAAATCCTTATAACATAATTTAATCTATCTTCTTGTGTGGTTTTATCTTTATACAACGATTTTCTCATTATAATAACTTTCCAACATAAATAACAAGTAACATAGAATTTGAGATATGTTGGATCAAAATTAATAAACTTATGTTTCTTATAACCCTTTAATCTAGTGCCACATTATCTAACATTAAACACAAAATTTATTTAAATTTTCGAAGAACTTAATTAATTTGATTAATGAAATTATGTCAAAAAATCGTCAAACGAAATAAATACCATTAAAAACCAAATAGATAAAACATAAAGTCATTTCATTAAACATAAAGTTGAATGATAGTATAAGGTTCATTTGCACTAGGCTATCATAATTACATCATTAACAAAAGAGAATTAAGGTCTTATCCTATTTTAGAATGATGTGCAAAAGAAACGATAACAAAAGATGATTCAATAAAAGCTTTCAAATGGAAGAGAATGTTTTAGCTCAAAGCACTCCTTCTCAAGTTCTACATACATCATTTACACTTGTTCTCCTTCTCAAAGCACTCCTTTTCAACTCTCATCCCATATTAAATCTATTCTAAGAACCTCATCCTAACAAGTCTAAAAACCTATTCTAAGATTGTTTCAAGATTCCAAATCAATCAAAGTAGCATAATTCAAAATTTAACTATGTAAACCTATAATATTAAAGTTTATGGAGTTCTAAAGGTTCCAAAATCTAGTCTAAGACATTTGTGACCAAACCACAAGTTCTACTATGTCCAAAATACATTCTAAGTGGATTGTTCGGTTCAATTCTACTTAAAACTAAAATTCAACATTCAAAACCCTAAAAACCCAACTACTTAACTATTCTTCACTTTCTCTAACTTCTTAGAAACATCACAACCATCATTCATGCATCCAAATGCACCTCGTGACATTACCCACTCAAAATCAAGCCATTTTGATCATATCTATCCACAACCCAACCAAGACATGTATTCAGTACATGAGTAGTAAAAAAGAAACATTTAAGAAACACACAAACATTGTAAACAATAAGGGGTAACAAGTAACTCTAGCAATATCTTCTACACAAAAATAAAGCATTATCATTATTATTGAAATCAAACTACACTTTACTTTAGTGAGGAAGAGAGCTAAACAAGAAAGGAAACTCAAGTTTGTAGACGAATGAGGTTCCAAAACCTTAGTTAAAACCCATAGAGCTTGAAATAAGCCAATAAAGCTTTAACTTTGTTTAGGTGTGGCTAAACCAACAAAGGAGGAAGAAGATGAATGGTTGCATGAGCAGAGAAAAAGAATGAAGGAAGATGAGATTTAATATGGTTGTGGAAGATGGAACATGGAGAGGAAGAAATAAAAGAAGAAGAGAATAAAAAGAGAGTGACAATTGATGAAGTGAGAAAAGAGACCAAATAGATAAGTTTAAGTTTGAAAGGGAAGGATATACCTAAGGTTCTGTATAAGTGTAAAGGTAAAACGGGAAAAAGAAGGAAAATGAGTATTTAAGTGTGTTTTTGTCAATTCCAAATAAAATTTTAGAGATCATCAACTTGCTCAAACTTTTATTTTGGATTAAAAATATACACCATTTGTTTGATAAATAACTCTATCATACCATATCATACTAGTTAAACAAGAAGCTTATTAACTTAATTAAAAATGAGTGTAAACCTATTTAATTTTAAATTTAAATTTTTAAATTCATAAAATTATATAATTCAAAATATAAATTAAATTAATAATTTTCTGAACTTAAGAATTCCAAACCAATTATCCAAATAAATTAAACCAAGTTACAATTTCATTCTAATACAAATAATTGATTAAAATTCTCTTTAAATTGTACCTCAACATTTAAACATATACTTAGAACCTCTAGACACACTTAAATTATCATAAATAAATTTAAATCATACAAACATATAACCGAAATAGAGAAGAAATTTCAGTGTTACATTTCTAACACACATTTAGAGAGAAATTATGTTGTAAATTGAATGATTAATCATAGTTTCTCATTATCAAGGGAAACTTATATTTCTTTATTTCCCATCTCAAAATTAAATTTCTAGAAATGAATTTATTAGAATTATAGTCCCTCTCAATACCATGTTACAACACTGTTAGGTAATTTGATGAGGACTAAATAAACTTACATATGATATTTTATGAAAAAAAGTGAAAAACTCCCCAAATCAATAACCATTATGGAAGATAACAATACAAGCATGTGCCAAAACAAGCAAAGATATTTTTGAGGTTTCATGGTTAAAAATTTAAAATTTCTTAAAAATTATAAGTGAAAAATAGTCTCGTTCCTAAGATCTTTCATCATTGTATATCTTGAAGGATTATTAATCATACATCTGTAGCATGTTTGTCCAAACCTCTAAGGTCCTTTCTGACCACCAAACATCAAAAGTTCCACCTTTCGGCTCAATCTACATGAGCATGTACTACAATGGTATTTTGTGATAGTTATCAATCGAAAATGTTATATCCTTTTGGGTGTGGTACACGATCCTTAAGACTCTATTGGGATTTTCTCTCTATCTATAAAGGGGAGAGATGAGAAAGCTCTTATTGATTTTATTATTAAACAAGTTAAAAATGTTGTGTGTGTCTCACGTGAGGTTTAATCTCTATTTTAATTAAAGTGCACCTCAACTGCTTGTTCATAATAAGCTTATCTTTAACTCAAATCACATATTTAATTAAATGTGTCAGTAATTAATGAAATCATATTTAATCTAATTAATTGTTCCATCACTTACTATATGTGTGTGACCTTATAGACTTCCATTAAATTGACAGTAATATAAATATCTCATGTTAATATTATATGTAGTGAGTAATATCTAACAACACATTGTGGATACCAAATTTATGAGATGATTGATGGTACAATTTAACTTTTTCATAACCGTAATAACTATATGGCCCTTCATTCGAATGTCTAATTGAACATAAGACATAATGTGTCATCCTCGCTAAGTTCAATCAATAATTCATTAATTCCCAAATAGACATGAGATTGAGAACATGTTCATATCTCATATTGATATATTCCTGTGTGGCCGTACATTCTTCATATTTTACTTTATCGAGGACCCATGACACAAATCTTTATGTAGGAGGAACAAATCTTATCTATACCACCCATAGTCCTAAATGTGATTCATTGCAAGCCCAATAACTACATTCATAATCATCTCATTATAAAAAACATTTGATAACATCAAAACCTAAAAATTCTATATCTAGGAACTGTAGTGATCTTAAGTCAAAGGATTATCATATAATGATTATCGCTGGAAGTGCTCGTACACATTCATATAGCCTTCCCGTAATGGGTAGATTTAGTGTAGTACAAGTGTCCAAGTGTCACATTAATATCTTTTATCCATGAATATGATACGTAGTCATCAATCACATAATAGTCTTAGATGAATATTTTTATTTTTATTAATATAATAATACTCGACTATGGATACTTTAAGAACAAGTCATATAGGCGACAAATTTTATACTAAAGTCTTGTTTGATCCATCATTGGATAGGTCAATTGTTTCTAATATATATATATATATATATATATATATATATATATATATATATTACCAAGATATTTATGAACACATTTATACATTACAACACTTTCATTTTACATGGATTATTATTAATTAGAAAGATTCGTCTCGTTAGTTAACTCTCTCTCCAATTTTGAAAAATATAAAATGAGAGGTTCAATTGTGTTAAAATCTTTTTGCAAGTTTTTACAAAACACTATATTTTTAGAAACAGACACAACATGCGTCTAATTAAACATACTCAGTTTTTTAAAGTTGAGTTTTTGAAATTTTCATACAAGATAGTGTTTTACTCAAGTTAACCTCTGTTAGTGAAAAAAATAGCAAATAAACAAAAAGAAAGCTTTTATACGGGTTTGTCTTATAAGTAAGATTACATCCAATTCCTTAAAACCAACAAAACAAGTAAGGTTCCACTATTTTCAACAAGATACAAGTATTGTTTCATCTCTAACCATGTTTTTACTAACTCAAGTATTCTTTGGACAAAGTCTCTTTAGACTAACCCACTAAGTATTTTTTAACTTAGTCTCTTTAGGTTAATCCACTAAGTATTCTTTGAACTCACTAACTAACTAAGTATTATTTGAACTTAACCTCTTCAAGTTAAACACTCTAAGTATTCTTTGGACACAGTCTCTTTAGCTAATACTTACCACTAAAGGTACGAGATTTACAGAAAAGTTTTTATCTAAAAAAGATCAATCTCCACACAGAAAGATATACAATGAAAAACGACAAGACTATTATACAAGGCAGATATGAGTTTTCAGATTGTAAGAACTTCGACTTATTTAGAGTAATTTTTACTCCAAATCTTCAAACTTTAATCTTTATATAAATGGAAAACTTAAAAAAGTATTCTTTAGACTCAACAACTTCAACATCTTTAATTCATTTATTAGAAGCGTGTTTTGTTATTATGAGGATTTAATACTTCTTCATCAGATGTTAAATATGAGATGATAACTTTCTACAAAAGGCAAAAGATGAATTTTGTGAAAGATATCTTCTTTTTTACGGCGTATCTTTATATATCTAACAACTTTCTTTTTGTTTTGATTTGACTTATTTAAGAAAAGAAATGGTTAATTTCTTTCATACATGATATGACAACATATTTTTTTAATAAAAATATACAAAAATACAACTATATTAATTAGAATATATATATATATATATGTATATATAATTATTAAAATTAAAAATTATGATTTATTTCTAAATAAATTTAACTAAACTTTCTTTTATTTCAACGTTAGAGATCACATCATTATACTGACTAATTAAAAAAGTTAAAATAAGATAACATTCATTATTATTTAAATAACTTTTACAATAATTTATTTTATACCTAATTATCTAATATTTACATAGATATAAAAACTAACATACATTTTTAATGTCAAGAACTATTAAACTAAAGAAATCTAAATCTTATACATTAAGAAACTTTACCTTGAAACTTTTTCATTATAATAGAAAAATTATTTTCATTTAATTTACTTGTTAAGAGTGACTCTTTTCTTATTATATCTTCATGACATAATTTTCTTTTATAAAAATTTACTATATATTTATGTTATATATTAAATGATATTTTCTCATAATTAAAAATATTTAAGGAGTAAAAAATAAACTTAAATTTTATATTTATTGAACAAGAATTTATCACTTATTATAAAAATATCCCAAGCCACATTTTTGAATTGCAGTTCAATTAAATAAATTTAATTTACTGTCAATTTTCAAATATGACTTAATTTTTTATATAAACATATTTAATAAAACACTACTTACTTTTGTTTTATAAATATTTAAAGAAGAACCTTAACTCCACTTTGATGCTGCCTTCTACGTAATATTTTACTATATGTCAAAGAAAAGAAAATATTTTATCCATATACAGAGAGAGTCAAAGAAAAGAAAATATTTTATTCCCCATTTCTATCTATCAAAATTTTTCAAAAAATAACAATCCCTACCCAAATGTGGTTTTTAATTTTTTTTTTATTATTGTTATTGTTATTTATTCATTGGCAGTGGCTTACGCAATAGGGAGCAAGTACAGTTTTTGACCTTTCGTTTTCCGGATCTAGGGTTTCCCTTCTGCGATCATCATCATCTTCAAGGCGCACACCCCATCATCATCAATCAAACCCTAGCTTAGCTAACTATTGCGATCCCACACCCCCTTAAGATTCTCGGAACATTCATTATTCACCACCTTCAATCACGGATCTATAACTTTCTCCACAAACAAAATTGCCTAATTTTCATTTTTTTTTATATATTTATTTATTTATATATACATTCCCTGGCTGGTAATGCAAAAATCAGATGAATCTTAAAGCGTTGTTGGCACGGCCATGCCATGATGATGATGTTGATGATGATGATGATGAATACTAGTACTTTTTTCCCTTACTTACACTAAATCTTGATGAAATTCCAAAAACACTTGTGTATTGTGATTTGAAGGGACCAAAAAAGAGAATGTATAAATCGGTGGTGTACCAAGGTGAGGTGGTGTTGGGTGAGGTTGAGGTATACCCAGAAGAGAACAAGTACAAGAACAACTTTCATTTCAAGGAAATCAGAATAAGCCAGTTTTCGCAACCTAGTGAGAGGTGTCCCCCACTTGCTGTGCTTCACACTGTTACTTCTTGTGGTGTTTGCTTCAAATTGGAGTCAAAGACTCAGCTGCAGGATGGCCTCTTTCACTTGCACTCCTTGTGTATCAGAGAGAACAAGGTATATAGTAATGTAAACACTTTAAAAAATTAATGAAAAAGAGCTCAAAGAATTGACTACTAAAGCACTGTATATTCCATTCCATGACAATTTGACTCTGGACTTTATAAGAATAATAATAATCTGAGAGGACTCTCACTGCTGCGCTGGAATCTTTGGATAAACCCCAATTTATGACTTGTGTGTTCATGTTGTAACAATTTCTGTAATAATATGCCTGAACTTAATGAATCTGCTGTTTTGAACCCAGATCGTGATGGAACTAGCTAATGGACACTTAACTGAGAGAGACCCTGAATTTGACATTAGTTTTAAACTGAACTGGTTTTCATGATGCTCAGTGAGACTATTGCTTGGAAGTAGCTTGTTTCTTGTTGATCTCATGGCAGATGTTGCTAGGGTTGGTTCTTACAGCAAGAAATACATGATTGTAGTATCTATGCTAGCTAGGGTTTTAGTTGAAAAAATCTTAAAATTTATTGAAGATTTTGATTGCTTTCTAAAGTGTAGTAAAATGGCTTCTCTATCCTGAACAGAGTTGCAAATATGTCCATGTATCATTACTCAGGATTTGTAGTTTTTTTTTTTTTTTTTTTTTGTGTGTGAGCATTTACCGTCAACATTTATCTCTTAAATGATGAGGTTACTGGTAATATATGTATTTTTTTCTCCCCACAATTCTCTCATTGGATTTTAACTATGGTTGTGATTTTGAGTCTTGCAGACCGCTGTAATGCAACTCGGTGGGGAAGAAATGCATTTGGTTGCAATGCATTCGCGGAATGATGATAGACCATGCTTCTGGGGATTTATTGTTGCACTTGGACTTTATGATTCATGCCTTGTGATGTTAAATCTTAGATGTTTGGGTATAGTGTTTGATCTGGATGAAACACTTATTGTAGCAAACACAATGCGTTCATTTGAAGACAGAATTGATGCACTCCAGAGAAAAATAAACTCCGAAGTGGATCCACAACGAATTTCTGGCATGCAGGCAGAGGTCAAGCGCTACCAAGATGACAAGAATATATTGAAGCAATATGCTGAAAATGACCAGGTTATTGATAACGGTAGAGTGATAAAAGTTCAATCTGAAGTGGTTCCAGCATTATCCGACAGTCATCAGCCTATAATTCGGCCGCTGATAAGGTTACAAGATAAAAACATTATTCTGACACGCATCAATCCACAGGTATTTAATTTCGTATCCAATCTTTTAGTTTTATCTATGTTTAGTTGTATTTACTGCCTAATAATTGGGTTTTTTCCCTTCTAGATTTATTACTTTAGTTACCTTTAAATGTTATTTCTTGTCATTGAATGGTTTCTCCACTGGTATGAATATACATCTGAGACACGTTTCCATTGTAATTAATGTGACATTTGTTTGGATGAGATTAGCGTGATTTTCACATTACATTGCAGCATATTATCCTATGCACAAAATATTTGTTTTGATGATGTAGACATGAATCCATAAGCTTAGTTTTATTTATATTTTCTAACATATACAAACAGATTGTTAGTATAATTAATCTAACAAAAATTTGGGTTTGTACATTGAAAGATTCGTGATACAAGTGTTCTAGTGAGGTTGAGACCTGCATGGGAAGATCTTCGGAGCTACCTGATCGCAAGAGGGCGCAAGCGTTTTGAGGTTTATGTGTGCACAATGGCTGAAAGGGACTATGCACTAGAAATGTGGAGACTTCTTGATCCAGATTCAAATTTGATAAATTCTAAAGAACTATTAGGCCGTATTGTATGTGTTAAGTCTGGTAAGTTTCATGTTTGTTTCTCTATTCTGTTAGTTTTGTTTTCAATGACAAGCTGTATATTTGCTATGAAGAACCTAGAAGAAGCATATGTCAACAATGAGGACAGTTTGTATTTTAAATTAACCTATCTGAAACTGATGTGGATGTGTAACTTGTCTATGCTTTATTATCATATGCAACTATATACCTGTTTTTTTGCTGCTGCTGTTTCATTTACTTATCATACTTCTGTGATGTTTCAATAATAATATAATAATAGGTTTGAAGAAGTCATTGTTCAATGTCTTTCAAGATGGTTCATGCCATCCAAAGATGGCGTTGGTAATTGATGATCGGTTAAAAGTGTGGGATGAGAAGGATCAACCTCGGGTGCATGTTGTCCCTGCATTTGCTCCATACTATGCTCCTCAAGCTGAAGTAAATTCTCTTTCTTATGAAAGTCCAATGCTTTCGATTTCATGATTGGAATCTTGTCATTTGTCTCTCTATATGGACTGATTAAACCTGTTTATCTTGTAGGCAAGCAATACTATCCCTGTCCTGTGTGTTGCAAGAAATGTTGCTTGCAATGTTAGGGGTGGCTTCTTTAAGTAAGTAAACCTTCTAAAAGTTAATTTTGACCCCTTATTTCTACACATTAAAGAATGGAATGTGGAAGACATACAGGTCCATTGATTTTCTTTGCCTATCTGTGGATAACTCTGTCTAATAGTTAGTCTTGAAGGTTGATTTTTGAGCAATTTACTTATCTTCAATCAGTATAAATTCTAAATTGGTTTCTTGGACCTGATTACGTTTTCTGATTTGGTGACAGGGATTTTGATGATGGGCTTTTACAAAAGATTCCTCAAGTTGCATATGAAGATGATATCAAAGATATATCTTCCCCTCCTGATGTGAGCAACTATCTAGTTTCAGAGGTTAGTGTATGGCAATGTATAAATATACTTAGTTTCTTGCCTCTTAAACTATGTTGATGTTGAAGCAGTATTTGTATTATTTAATTTGCAATATATGTCTTTGACTCTTTTATGTTCTACTTCTCAGGATGACGGTTCTATTTCCAACGGAAACAGAGATCCACTCTTGTTTGATGGCATGGCAGATGCTGAGGTAGAGAGAAAATTAAAGGTATCAACCTGAGCTCTGAACAAATATGTGAGATATATGTATGATTATACATGAAGCCTGTCTTATCTATTTTGTAATTGTACTTGCTGCTAGGATGCACTATCAGCAATTTCAACTATTCCTGTTACAACCACAAATCTAGATCCCCGACTCGCTTCTCTTCAGCACACATTGGTGTCTTCTGGTTCAGTTCCTCCTCCAACAGCACAAGCATCCATGATTCCGTTTCCCCATGTACAGTTCCCTCAACCTGTTAACCTAGTAAAGCCAATGGGTCAAGCTACCCCTTCTGAACCTAGCTTGCATAGCTCTCCTGCTAGAGAAGAAGGTGAAGTACCTGAATCAGAATTAGACCCAGATACAAGGCGTAGGCTTCTCATATTACAACATGGACAAGATACCAGGGATCATGCATCTGCTGAGCCTCCATTTCCTGTTAGACATCCCACTCCAATGCAAGCCTCTGCTCCTCGTGTACCATCAGCACGAGGGGGTTGGTTTCCTGGAGAAGAGGAGATTGGTTCACAGCCACTAAACCGGGTAGTGCCTAAAGAATTTCCGGTAGATTCTGGTTCATTGGGTGGTATTGAAAAGCACCGGCCTCATCATCCATCCTTTTTCTCTAAGGTTGAAAGTCCTATTTCATCTGATAGAATTCTCCATGATAGCCACCAAAGATTGCCAAAGGAGGTAATGTTTGGGTCTATCATCTAAGTTTTACAGGAGGATCATGCTTTTGGCTTATTCAGTCAAGTAATTGCACTAAGATAATTTCTTTGCAGATGTATCATAGAGATGATCGCCCAAGATTAAACCATGTGCTATCTAGTTATCGTTCTTTTTCTGGTAAGCTTGCTGCTACATGTTTGGTTGTTTCTTCCTCTGATGGTATTTGGATGCAGTTATGTGGTGTTCTGTAACTGTAATTTAGTTGGAATCAATTTGTTAAGTTGGTTCTTTGAATTAATTTTCTTTTCTAAAAAATAAATTCTGGTAGCTTAAGGTGGTGGTTTTATTATTATTATTATTATTATTGATGTTTTGAAATCACAGATCTGTTTTTCTGGCTCTCTAACACACATACATGTCTTTTTTCATTGAAACCAATGTCTCTTGGGATGATTTTCTTTGTCCCATTCATTTATTTTTTAATTGAATAATAAACATCCAAAGTACATTATATGAAAATGTTTTGTTAGGAATAATTTGTTTCAAGATAAATGATCACATTCCCAAGATCACTACGACTAAGAATGTTATCACTAGGTGAATTCAAAAATATGTTTGGCTATAATTTAATGTTCCAGAAATGTTTTCAAACTTTGGTGAGTAAGAAAAAAAATAGAAAAAAGATGACAAGAAGAAGAATGTGGTATAAGGAAACAGGGAGTGGAAGTTAATGGTTGGTTGGGTTTCAGAATAACTTCTGTTCCCGAAAGAAAGCAATGCCCACCCTTTATCACAAGAATAGAATGCAAGTAAAACATGAGCATTTTTTTGCCTGGGAACTAATAATACCTAGGTATTTCTTTTCAATGGTTTTACTAAACATAGGAATGCCATACTCCCACTCTTCTAGGAATATTTCTGCAAAATTTGAAACAAACTCACCTTTATCTTATTTTTGTTGCTATGGAGGATTATAATTTTTTTTTTTCTGGTAAAATTTGTTTAAGTGTTATCATTAGAATGACATAATGTCATGGTTGTTGTGAAGGTGATGATACCCCCTTTAGTAGGTCATCCTTCAGCCACAGGGATCTTGACTCTGAATCTGGCAATTCTGTATTGCAAGCAGATACTCCAGCTGTAGCATTACAGGAAATTGCATCGAAGTGTGGAACTAAGGTGAGTAGAAATATATTTATCTGCTAGCAAATGATTTCAGGGGCATCATTGGATCTATTAATTCCTCAGCACATTGTTTCAAGCTTCCATGCTATAATGTGAACAGGTGGAGTTTATGTCATCTTTGGTTTCAAGCACGGAGCTGCAGTTCTCCATTGAGGTATCATTGTGGACTTCATTGCTTCATGATTCCTTGTTGATTATGTTTGCCTGAATTTCTGCATTTCATACTTTACTCTAGCAATTTGAAGTTATATGAGTTAGTTTAATTTTCATTCATGGTGATAAAATCTTGCTCATGCACACACTTTTGAACTGGTCAATTTGTTGCATATGATTTATATTTTCTCCTGTTAATTAATTGGAGATAATTGATTTTCCCTGCAAAGTGGTATAACACATTGATTGTTTGACTTTCCGGGTATTAAAACACCAGATTGGGTACCTTGACGACTGGATGCTGTTATTTTTTGCAAACTATAAATTTAGTATCATCCTTAAGTTTGAGGCTCAAAGTCACTTGTTGAAATATGTTTGCCATTCTATTTAATCAGAATTTATTGATTTGACTTGGTCAACTCATTAATTTCATTTTTACACTAGGCATGGTTTTCTGGAAAAAAAATTGGCCATGGATTTGGCAGAACTAGAAAGGAAGCTCAACACAAGGCTGCTGAGGACTCTATCAAACATTTGGCAGGTAAGATATTCAAAATTTTTTAATTGACTTGCTATAGCATGTTCTAGTTTTTTTTCTTTTTTTTTTTTGCAAGTGCTGTCACACCCCCCCCCCCCCCCCCAATTGCATATAGTAACAGTAGTTTCATTTGAAAAAATTCTAAATATCAAAATCAGGGCCTGCTTTGTTAATGGAGCCTATTGGCTTAAATAGTGAGACTTAATGGTGAATTAAGCTCATGCATTGTCCTGCCATCAGTAAAAATTCAGTGTATACCTTGCCAGAGATCTAAAACCACTTTTGGGCCTCCACCTTATAGTTTTAGCTTTTGAAAAGAGTTGATCTTTTGACATGGCATCAAAATCTCTATAACCAATTGGCCATGATCTCAAGTCATGTCACCTGTTCTTTGTTATTAAACTAAAATGAAGTGGACCTATGCTTCTTGGAAAGCTCTTGGATAAGAATTTTTAGAAATCGAAATGGTAAAAGCATTCTTGGGCTTTCTTCCAACAATTAAGCTGTAGGAGTTGTCAGAAAGATCTTTGTATGGACAATCAATTTAACCATGATGAAAGAAAGTAGTTTGATTGAAGGAAATGGTTAGGTTTTTAGGCACATCCTACAAGAATAAGATATTAAAGTTGTATTTGATTTACAAATTATAGTCAGGTTCTAAACAACAAAAATCTCTTGCAAGATCCCAGTGTCAGAAAAATAAAGGCTCATAATGATTAAACAAATATTTTGACTCTTTTGTATGTTTCTGTAGATATATATTTGTCTAGTGCTAAAGATGAGCCTGGTTCCACATACGGCGATGTGAGTGGGTTTTCTAATGCAAATGACAATGGTTACATGAGTATCACCAACTCTCTTGGTAATCAGTCATTTTCTAAAGAGGATTCAGCTTCATTTTCAACTGCATCTGATCCTAGGCTGGAAGTCTCTAAGAGGTCAATGGGTTCAATCTCTGCCCTGAAAGAATTGGTAAGATTTTTTAACTTGACCAACCTATCCCCTCCCCCCCACCAACACCCAATGTACAAAGATGATACTGAGGGTCAAACCTAAGATCTCATGCATCCTAACCAACCACTTCCCACCACTAGGCCAACCCTAGTGGATCTATTAGTGTTTGTTGTTGATATGCTATAACCTATGCACTCAATTTCTTCAGTGCACGATGGAGGGTCTTGGTGTCAACTTTCTATCTGCACCTGTTCCTGTGTCAACAAATTCAGTTCAGAAAGATGAAGTACATGCACAGGTTTGTAATCAATTGAGTTTATAATGTAAGCTCTGTTGCGTTGCAAAATGATTATTCTCTGTTTCTAAACACTGTCTTGTTTATTTACGTGTTTTAGTTCTTTGTTCCTTTCGGAGGTAGATTAAAAGGGACATTTTACTTTCACTTTGATTCTTCTCCATATTTGGTGTTTTGGTCCGTGTGGTGTCTCTAGGGTGAAATATCATAAAGTGTTACTTTCCCTACTATATTTTTGTGGTTTATGATTCTTATAATTTTTAGGGAAGTTGAGGGAAGAGTATCAAATGTTAATTTTCTTTTACTATCCAGAATCTGGGCTAGGGTGTACAGAGCAGTAGTTCTGTTCACAACTTACTTGTGGCCAGGGGGAGCTATAAACTATGACTAAGAAGCTTTCTCTTCCATAATACATTTCTGCTGCCATGTTTATCCCTGCATTTTGACTTTACTCTTGAATTTGCAATTTTTTTAAATAATAAAGTTCTGGCAGTATCTAAATTCTATTTTTATATATATATATATATATATATATATATATATATATATATATATATATATATATATATATATTTTTTTTTAGGTCGAAATAGATGGCAAGGTCTTTGGTAAAGGTATTGGATTAACATGGGACGAGGCTAAGATGCAGGTTGGTTGTTTTCTGTGATTCTGAGCTAGGAATATATACGGTTTCCATTAATTTGATTATCTTGTTCACATATGGTATTGGAGTTCTAAAATGAATTCTTTCTTTAGGCTGCCGAGAGGGCACTTGGAAGTCTGAGATCAAAGCTTGGCCAAGGCATTCAGAGACGACAAAGCTCTCCCAGGTTTTTTTTATTTTTTTTTTAAGATGACTTTCTCTTGTATGGTATTTACTTTGCTTAAGAGATTGTGAATATTTAATTTTCTTTTCATGTTCTATTGCACAATGGATGGACTTTAGTCTATTCTATCCCTTGTTCTGCTCTGTTGATGTAGCATGTGGAATGTGATTTAGCTCCCATCTTGTCTGCTTTGATCAATATTATAAAAGAAATTAAACAAATACAGATAAAATTGGCTTCTTAGTTCTAACAATGATATGCTGATGTTTTAAACTTCATTGTTTTCTTACCTCTTTTCAGTACTCTTTTTACTAACCATTTTATTTAACCACATTATTTCTGTTTTCTGAATCAGGCCACATCAGGGATTTTCAAATAAACGCCTAAAGCAAGAATACCCTCGAACACTACAGCGGATTCCATCGTCAGCTAGATATCCCAGGAACGCTCCATCGATTCCGTGAAAGGAGTACCAGATTTTTCAATCTCGCATTACTGTATGATTGTTGTTGGGGCATATGTACATGTTACTGATTCAACAATACAGAGAATTGCCGTTGGGATGGACCATTTCCCTTTAAGTGGGTGCACTTGGCCTCGGTCATTTTGTCACTGAGCCAAAAGCCATTATAGAAAACCCATTTTTTGTATCAATGTAAGTTCCTCACTGAAGTGGGGTGCCATGCTGGTCAAAGATGTTGTAAGATACTCACATCTTGGTCCTCCCATGCAATGCAGTATTGGTTGTGTATCTGTCATGGAAATGCTATGGGACCAGTTTCACAAGACAAAGCGATGAGGCAAGTCCAATGCTTAGTTCCATTTCTGTGGTGTATATACTCGATGCAGCATACTCGGACAGAGTAACCTTGTTGGAATTGAGAATTGATTCAGCGTTTTTCTAACTGCAGTAATGGTACTCAACGATTTAGTACAGGTCTTTTTTCTTTTTCTTTCCTTTTTATGCATTGAAGTCGGTTTTCATTAACCTAACCGGCTAATAGTTTTTCATTGCACCAATTCTGTCACCATTTGCCCCTCTGGAGACTCTGTCATTTGCAGAGTTTGAGGTTGGTGAATTGGCATAGTATTGTAACTCACTAATGTTGTAATACACTTCTCAATTGTGATAATGTGTTAATTTTGTTCCCCAAGTCCTCTGGTGAGAGTTGTGGTGCAATAAACATCTTCCACAAAGAAGAAGTTTTATTTACACAACAATAAAAGAAAAACATAGAAGAGAGACGTGTATAAAATGTGATCAAGATATGGAGAGAAAAATATGATGTATAAATTATTACAAGTTGTTTGAATGACAACTTTTCTAAAAGATCTGGGTGAGCTATCTGAAAAGAGAAATATTATTTATTATATCCTACGATGAGGGGAGAGATAGACACAAAAAAGTGTCATTATATAGATTGTTATACAACTAATTATATGTGTAATATAGTTCTATATGGAAAGATGATAAAATGTGATAACATCTGAATGATTAATTTAGATTTAGGTGCTGGTAATTTTTACATTTTTAGTTGTCTAAGAGATGATAAAAATGTAAAGGTGGTTTCACTTTTATTTTATGCTTTTCTGCAATTTATAGTGATCAAAATATAGATATTAATATGTTTTGAACCTTTAATTTTACTTAATTGATATGGATTTTATTAGAAACATTTGTAAGATTTACATTACTTTTATAAAAACGGATTCATTAACAAAAACTAAAGTCTACAAAGGGTTTATTAGAGAATGCATTTGCTGTCCTCATTTTTACTTTACCCGTGGATAATATTCTTTTCACTATGTGCGTGGCTTTTATTGTCCTTTTGTGAAATATTCTCCTTTGGTTTCTAAAGAAACGGAGAGAGAGAGAGAAAGAAATAGAGGAAAATAAACAGGATTATATTCCTCAGGTAAACATGAGTTGACCAATTTATCTATGACTCGTCTGTTGTAATGAAACCTTTGCCTCTTTGTTTGGTATGAGTTAAGAGAAAGGAAAAAAATTAATGTATAAAATAATAAAATGATTAAACTGACACATAAATAACCCAATTATTCGGCTAATTGATCCTTTAGGGTTATTTTGAAAAAATAATTACGCTAATGAGTTTGTTTTAAAAATATTTATTACATCGGGTTTATTTCGAGTCAAAGGCATTAGGGAAGTATGAAAACACCGTATCATTTGTGTGTTTGGAGAATTTTTGAAATTTAAAAGAGAAGACATTCAAACATCTCCTTATTTTAAATTAATATTTTAAATTTAAATTTTTTCTTACTCAAAAATATAATAAGATATTTTAAATTAATATATCTTTTTTATTCTTTAAGCAATTGTTTTTATAATATTTCTCTTAATTGCTGTTTTCAACCACTTGTTTACATGAATTGTTGAAACAAAAAAATTAGAGGTGTTTTCTTCTTCAATGCTTTTGACTCAAAACAGACTCCCTAGTAAATATTTTTGAAATTAATCCAAGACAGACTTCCTAATAAATATTTTTAAAACTTACCCCTATTTTTTTTAAGAAAATAAACCCCAAAAAATAAATAAACCCCAAAAGATCAATTAGCCTTATTTTATTATTCGCTTTCCGATTATCAATATTTTCTTTAGTAAAAATTATCAAATTAACAATACTTAAACACAACCATTAGTCAGGGTATTATTGGGTTAGGAGTTCAGTTAGGGTCACTAATTAACGCACGCATTGATCTAGTTTATATAAAAAAAATTAAAATAATTTTTAATATATAAAAGTTTATAATTTTAAAATAAATAAATATATATATATATATATATTGAAATTGCACATAAATTATCATAAAATTAGTGTTCAATGATAACATAGATGGAAGTACAGGAAATCAATAACTAGGCAATGGGCAACTGCTTTGCCAAAAAACACCAGATAAATGGTGTGGCTTGAAAAGAGACGAATTAACCCGTTCGTCTCAACAACTTGGATTTCATTCACAAATCCCAATCTTAGAATATCAACGATTAAGGTAACATTCTCTTGTTGTTCCTCTTCAGCTTCCACTGCAATCGAACTTGAATTGAAACCCCATCATTGCCATACCACTGAATGCTTCAAGTTTCTTTTCTTTGCTGAATTCTATGCTATAATTTGAGATGAGGCACCTTAAGAAGCTTCAGAGCAAGACTCTTATGTTCGTTTTTTCATCTTCTAGAACCTTCCACCGCCCTCACTGCCACAATAACAAGTACCCTTTGATTCCCTTGAGAAGATTCCCTTCCCCTCTCGTTAAAGATTTGATTTTGATCCCTCCCACCAAGACCAATCTCTACGCTTCTTTCTTCTGCACCCTCATTCGCCTCTACTTGGCATGTGGTAGGTTCTGCTTTGCTTCTAACGCTTTCTCTCGAATGCGTGCACTTGCTCTTGTTCCCTCTTTGCCCCTGTGGAACGAGCTTTTGTATGAATTCAATGCCTCAGGTTTGGTTTCTCAGGTAAAAGTGGTGTACTCTGAGATGGTCCTTTGTGGGGTTGTGCCTAATGTTTTCAGTGTTAATTTGTTGGTTCATTCGTTGTGTAAAGTTGGGGACTTGGGTTTGGCTTTAGAGTATCTCAGGAATGACAATGCTTTTGATAATGTTACTTATAACACTGTTGTTTGGGGGTTCTGTAAGCATGGGTTGGTCAATCAGGGTTTTGGGTTGTTGTCTGAAATGGTTAAGAAGGGTGTGTGCGTTGATTCAGTCACTTGTAATATACTTGTTAAGGGGTATTGCCAAGTTGGATTGGTTCAATATGCTGAGTGGATTATGGACAACTTGGTTGGTGGAGGGGTTGCACTAGATGTTGTAGGTTTGAACACAATGGTTGATGGGTATTGTGAAGCAGGGTTGATGAATCGTGCGTTGGCTTTTGTGGAGGATAGTTGGAAGAATGGTGTCAAGCCTGATATTGTTACTTATAATACTTTGCTTAATGCTTTTTGTAAGAGGGAGGATCTTGTGAGTGCGGAGTCTCTTGTCAGTGAGATTTTGGGATTTCAGAGGCATGAGGAATCCGGTGTGTTAAATGATTGTGGTGGTGAAACTTGGGGCAAGATGAGAGACTTGCAGCCAACAGTTGTTACATGGACAACGTTAATTAGTGAGTACTGTAAGCTTGGTGGAACTGAAGATTTCCTTTCTCTGTATGAGCAAATGATTGTGAGTGGAATCATGTGTGATGTGGTTACTTGTAGTTCTGTTCTTTATGGACTTTGCAGGCATGGAAAATTAACTGAAGCGGCAATGTTGCTGAGAGAGATGTATAAAATGGGTTTAGATCCTAATCATGTCTCATTCACTACAATTATTGACGCATTGTTGAAATCAGGGAGGGTAATGGAAGCTTTTAGTCATCAAAGCCAAATGGTTGTTCGGGGCATTCCTTTTGATATAGTTTTGTGTACAGCAATGATGGATGGACTTTTCAAAGCTGGGAAATCTAAAGAGGCTGAGGAAATGTTCCAGAGTGTTTCAAAGCTCAATCTTGTTCCAAACTGTGTCACGTATTCAGCGTTGCTTGATGGTTATTGTAAGTTAGGAGACATGGAATTTGCAGAGTTGGTGTTGCAAAAAATGAATAAGGAACAAATTCTTCCAAATGTGATTACCTTTTCTTCTATTATAAATGGATATGCCAAAATAGGAATGCTCAATAAAGCAGTTGATGTGTTAAGGAAGATGGTCCAGATGAATATTATGCCAAACACTTTTGTCTATGCAATTTTAATCAATGGCTATTTTAAGGCTGGACAACAAGAAGCTGCTGCTGGTTTCTATAAGGAAATGGAATCATGGGGATTGGAGGAAAACAATGTCGTACTGGATATCTTATTGAACCACTTGAAAAGATCTGGAAACATGAAGGAAGCTCAGTCATTAATTGAAGATATTTGCTCAAAGGGTATTTACCTTGATGTTTTTAACTACTCTTCCCTAATAGATGGTTATTTTAAAGAAGGAAATGAGTCTGCCGCTCTTTCTGTAGTACAGGAAATGACAGAGAAAAACATGCAGTTTGATGTTGTTGCTTACAATGCATTGATTAAGGGTCTTTTGAGGCTTGGGAAATGTGAACCAAAATCTGTGTTTTCAAGCATGATAGAGTTGGGTCTGACCCCAGATTGTGTTACATATAACTCTGTAATTAACACATACTTCATACAAGGCAGAACAGAAGATGCTTTGGATCTATTGAATGAAATGAAGAGCTATGGGATAGTGCCAAATATGGTCACTTATAACATTCTTATTGGCGGGCTTTGTAAAGCCGGTGCTATTGGAAAAGCCATGGATGTTTTGAATGAAATGTTGGCTATGGGGTTTGTACTCACACCAATCATTCACAAGTTTCTTCTTAAAGCATATTCAAGGAGTAGAAAAGCAGAAATAATTTTGCAAATTCACAAGAAGCTTGTGGCTCTGGGCCTCAAGCTCAACCAGACAGTGTATAACACACTAATCACTGTGTTATGCAGGTTAGGGATGACTAAAAATGCATATATGGTGCTTAGCGAAATGGTGACAAGAGGAATTTCAGCCAATATTGTTACTTATAATGCTCTTATCCGTGGTTACTGTACCGGAAGTCATGTGGAGAAGGCTTTGAATACTTATTCACAGATGATGGTGGATGGAATCTCTCCAAATATTATTACTTACAATACCCTTTTAGGAGGTCTTTCAACTGCTGGTTTGATGGATGATGCAGATAAATTAGTTTGTGAGATGAAGGAAAGAGAACTCGTCCCAAATGCCACTACGTATAACGTATTGGTTTCTGGCCATGGTCGAGTTGGAAATAAACTTGATTCTATAAAACTTTATTGTGAAATGGTAACCAAAGGTTTTGTTCCCACAACAGGAACATATAATGTGCTCATTCATGACTATGCAAAAGCAGGAAAGATGCGACAAGCTAGAGAACTTTTGAACGAGATGCTGACAAGAGGAAGAATTCCTAATTCTTCAACATATGACATTCTAATATGTGGATGGTGGAAATTATCCTGTCAGCCTGAGATGGACAGGGGTCTTAAACTGTCATATCAGATTGAGGCAAAAAAATTGCTGAGAGAAATGTGTGAAAAAGGACATGTGCCATCTGGGAGCACTCTCTTGTTCATCAGTTCAAATTTTTCTAAACCAGGAAAAAAGGCTGAGGCAAAAAGGTTATTGAAGTTATTTACCCAGAAGAAGAGCATGTGATAAATGGTCTAATGGAAGATAAGATGATGCGAAACTCCAACTATGACCAATCCTATATAAACCGGGCCTTAAAGTCTTACAGGGTCCAAGTGGGATGACAAAATTGGGGAACTGCCCCTACCTTTTTCTTATTGCCATTGAAGGTGACGGTGTTCTAAGCCATAAGAAATAGCTTGAACATTCACAATTGATAACTTCATTTGCATCATAACTTAACAGTTACTGTCTTGTGATGCTAAGCTTTATATGACTGGAATTGATGATTATGGATGAAGCACTTGTAGTAACAAATCCATTATGATCATTTAAGGATAGGAATCCATAACAAAAATCGAGGGTGAGGCGGATCAACAATGAATTTTTGTTGTGATGGCTTTGTTCCACTGCTACTCGGATGATGAGAACGTATGGAATTCACGTATTTAATATGATCAAGTTATTGACATTGACTGGTTGACAAATTCATTCCAACATAGTTCTGATATTCTTAGACAGTCATTGGGCTATATAGACCGACTGTTGATGAGGTTATGGAGAAAAGAACACAATTCTGCTGTACACAGATTTTCAGGTATATAATTTTTATTCAATTATTTGATTGTCATGTTGAGGGTGAGCCCTGGTGCAACAGGAAAGTTGTGTCATGGTAACCAGATGGTCATGAGCTCAAATTTGGAAACAGCTTCTTTGTATATGCAAGGGGAAGATTGTGAACAATAACCTTCCTCCATACCTTTGCGTAATGAGGATCGTTCTGGCAGACTGGCGCTGGTGTGCGCCAATTTTTTCTCTCATTTGATTGTCATATCGTATGCATTGGACATCTTGAGGATTATGCACTTTCTCCTGGAGTTATTATCCTATATTGATGCTGGTTTCACTTGATTAATATTTCTAGTTATTTCTTAATTTGGTCTTTTAGTTCACATGTTTTAGTCTTCAGTTGCTTTAAGCGTGCATTATGCCTTTGCTTGTTAAAGAGAGGATACTAAGAGATCAGAGTTATATTTTTAAAGTTCTGTATTAGAATGGCCTGTTTCTGGAGAAATCACATTTTGATGTTTGGTTAGATTTTGTAAAATGATATCATTTCTATCTGATTTCTTGACACAAACCTGTGTGTTTTTACTTATTATTTTGTGCAAATATTTTTCTGAGACTGATACTGGCATGTAATGTCTTAGGACTCAAGCTTATTTGCACCAGTGACAAAACTGAGCATTCAGTGGAAACTTGAAGGCATCTTCAGACTTAATTATAATAGAATTTACACAGAACTGTCAGATCAAATTGCAGTATCAAGTCTGGCAAGTGGTGCGCGGTTTTATTTATCCTTGTTGATTATGTTTGCCTGAATTTCTGCATTTTATACTTTTCTCTAGGGATTTGAAGTTATTTGAGTTAGTTTAATTTTCATTCATTGTGATAAAATCTCATGCACACTTTTTTAATTGGTCAATTTGTTCCATGTGATTTGTATTTTCCCCTATTCTTAATTAACTGGACATAATTGATTTCCTCTGCAAAAATTGGTATAACACACCGATTGTTTGACTCTTGTGTATTAAAACACTAGATTAGGTACCTTGATGAATGGTATTTTTTTTTTTTTTTTTTTTTTTTTTTTTTTTTTTTTTTGCAAACAATATATAAGTTTAACATGATCCTTAAGTTGGAGGCTCAAAGTTGATATCATCTCACTTTGTGTAGAGCAAAGTCACTTGTTGAAATATGTTTACCATTCTATTTAATCAGAATTTATTGATTTGACTTGGTCAACTCATTATTGTCATTTTTATATGTAGGCATGGTTTGCTGGAAACAAAATTGGCCATGGATTTGGTAGAACTAGAAAGGAAGCTCAACATAAGGCTGCGGAGGATTCTATCAAACGTTTGGCAGGTAAGATACTCTAAAACTTTTAATTATGACTTGCTATAGCTTTGTCTAGATAATTTTATCTTTTTGGCGTGTGCTGCAGCCCCCCAACTGCATTTAGTAATACTAGTTTAATTTGAAAATTTCAAAATAGTGATAGCAGAGCCTTTCTTGTTAATAGAGCCTATTAGCCTTATATATTGAGACTTAATGGTGAATTAAGCTCATGCATTGTCCTGTCCTTAGTAAAAATTGAGAACATACCTTGTTAGAGATCTAAAACCACTTTTGGGTCTCCACCTTATAGCTTTGGCTTTTTAAGAGAATTGATCTTTTGACATGACATCAAAACCACTAAAGAAGTGGTCACAATCTTGAGCCATATTATCTGTTCTTTATTATTAAATTAAAATTCAGCATAAAGTAAAGTGAACCTATTAGTCCATGCTTCTTGGAAAGCTCTCGGATAAGAATTTTTAGAGATCTAAATGGTAAAATCATTCTTGGGCGTCCCTCCAACAATTAAGCTTTCAGGAGAGTGGTCTATAGACAATCCATTTAACTATAACAGAAGGAAGTAAATTGATTAAAGGAAATGTTTAGGTTTTTAGGTACATCCTACAAGAATAAGATATTAAAGTTGTAGTTTGATTTACAAATTATAGTCAGGTTCTAAACCACCAAAAATCTCTTGTAAGATCCAAGTGTCAGAAAAATAGAAGCTCACAATGATCAAACAAATATTTTTTTTTTCTCTTTTTTTTAGTAAAAAAGTTACAAAAAATATATTTTGACCATTTTGAATGCTTTTGTAGATATATATTTGTCTAGTGTGAAGGATGTGAATGTATTTTCTAATGCAAATGACAATGGTTACATGGTATCACCAGCTCTCTTGATAATCAGTCATTTTCTATGGAGGATTCAGCTTCATTCTCAACTGCATCTGATCCTAGGTTGGAAGCCTCTAAGAGGTCAATGGGTTCAATCTCTGCCCTGAAAGAATTGGTAAGGGTTTTTAATAACTTGACCCACCTATTCCCCCTCGCCCCTCAGCCCTCCCTCTTTTATGGTGTGCAAAGGTGATAATGAGGGTCAAACCTAAGACATCGTGTGTACTATTGCATTCAAAGATGACAGAGCTCTCGCATGTTTTATTTTCTTGAGATGACTTTCTCTTGTATAGTATTGCTTTGCTTGGAATATTTAATTTTCTTTACATGTTCTATTGCATAATGAATGGACTTTAGTCTGTACTATCCCTTTTTCTAATCTCTTGATCTAGCATGTGGAATATGGTGGTTTGCACTCATGTGAATTCTGGGGTTAGCTCCCATCTTCACAAGCTCTGAATGACGATGAAAACCCTGCTATACATGAAGCTACACCCTATTGGTTTTCTTCAGCTTGAAGTATTTATGGCGCATTATGAGTCATCTTATCTGCATTGGTCAATGTTATAAAAAAAATAAAAAATTAAACAAGCACAGATAAAATTGGCTTTTAAGTTCTAACAATGATACGCTGATGTTTTATCTGGAAAGTTAATAAAATGTGATAAAATCTGAATGATTAATTTAGATTTAGGTTTTGGTAATAAGTAAAACTTTTACATTTCTAGTTGTCTTAAAAGATGATAATATGTGAAGGTTGTTTCACTTTTAATTTATGTATTTCTATATACTACTGTTAGTGCAATTTATAATGGTCAAAATATAGATATTAAAACGTTTTGAACCTTTATATTCAACTTCTTATCCTACGATGTCAAATTGATACGGATTTTATTAGAAATATTAAATAATTAGTAAGATTTACATTTTTCTAAACAAAATGGATTCATTAGCTAAAAATAAAATCTGTAAAGGTGTATGAAATAATGCCTTTTATTGCGCTTGTGAAATATTGTCTTTTGGTTTTAAAAAAAAATAAAAGAGGAAAGAAATAGAGGAAAGTAAATAGAATAAAATTCCTCTCATAAAAATGAGATGAGTTGACCAATTTGAAACTCATTGAAATGATGTGTTTAGTTTGAGAGTTTTTTCTAAATTGATTTTTAGACGAAGAAAATAAATGAAATTTACTTCTTTAAAAAGTTAAAATTAATTTTTTATTAATTAGTCTGTAATTTTTTTTTACAATGCGATTTTTTTATAAATTAGCTATCGTGGATATGAAATCAGATAATCAGGTGAGATAGAAAATGTAAATCCTATTTGTTCTAAGTTATTTATTGACAACAAGTATCAATTATGGGTAGAGAAAATTCTATGGCCCCCAAAACTTTTTCTTATCAATTTTTCTTTTTAATATGGGGTTATATTTTTAAATTAGATACTTATTTTTATTTGATGAAATATGATTTCAGAAATGATAGTATTTAAATTCTATTCTTTTATAATACTTTATTTTTATAGTTTTTATTATAAAGATAATGACATTTCCTTCTCCTTTTAAATAAATATTTTCCACTTTTTTATATTTTTTTTCCTTAATGGAGTGTAAAACTAATAATTGATACGTCCAATTTTGGATATACAAAAATTTATGTTTAGTTTATATTGTATACAAACAAATTTTTATTGTATATTCTTTTTTTACAATAACAATATGAAGTATCAATTCAAATTTATCAGATTAAATAACAATATCAAGTATCAATTTAAATTTACAAATCACGTGTCTTAACTTCCTATTACTAATAAAACAAGAAAGCCATTTTTTGTTTTTACATTACTATTCATTATTGATGATATGACAAGTCTTACAAGATTTGTATTGTTTCATACCTATAATGAACATTTTAAATTATTCATAATTTATGTTTGACATAAATACTACTAAATATTCAAGCCTTGGTGATATATATTATAAATCTGATTCAAAATTTAGGTATTTTCTGTATAGTGTGCATATCACAGGTCCACGAACTTATCACATACTGGAGGTTTTAAAATATTTTTAATTTCTATAAATTTTATCAATTTTGATCTAGTTCTTATAACTTATTTTTGCTTTGAAGTTGATAGTAGTTTTTGTACATATTTTGATTTTTAAATTAGAAACTATTTTCTTAATAAATAGAAATTATACTAACTCAAAATTAAACTTTAAAAAAATATGATTTAAAATTAAAAAACTGTAATGGCTAAAATTATATTTAAATCAATACAATGAATGATTTGTATTAGAGAAGGATCATATTAAAATTATCCATGCCCATATTATTATTATTATTATTTTCCTTTTACGAAATATATAATTAAACAATTAGTTTTATTTTTTCATTTTTATTACATCGATGTTGTCAGTTTCTTTTTTTTTTTTTTTCTTATTTTCTTCTTTTTCTAATTAAAAACTTTATACACATTTGATGAAAAATAATTTATTTGTGATGCTAAGTTAATTATTATAATGCATAATTATTATCCATAATTTCAAAAAGCTATGATAAAACTAAAATACTGTAGCCAGTCTCTTCCATGCTTTATTTATTGTTAGTTCCTTACTTTCAAAATCCCACATTTAGTATTAAAAAAAATTAAAGTATTTATACAACAGTCAATCTATTTATCTATAAAGTCCCTTCTTAAATGTAAAAAATAAACATTACTCATCTAGTAACAAATACATCTTTCTTATCTTAAAATTTGTATCAAATAAAAATATACATAATTTAATTGCAACAACAAAAATTATTTTCCATAATAAAAAAAAATAATTTCCCAAATAAATATTTTGGTTTACCATGTACAATTTTCATTCCTTTATTTGTTTTCTTTTTCCTTTCTTTTCACCGTTAAGTATATAAAAAGTCAAAGAAATAACAATACTGTGTTCACTCATCTCTCTCTTCTCTTTTTCCGTTCGAAGCGTTTTCGTTCGCAGAAGAGAGAGAAACTAAGTGTTTTCGTTTCTTGAGAGAGAAACATGGCTTCCACCTTCGACGCATTCACCGTCGACGACGATCACTTTGCCGCTCCTGTTTCCGCCGACACTGACGACTTCTCCGGCTACGGTGGCTACTCCGACTTCCCCGGCGACGAAGTCCCCGTCGACCACGCGGCGGCGGCTTCGCCGGAGATCTTCGGGTTCTCCGATCCGGATCCAGTTTACTCTCAGTCTCCATTCGAACAAGTTCACGTAGTTGAGAATGGCAACGGCATCGGAAACGGAGCCGAAAACGGATACGGTGACAATGGCGTTTTCGTCTCCGACGGACCGGTGCTTCCGCCGCCGGGAGAAATGGAAGCGGAGGAAGGTTACGCGCTTCGCGAGTGGCGCCGGTAACACTCTCTCCTTCTGTCTATCTATCTCTTAGCTTTTACTTTTAATTCGTTTCGTGAATTTGTCAGATCTCGTTTGAATTTGCTTAGATCTAAAGGTTAGGATTAGGAATAGGAAGAAGCGAATTTGTGAAGTTTGTTTGATCCAATTCACTTGTGATAGTTACTTGAGCTGTTATAGTTAAAACGATGAAATGATTTAGTATTGTGCGGCAAGAATTGATTTGCATACACTAGTTAACTTAGTTGGATCTGTGTGGTTTTAAGGTTAAAATTTATGTCACTTAAAAAAAATAGTTGTTGGATCATGAATCACAGCTTGGACTTAGGTCAGAGCTGATTCTACAGGTTGGTTGATCTGCATGCATTGTGTTTTCATCTTCTTTTATCTTTTGTTGCACGGTTGAATTGAGATGATCATAGTCATCATGTGTGAATTTTAATTCTTATGTAGTCGGCTGAAATAAAGAAGAAGAAATTAGTAATGTTTGGATTCTTAAACTGCAGAATTCAAGCTTTCCTTTAATATCGAGTAGCCAATGGCGATATTGGGATTCTAATTTAATATAAACTATTTTTGTTAATTTCAATTTGCATGACTTGACAGGCATATGCAACACTTAGTGGATTTTTTTTTTCTTTTAATTTTAAATTTTCCTACCTTCTGTAAAAAAATAAAATAAAATTCATAAGCTGTTGTCTTTTTTTACTTCAAAGATCCTTACTATAATATTTTGTTTTAATCGCAGTCTTCTATACCACCTTTTTGTTTTTTGCTTACTCTCATACCGTGCCGTAAATAACATGAATTTGAGTTGGTAATTGCTCAATAAAATAAGAGAACCAGATATATGTTGGTGGTGCCTTTTTTCATTAGAAATATTGGTATCAAATGTGCTTACTATATATAGATGATGCATAAAAGATAAATGAAGTTTAGAATATAATTTATGCTATTAATATTAATACGTACTTAATGAAAAAGGGAAATGAGACCATTGATACAAATCCTGTTTTTGTATTTTTCTGAGGCAAAATTATTCTTGAAATGGTCGCATGTTTTTCTTGCAATCTGATCTGTGGCCAAAGTAAGATTTAAGATTTATTGGACGGTTGCTAAACTCTGTTAACAAAAATGAATTTATTATGCAGTCAAAATGCCATTCTGCTTGAGGAGAAGGAGAAAAGGGAAAAAGAATTGAGATTGAAGATTATTGAGGAAGCCGAGGAGTATAAGGTGGCTTTCTATGAGAAAAGGAAGCTTAATGTTGAGACCAGCAAGATGCAGAACCGAGAAAGGGAAAAGGTGAGATTACACGCAAAATATATATTTCTTTTCACAGTAAATCCTTTTGTGTTCATTTAATTTCAGAAATGAACTTTGTTTGTTGAGCAGTTATACTTGGCTAATCAAGAGAAATTCCACAAAGAAGCTGACAAAAATTACTGGAAAGCTATCGGAGAAATCATTCCTCGTGAGGTGCCCAACATTGAGAAGAGAAGAGGCAAAAAGGATCAGGAGAAGAAGCCATCAATAGCGGTCATCCAAGGTCCAAAGCCAGGCAAACCCACTGATCTTGCTAGGCTGAGGCAGATATTGTTGAAACTGAAACATACACCACCAGCACACATGATTCCTCCTCCTCCTGCACCTGCTAAAGATGCCAAAGATGGCAAAGATGGAAAAGAAACAGCATCTAAGGCAAATGGATCTGCACCAGAAGGTGCACCTGGATCACAACCAAAGGATGCCACCACCACTAATAACGGTACTGCAGATTCACCCCAGAAAGAAACTCCACCACCCTCTCAGGAGCAGTCTTCTACATAAAATCTGCCTTTCATACTTGAGCCCTCAATCTTTCTTTCGAAATCCCTTTTTCCCTCTCGCAGTTTTTACAGATCGTTGCCATGCTATTAATTTTTATTTTTGGTTTGCATTTTAGTTCCAACTTTGAGGTTTTGTATCAATTATATCCTTTATTGACTATTATATGACCTTGGAAATTCAAATGTTCATGGGTTTCAACACATCATTTAAAAATAAGAGAGTATTCTTTTATACTTCTATGACTGTGGGTTTGCTCATTGATGCCAATTAGCCAATAAATACATAAATAAATCTATTTCCCAGTGCTGCTATTTTTTATGCCGTCTTCCTATTTTTATTTTTATTGTTGAGCTGTGGGTAATATTTTCATTATCTCGTAAAATAACTGATAAAATATTATAAATCAGCATCGCTTGTAAGAGGAATATTCCATTGGATGTTTTCACAGTCTAATTCTATTTTCACAATCATTTGGATATTTTGACAGTGGAGGTTGAATTAGTTTATAGTTTCGTATAATTGGTGGGAACATGGAGGCTTTGGAATGAAGCTCACAGCTGAACGTTATTAGGTGGTCATTAACAACTAATCATGTTTGGTTGTGTACAGCTCTAAATTATTCTGAGGTGGTCATGCTTTACAGATGTGTTCAACTGTAATCTCTCAACTTAGGGTATGCTTGGAAATATTATTTTTCTACATTTCAGTTTTTTTTTTTTTTTTTTTTTTTTTTTTTTTTTTTTTTTTACAAAAAGGCTGTTTGAAAATAAGTTGTGTCATTTGATAAATAACTTAAATTTATAACTATTTTTTTTGTTTGAAAAATAAGCTGATTTTTTAATATGAAAATTTGAAAGTTATGATTATATTTTTAGTTTTTTTCTTTTCAGTTATTTTTATATTCTTTTATTGTGTAAAAGTTTATCGTTTGTTACAAGTGAACATAAATAATTATCTCCCTCTCTTCAACAAATACAAATAAAAATTAATTTTGATTATAATCAATTATACATATAACTGATTATTAAAATAATTTAATTTTTATAGCTACCTCAAACACACTGTCATGTTCTAATTTAATTGAAACAAGTCAAACCAATTTGTCTTATTTTTCCAGAAGAAAAGTATTTCCTAATGTACTTTTTTGATCCATTGGAATTGAATACAAATATAAGAAGTTTGATATTCATGACAAAAAGTATGTTCTGTTTTTTATTGTCTATTTTCTCATCAGTCAGAAGTTAACAACAAAACAGGAAGCTAACTTCTAACATGAAGAGTGTCACAAGTATGTTCTAATTGAATATATATCAACAAACCTTTGGCAAAAAATAATATCATTGAACCGTAAACTTATCCAGGCGCACCTTATAAATTATAATACATTCTTTAAAAAATAATGTACAAAAGAAAAGAAAAATGTAAATGAAAACAAGAAAATATTCCCTCTTTGTTCTCTCTATCTTTCTTTCTCTTTCAGTTTCCTACTATATTCCACTTAACAAATCACACATCACAAATTTGGTTTATGCTTTACCGTGGGGCCAATTGAGTAAAACTGGCAGGATTAGAACTAAATTGATAGCTTGTGGACTCAAAAGATGATTTCTTTAGAGAGGAAGCTCCTGAATCCTGGAACAACCCTGGTGCTGTTAGTTGCTTTTCATTCAACTTGATGTTCTTGGACAGCATATCCACAACCTGTGACATCATTGGCCTTCTACTTGCAGCTGCTTGTGTGCAGAAAAATGCTACTTTCATAAACCTAATTACCTCATCCTCAGGGTATTCAACCATGTCTGGATCCACAAGTTCCAACAGTCTCCCCTCTTCATACAGTTGCCAGGCCTGTTAATGCAAAAACAAAGATCATTATGTCCAGACCATTGAGAAGAATGAACACACAACTTGCATATATATGTATGGGAAGTTGGAAGCTACATACCCATTCCAATAGATATTTGTTGGACCCTCCCCAGTTTGTCCTTGCACTGCTTCTGCCACTGATTGTTTCAAGTATAAGAACCCCAAAACTGTATACATCAGCCTTCATGGTTAACTGGCCACCCATTGCATATTCTGGTGCTAAGTAACCACTGCATTTTGAAACCAAGGCATATCAGAATATTGTATTTCACTGTGCAAGTATGGATTGAACAACAATAAAAGTCTTTTTCCACTGCCTGAGGCTCACTTATAGACTAAATTTTCAGAGATGTTATTTATCACGTTGATCCCTCTTAACAATTTCCTCCAATGTTCTACAAGTGAATAAACTAAAAAAACCACTAAATAGACTTGGTTGTCTTATGTGGTAATCATGATCCATTGGACATATATCCAAATTTTCATTTTTTTTTTATTGTTCTGGGTGGTGATATCAAGATGGCACTATTTTGGGATATCTGATCCATTTCTCCAGGAAAATAGACATCCCCAGAAAATCTTTTTAATTTAATCCTTGAGTTCACTTGTATAGTTTATTTGTGGCACATTGATGGAGACCTTCCTCGTACTTTATCCCCTCATATTTCCCAACAAGAAATATTATACTAAGTACCAACTATTATCTCCAGAAAACTAGATAGTAGCAAAAAAGAAGACACAAAGTAAAATCTTCCAATGCTACCAAAAAATAAAGACCATTAAAAATTAACTATGAATCTGAAATATAACATACGTTGTTCCAGCAATCCTTGTGCTGATGTGAGTGATGTTATCTGGAAATAATTTAGCTAGTCCGAAATCTCCTATTTTTGGATTGAAGTCTCTGTCAAGTAGTATGTTGCTTGCCTTGATGTCCCTGTGCACGATGTGTGGCACAAGTTCTTCATGAAGAAATGCAAGACCTTTAGCAGTACCCATGCAAATAGAAGATCTTTTTCTCCAGTCTAATATGATATTTGAACCTCTTGTGCCTACAAAAAAATGCAGAATAAAAGAAAGAAAAGAAAGTTTATATTTTGTTCTATCATGTGCTTATGGATCTTAATTAGTAATTTCACAATTCACATCAAAGCGTTGGTCAATTTTACCGAGTAATGCATGATCAAGGCTGTTATTTTCCAGATATTCGTACACTAATATACGATTAGTTTCTTGAACGCAGCAACCAACCAATTCAACAAGGTTCGGATGCTTAACATTTGATATAGTTTTAATTTCAGTTAAAAATTCACGAACTCCCTGCTTTGACCCTGCTGAAAGTGTCTTCACTGCTACCTGTTTTCCATTTTTTAAGGTTCCCTGGTAAATTTCAACACAGCAATTTAGAAGTGGCTTAACAAACAAGATGAGCATAAAATTATAAAAGTTTGATGCTATTTCTCGGTACCTTAGGCCATTATTGATCAACAAGAATACTAATTCCATAATGTTACAACTACTTATACATGAGCATGAGATCACAATACCTGGTAAACAGTTCCAAAACCTCCTCGTCCTATCTTTCTGCTAGGATGATAGTTATCAGTGGCCAGTCTTAGGTCTTTATCAGAGAAATGTGTAACATTATCAAGTGGATAGCCTGAGCAACAAGACATAGAGGTATAAAAAAATTGTACATGGCATTAAATATAGTGATGAATGGCAAAAAAAAAATTTAAGTAATAAAAGCATTACCAATTATACACCAAATGCCCTATGAACATCATCATTGTATCACATATCCAATACAACCTAACTAGTAAAAATCCTCAAAGTATTTATGTATTCTAAGACTACGTTTCACCAATGTATGAACTAAATGGACAAATCTATCTTTTGTAGTCTACAACTTAATGAAGACCTAGATATGATAGTGAGCGAAATGCAAGACGGCTGATTGATGATACTCAAGAACCAAGATTAAATATATCACTCAGAAAGGAAAGAACAGCATAATGGATGCAGATCCTCTCCTCTTCATTTGTGATTGTCTCAGATAAATTACTTACGGTAAGAAAGCACAGGCTCATTGGTAAAGCCAATAAAAGTAACAGGAAACAATACAATATTTCAGTATTAAAATAAGTGATCACAAGGCCCTCACCATCAATCTCATTGGGAGTCCGAGAAGAATTCCTTTTCTTCTTGAGAGTTGAAGCTCCAAAGCAGCCACAACTCATAATGATCTTGGGATGTACTTGCTACACTGTACACTCTGCAGTCTGCATTAAATATACCATATTCCAAAATAAGTGAAGCACCATTTGTACATTTTAACTGCTAACACTAGAGATATAGCCATTCAAAGGCATGCAACTCAAGCACACACTTTGACAAGCAAGAATAAAAATATATTCAACTCAAATGATTCAAGCCTCTGTTCAGCTTGACATGGACTGCTATAACTTGCCAAATTTCGGGGATAATAGTACAAAAATTCTAACAAACCCAAACCTAACTATAAGGACTCAATAGCAGAAATTTAGTAAAAGTCAATTGTTTCATATTAATGATTTTTCTTAACTTCTCTTCTGCTCAATCGGTGATCAAACCTTAGATCCTTCACAAAATTCATGACAAACAAAATTCACTGAAATAAAACTGAAGAACTATCCTAGGTTGCAAAATTTTCCTATTTCATCATAATTCACCAAAAAAATTAGACTTTTTGGCTGACCCCACCCCAAAAAACAAAAAAAGTTAAATTGTAACCTACCTAGAGAAAACCCAATTTCAGATTCAGCTCCTAATTGCAATCTGAATTGAGAATTCAGCTTAAAATCCAAAAAGACCAAAGCTTTAACAAGTGAAACAGTGGAACCCCATTTGGGACAACAACCCGTTTCAGGAAACAAGTGAAAAAGAAAAGAAAAGTGGTCACCTTTATGAGCTAAAAGAAAATGCAGCAGTAGTCTAAGGAGAATTTGGAGGTTAGTTGAATGAAAAGAGAAGAGAGGAAAGTGAGAAAAGGGGTTGAGAAAAGAAGGAATGAATGGTATTAAAAAGGGGTGGTTCTGTGTTTGGTCTCACATAACGACTTGTTCATCTTTCTTTCTCTTGTATATGTCACTTGGTCCAACTGTGTGCCACAAAAAAAATGACCTTTTCTTTCTTCCTTCCTTGTTTTGGTTACACCTCAAAATCAGGTTGCAAAACAAGACTCTCTCTAACCAATTTTTGCATCTAACAAAGTCCACTAACATATTCAATGTTTACTAAAGCTCTTTCCAAGTTATTCCTCCAATAAAAATTAAAATAAAAACTTATGTTACACTTTTAATGTAAGTATTCATTGTACAAACTATTGTGGACTTTTCATTTTAATAAGAAAAACATTATAACATGTAAAAATAACACCTAAAATTATTTCAAAAGAGTTGATAGAGTGAAATAATTTTATTTTACTGTCAATTTCATTCTGCAATTAATTCACTTACAAAATATATTAATAAATATTTTTTATTAATTTATTTTTCTTTTTTTCAATTTTATAACTATTTGTACTTTTATTATAATTGTGTACTAAATATTTTTTTAAAAATAAACAAATTTTTTGGCATTTGACATTTTTTTTTACTTTAACAAAATATATATTAATAAATATTTTTTTATTAATTTTTTTCACATTTTATAATTGTATACTAAATATATATATATTTTTGAAATAAACAAGTTGTTTGGCATTTGACATTTTTTCTTACTTTAGATTGTGACATCATCCTTTGCCTCTCCTAAATTTTATATACAGATCTATAAAAAAATACATCTAAATTTTTTTGTCTTATTAATATTTGAGGTTGTTTGTGTCATCTTTGCATAAATTGGATTCTGCTCTTGTCTTTTTCTCCTTTATTTTTTAAAGACTATAAATATTTTTTATTACAAATAATTTATATTTTTAAGACTATAACTATCTTCTGTATTTACTATTTTTATTTCAATTAAAATTAGACTGTTCAGCATGGGGACTGTTCTAGTTATATAAACTTAAATTCGTGTTTATATAGACAGTATATTTGAAGGATTTTTTTTTCTTTACTTTTCATTCAATTGTTTGAAGATTGTTAAATTTAAAACACTTTCTTCAGTTGATTTTGTTTTGATAATAAAGGTAAATTTAGTTTTATCTCAAAGCGTTTGTTGTAGTTTATAATAGAAGTGTATGGACTAATTTTTTTCACATATATTATTAGTATGAAATATTAATTTGTCAATAATGACCAATTTCCATTAAAGTCATCATTGATGATTTGATCCATGTTTTCTTATCTATAAAATTTGACATAATGACTTGGATTTCATCCATATTTTAATATCTTGTAAAAAAAATTGAAGCCACAACTTTTGTTTATGAAATCCAAACTATGTTTCATTTGAATTGACATAATTATATTTAAAAAAATTTATAACACTTGCTAATTAGAAACTATTTAGAATATATCTTTAAAATCATTATTGCAAAATTGTAATATTTTACCATGTGATAAATTATGTTGAATAACAATATAATCTATTTTTATATATTTTACAGTGCATTTTAATTAAATTCTTAAAAAAAATTATAAAACATCTAATTATTTTACTCATATCCCAATAAATAATTACTTTAAAAATATTCAGCAAAAAATATTAGAAGACTTATATATGAAACTTTTTCCTATCATTTTCCCACCTATTTCATAATATTCTCATATTACTTTTTTATTTATTATATAAATTATTGTACAAATTATTTCTAATCATATATCACACACTTTCAAGAATAGTACAGTCAATGTTCGAGTAATTTTTTATCTTGGAAAACTATACTCTAAATTTCACAGTCAGTTTTATGAACATAATACTTAATATTTTGTATATTGAAATTTTTGTATAAACTTAATATTTAGTTGATGAACGAACATGTATGCAAAAAAATAATATTTGTTGAGCATGATGAATTTCAAATATACGTAATGTCATCCTTCTTTTTATATAGTAATAAATTTTGTCATTTATTGTACAAATTATTCAGAAATTTAGAAGTGATCCCATTACGAAATCATCGATGGTCAAAATGAAGGTTCCATTGTGTGGAAAAGTCATCATTACACAAAATCTAGAAGAATTCCTTGAAAGCATATAATAATAATGTAAACACGAAAAGATCTTTTCTAACATTTAAATGTTTTATAACATTATTACCAGGAATCTTAAGATCTTGTAGAATAGGTAATAATTTGTTTAAATATTCTTTAATTATTTTTCACTGTCATTTTTGTTTGGCGTGTTGTATTTTGTTGTCATCTTCACATCATCATGATCTCAATCCTATCAGTTTCCATTTGTGGCAATTTTGTTAACAATGATTGCTTTAATATATAATAATAAATGTGGAAAGTTTCTAGTTAATCAATTATTTAAGGATTTCTTCTGTTGCAGTATCTTTTAAGAGAGGGATATAATATTGCTTGAACCGATTAGGACCATAATAAACAATAAGACTTTTGCTTGAAAAAATATTTAATACAATTATATATTTAGAATTTAAATTAAGATTATTGATTAAACTAAAATAATTTTACACTGCTTGGTGTTGAAAATTTAAGGATAATGCTAAGTATTCAAGATTTTCAATTAAATTCTTTTAGACACTTGTGGAAACGTTTTTATATTTTAAAAATAAATATTTTAGTATTAGCTACTAGCTGAGGGACCAATTCACCAAAAAAATAAAAAATAAAAAAAAGTGAAAGTCACCAAGATTAATTCAGATCAAAAGTCTTTCAAAAATGGGTTCTGTTCGATGAGTCAATGATCATATTATATATATGGACAGCAAATAGTGATCATCAAAATGAAATTCCAAAACGTTGATGAAACAAGGAATATGATGGGTCACTATGACTCAGAAGTATTAACCAATAATAATAATACATGTTTAATATTGTTTCTAGCATCCACGTAGTGTCAACATTTATGCTTTCTATATCATACCACAAGAACTTTGACTTTTAGCAATCGATGCATTCTTAATGTATGTATCTTAATTTTTTGTAATGTTTATCAGTTAACTTATCTTAAAGTTTAAGTACATGACTGATTTTTCACGTAGGAGAAAAATATAATTGAATGTAAGTTAACTTGTCAATACGACTAATAAAATAATCCCATCTAACAATTGAAAGTTAAGAGACTAATTTGACAATGAAAATAGTTTCTGAAATTATAAGGGAAAAAAAGATAGAAGAAAGTACAGTCTGCTGTTCAAATTTGTTAGACATTTTTATATGCAGCAACGTGATTTCCATTTTAAGAAATGATAAATATCAATTTACTTCTAAGTTGTAATTTCACAATCCTACTTCATTTCTATTTTGGGTAGAATCAATTTATTTATTGTTTGGTTCCATTTAATAAGATAAGAATTTAACTAAAATACATTCTAGAAACTAAAAAATATATATTAAGCAAATTCAATAATACAATTTATTGATATTTCAAGCACGTGAGACGCTATCACATATATAATCATACTCATTTCAATAAAATTGTGCAGTTTAAAAGAGAATCTTCTATAATTTCCCATATGAAGAGTTTATTTCTTGATTTCATCCTGTCATCAATGACTCTATTTTAATATTTTTTAGATAATAGTAAATAAAAATAACATATTAAATTGTCCTATTAAAATCAAGAAATATGAGTATATCCATCATTTACAACAGAATAAAAGAAGTTTTCGGGAAAAACCTGACTAGCAAGTAGCTAGCTGAAATACAAAGAGTGCATAAGAATACTAAATTTCCCTTGCTAGTTTATTGTTTTCATAGAAAAAATTAGAAAACGATGCTTCCTCTGCTTAAAAAGGTAGATACAATAACAAACGCAGAAACCTTAATTGAGATACAAAATCGTTTGCTAATGTTAATTGTGATTGCATCAAAATCTTGGTTGTGATAAATAAAATTGACTCCATGAAAAAATGGAAGTAGGAGGAAGAATACATGCAATAATCCACTGAGCCCCAAAGAAAGTACCCCCCCAATCAATATCTAAATACTCCTCTTTACAGTTAAGACCAAAGATACAAGCAAAGCCGCTCAACATTCTGGTTCTTTGATTGTTATGCAACCACAACCGGTCACCTGCAACAATTAAAAAAAGAAGGTTCATTTTTCACAGTTAAATATTTGGCATCAATGCTTTCTTAAAGACCTTGTTTAAATAAATTTCTCAATGAGTACTTAGAAAAGAAAACAACAGAAAAATGAAGTTAAATGAGGAAGTTCCTAAGCTAAAGTGCACAAGTTCATTTCAATTTGATTTATGAAATACAAAATTGTCATTTTTAAAGAAATTAAACAGCAGACACTAATGGAATGGACATCAATCGAGTAGAGTTTAGGGCTTGCAAACCTCATTAATAGTTTTCCATAATTTTTTTGAAGAGCTCCTTTGGCGCTGAAAATGCAAAATAGAGTCAAAGAAATAAGATTTCAAAATCAAATAGATTAATTAGGTTATAGACCACGGAACTATCAGGGTCAAAAGATTACATGAAACTCAGTTCATTAAACTTTTACATTCAGCTTACCTGGCAATCCAGTGTAATTCTCATACTGTCCATATGCTTGCCCCAAAAACATCTCAAATCCTGATACAATAGTGGCTCCTGATTCCTCTGCTTCTTTCAAGAGTCTGGTTATCTTGGGCGTGTAGACAGCATCAAAAACCAGGGAGTAATGTTTCAAAGCAGACTGCAAAACAGAAGAAAGAATGACTGGTTCTCTCGATTTTATGAGATATCGTGCCTTCATACAAGAATGAGAATATTTTTGCTGGCTAAGTCTTTGGCATTTTGTTCAAATTAAATTCAACTATATAGAATAAAAAGATCCTAGAGTGCACTGAAATGTAAAACCAAAAGGTCAAAGTCACAGTGATAGGGACTTACGTATTATGAGGTGCCTAAGTCCGAGAACAAAAAGTATGGAATGCTCGATGGGGTATTTAAGTGGCTTGGTTCTTCCCCTTTCTTTGCTAGCTTTCAGGGGGTAGGTTTCCCAAGTTCTTCAGTACCTATCAATCAATCTCAATTGATAGGCACCATCACCATCGGGCATCCCGTGAGACTTAGGCACCCCATAATACCCAAGTCCCTATCAGAGCACTGCCCGAGAGCTGAAAATCTATCGACACTGACTCAGTGGTAGCCATTTCCCTTTTAGCAGGGCTTTACTCAGCTATCAATATTTGGTTTGTACCTTTATCTAGCCTATGAGTAGCCTCTTTTGAGACATAGCCAGCCAGCTCTAATACCAATTGATAGGTATCTAAAAATTTGGAGAACCCAACCCACCCCTAAAAGCTATGTCATGACTTGTCATTTAAATGAATTTGGGGCCTTTAGGCATTGGGAGGTGGAGACCCTCAAAGTTCAGCAAGTTAGGCACTGTATTGAGGAGAAATCCCTTATTCTTTCTAGTAAGATACCAGGTTTCTATCACACAGACCAGAGTTAAGAAACATTTAGGCACAATTAATCATATTGATTCCCTACAAACTTTTTGTTAAGGAAGTATGAATAATCAAACAGTAATATAAATTTTAGTGGGATCAAGTCATGACATAAGCATTGTCATACACCAATAATCTTATTCATCTGAATAAAAATTCAACTTAATTAGCAAACAGGAAGTATATATGACTGGGAATAACTTCAAATTCAAACCTTAGAAACAGGTGTCTCGTCTACTTTTGGTTGCATTCCTATTGATGTTGTGTTTGCAAGAATCATATCATCCTCCGGATGGTAATTTTCTAGATCAGCAAGGGCTAAAGCATCTCCTCCAATTAAATCAGCAAGTTCTCTGGCACGGCCTTTATATAAATAACATGTCATTAAATATGTTTAATAAAGGACCAGAAATTAATAGGTATGATTTTTTTCCGCTAGAAAAGCTATACGCCTATACAGGGAGTGAAATATACTTAATAGAGGGACAAGTAACATTATGCCATATATTAATGATATAATACTGTTTTGTAAGTACTGATATTGGAAGGTTATCTACATATAAAATGAGAATTTGGGACCATAAAAGATTTTTTTAGGACATTATTTTACCAATTATATTTAACTAGTTGATTCTATCACTCTCTAACACGCATGCTATTATCCAAAACTTATACTAAAAATTTGCATTCATGAGAGGCAAAATGAACCAAAAGAACAAATGTTAAAAAGGAAAAAGTACAGCGGTGCATACAAGGGTAAACAGAAGATGAAAAGTGAAACAGGTTAGACATTCCCATTAACAGAATGCAAGTTGTTTTCATAAGTTCATGATCAAGATATTAGAAGAAATAAAACCCAAAGCAAACGATTGAGATGCTTCAAACCACTGTAATTGTACCCAAAACCATGTAACCTTTTACTAAAATGATTTTTTCTCTTCTGGACCAGAAATGTCTCATGAATACATTTCTCATCTTAACACCAATATTAAGAGTTGATCACATTGTTAAAAATTAAGGTAATATACAGGATAAATATTTTTATTTTACGTTTAATTTGAAAAAGGATTATGCAATAGTACAAATTAGACAGATGGGACACGACAAAAACTCAATTTTTGTTAGTAAAAAAACTACCGAACAAATAATAGCGTAACATACAAAGTGTTCAAAAGACAAACATGTCCTCACTTATCTCTTAATTTTAAATCACTATACTGGAATTTTAATTATCTAGACACCTTATTATGTGATTATTTTGAATTAACATTATCCATTAGCTGCAACAACTCTATCATATCATTTATATTCCATTATCAGTATCTATTAACCAGCTTGCTTACATGTGTATTTCTAAAATTTGAATTTATATAATATACAAAAGTATTATAAATTATATAAAGATAATTAATATTAAGTAGGATATTTTAGTAAATTTTAAATTATTTACTTGTCATATAACTTAATTATTCATCCTGTAGTGTTCTTGTTGTCCTATTTAGTACCATATATTTTAGCAAATTAAATAGACCCATAGTGTTTTGTCAACAAGATCCAGGAAGAAATTTTCACAATTCAACATGATTTAACTTTAAGCAGGAAAAAACAAATCATGAAGTTACCGTAGGTGCGGTTTGCAATCACAACCCTTGCCCCTTTCTCTTTTGCACCATAAGCAAGTGCCTTCCCAGCACCACCAGCCCCAATAACAACAAACAACTTACCAGCTAATGGTGAAACAGTTGCACTACTACCATTTTGTTTACCTGCCAAGAAATTATTGAAGTACACATGATTTTCAGAATAACACTTATCAACAATGATGACAGTAGAATTGCTTAAGCACCAAACATGACAACTACCTCGAAACCCATCCTCAATGGCAGAAATAGCACCGACATAATCCGTGTTATAACCAATCAACTTCCCATCAGTTTGTCTTCTTATAACACAATTCACAGCTCCTATTGACTGTGTTCATAACCAATTTGAAGAATTTAGAAAAAAATGGATCAAAATATTTCTAATTATCAATCCAAGATTGTTACACGGACATTATAGTGCAAAGTGAACCTATTACCTTGGCCACTGGATCAACCTCATCACAGCACTTAACTGCAGCCTCCTTGTGGGGAATGGTGACACTGAAATACAAATACTAAAGATCAAACTCAAGTAGTTTTTGAGAGGGTTAACTATCCAACACACACACAAAAAAAAAAAGGCTGAAATAGAATGATGTATTGGAGACCTAAACAATGAAAAGGGATAAGGAACAACAAAAAGAAAGAAAGAAAAGAGTTTAAATGGATAATTGTGAGTTCAAAAAATAGAAGATATTCATAGAAGTGATGAAAACTAGGAAGCATATTTATGGTTACTTAGGCATATAAGCAAAGGTTGATGCATTTCATAATATAAAGAAACAGCTTTACCACTGCTTTACCTTTTTTTACTTGTATACCCCTAGGTCATAGACACCTTGATTTGAAAGGACTACATTATGCTTCAACTAAATAAATAACTAATAATATTGTGTGTGTGTGTGTAAAACTGAGTGGCATTCCAAAAGCAGTATACTAATTGAAGTCATTGGCCAGCCGATTGGAAATATTAAAGAAATATCCATCAACTCTAAACAATTATGTGACTAACACGGAACAAGCATCACAAATTCCAAACTTCAAATCAAATTAATCATTACATGACTTTATGACAAGGCATAAAAAGATTTTACATCCACATTGGATTTGTCAAATAAATGCTTGAGCTGTTAAAATATTTTAACAAACCTTTCTATGTTCGGAAATAGTGCTAATTAAACACTTTATAACAACATATAAATAATCCAAACCCCACAAAAGGCCAAGCAGTAGGCTAATAGCTTATTTTGCATGCATAGATTTCCAGCATGCAAAAAAAAGAACCTAGAACATGTTATCATAATGTGACCATAGCAGACATGAAAAACACATCTAACAGATTATATAATTCAAAACATCTTCTTAAGGAGTTGGAACCTGAATCCTGCAAAATCTGTCGAAGAATAAGTGCTGAAAAAATTGGCAATGTCATCCACCAATAAAAATACAAAAACACCATCAATACCGACTGACTTGAAGACTTCATTGAACAAGAAGGGTGATTTACTGTGACTGACAGGCTTTCCAATAATCCCAAATACTTTTGTATCAGGTCCAATTTGTCTCAAATTGTATAGATACAATAGATCCTTAAGTGTAGGTTGACCAGGAGCTGAAACTGCTCCTGGCTCGATGGTACCGAAAGTGAGATATCCACCATATTTTGCACAAAGTATACGAGAAATCAACCCCCTATCACCCATAACAAGTCCAATAAACGGAACCTGGAAATTAGAACATTAGTTACACTTAAAACTATAATTATTATATAGAAAGCCTCAACATAGTAATTATGAATTTCAGTGTTGCCAGTCAAAATATAATTAGAACCAGAAACTAGCAACATTAAGTTTTAAGCATTAACATGAGACAGTCATGCAGTCCAAATGCATTGGATAGTTTTATGCAAAGGCAGGGTGCTTTACAAATTCTTTCTACTACCATCAATGCATGGTTTTATATGATTGGGGCAGGCATTTCATTAAATTTAAATTGGTTGCAATTGCATCAGTCCCTATTCCTTCAGATATGCACCTTGATAACAATTTTGCATCTCTTTCTCAATTGAACATCCTATCAAATTCATCTTCACCATAACTAATTAAATTCACTAATATATAAGGTCAATAGCTTATAAAAAGATAAAGGGAAAGTGTATATGAAATTGAAATGTCGTTCAAAATATTCATTATTCGACATACACGCCTTACTTGAGAATGAACCATTATTTGAAACATGCGCGCTACATCAGCAATGTCCAAGGCAGTTGTAGCAATCTTCACAATGTCTGCCCCCGTTGCTTGTATTCTTGCTACAAGGTTACCAAGATCCTCAACTGAAGGAGTAAGCTGATAGTTGTGAGATGAAACAATGACCTTGGTTTTATTGAATGTCTGCCCGCGTATAGAGTCAAAGAAATCATGCGCTACCTTTGGAGATATGACAGGAATAGGAAATGTTTCATTAAGTCATTAAGTTTCATAGTCCAAATCTCAGATAGCAAATAATACAAAGACAATATCTGGTTTTCATCAAATGTGGGGAAAATGTTTAATTGGCCTGGAAAAACACATTACCTTCCTTCAGGTCCACTTTCTGGATTCAACACACTACTTTGATAATCCATATATTAGAAAAAAGTTACAGCAATTTAAGCTGCAGTTGAGTTTACTCAATGCTGGATGCTACTAGCATGAGATATGTCCTAGTGTTTCGATGAGGATTACACAGATTTAAATTTAACCATAAAACAAGAGAAAAACAATCAAAAGGTATCTTTGGGATACATACATTTTCTTCAGCCTCAACAAGATGAATGACTGATTCCTAACACATGAAACTGGTAAACTAAGAGTGAATCACATGATATCTATAACAAACCACACAATTACAAGTACACTGTAGCATTATCATATCAACAGAACCGTCCCAAGGATTTGCTCATTTCAAGAGAACTCCTCCCCCCCCCCCCAATTTGTCTAAATTGAGAAAAGATTTTACATTTCCAAGTGTTTACATTATAATGAAACTGTTGATGGATTTATATAGACAAATTAAATGGAACAAAACCTGAAGTTCAACGTCAATATAATCAGCTTCCAACTCCATGGCTAACCGCAGTGCATCCAACCGTTTGTTTTCATCACCATCATACATACCACCCTCCCATTTGGGCCTTAGAAAAGGTATTGAATTTCATCATTCATAATGCTCAAATCATCCAATATAACTCACATCTTTGAAAAGGAATTGAATTTCATCACTCACAATAATCAAATCATCCAATTTCAAATCACATCATAGCTAGTGGTCAACAAATTCAGACTTAGCACAAAATAATAAAGATTTTTTTATATAATTTATACACACAAAATAGTAAAGCTTAAACACTACACTATACCCTCACTATTCTTTTTTAAACTCTTATTTCATACTAAAAACGAATTAAAAAAAAAAAACTCCATAGAGATTAAAAGAGACCAAAAAGTAGCATTTGAACAAGGATCCCATAGTCAAACTAAAACTGAGTATTGAAAAAGAAGAGTGCTAGAAACATAATCTTCCAAAAAAATTCTCTTTAATTGGATAAAATTTGCAGAAAACTGCAAAATTAAGAGAGTACCATCAAATAAGGTGAGACTCAAAAATTTTCGCATTTTCAATAAAATTCAACCAATAAGAGTGTTGTTAGCATTGCTTTTCAAACATATACATAGATTTTAATTTTTGTTTTTTGGACCTAAAACACAAAGGTTACTACAGTGAAAAAACAATACGGTGTCATTTGTAATTAGGGTTGAGAATTGGATCATTTCTCTTCTCTGACCCATGTCATTGACTACTGATAACAGAGCACAGCATGGGAAAAAAACGAGAGAAAGAAAGAGGAATTGTGAGGTTGGAAACAAACCTGTAAGTGAACAACAATGGCAAAGGACGCTCCTTTATAAGAGCGTTGAGATCTCGAAAAGGGTCAAAGCTTTTCAATGCGTCCAATCGAATTTCCACAAGGTCTGCACCACCATCTTTCGCTTTGTTCACGTCAATCTTCATTTTTTCAACTGATTCCGCCATTGATGGTACACAGATTAAGGTTGCATTCTTCCTCAATCCACTACCACCCACTGATGGAGTTGTAAACTGAAAAAAAAAAAAAAAAAAAGCGTTGATATAGATTGAAATTTCGAAATTGCAGCATGGATGAGTGGAAAAATGGGAGAAAGGAAGAAGAATTGACAGTTACCAGAACGTTGGGAGAATCCATTAGAGGCTTGTTTGTTTGGGGAAGAAAGAATTGAGGTGAAAAATACTGAATTTTCCTTTTTGGCGAAGGAAAAAAAATGGATTTTGATAAGGTGGGTAGGTAGGTGTGTTGATGATTCCTTACTCAGACAAGGGTAAAGGAAAAAGAGTGTGTTTTTGGTTGGTAATGCAGTGGTGGTTGGTGAAGGGAGCATAAGACACTTTAGTGTCAAATTATTTTGCACTTCATTAATTAACCAAAGTCACTTTAGTCAGCATATTGGGGAAAAAACAAAACCAAAAATGCATTTTAAATTAAAATTAATCAGTCAAAAGGGTTAGTTATATCTGATGAAGAGAAGATAATGACAAACAACATAGTAGGATTGTATTTCTTGATGACTACTAGCACCCACAAGACAGTCTTTGTTTCAACCCTTTCTAATATAAGCCTTTTTGTTTACACCCAATTTTTGGAGGTGGGATAGTTGTCTTGTGTTGTGTTGTGTCTAATCATCTCAGAATGAATATTATACATAATTTTCCTTATGAGTAGTAATGTTTAGTGTTACATTATTTTTTATAAGTATTTCCTGTATTTGCACCATAACAGAGAATGAACCCTCATTTCTGTGGATAGATCATTCACTTAGGGTCATGAAATTGCCTGCAATTAGTTTAACTTTTTACTGCCCAACAGATGGGGCTTAGGTGTTGTCGTTTTCTTCTGAGTGTTGGCTAAGTAAATTGAGCGTGTTTTTAATCCTTATCTATGATAAATACAAACAAAATTGAGCAAAGGAATTATCGCCATTCCACAAAAATATTGTATGTTCTTCCTTCAATGACAAGGCAAACGCACTAGGTAACTAAGGCCAAAGTATGGAATGAATTTTTTAGCTTAACGAGATCATAGCTGGTTTACTTTAAGGAATAAACACACATTTTACTTCCTAGATTGTAAACGTGAATCACTTTAGTCCCTTAACACACTTTACAAAATCCTCACTTTAGTCCTTCACAGAATCACAGTTGCAAAAAGCGTTAAATTCTAGCATTTTTTTGGTAATTTTCCTTTGTCATTTTGCACAAAAACAAGTGAATGATGTTTTGCATAGTTAGGGATTAAAGTGATGGATACTTTGTCTCAACGCTATATTGAAGGGTGCACTTTCCGGTGATCATATTTCAGGTTGGCAATATTGTACAATGCATTGTGGAGAAAGCTTTAACTCAAACCACATGGAAGAACGCCATGCACCTTTGAATGGTTCATTCCTTCTGATTTTCTACCAAAAGTAAGATTTACCACCGCAAGATATACAAGGACATCATCATGGATCTATTCCAGCGCATTTTGATAACCGTTGAGTTTAAATTCATTAGCGTTGCTACGAAACAAGCCACAAAATATTTGTTGGGGATGCATGATTTCTGCCTTTGTCAATGGTCCCACATTGATTAGTACCAAATCTGCCTATGGATTAAATAACTATTTTGGTTAGTAAATTAAGCAGATATTTTTAATTTAATTCTTTAAAAAATTCACATAAATTATTAATTAATATTATGATATTTATGTAGACTGGTAAAATATATCACATAAACCAAAAAAATATAAATAAATAAATTAACACATGATTGTATAAGAAATTGCAACTAATGTTTCACAAATAATTAGATAATAAACATCTATACATAAGAATTAATCTTAAAATCAAAATTTCAACTCAAAACCATTTTTCATAATTTTTTTAGACTAAAAGAAAATATTTATTTAGTTTGATTATTTATGTGAAGTCTGAATTTTCCATTTCATACTAAAAAAATGGTTAACATGTAATTAGTTGTAAGTCCTTGTTTATTCCATTGCTATCACAAGTGTACGTTAGAATGTATTTATTTTGTCATTATCTTTCTATATCACAATAAATATGTTGGAATGTATTTACCTTGTCGTATCTTCCTTTCTATTTTGTGTAAAGACTATATAAGTCCTTGATGAAGAGTATTTGGTCAAAGGTGTTTGACCAAGGCATAAGATATGATAGACACCTTTAACTCTAGGTTGAATCCTAGGACATGTCTAGGTCCATCAAATACATAAGGATTCAACCAGATAACTTAAAACAAGCACCCAAGAGAAATTTATACTATATAATTAACCAACCTTACTTAAGATATGATGTAGTATTAAGAGTAATTAACAACACCATTAACAAATCAGCTACTTAAATATATAAATGGATAAAGCATAAGAACTAAGGGTCAAATCAGAAATGCATAAACAAGGGTGAGTTTCTCGAGATAAAAGTAGCATTTATTATTATCATTTACTATTTATGAGCTTAAATCTTACTTGAATGTTAGATCTTTTGCGGCACTCCCAACTTAGAAGAGAAGTAGTTGTCTTAAAGAAAGAGCTACCCATCTACCTCTCACATTATAGAGATCATTCTTCCTTTTAATTGGAAGACATTAACACTGGAGAAATATAATAGAACCATTAACCATTGACTCTGATGAATACGTAGATGTCTGCATGGCCCAAGTGAGTTTGTACATAACCAAAGATGACATTTCAAGTTGAATTTTCTTGACATTACTGAAAATGTCGACATTGAACTGGTTTACTTGCCAATTTCCTGTTTCAATTGATTATTTTGATATATTAGTCGCCAAATTTGACAATCAATTTGCCACACCACTTGACTTTAGAAACATTGGTTGATATTTTACAAGAGAAGAAGGAATCCCTGAGAAACTTTGTCTGAGAAACTTTGTCTATGAACCTCACTATGAACAATCACAAAGGCCCCATGAAAAAGTCGAGGAAAATCCTCAAAAAAGGAGTAAGATTTTATTTTAAAAAATGGATAGAGAATATTATATGGCAAGTCTCGAATTCACCAAATAATAATAATAAATAATGTTAAAAAAACATACATAACTTAAATAAACTATAATAAAAGTTAACGAATTTAATGATTAAAAAATAAATGATAAAAATTCATTAATAAAAGATAAATGATAAATTAAAAATTTTTAAACAAGTTAATTTTATTTGTACATGCAAAATTAGGTCTTATAGAACATGTTATTAGTTTTAAAAATACTTTCAAATGTTTGTATAAAGTTGTCTAGCTTACAACTTACTAAGTCCAATTTCACCCTAATTTTACGATCAATACCCTACATTTTATTACTAAACAACGTATGAAAAAATATAATGGATCTATGATCCTTTTCCAATTCCAAAGTCTAAAAAATTAAAATAACAAAAACTCCTTAACTCTTAAAGAAAAAAAAAAAAAAAAAGAAACCTGAAGTCTATTATACATATAATAGAACGACAACAGTTGCGGTCTCAATGACTTGACAATGATTTTGATTGATTTAGTAATTTCAACAAATAACAAGGCTTAGTTCTAATATTCCATCTATATGAGTACCAGCTATGTTTCATTTTCAAAATCTAGTCTTTTTGTTTTATTATTGTTTCTTGACAGAGATTTTATTGCCCTTTTTAATACACAGTCTATTCTTTTCTTCTACACGGTTACTTTTAAACATTTTAAAATATAATCTTATTTTCTAATATATATTAAAATTTTAATATTTTCACTTTAGAGTAAAGGTTGAATTTTGTTATGTATTTATCTTTTTTTTTTTCCGTCTTAACTTCTTTTTCATACACATTGAATAATAATAAGATAAACAAATTAAGAGAACTTAACAATTACAAATTTTTGGATATTGTTTGGCCCAAATTTTCCGGTTTAAAAAATGTTAAGAATGAAAGCTTAAAATAAATATAAATTATTTATTTATTTTTATGTTACTAATGTTTTTAAGCTAAAAGTTACGTTGATGAGGTGGATGTAACAATTATTTTGTCCATAATGTTATTGAATATTTTATCCTTTAAAACTTACAATATTACTATTTTTTAATTGTTATTTTTCATCTCCATGTTACCCTCGATAAAATTTAAAAATTAATTTAGTTTTATGTCTATTTTTATAAAATATTTTATCCTCACAACTCATCATATGTACAAAGAAGAAGGCTATGAATGAGAAAGAATTATGGAGAAGATGAATTAAATATACCTTCCTTAATAATATTTCAATCAATTTGTTCATTTATTTTGAAAAATTAAAACTACTAAATTTATTATCTATAATAATTTTATTTTAAATTAAAGATGCGCCTGTTGTCCATTTTACCCGTAGAGGGAGAATTTAATTAGACAGTAAACACACGACAAGTTTTTGCTAGTATATATAGTGTAGATATATTTTTTAAAAAAATTATATTTTAGTTACTTTACTATTTAGTTCTTTAAATAATAATAATTTCTTAAAATATTTGATCCAACTTTTATTTAAAAATATTCTTTTTTTTCAAAAAAGCACCTAAATCTATTTACATAAACATAAATAAATGAATTTGGCTCAATTTTTTTCCCTTACAGGCCCTTACGGAGACAAATACTATAGTAACAAGACTTTGTCTATTATTATTATTATTCCTACATGATAATAATACTAATCATATGGGCTTTCCGGATAGATACAGGTATTTTTAAAAAATAATTTTACTGAAGTAATATTAGTTATAAAATATTTACAGATTTTATGTTTGTTTAAAAACCGCAGACAAGTTTGTGACAATGAAATCGCACCTCTTCTATGTGGTTTTACGAGAACATGACATGTGTCCATTTTTTCTGAGTTGGACACTGAAACCGCAACTATTTATACGGTTTCACCTCGTTGCGACACGTGGTCTTCTAGGACTAGCGGGGAAGTTGACTGGGATCCGTACATGATGAAACCGCAAATGGGTCTACGGTCTCACCAAAACGGGCCATGTGTCCACAAATTGTTGGACGTTCGTCTGAGCGATGTGGAGCCGCAAATGAGCATACGGTTTCGCCATGTATCACGTACGGATCTTAGTCAGTTTCCACGCTAGCCCTGAAAGACTACATGTTGCAACGAGGTGAAACAGCATAAACAACTGCAAGTTCAGTGTCCAGCTCAAAAAAAAAATGAGACACGTGTCATGTTTTCGTGAAACCACAAGAAGAGATGTGATTTTGTTGTCGGAGTTTGTGGTTTCTCGTAATAACACCAAATTCATAAATACTTTATAACTAATACTACTTCGGTAAATAATTTTTAAAAATATCTATATCCATAAAAAAGAAAAAAAAAACCAATCACATGATAACTATAAAAATAATGATAATATCAATAAATGTTAAAAAGAAATAAATTCGATTTTTGCTGACAATTTCTCAATAGATGTCATTATTTGTTGCAATGTCGGCTTTGATGCGAGCAGAATGCATGTTTCCTAGAGGAACAACTAGTTTTCATGGGACACTAAATTCTGACAAAAGTGAAAATATTTAGTGGTTTAAAAACAAATGTTAAACATTCATTGATGAAACATAAATAACCAGAATTTGAAAGATTTAATTTTAGTTGTATATGTTGAATGACATATTGTAAAACATGTTTTTATTTCTAAAATACTTTCAAATATTTAACTGCACAAAGTTCATTTACAACTTCAATAGTCAAATTCAATTTTGACTTCAATTCGTGACCACTATCGTTTTCTTTTTCAAGAGAAAAAGGATAACCTATTATTAGTGCAAAGTATTTACATAATTAATCAAATATAATAAATTTATTAATTTTAATAAAGAATTCTTAAAATTTTCATAAATTTTAATTAATAATTGATTAATCGAATAAAAATAATTCTACATTATTTCTAAAATAATATTTATTCAATAACTTGAGGGTTAATCTTAGTCTAAAAAAGACTTTGGCACGCATTAGTTATCTCAAGTCTACACCCACAGAAATATTCTATCTGAAACTGTCCTTGGCCCATAAAATTTGACAAAATGTTGAAATTCTACCTTTTTTTTTTTAGAATAATATCTACTTGCAACTGTCCTAGAAAAATGTCTTATTTACCCTCCACCTAAATGTGTTTTTTTTGTTTACTCAAAACCTAAATGTACCTTTAAACTCTTACTCTTATAAGTGAACAAGAGAAAAATTCATTAGCTCTGTAATCCATTTCCAATTCCAATTGCTAAAGTCCAAAAAATTAAATAACAAAACCCCCCCTATTATCAATCCAAATTATTCTTATTTCTGGAATTTCCCTTTCTGGATAGGAAACTCACTCTTTTATACACACAACACAACACTATCACAAAACATCTATTTCATTGTTGAGTGTCACACCACAACAACACAACACAACACAGTCCCGACCAAGAACAGAAAAGGTAAAAAAGCAAAAAAGTGCACAAACGCCGCACACACTGAACCTTAACACTTAAGAAAAAAACAAAAGAAAAGAAATATAATTTTCATTCCCACAAGAGAGAGAGAAAGAAAAGAGAGAAAGAGAGAAAGAGAGAAAGAGAGAAAGAGAGAGGAGAATGACCGGTATTGGTTTGTCCAGCACATGAGGAGCACAGCAGGAAAACCCTAACCCAAGATCAGGGTATCACAATCCCCTCTTTATTAAACAAATCAAAACCTCTCTCCTCTCTTCTCTCTGTTTTCTCCCTCTTTTCCCCCCACTCACACTAACCCCACTCACTCTCATCCTTCTTTCTCTCTCTACATTTCCAACAGTGCTATCTGTCGCCTTCAATTGCGACTTTCCACCACTTTCTCTTTCTCTCTTTCTCTCTCTATATCTATCTATCTATCTATCTATCCTATTCCTATATATAAATTAGGGCATTTCGAATCAATGAATCAAATTGGTGACCCAGAGGGCGAGCCCGTCGTCGCTGTGGCTCACTCTCAACCCCAAGACACTCCTAACACTTCCGACATCACCGATTCTGTCCCTGTCCCTGTCACCGCCGCCGCTGAAGAACAAGAGGTCGGACCAGAGGAGAAGCCGCCGCGTCTCGATTCTCAAACCATGGAAGAAGATTTAGGCAACCCCGCCACGGTTTTCTCCATCAAGCTTAAACAGCCTAGGTCTAGTTTGCTGCACAAGATGAGTGTTCCTGAGCTTTGTCGCAATTTTAGGTCTGTGCTTTCTAAATTTAATTGCTTCTTATAGTTTTCAAATTTGCGTTTTTTTTTTTTTTTTGGAGGAGGGGGAGTGTTGTGAATTGGAACTTGGAAGCTTGGTTTCTTAGTGTTGGAACTTGGGAGAAAATCACAAGATGAGATGAATTGAACTTTTCTCATAAGCGAAGAGCCTTTGATCAATTTATGTAGTTCATTTTTGGGAGAAGTTAGATGAAAGAGGTTCTATAAATGTTTGTTTGTAATATGAAGTGCTTCACTTTTGTGTAGTGAAATTTGGGAGAAAAAAAAAATGTATGGTTGTTGTTGTAGCTTGTAGTCATATCCCTTCTGATGATTTTTCATCCTTGTGTTGATGGGTGGGTGTGTTGTGTTGCAACCATCTGTACAAGGACGTAGACTGATTTTGCATGGTTGACAGTGAACGAATTTTTTGTTTTTGATCTTGCTTGTTTTTTCTGCAGTGCTGTTTCCTGGTGCGGGAAACTGAATGCTATAGCTTGTGCAGCAGAAACGTGTGCCAGAATTCCAAGGTTATATTTTTTTTGCTTTTGGACATTTTTTCTGCCTGAAAATCTTTGACCACATTCTATATGTTTAATTAATAGCAAGGCTATATTCATATTCATCACTTACATCGGTACTTTTAATAGGACCAAGACTATCCATTGATTTTCTTCATTGACATCTTTATTGTAACTTCCTATTTTACCAATCTCTGGCCCTGACTTACCCTCGTTTGATTTTCTTCAATATTTGTATAGATTGTAATTGAATGAAAACATATGAACAGAAGAATTGATAAGTTTGGGAACATGTTTTGGAGATTATGTTATTGATAAAGTCAAAGGAACTTACTTCCTTAGGATGTGTCTGGGTAAATAGCTTAGTTAAGTACTTATTGAATATGTACTAATCATCTAAGAACTTAAAGTATAAGTTATTTTTAGGCTTAATTACTTATTTGGTTCCACATTTTATTTTTTTGTTCAATTTCGTTCCACTATTAATATATGCATCAATTTAATCCCAAATTTTTCAAATTGATTCAATGTGATTCCAATGCCAATTCCAGTGGCTGAGATTTGTTGAAATTTGTATTTTTCAATATTTTATACTTTATGGCATTTTTTTCCGATTGAAATTTTGTTCGGAGAAGTCTAGAATTTTATGTAATTTTGATTGCAAACCTTAACAACATCTCCTTCAATTGGATGGAATGGACGATATTGATCCAATTTTGTAAATTTGAGACTTAATTGAAGCATAAAATGATAGTGGGACAAAATTGAATAAAATAAATAAATAATGGGACTGAATAGCTATTTAAGCCTGGTTTTTACAACCAAAGAGGAAATAGGTTTAAGCTATTTTCATTTAAGTTGTTAGCTGTTTTTTAAGCTATTTGGAGAGCTTATTGAAATAAGCTCAAAACAACTTATGAACATATCATAAGCTATTATCATAATTTCTCCCAAACACTTGCACAAGTACTTATGTCATAAGATAAGTTTGAATAAGCTGTAGAGTAAAATCTTCCAAACGCATTCTTAGCAAGATAAGAATGAAATAAGCTTAGTTAATATGAAATAAGTTGCTTATTTTATTCTAGCTTCTCATTTTCTTCTCCTTATGGAGAAGTTCACCCAAACATACTAGTTTAGTTGATGAACATCTCAAACTTTGTGATCTACTTTTCCTATATTGATTGTGGAGATCTAAATCAAGTACTGAGCAGATATAGTGTGGATATATCTCTTAACATATTTAATAGTGCTATTGAACTTGTTTCATTAGTTGGCTTTTATAATATCTTTTTCTGTGCTTAGCCAGTTCTCTTATTTGTTGGCTGACACATTTGGCAAAAAATTGCAAAAACTAATAGGTATCATGGACTATAGCTTTTAATGGGCTTAAATAAATAGTAGAGAAAACAAGCTCTTACTAGACAATTTGGTTAAGTGACCTGAATTGAGTGTACTGCAAAATGCAAAATGGGTCATTCAAGTTCTAAGTTAACTTAGCTTAACTTTGTTTGAAGTCCACATCATATCTTAAATGTTCCTTTATATTTGTTCGAGGTTCAAACAACTTTTTATTTTACAAACAGAAACAATGTCTCTCCTAGCTCATTCATGTATTTATTGCTCATTTCACTGTTTTGCTGCACTTGTGTGTTTGATTTTACTGCCAATTTGTTATGCTTATTAGTGTTTTTTTTTTCATAGTTCAACTGCTAATCCACCATTTTGGATCCCTATACATATTGTGATCCCAGAGAGGCCAACTGAATGTGCAGTGTTCAATGTTATAGCAGGTATTTTGATGTCATTGCTTCATTTTGTGATCTTCGATGCTTCATTTTTATGTAATTAATGCCAAAGCAGCCTGAACAAGTAAAGTTTTAGACTGGTATTTTTTAATTTTTTTGGTCAAAGTTCTCTTGCGGTCTTTGTTTGGTCTGAGCATTTACTATTTACTATGGGCCCAGACCATGGTGCTCAGGTTGTCCTAGAAGACGTGAGTAGCTGAGTGATTGACACCTAACTCAGATAGCAGAATTTGGAGTTCGGATCCAAAAAATATCATCAACAACATATCCTCAAATAAGATAATAGTAATAATATTTCCTTTGACATTATTTGATTGACCGTCCATCATTTGAGTGCCATTTGGATGCCCGTTTCATCAACAACATATCCGCAAATAAGATAATAGTAATAATATTTCCTTTGACATTATTTGATTGACCGTCCATCATTTGAGTGCCATTTGGATGCCCGTTTGCATTTTTTTTCCCATTATGAACTTTATTTTTTCCAGCTGAACTTTTTTGTTTGTTTTTTTGGGAGTATAATTAATTTTATTTATATCTTCTGCAGATTCTCCTCGTGATTCTGTCCAGTTCATTGAATGGTCCCCAACCTCTTGTCCCCGTGCATTACTGATTGCAAATTTCCATGGGAGGGTAACTATTTGGACTCAACCATCTCAAGTAAGTATGGTTTATTAATTGATTCCTAGGGCCTTTCAATGTATGAAACTGCCACATATTCCTGGGTATCGGACTCATAACAAGTTAGATTGTGTGTAAAGTGAGAGAGTTAGGGTACATCCACCCTTGGTTCAGTGTGTAAAGTAAACTGTACAACTTGTGCTTACAAAAAGTGAGTAAAGCATACACCTTGTAGACACACTTTTACTTTCTTACTTTACACACATTCTCAGTTAGGAGGGTTATATACTAACTCAAAATATCTTTTAGTTTAGCATAACCTATCATTTGCCTGCCTCTATCTTTTGATGGTTTGTGTATTCATAAATTTGCTTTTGTTGTATATTTGTTCCTCACATATTGCTTGTCCATTCAGGGGCCAGTTAATCTTGTCCGTGATACTAGCTGTTGGAAGCGTGAGCACGAGTGGCGGCAAGATATTGCAGTTGCTACAAAGTGGCTATCTGGGGTGTCTCCGGTATTATGTTAGCTAGTCTTCTAATGATATGTTCAAATTATTTGTACATTTCTTTTGATGAAGTCTTGTAAACTTCTAATTTTGTCCTTGAACTTATGAGATTATGGAAGGGACAGGGACTCTTTCTCTCTCCGGATTAGCTATTTTCAAACACAGTCTTTCAATGATTGAACCTCTGAGCCATTAGTTCAGGATTTGTATCTTACCATTTTTCAGTTAGATGGACCATAGTTTCAAACTGTAACATGGATCCATTTTTCAGCTAAAAGAACTCCTGTATCACGTGACAAACTTTTTGAAGCCAAGTCTATTGCTTATTATTATTGGTCACTTTATTTTTAATCTGAACAATTTCTTTTTGAATTAATAGTATAGGTGGCTTTCATCCAAATCAAGTGCTCCTGCCAATTCAAAGTCGACGTTTGAGGAGAAGTTTCTTTCACAGCAATCTCAAACTTCAGGTTAATTATTCTTTTTACATTTTTTGTTTCCCTATTTTTCTTGGGTACATTGGAAACACAAGCACATCAGTTGGGGGATAGTTGCCCTGTTGGATGGTTGAACCACCTGCATCCACGTCCAAGGCACATCATTTTCTTGTTTCATTGATAGTACCATAACTCATAAGTTTCATGTAGTGATATTTTTGTGTATTACTTTCTTATCTACATTAGAGTATTCATGGTAGGGTAGGGGGATGGGTGGTGTTTGGTGGATGACCGAACCTAATCTTTACCTCACTCAAGTCTTTAACCGAGTCGTGAATAATTTAGTCAGTGCCAATTGAGTTACAAGCTCATTGGCATTTTTTGTTATAATATGATAGTCAACCATCTTAGTGGTTGGTTGATACTTTGGAAAAATTTTCTGATGATTAAATGATGCCCAACACCATGATGGCTTCTGGAGTTATCTCTATTAGATCGCATATTTGTTACAGTCATTTATTTTATTTTTATGTTTGGCAAAGTCGGCTATATGTATTAAGTAGTACCATGTTTGTGCAGCTGATGCATGCAGTTGTTTTTTTCAGCTAGATGGCCCAATTTTCTTTGTGTCTGTTCTGTGTTCTCATCCGGCTCAGTTCAACTTCACTGGTCCCAGTGGCCTCCTAGTCAGAATGGCACAACACCAAAATGGTTTTGTTCTAGTAAAGGACTTTTGGGTTGTGGGCCCAGTGGCATTATGGCTGGTGATGCTATCATAACAGACAGTGGTGCCTTGCATGTAGCAGGTGTACCAATTGTTAATCCATCCACAATTGTTGTTTGGGAGGTCACACCTGGGCCTGGGCCTGGACATAATTTCCAGTTAACCCCAAAGACAAGTACTACTGGCAACGTCCCACCTCTTACTCCACTCAACTGGGCTGGTTTTGCTCCTATAGCTGCATACTTATTTACCTGGCAAGATTATCTATTATCTGAAGCAAAGCAAGGGAAAAGACTGACTGACCAAAACCTTGATGGTGCTGTACCTCTATATTGCTCACCAAATTCAAATTTTTCTGCATACGTGAGTCCTGAAGCTGCAGCTCAAGCTGCAGCAACTACTACATGGGGTTCTGGTGTAACAGCAGTGACCTTTGATCCAACTCGTGCTGGTTCAGTGATAACTGTTGTGATAGTTGAGGGTATGAAGCTGATTCTGGCCATTTTTTTTTAACTCAAAAAACTATGCAAATTGCTCACTTCTAAGGTGTGACTTCATTGATAATAAATTTATTACTCAACTTCTATTCATTTTTAATTTTATCTTTGCCTCCTCCCCTATTTTTGATATTTCAGTGTCCTCTCTTCTCTTTAACATTGTAATTTTAATCCAACTTGATCATGTGAGTGGTTTTATTACTGAGTCCTGATTAAGTCCGTTTAAAATTTGTGAAGCTCTGTTGTGTTCATTTGTTTTTGTTCATTATATTTAAATGTAAAACATTTGTGAGAAGCTTGGGACTATTTTTTCCCCTCAGAAACATCAGACATTCTTCCATTCCTTTTACTGTTTACTGTTTTGCTCCATTATATCGTTCAATTTAAGTTATTTCTTGTTACTGATATTAATATATATTGTGCACCCTGTACCTGTCTTACCTTCTTACTCCTCCAGATTCTGACAAATACTGGCTGTGATGCAAGTTTGTCAGGATTTTACACCGGTGATTTCATGCCTAGATAATTGAACAAAAATGATGTCTCGCTGGTTTTACCTGTACAGGACAGTATATGTCTCCTTATGATCCAGATGAGGGCCCATCAATTACTGGGTGGAGAGTGCAACGCTGGGAATCATCATTAGAGCCTGTTGTTCTCCATCCAATATTTGGGAACACTACTAATATCGGTGGACAAGTGCCTATGCAAACTCTTTGGCAGTCGAAAGTGAACATGAGCATACCTCCAACAAATGATTTCAAGAACCATCACCCACCTGCGATAGTAATGGCTGCTGATATGCAAAAAGTATCTGAGTGTGCTTCTGATCAATCGAAAAGAGTTGATTTTGATCCATTTGATCTTCCAAGTGACATCCGAACACTTGCTCGAGTTGTTTACTCTCCTCATGGTGGTGAAATTGCTATTGCTTTTCTTCGAGGTGGTGTCCATGTCTTTTCTGGTCCAAGTTGTACACCTGTAGACAGCTATCAGATTAATGTTGGAACTTCAATTGCTGCTCCTGCTTTTTCTTCAACAAGCTGCTGTTCAGCTTCTGTTTGGCATGATCCTAGCAAAAATTGTACAATATTGAGAATAATTCGGGTTCTTCCGCCTTCTACTCCCATCAGTCAAGTTAAGGCCAACTCAGCAACTTGGGAGCGTGCAATTGCTGAAAGGTGATTTCTTTAATCCCATCTAGTATGTGATATGCTGGCTATTTCTTATATCCCTATAAATTTTCAGTTGCTTCCAATCATTTGTCAATTGTGTCTAGTAGAAGTTGTGATTTGTTTCTTATGTTAGAATGGCTTGCTAAGGAAGCTTTTACATAGTTTAATATTGTATTTTTTGGTTGGGATGTGATGGCTTAGGTTGCTTAGGGTGTCTGTAGTTTGAGCTTCAAACCTGTTCTTTTTTTTTTTGGTAATAGAACCAATATATATAATAATAATAATAATAATAATAATAATAATTATTATTATTATTATTATTATTATTATAATAATAATAATAGAAGTGCAGATCAGTGTGTGGAGAACACACTGTTTTCATTCTACAAACTCAAGTTGCTATCAGAGCGGGATTGTACTCGCTCTGCATTGCTGTCTACCGCTGTCCACCACTGTTCGCCGCCATCTACCACCAGCGAACCAAGGGTTTGGTGTGCCTCGTCAAGCGCGACCTATCACCGTCAACTCTGGTGTCATTCGGAGTTTCACGCGCCCCCACGAGCCGCCTCTACTTCGTCTTCTGTTTGGCTCGTATTGTTCACGTGCTCCTTCTGCCTGTTAGAACTCGTCGTTTCCGGCATTGTCTTGCTCGAGTCTTCCGATTCCATTTCCGGACTTGTTTTCTTGTTTTGGTTGCTATTGGGATTGTGGGTCCTTTCTTCTTCTTTCTTTCTCTAATCTCCTTTGCTCGGTCTCCTTCTATGGCATCTTCAGGCTCTGTTTTGCCTATTTCTGGTACCCCAACCATTACCATCAAAAAACTTAGTGGTAATTTTTTTTTATCATGGGCTGCCTTTATGGAACTATGGTTCCTTGGGCAAGGGTACCACGACCCCTGGAAATGGAAGACATTGAAGGTTCAAATGAAAGTCGGGGTAAATGCAAGAAGCCTGATTTTCAGCTTTGTGGTGTGTTGTGGTAGTATGTTGAACCAAACATTTGGTAACACTTAGGGCATTCAAAACGTGCTCTTCTTTTTGGAAGAAGGCTCAAAATATTTATGCTAATGATATTTATAGGTTGTATGATGCTGCTCAGAGGATAGCATCCTTGAAACACACTTAATCATAATATGACATCCCACATTGTTGAAGCCCAAGCTGCTCTAAAAGAAGTAAAAATGTTCCTAACTGATGACTCTCTAGAAGGAATAAATAAGAAACTTGATAGGCTTTATATGGTGTTAATCTTGAGAACACTGCATTCAGATTTTAATTATGTTCGTGACTAGATTTTGACTGGCCATGAGATTCCCTCAATGGACATTGTGATAACCAGACTTCTTCGTGTCCCTACAGAAGTGAAAAATGAAATACAGGTGAAATCAGTGAAGCTTCTACAATGGCTTTTAGTTGGGGAAGAAGTGGTCGTGGAAATCCAAGGAGGAAGAGGAGGTAGAAGTAGTCGCCGTCAATGCTCATACTGTAAGAGAATTTGTCACTCGAGAGAATTGTTATTCTCTTCATGGTTTTCCAGAGAAGACAACAAATCTATCCAAGTCAGAAAAATCAGGAAAATCTAATATGAAGATTGTAAAAGATGATTATCAAGAATATCTTAAATGGAAATCCATGACTAAAGCTCAATCTTCCTCTGTCACTACGGTCTCTGCAACTTGTGTTTCTCATTCATCTGCAAGTCAAAGTCCATGGATCATTGATTCAGGAGGCCTCGATTATATAACTGGTAATGAGTCTATGTTCTCTTCTATGTCCCCTCTTAAATCACCTCACCTTATTACCTTAGCAGATGGGTCCAAAATTGCTCCTAAGGGAATTGGTCAAGTTTCTCTTTGTCCTTTATTAAACTTAAATTATGTTTCGTTTATTCTTAATTGTCCTCTCAATTTAATCTCTTTAAGTCAGTTAGCCAAACCCTTAAATCGTTCATTAACTTTTAAAGCTGAATCCTTTGTTATTCATGAAGTGTATGTCAGAGGATTGGGGCAGGACATGGATCTAGAGGTCTTTACTATGTTGGATTTCAACCGCGTGTATCTTTTGTTTTTGTTTTGTCACCCAAGCTTTTACATGATTGTTTGGGTCACTTGAGTCTGTCCAAGTTGAAACTTTTGGTTCCTGGCCTCAAAAAGTTAGTGGAGTTTGGTTGTGAATAATGCTAATTAGGCAAACATGTTAGATCATCCTTTTCCAAACAAACTGAAAAAGATGTAACTGAGCTTTCACCACCATTCATTCTGATATTTAGAGTCCAAGCTGTGTAACATCTTTTGGTTTTAGATATTTTGTAACCTTTATTGATGAACTGTCCTGATGTACTTGGCATATTTAATGAAAGATTGTTATGAACTTTTGTCCATTTGTATGTCTTTCTTCCATGTAATTAAAAACCAAATTGAGAAAATAATAAAAATTTTTTAGAACTGACAATGCAAAAGAATATTTCTCTTCGAGTTTTTCCTTCTTTCCTATCTTCATAAGGGATATTGCATTAGTCTACATGTTCGCACACACCCCAACAAAATGGAATCACTGAAAGAATAAATAGACACCTTGTGGAGATTGCATGCACCTTAATGCTTAATGCAAATGTTCCTATATATCACTAGGGTGATACAATTCTCACCTCTTGTTTCTTAATCAACAAAATGCCGTCTTCTTCCCTTGAAGATAAAATTCCTTACTCCATTATTTATCCAAAGGAACTTTTGTTGCATGTCTCACCTCGAGTTTCTCGAGTTTTTCGCTGTCTATGATTTGTCCATGATGTTTCTCATGGTCTAGACAAGTTGTCTGCTAGAGTTATGTAGTGTGTTTTCTTTGGATATTTGTGTTTTCAGAAAGGGTTTAGGTGCTACTCCCCACAAACTAGAAAATACTACACGTCTGCATATGTCACATTCTTTGAACAAACTATGCTTTTCTCATCCTCCACTCATGATTCTCTTTAAATACAAACAGGTTTTACCTGTTGGTTCTCATGTTCCCATTCCACCTCTAATGTCAATCCATACCACTCCCAACGAAGAAGTTAATCCGTCAATCTTTCCCACAACTAATCCCATTCAAGATACTCCTCACCTCGCATATATCAGCATCGGACACTCTAACTACGAATCCTAGGGAGGATATTCTGATTGCTTTGTTGCTCTTCGCAAAGGTATTTGGTTTACTATGAATCCTTTTCCTATTTATAACTTTCTGAGCTATCATCATGTATCTCCTTTGTATTTCTCTTTTTTCTCTTCTATATCTCCTCTCACTATTCCTAAAAATGTCCATGAGGCTCTTGATCATCCTGGATGGTGACAAGCCATGATTGTTGAAATGCAAGCACTTGAGCATAGTGTACATGGGAACTAGTTCCACTTCCTCTAGGGAAACAACCAGTTGGATGTAGATGGGTTTATGCTATTAAAGTTGGCCCTAATGGTACAGTTGATCGTCTCAAAGCCAGATTGGTAGCCAAGGGGTATACTCAGATTTTTGACTTAGATTATGGTGGCATTTTTTCTCCTGTGGCCAAGATTCCTATAGTTCATCTCTTTCTTGCTGTGGCAGCCATTCTTCATTGGCCTCTCCACCAATTAGACATTAACAACGCCTTTTTTCATGGTGAGTTGGAGGAGGAGATTTCCATGGAGCAACCTGTTAGGTTTGTTGCTCAAGGGGAGTCTAGGTTTGTTTGTAAATTGAGAAAGTCTATTTATGGTCTCAAACAATCTCATCAGGCTTGGTTTGGAAGATTCAGTCATATTGTACAGGACTTTGGGCTTAAAAGAAGTGAAGCAAATCACTCAGTCTTTTATTGTCATACTTCTCTTTGGAAGTGTGTGTATCTAGTTGTTTATGTGGATGACAAAGTGATTACAGGAACGATGCAGCTTGAATCTCTCAATTGAAGAAACATTTGTTTAGCCATTTTTAGACCAAAGATTTAGGATGTTTGAAATATTTTCTCAGTATCGAGGTTGCTCAATCGAAGGAAGGCATTGTGATTTCACAAAGGAAGTATGCTTTAGACATCTTGGAGGAAACATGCATGGTTGATTGCAGACCCATTGATAGTCCTATGGATCCTAACCAAAAGTTAATGGCTGATCAAGGTGAACCATTTACTGATCTGGAGAGGTATAGGAGATTGGTTGGGAAACTTATTTATCTTACAATCATTAGACCTGATATCTCTTTTGCAGTAGGAATTGTTAGTTAGTTCATGCAGGCTCCTCATGTTGATCATTGGAATGCTGTTTTGTGTATCCTTAAATATATCGAAAAGGCTCCAGGACAAGGATTGTTGTACGAAACAAGGGAGATTGCCAAATCTTGGAATATTGTGATGCTGACCGGGCAGGTTGTCCTATAGATCAACGTTCCACTACTGGATATTGTGTATTCCTTGGTGAAAATCTCAATTCCTGGAAGAGCAAGAAGTAGAATGTCATTGCCCGATCCAATGCCGAGGTTGAGTATCGTGCTATGGCTTTGATTACTTGTGAACTTATGTGGGTTAAACAACTGCTCCAACAGTTAAAATTCTCTGAAGATCATCCAATGGAATTGTATTGTGATAATCAGATTGCTCTCCATGTTTCTGTTGACTCTCATTTTGTTAGAGAGAAGCTGTTGTCTAAGGAAATTGTTACTAAGTTTGTCACCTCCAATGAACAACTTGCAGATGTTATGACTAAGGCATTAAGGGGACCTCGGGTTCAGTTTTTATGTTCCAAGCTTGGTGCATACCATCTGTGTGCTCCAGCTTGAGGGGGAGTGTTAGAATAGCTTGCTAAGGAAGCTTTTACATAGTTTAGTGTTGTATTTTTTGGTTTGGATGTGATGGCTTAGGTTGCTTAGGGTGGCTTTAGTCTGACCCTTTTTCAGACCTTTTTTTTTAATAATAGAACCAATATATATATATATATATATATATATATATATATATATATATATATATAATAAAAGTGCAGCTCAGTGTGTGTGGAGAACACACTGTTCTCATTCTACAAACTCAACTCTTTAGTTTTGTCAACGATTTGCATGGCTAGCCTGGTGCTAACATCTGTTCAGAAAACAGGTTTTGGTGGAGCCTTTTAGTTGGAGTTGATTGGTGGGATGCTGTGGGCTGCACGCAGAGTGCCGCTGAGGATGGTATTGGTAAGAAAGTACTCGAGTTATTTTTGTTTTATGTTCAAGTTTGCGCTAGAGAAGAATATGATTACCTGTTCCATATTTGTACTCTGCTAGAGCATCTGCATAATATTTTGCAGTGTTGGTGCTGGATGTTTACATGTGGTTCTCTTTTTCCTGGTTTCAGTTTCACTTAACAGTGTTATTGCCGTTTTGGATGCGGATTTCCATTCTCTTCCTTCTGTTCAACACAGGCAGCAGTATGGTCCTGTATGTTACTGTTGAACTATCATCTTTTCATCATTTTGTCATTGGCCTTGATAGTTTACTTTGATTTGCTATTCAACTTCGTCATTGTTAGAGGGTAAATTGTTCCAGAGGGGATCTCATTCTTTTTCAGTTAACTGTGGTGAGAGAGTGAATTGTTCCATGTTAACTGTGGGCGGAATGTTTCATGGAATAACAAACTGGGATTTTGGACCCAGCAACAATTACTTGCTGTTGACATTTTTTATATCATCATGGAACTACTAGTTCTATCATTAGGCATTACCTCTGTGCATTTATCATAATTAATAACTTGTGGAAGTGAAAGTGCTCAATTTGGTGTTGAGATTTTCATAGTTAACATTTGAGCTGAGGTCAGTTTACTGCTATAAATTTGAGTTTTTGATTGCCTATGCAGATTTCAGTCTGAATTATGGTATTTAAACTTAAAAATTGCCGAAGATCACTTTCCAACCAAATTTGGGCAATCCTTTTATTGTGTCTTTCAGATGGGAGAATTATTATTATTGTTACTGTTATAATCTAACAACATTGACTTTCTTCTATTTGTTTCTTTAATTCTTCTGTTTGTTGTTGTGTTTTCAGACCAGCATGCAATAGTATCTATGTTACTGGTTTTTTGGCTAAATGAACTGGGTTCTAAATGATTGCAGAGTCTAGACAGGATAAAGTGTAGGTTACTGGAAGGATCAAATGCCCAAGAGGTAAGGGCAATGGTGCTGGATATGCAAGCTAGGTTGTTGTTGGATATGCTTGGGAAAGGAATTGAGTCTGCATTGATAAATTCTTCAGCTTTAGTTCCTGAGTTGTGGCAAGCATCAGGTGAAACATTATCCAGCATTGACCCTGAATCAATGGCTGTTGAACCTGCACTAATCCCTTGTATTCAGGTCTGCTTTGGTTACGGTTTGGAACTTGCTTACCTAAGTTTGTTTGATCAGAATATGTAAAATGAATTTTTTTTGTGGTTCTCTATTTGTTGTTCTGCATGCATCTCATTGCTGTTTGGTCTTTACCATAGTATAGTTGTCAATCTTGGATAGTGGTGCTGAGTGGCCAACCCTAAAAATGCTTTAGTGGGATGGTGCCATACCAAGATGATGGAAATAATATTATTTGCACTACACATGAAATGCTAAAAAAACCCAAATTAAAGGCATACCATCAGGAATAATTATAGAAAGAATTTACTCAATGTTGTGTGTTTTATATCCACACATATGCTCTTTATTTATAATCACAAATTAGGGTACAAGAGATTCTATCATGGATACAAAGGAAGAAAGCAGTAACCCTATGCATCATTCTTTTCATTTTGAATTTCATTTTCATTTTGATGCGGGAAAACTTTTGAACTTTCAAAAATTACTCCAAAGAACTGATGGGTAATAAACAAGAGTGGCTAAACATGTATTTAATTGTCTTTTAACCATAGCATCTGTGACATCTGCATTATTCAATTTGTCTGATATCTTCCCTCGAATCAAGCTGCTATTGCCTCGCCACAACAAAGTTGACTCTGTGCCACCTCTGTTGCAGCCACAAGCCGCTATAGCATGCTATCAGTCTTGTGTGGTAGTTATTTGTACTAATATGTTCTGACACACGAGCATGGAGTTGCTTTTGAATAATTATGCATTTGTAGATAAAGATGCTTGTCAACTTATTTATATGATGTGTCTATGACTACATATTATACCCCTTGGATGTTTTTCATTGGCCTGCTTCTTTCATGAGTTACTCTTTGATATTTTTTATACATCTGATTGTACTTAATTCTAGAATTTCCTGTTTGTTAATTGTTTTAATCTTTGCAGGCTTATGTGGATTCAGTTCTTGATCTGGCTTCACATTTTATTACTCGATTGAGGCGTTATGCAAGTTTCTGTCGCACATTGGCTAGTCATGCTGTGACTGCAGGCACTGGAAGCAACCGCAATATGGTTACTAGTCCTACTCAAAGTTCAGCAACACCTGCAACAAGTCAGGGTCAGTGCCCACTGATCAATTGTGATTTTTTTGGTGTTTAAATTGATCTGCAGATCCAGTTATTCTGTGTGTATTAAAAAACTATTTGAATTTAAAAACTATAGTAGGCTCCTGTGGGTTCAAAACCTTCTCTTAATGGGTCCTTCAAAGTTCAGTCAATCCTCTGATTGAGAAATTTTTGAAACTATAGGGACTAATAATTTTTAAATATCAAGGATCAACATATTAATTTAAATTTTTTTATAATGTTTCTTATATATAGTTTGCTTTATCAAATAACATGCCTCCTTATGGAGATCCTGTGATACTGAGATGCTTGTTGAGTAACCTCCTTTGTTGGAGAGGGAAAAAACAAAAAACTTTGTAACCCTCTTGGTTGGTTTTTGCTTGACCCTCTGGAATCTTGGCATGCCAAGAGTGCTCTGACCGAAGCATTTGGATTAACGTATACTGCTATTCAGTTAATTGAAAAATGTATTCTTCTATACTTATAAATTGTAAGTTAGTTCAGTCTGGTGTCATCATGGGTCTACTTTATAAGTGTTGACATAAAGGGGATTTTGGTGTTGAATATAAACTATTTTCAGTGTATTAATGTGATCTGTGGTGATATGAAAAGGACAAACTTTTAATACATGTACTTGATTCTTACATTTAATTTTCTTAAGAAACTAATTATGGAATATAAGGAAATATGGAAACTGTTCTTATCAAAGAATCAAAGATACTCTTCAAATGGTTATAGAAAATGATTCAACTATGCTAGCCTGAAATGCTTTAATCATTTTCACCACTAGCATGATCTTTATCACGTGTTTTGCAATTTACTTATCAAACTGAAATAATAACGACTATTTTCCAGGAGGTCAAAATGGAACCAGCAGCTCTATGGGAAGCACCCAGTTGCAAACTTGGGTGCAAGGGGCTATTGCCAAGATTAGCAACACAACTGATGGAGGGTCCAATCCAACTCCTAACCCCATCAATGGCCCTTCAACATTTATGCCTATTAGCATTAATACAGGAACATTTCCTGGAACACCAGCTGTTAGACTTATTGGGGATTGTCATTTCCTTCACAGACTATGCCAACTTTTGCTCTTTTGCTTTTTCTTTCGACGAACACAACTTCCTCGCTATATGGGGGTTGCAAATAGAAATGCTGATACAAATATACAAAAGCCTCAATCTAATGCACCTGTTCCTGGAAAGGTGGAGGAGGTTGCAAAGCCAGTTTTAGCTGTGGTGAAGTCTGATGATGGTCAGTCAGGCCGAGCAGGGGCAAAAGGAGCTGAAGAAGTAACTTCTGGACGTTCAAGACTGGGTAGTGGGAATGCTGGCCAGGGATATACATTTGAAGAGGTATACATCAAAAGTGTTGCAACTTGTATGAAGGGTCTTTCTTTTGTTTTTTTTTTTTTTTTTTGGTAATTTGTGTCCTACATGCATTTTCCTAGTTCTTTATTTTCTTATGGAGGTTACAAAATAGGCTGTTATTTTACTTTTCTCATTGCTGTTACAATGCAGGTCAAGGTTCTTTTTATGATGCTTATGGATCTATGCCGCCGAACAGCTGCGCTGCAACACCCATTGCCAGTTTCTCAAGTGGGGAGCAGCAACATTCAAGTTCGGCTGCATTATATTGATGGAAACTATACTGTACTGCCAGAGGTTGTGGAAGCATCCCTTGGTCCACATATGCAGGTAACTTATGGTTTTCTGTTTCTTTTAAATTTCTTATTTCTGAGAGACAAATTAAGGTAGTTGTACACATACTTAGTGTATCATGAAATGGCCTCAAGCTTTTCACGCTTCTTAATTGATGATTTACTTTGACTATATAAAAAGTTACTCCATTCGGTCCTTATTATAAGGTCCAAGTTAAAAGTGTAACTTGGTCTTTTTTACTAGGTCCAATCTAAAATGTCTACTGCATTAATTATTTTTGGCAAACATCAGCACTGGTTAAGATACTAAAAAGAGAAATGTTTTATTTGGATGTGTAAAATTATGTTGTCCCAAATTTTTTTACATTCTCTTATAATTTATACAGTAAATATTTTTTCTTTTTAGTTTCTTAACCAATAGACCTATTATTTTTTCACAAAAATGCCCTTAGTTTAAAGGTATTTCTCTTTTTTCGCTAATTAGATAGTAGAGTGTGAGAGAATGATGTGACACTGAGAGAAATATAACCTATTAATGAATAGGTGCTATTCATACGGTTAAGTTTGAAAAAAGAAATAAATTTAAGATATTTAATGCTTCCAACTGAATTAACCGATTTGTTAATATTGGTGGCATAGTTATTTGGACCTTATAGTAAGGACCAGATAATTAAGTAGCCTGGAAAGTGGCTGAGTTACCCTCCTTTACATGGACATTCTAATAGGAAGTGCCCTCTGTTACAATGCTTACTAGGAAAAATATGAGGAAACAACAATGAAAATGGCTGGAACTAGGCTTCCTTTATAGATGGAAATAGTAGAGGAAAATAAAAGATAGCACCCCTTACTTCAGACCGTCTCCTCTCAGTGTAAACCTACTATTCCACTTGAATATTTTTCTCTCCCCTTCCTATTTCTGTTTCCACCTTTCAAATACTCCTCCTTACATTCCCTTTGCATGACCCACCCACATCTATACTGCTATGTATCTTTTCTGTTGTCCCTGGCTTCCCCCTCTTTTCCTCTCCTCTTCTAGTGCCACCTTTCCTCTGACATTCTCTCTCTTCCCTCTCCTTTTATACACATATAATGGGTCTATCAGATTCCTTTATGCGTCAAAATTTTATAACTGATTTAAGTTTTTAATATCTTGCTGCCTGTTTCTTTTTCTTTTTCGGGGTGTGTAACCTTTCAGTGAATGATCCCTGCTAAAAAACATATAATTTGCAGAATATGCCCCGTCCCAGAGGTGCAGATGCTGCTGGTCTTCTTCTACGTGAACTAGAACTCCATCCTCCAGCAGAAGAGTGGCATAGACGGAATATGTTTGGTGGACCTTGGTCTGATTCGGAGGATGTGGATTGTGTAAATGATGCACCTAAACTTGTTAGTTCTGACCCACTTGATTTCAGTTCATTGGAGCATTCTGATGTCTACTATGGAACTCAGCGCTTATGGCCAAGGAAGCGCAGGATGTCTGAAAGAGATGCAGCTTTTGGGTTGAACACTTCTGTGGGCTTGGGAGGTTATCTTGGTATAATGGGATCTCGAAGAGATGTTGTTACTGCAACGTGGAAGACTGGCCTTGAAGGGGTCTGGTACAAGGTGAGAGAAGAAATCTTGGTAATTTGTTTATATTGTTTTTTCCCTAATGAAAACCTTCTGACTTTTTGGTGGTTTTTTAAACTCTATATAGTGTTTGGTCCAAGAGTATGTCTAATATCTCTAACATGATTTTTAATCCGTATCAGTCTTAGCGTAATAATTAATAAATATAGTCTTTTAACTTTTGGACGTTGTGTTCATGTGGTTCCTTTGTATAGAATAGACAGGAATTTGTGATGTGCCAACTGATGGAAGTATTGATGGTGACTGATACATTAGAGTAGCACAAGATTTGTTATCTAGTTCAATCATAATTTTGTTAATGAAACCATTCATTTGCTTATGCTTTTAAATTAGTAAAAGACAGTTGTGTGCATTCTTCTACCTGATCCCCCTTTTTTTTTAATCTGACTGCATGCTTCATCTTCTATTGTGTGATATTGTTCACTTCTGTGGTGCAGTGCATAAGATGTCAGCGCCAAACTTCTTCTTTTGCTTCCCCAGATGCTACTGCTCCTAGTCAGAATGACCGGGAGATGTTGTGGATCAGCCGCTGGGTATATGGCTGCCCAATGTGTGGTGGAACATGGGCAAGGGTTGTATAAATGGCTTCATTATGTTATTATAATGTGAGTTTTACGTTATGTGAAGGGAGGCATGGATATATACATATGGCTAACTATGAAGTGAATCAGATGAAATGCTGACTGCAGTTGTACAGGAAGAATTGAAGAGAGGTGTAGATTTGTGTGACAAGGTGGTTGTCTGCATGTTGTTGTAGTTGGTGACCATACTATCTTGGATTTGAGTTGTTTTCCTTCTGATCACTCTCCTGGTTTTCAATTTTTTGAAACTCAGTTTCAGATCTCAATTTTTGGGGGAGAAATTATTATCGACTCTTTGCAGGTATGTAATCTCATTTAGACTTCTCTACTTTTGAATCACTGAAGTCCATCTCATCACATGCATTGGGAGATTTTTACTTTTTTATTTAAGAGAATAATTTCACCTTTTGGTAAATTGTTCAATAACAGTAAGTCTCATTCCACTAGCTAAGGTTGGCTACATGGCTACATAAATTAGTGACATTATTGGGTTCAGTTAAAAATCAAATTCCTAGGGATATATTCATAGAGATCTCTTTTTATAATTTCCTGTGACATCTTTCTTACTCTCCCTTAACCTTTTTTCACAAGATTAAAAAAAACCATGTGATCTAATCTCCTTACCGGTCCCTCAAGTGGCTTTCTTTGCACATGCCAAAATTATCTTAATTAATATTTGAGTAAATTATGGTTAGGGATGATTAAAATATCCATGCCCATTGGGTACCTGCAAATTTTACCTAGTTGGTTTAGGTAAAAATTAAATGGGTTCAGGTATGGGATTTATCTATTCAGATTTATGGGTATGGGTCTGGGGATAGGGATACTCACCACAGATCCTACCCGATACAGTACCTTTTTTTTTTTCTCAATATATATATATATATATATATATATAGTTGAGACCCTAAATCACTTTCCATTTCAACTAAATTGTGCTTATAAATAAAAAAAATTGAAATGCTGATTTTCTTAAAAAAATATTTTTTTAGTTCAAAATTTCCAGGTTCAGGTCTGGGTCCAGGTAGTTAACTACCCATAGGGTCTAGGGATGAGAATTAATTTTCATACCCGCATGGGTCTGGGTATGGGGATGATTTTTTCCAATGGGTATGGGGATGGGGATCACCCATGAGCATCCCTAATTATGGTGACACTGCCTGGGTTTTTGTGAGATTTCACAAACACGCCCTCCTTCTTTTATCTCTACACAAAACTCCCTAATTTTTTGAAAAGCATTATATTGACACCCCCTTTGTGCTTTACATTAAACCCCCTTAACTTTAAAAACATTACACTAACACCCCCTAAATGGGGTGTTAAAAGTAATGCTACAAAATGGAGGGGGTACTAAGTGCAATGTATTGAAAAATACAAGGGGTGTTAGTATAGAAGTGTAGTAGTACGATAAAACCTCCGAGCTTGGGAAGTACTTTGTCACACAAGCAATCCTTGGTGTCTTTTTTTTATTTATTTATAATAACCTCCCAACTTATATCATATGCATGACATGTTCATCAATTCCCTATCATTTTGTATTATTGATTCCATACAACACTTAAACTTTGAAACATGCACCTCCCAAGTTACTTTCCTAATTTTTGGCTTAAATCACAATGCATGTACTCTTTCTTGTTCCTGCTGAAACGAGAAATTCTCTGATTCCAATGTGTCTCCAAAACTCAAACTTAGAGTTAACCTTCCTTGATTCTTCAGTCAAAACTATATTATCTGCTCAGTTCGGAGATTATCTTTTGTGTCTTTCGGGATAACACATTTAGACTAGATTAAACAAGTAAGGACTTAACATTCAAGACTAAATTAAACAGGCAAGGACTTGACATTTAAGACTAGATTAAACTAGTAAGGGCTTAAGGTAAAGTTTTCGTGTAAACCTATTTCTATAAGAAAACCTTTAGTTTTACTTTCAAGAGTTATGACACTGTTAGTTGCCCAATTATAAGAATATTAATAGCCAGACTAAATTTGCTTATTTTTAAATTAATGGTACTTAATTGGTTAGAAAACTTGAGGGACTAAAATTACATATAGCCTTATTTTGGCCAAACTAGCTGAAAAGTTAGGTGGAAGCTAAAAAATTAGGTGAGAGCTGATAGTTGGTAATTGGAAGCCGGAAAACTATAACATTTAATTATCTTATTGAATTATCAGCGGTTGATTACATGTTGAAGAAATTGAAATATAAAATGACAAAAATGAACACATCTAAATGATATTTTTATATAAATTCTATTAATAAAAATATATTTTTGGGTATTTATAATTTTAATTAATTTTAGACTCTTGTAAATTTTTTGTTTATAGACTAATTAGATTAATTACATTATTTTGTTTGTAGACTAATTGCTTCAAACTAGATGCACAGTTGCCAAGTTAGAACTTGAAACTCAACATATTTGTCTTATAAAATGCATAAAAAATCAGTTTGACCTTATCTTGTGGCATTAATTTTTGTCTAGCAACCTGCTACTTGCCAAATAACAGCTGATTTTATAAACTCTTCCTTTGATAATGCAGATTGTCAATCCTCTGTAAAATCACTGGTGTATCCTACATGCTGATGTGGGTGTCTTGGCTGTAAGAATGTAAGAAGTTGTTGCTGGTGAATCTGAGATTAAGAGTATATATAAGTTGTCACTCATTAATCCCTGGGAAATTTCTGAAACTGTTTTCACTTATATAATTTAAATGATGTTCACCATGACATCCAAACGTGAGTAAGCAGGTGACTAGTTGACTCGGTTCTTGAATAGTTTATCCATTTGTCCAAAACAAGCCATGTAATTAGTTTAGAATCATATTATCTTCACGTAGTCCCTGTAAATTGATGAAACGTTTTATTTTGTTAGGGTATATCAAAAGTAGATATAATTCGATGTACTAGACTGACATGTAGTCTGGATTTTTTTGATTAGTTTCGACGTTGGGGGTCTCTCTAACAATTAACATAATGCAGTTTTATTAAATCGTAAAGCCGGTTACAGAACCAAACATGATCGTTGCTGGCTAAAGTAACTGGTTATTATTGCCACCCTCTTTGAACCTATTTTTACCTAGTTCTGAATTGAGTGCTAACATTTTGTAGAAGTGTTTTATTTAATACTAGTAATTTTTTTTGTACATAATACGCTTTTTGTTTTTATCGAGTAAAATCAAACTCGTGTAACAGTTCTATTTAAAAAGACAGTTCTTCTATGTGGATTGAATAAACTGATGGTACATACATATATTCCGGTGGTGTCATAAACACTTCTCTCGACAACTTCTTTACTGTTTTCTTTGTGTACATTTATCCATAGATATTACATTATTCGACTTCCGAACACAGTAATAGACATTTCTAATCTAGCTACGCAAAACTTTTGTTAATAGATGAAAATAAATAGTTTATGTGAAAGTTCTATATTCTATATCTATCACTATTGCCTAAATAGTTGTTCTGACTCCCATGTAATTTTATTAAATGTCATATTGTATATTATATCTAATTATAGATTGGCTTATTTTCCTAATTTTGTTTTATAAATCTTTATGTTGATTTATCTTATTTTATGAGATTAAACACATCAACCGATTAAATAGTCTAGCAGGCATGTTAATAATTTTTTAATATTAATCATGATTTGACATTTAATAATTAATGCTTAATTTTACTTTGTCATAATAAATGTTGAAGTATTAGTGATGGGAGGATTAAAATTAAATAAGAATGAAGATTACATATTTTTTAAAATGGGAGGACCAAAATTATGCATTAAAAATTATATCTGAGACTAAAATTGTGAAATTTAAAATGAGAGCAGTAAAATTAGAGGGTGCAATTTAGTTTATTTAATTTTGAAAGAAAAAAAAGAAGAGAGAATGAGTAATTAGTAAAATGAGTAATTTGATTAGAAGATAGAAATATTATAGAGGTAGGAAATGAGAAATGAAGCATAAGAGAAGGGAAGATGGGTTTGATCTGAGAGAGAGAGAGAGAGAGAGAGAGAGTGAGAGTGAGAGTATTGTGTTTTGATCTCTCTCAAACAAAAACAATCGTTGAACTGAATTAACAATGAGTCAGAGTCAGGTAGCAGCTGGTGGTGCAGCTGCTGCTGCTGGTGGTGGTGGTGGTGGTGGTGGTGGATCTCATTCCCTCGCTTTTCGCGTCATGCGTCTCTGCCGTCCTTCCTTCAACGTCGATCCTCCCCTCCGCCTCCACCCAACCGACCTCTTCGTCGGTGAGGACATCTTCGACGACCCCACCGCCGCACCCTCTCTCTCCCCCACCCCCACCACCCCCAACAACAACTCCTCCGATGATCCCAATTATCGCAACCGTTTCCTCCTCCAACACTTCTCCGACTCCATGGGTCTCTCCGGCCTTCTCGTTCTCCCTCAGTCCTTCGGGTCTCTCTCTCTCTCTCTCTCTCTCTCTCTCTTCAATTTCATAGATTAATTGCTCACTCATACTCATACTCATTATCATTCTCATTATCATTCTCATACATAATACTCTCAATTGCAGAGCTATATATTTGGGAGAAACTTTCTGTAGCTACATCAGTATTAACAACAGCTCCAATTTTGAAGTCAGAGAAATCATTATCAAGGTTAACCACTTCTATCTAGTTTTACGATTCCCATGAAAACACAGTGTGATAAAAAAAAAATCTTTGTTTTATTTTATTGTTATGCGTACACTTGGAAATAAAACCATTCAATCGAAGGAGCTCATTGTTTTCTTTGTATAACAATTTGAGAATCATTCATATCATGTGTTTAGCTTCTCGTCCACTTCCAAACCTAAATTTCTGATTTTACTCTATTTGTTTAGCTGATATTCAACTAAATTCTCTAAAGGTGACTGCACCACAATCTCTTACTCATTGATAAATCACTGCGGGGAAAACTTTATTATACTTGTCTTTTCTTAAGCGTGCTAGTTTGGAAGATAGGGTTCTTAATTATATTGGATCTATTATCAGCACTTTGAGACTAATTGGAATTTCTTTATCTATGTGTCTGGAACCACTGTCTAGTACTTATACATTTTCTTCTAACAAATGGCACCCTCTTTTCAGTTGATTTACACTCTCAAGTATGGGTACTCCTAAAATTATGTCATACACGTATCCAATATGCACCTGTACCCGGTACTTGTTGGTACATATCAAAAATAATTTTTTTTTTAAAAAATTTCGGGGTACACCTTGTTACTTTCTGGGTACACATCAAGCTTGTACCCAAGTCCAACAAATAAAAATACTGTCTTTTAATTTGTAAAATTATAAATTTAAGGGCTTTTTTTTAATCTTTTCTTATCCTTACCTCTATTATCAATATGGGGCTAAATGTAGAAGAAAAGGGACCTTACATACATACTTTGTGGTATAGTTTTTTATTATTAGATGTTTTTTGTCACATTAAAGAATTTAATCTCTTCTTATATTGTGAATCATGCTTGTTTGTGTTTTTTTATCATTTATAAAATTTAGTCACATGTATATTAAAATCTATTATATATATATATATATATATTATTTTTACATTTATATTAACATATCTGTATCCTGGATATGTTTAAAATCTTGTATCCCATGTTCATATCCGGTACTATACTTGTATCTGTGCATCATGGGTTTACACTGATAAGAGAACCTTCAATGAGCTTACAATGGGAAATCCCCTTTGGTCATTGTTTGGGGCTGGTAGACATGTACACCAGAGATTGACTTGCTGCATTGGTTTTATGTTAATTTGTGGATAGCTTATCAACCATTTTTTGTAAGTCATTTGTGTTGTATAAATAGATAAGTAGAAGATTCTTTTGCAAGTGTCTTGGGTGAATTGAGATGTAAATTTATTCATGTTAGTCAGAGTGCTGATTTTTTTTATTCATTTGAAAAATTAATTTACTCAATTGTTCAAGACTTTTAACTGACAGGCTGAGATTCAAACAGAAAGACAGAGAATACTCCTTTTAGACACGTCAAAATCTCCAGTTGAATCAATCCGTGCTGGTGGGCGTTATGATTTTATTGTAGAACATGATGTAAAAGAGCTTGGACCTCACACGTAAGTTTTGACCCTCCAATAATCTCCTTGTGTTAGTATGTGCGTGCTTGCATTCTGTTTTGTTTGGATATACTTTGTTACTTCTTTCTTTCATTTTTAATTTCTTTTACATGCCTTTAGGCTGGTCTGCACCGCATTGTATAATGATGGTGATGGGGAGCGTAAATATCTTCCTCAATTTTTCAAGTTCATCGTTGCTAATCCACTTTCAGTTAGGACAAAGGTATTGATCTCTTTCTTCTGAAGGAAATTATGTTCTAAAGTAATATAATTTATAATAATTGGGTTATCGAATGCTCACTAATTGATCTTTCAGTATTTACATGACTAAAGGGCTTGTTGCAAACTTTTTTGCAGGTCCGTGTTATCAAGGTATGTCAGTGATTTTAATATACTATTCAAGTGTAAGTTAAATATTATATTTTCCTGGATAAACATGCTGGTTCTAATGCTACTGCATTGATAATGTTCAAAATTTTCATATTACATCATTTGAATTACTGGGAGTAGCATTATTTGCTTCTCCTGTATGTAAAAGCATAATAAAACTTCTGTATTAAAATCCACTAGTATTAAAACCAACAATAAAATCCTTAGTAGCATATAGATATACTGAGCTTCCTATTTTTGCGGTGTATGTGCATCAAACACAATGTCATCCAATGTTCTTAATATCTGTAAGAATCAATTCAAAGTAAAGGAAATTTTCCTGATATTCAGTAATGAATGCATATACATCTGTATGTCTTGTCATTTCAATCTTATCCTTCTTTAAGCAATCAATTTTTGTAGTTCATTGCTTCTCCTATTTACTTTCTTGATTATCAGCTCACTTTCTACAGTTTCATATCCATTTAAAATTTCTCCTTTTCTTTTTAGAGAAAGCCATTGCTGGATCTTTACTACAATACTCTTGGTTATTGCAAATAATTTTTGTCTTTCTTTGTGAATGTATAATTAAATGACGTGAGGAAGGAAACTTGCAATCCTGTTGTGCTCTTTCATGAAGAACAATGATATAGAAAAACCATAACTCATACAAAGCTTTAATTCTAATTATTTTCATTTTTGTGATTTATGGGGTGTTTGGCTTAGCTTTATTTTTTTTTTATTTTTTTTTCCATTCAGTTGATGTATGTTTATTAACAATTACAGAAAATACCACCCTTGTGTTGTTTCATGGTTTCAAAATTTTGTGAAGGAAGTGGTAAAAGCTACATTCCCTTGTTTTCATGATTTCCTTCAGAAAAATGTTGAAAATAAGGCATAGAATGGAAAACAAGGCGGCACTTTTAAAATTTATCAAAGAATGCATAGTAACAGAAAATGAAAATGAAAAGTAACCAAAGACCTCCTAAGTTCTTTATTATGCTTGAAAAATATTAACCACTCATGGCTCACTTTTTTATTTTTTCTAAAAGCTTTGACATGTTAAGCTATCCCTGATTTTAGATGTATTTATTTGTCAGGATTTGTGTGTTATCTGTATCAGTAATTAGGTAGAAAGAATGTCACGTGTTCAAATTCAGTTTAAGGCTTTATGGAAATAATATCAGCTCTATAAACTCAGGTGTCCATCCCTTCCTAATGTTGTGTATCAAGTTATCTACTTGATCTTGTTTCAGGAAACTACCTTTTTGGAAGCTTCTATTGAAAACCATACTAAATCAAACCTTTTCATGGACCAAGTTGATTTTGAACCTGCTCAGCACTATAGTACAACAATACTTAAAGGTGATGGGCACCATTCTGAGAAAGATAGTCCAACAAGGTCAGTGCTATGGTATTCTTTTTGGAGTGAAGCATTCTAGAATTCAAAAAATAATGAATTTTGGTTATTAGTACTGTTATTTATTATAAAGCAAATTAAATTTTCAGGGAGACATTTAAGCCACCAATACTAATTAGATCTGGTGGAGGAATTTACAACTACCTCTATCAATTAAAAATGCCATCAGATGGTTCTGCTCAAACAAAAGTAGAAGGAAGTAGTGTTCTTGGTAAACTTCAGATAACATGGCGAACAAATCTGGGTGAACCCGGCCGCCTGCAGACCCAGCAAATATTGGGAACTGTAAGTGTTTATTTCTTTAGTAATGGTAGTCAATTGATGAATTAGTCATCTGGTTTGTTGTATGACAAAGTTCATGGTTAAACTTCTTTGTTTCTGCGTAACATTCATACAAATCTAGTACAACATCTCTACCTTTTCCTCTCGCTTTTCTAAATAATAATTGATGATAACATGTTTAATGTTCAAATACTGCTGGATGCATGTTAAATTGTTAACTTATTCAATTTAATTCTTTTAAATTATGATTATTTAATAAATTATGCTTTTCCTTAAGTTTTCTGAATTATGCTTTTAATTTAATGTCCATGTGTGATGCTTTTTCTTCAGTTTTCTGAATAATGATTATTTAGTTTTCTCTAACACCAGTATTTTGTCTGGAAATATTTCTTTCAGCCAGCAACAAAGAAGGAGATTGAGTTGCAAGTTTTAGAGGTTCCATCTCTAATTTACCTTCAAAAACCGTTCTTGGTAATTCTTTATCCATTGATCTTATGCTATTCATTATAAACTAGAAACTGCATCTTAAATAGTCCAGGTTTCTTCTGGACCATGGGTTATATTATACATCCTATGTAGCACACTAGCAGTTGTTGGTAGAGTCTATTCACCATCTCAGGGAATAGGGATAGCTATTTTCAATTGATTCTTTAGTTTATTGTACCAACAGAAACAAAATTTTGGAAGCTAAAGTTGTTTACTTGTTTGCAGCTAAAACTGAACCTTACAAACCAGACAGATAGAGCACTGGGTCCGTTTGAAGTTACCTTCTCTCAAAGTGGTTTTTATGGGGAGAGAGTTGTTATGATTAATGGCCTTCAATCAATGGTAATGCATTTTGTCTGGATCTCCTGTGTCTTAGATTGTCAACATCATACCTTTATTCTTCCCTGGTATATATGGTGCTCTTCTATCAAAATTTCTGTTTTGGGGTGTACTTATTGCCATTATGCAAAATCCTAGTGCTTGAATTTTGCTTGCAGTTAACTCTGACATATGACCTTGGAAACTATATGTCCAGGTTTTATCACAGATTGAGGCTTCAGGATCCACAAATTTCCACCTGGTATGCCTTCAAATAATTCTGCTCTAATATTGATCAGATATCTTTGGTAGTGATATCGGAATTTTGAAGTCATATTACTTGACAACTTAGCCTACATACTAAAAGTCTTTCATTCATTGTCATCAGCTTTCTTCACATCTGATAAGTCTTTTATTTGCTTTCAATTTCCTGTTATCATGACTGTCACATGTTGTGGATGAGCTCACCATCAAATCTCTGGTATTTTTTTCACTCCATGAAAGTAAATGGGATCTTTGGGTTCTGATGCAACAAAAAGTGCATCTATATCGGTGTGTCAATGAGGTTTGTGCCAGGATTATGGGACACCTATGTAGTTTTCTCCTATCATTGGCAATGAGATACTCCTATGTTATAATAATGATTGAAAACCAGATTAATATAATTGTAGTTTTGTTATTTATTTTTTAAATGAGGACCAATTGTTATTATTATTATTATTATCGGATAGAAAACTGCCATCACAAGGGTGTATATATGTATGTATGCAAGGAGAGCTAGGATGGAAAGTAGAATAGATGAGCTTTATGATGAGTGTGTGAAACATGAGAAAGAATAAGCTTTTGAGACAGGATTAGTTGGGAGACATTTGGTTAGTAAGGGGATTGAGGTAATCCTGACAGAAGGGGGGAATGGAACTTCTGAGCGGGAAGATCGTGGGAAGGGAGGCTGCTGACCCCCCAGAGTCTCCACCATTTTCGTTCTGTTTGAATGCTTTGTTCATCTACATTAACTTTGGCAGTTATTTGTAATCTTGTATGCTGATTTCTCTTCAATATCTGTTTCCATCATTATCAGTTCTGGCCATTGCTTGATAACTGATTTAGCAATTTAGGCCTCATTTTCCAGGATGTAACAAATGACACGTAGAAGTTGACAATAATATGAAGAAAAGGAAACGTTGCAAATTACATTTCAGTGCATTGCATTGCATGAGTTGCATCTTACTACTCTATACAAATAAAGAGTAGCAATAAAAGAAAAAGTAGTAGTAGTTATCAACGGTACTATGAAGAAAAAGAAAGTTACAAATTACAATTCAATGCATGACATGGATTACATCTTACTACTCTTTACAAATATGCAGAATCTCATAGCTACCAAACCTGGAATTCAGAGAATTACGGGAATTACAGTTTTTGATACTAAAGAGATGAAATCTTATGAACCACTTCCTGATTTAGAGGTTAGTTCAAGTTGTGTGAATTGATTATTTCACGGGAAGATATATGTTCCTTATATCAAATTTCTATATCATATTTGACGTGGCCTTTGCCCTTCAAACCTTCAACGTTCTAACTTCTTTAGATGCTGCAGATTTTTGTGGACATGGATTAAGATTGTGGCTACTGCATCCAGTTTGTTCAGAGGTAGTTGGCAGTAACTTTGATCTGCTGTTGTCCAGTTAAATCTTTTGTCATCAATGTGCCTAAGCAGACCTACCAAGTTCCCAATTGGTGACTTTGATGCCACCAGGCTTTGATTCTCTTCCACTTAGGGCCAATGAATCCTGCATGATCACTAAGCCTTATTGGACTAATTGAAAAGTTGTGCAAATTAAATTGGAGTAATGAGTGGTTAATTACGTGCTAAGAGACCAAGTCCTTTCTTTTATTGGTTCAACAGAGGGCTCGGTTATTTTGATTATCAGAGAAAACCAATTCATTGCCACTATATATTTAACCAACTGCTTAACCATCATCTCCTGTAGATGCTTTACATTGCAGTTTTCTCGTAGTGTAGTCAACTATACTAATGTATCTTGAGTACTGTCAATTATATCAATTGCTAATTTTTTTTTATTTTTTTTTATTTTATTATTTTTTTTTTTTATCTATTTACTGTGGATTTACTAAGGAAACGAAAATGTGTGTTGCTCTATGCAAATAATTCTTTCTATCTTGTTTTTTTTTTTTTTTCTTTTTTTTCTTTTGTGGTCGTTTTAGATAATGAATACAGAATACATACAAAACAGTTGATGATTATTTTCTGTAATAAATAATCTTATTTGACTAAAATATCTACACTCTGTAACAATACATCGAATAGTGCATTTTTAGGATATTATTGCAATAAAGTAATTAATATTTCTAGATGTTTCAAAGTGAAAAATAATGAGACATTTCAAAAGTGATAAATAAAATAAAATGAAACAAGTAAAATGTATGTAGTACATTTAGGATCTATTTTTATTTTAAGAGACTATGATCTGATTATTTGATCCAATGATCAAATGGATCGTGTTGTTAGATCATATCTTACGATTTCAGGATATGTTTTGATGGAAAATAACAGAATTGAATTTTCAGGATATGTTTTGGTGGAAAATAATAGCATTGATTTACATTAAAAATATATTTAAATTAAAATAGGATGTAAAGTTGAATTTATTAACTTTTAAAATTTCTCTTAATTTTTTTTAATAATAACTTACTCTACTCAATCAATTAAGTTACATCCTTTTGTCTAAACTACACTTTAGTATTAATGGTAGGAATAAAGATAAATAATTGAACATATTTACTGTTATCTTTAGAAAAAATAAATAAATTTGGTATATAAAGAATAGCTTAAAAGCTTTTGGTAATAAAGAATAGCTTCAATTAAACAAGACATTTAATTAATTTCACGACGTAAGTGACAGAGAATAAAAATAACACCAAATCAATACATTTATAAAATCCACTACTAAAAAGAGTACAAGCCCGTCATATGATTTCCTTTACAAAATTTTTAACTAAAAGAATAAAGTGAAAGAATCAAATATATTTCTTCATCATTAAAATTATATATTTTTCAATCGTTCTCTGAAAGTAAAAGAGAAAGAAATTTTGTTTTTTTTTATAATCAATCAAAATTTATATTTGAATATTAGAAAAACAATAAATTATTTATTTTTTAAAAGTCTCATAAACTTCGATACTTTAGATTTTTTTATTTCCTGTGTTGGCAACATTCATTCTACAAATTTAAAATCCAAATTTACGTGGGAGTGGTTGAAATGCAAAAAAATAACATATCGATGAAACAAAATTACACATATGAATTCGAAACTTAACTTAGTGTTATTTATGTAGCAAATGATCCAAGTAATTTTCAACTTTTTTTCCTATATATACAAGGTAAAAAGGAAAAAAAGAATCCCTTTGGTGCTAATAGCAGAGAAGCCACTCCCCAATATATGGTAGTATTATATTATGTTGCAAATAACATCATAAATAGAAGAAAAGAAAAAAAAGAAGTTGGTTGTTATGTATATATTTTTGGTGAATCAAGCTTGTGAGCCCCAAGTAGGCCAATTGGCTTCACTTCCAACACGTGGCATCATTGACTTCTTTGAATGGGAATCAACAAGAAAGTTGGATCCACACACAACCCCCTCACTATCAACCCTTGGCATTGACTTCATTTTTCTTGTTGGATGCTCATAACTCATTAGACCATGCTTACTATGAAACATACACCCTGCAATTTAGTTCATACATTAGCCACATAGTTCCAATGCTTCTGTAATTCCCTTGGTTCCAAATCAATATTGCACTAATCGTTCTAATTTTATAATTGAATTAATTTCATTTGGTTAAACAGTAGCTAATTTGAATGATGGTTTAGAATAAAATCTATAACATTTTTGTAGTTATGAATGACATCCTAATCCTAATAGAGCACAAAAGAAAATAGAAATCCTTTCTTATAAACTCTTAATTTTGCAATGGAAAGAGAGACCAAGTTTACATACCAGTGGGGAATGGTGCAAATGATTTAGCACAACTTGATTTTATAAGCTCCAAATTCTCAGAAATAACTACAGAATCATCAGATGCAATACCCCAGAAAAGCCCAATTTGTCCACTAGAACCCTGCTCAAACACATGTAAGATATTAGTATCAGAAGTGCTTAAATTAATCATTAATAACACAAACGTTGTTTAAGCCTTGAGATATGTTCTGATCCCAGTGAATCTTCAGGACTCAACTCATCTAAAATTGTACACTTGAGAGGTTCAAAAAGGGTCTTACCAATGCAGTAAAAACTGTTCCATCCTTATTGTCATATACCACAAATGCAAAACTGCCTTCGAGTTCTTTGAGGACCTGATCAGCTGGGTATGGACCTCTGTCACGAAGTGTCCTGTAGGCTTCTATAATAAACATTGGTTCATTGGTTCCCTTTGCTAGACCATATTGCTTTGTGAGCATGTTTAGGTTGTTTAGGCATCCAATAAAGGTGCAGTATATGTTGTCCAAAACACAAAACCTGTGTGATACACCATTTGTATGAGAATCAAAACTCAATGCACATTCTTTAATTTGTCAATGTTTTTTATCCTATCAAATTCATTTAACTCTCATTGTTATGATTTGAACATATAAAGTAAGCATGATTTTCAAAAAATCAATTTTTTAAAGAAAGCTATAGGCACATACCCATGATGGATAGAGGGTTGGTTTGACTTAGGGGAAAAAGCTATCAAAGCATCATTTCCAAAGTTCAAGGAGAAAGCATGGGAGGGATTGTAGGATTGAAATTCCTGAAGGATTTCATTTGGAAGTTTAGAATTTTTTGATGAATTCTCAGAAGAAGGGCTGTTTAACTCTTCTGGTGGATTGACCAAATTCTTCTTGAAAATTGCCAACATCTTTGATTCTTCTTGTGGATCTGTGTTCTCTTCCAATGTCACCACTTTCCTTCTCTTCCCTTCTCCAAGGAGTGTATACACTTTCTCAATGAAATGAACCAGTATCAATAGAGCAATTAACTGAAAAAAGAACATCAAATCTCTGAGCTATTCAACAATGATCAGTCATGCACATGAACAAATGCAAATTCTCTAAAATGTGGGGAAGGAAGAGAAATAGATGTAGAGAAACAATTAAAAAAATTACCAAAATCAGTAATCAAAATAGCTTCAGATAGAGAATTAGATTCAGCAATAGCCTTTGAAAATGGATAGTGATAATAGGCAGATTGAGTCATTCATAGTTTGTAGCTAAATATATATATAGGGACTGGAAGGCAGAGAGAAAGAGAGAGAGATTGTGTCATGGTGGCAGTTTTATCCAAATTAACAAGTTAGGTAAGCAGCATAAGATAAAATTAGTAAAAGATTATTATTAGATAGATATCACCAACAACTATTATGCTTATAATAGAAAAATAAAATTAGATTTTTATTATAGTAAAAGAAGTTCTAGAGTGCAAATGTAATGTTATCCATTAATTACTTGCACATATGTTCATGTTCTTAATCCATTTCGAAGTATAAGTCTAACTAAAATTAGATTTTCATTACAGTAAAAGAAGTTTCACTTAAATCAATGAGATAAACATGGCTTGTTTAAATTTAGAATGGGAAAGAGAATTTTCTTTCATAAATTGGTTAAAAAAGTCTATCTTTGTGTCTGTTTTTTTTTTTTTTTTTTTTTTTTTATTGTTTTGGTGAGTGTAATCATATCTTTAGCTCCGAGTTTAACGGATCCTCTTATCCACAAAGCCAACAACAAATGACGGTGATATGAGTCAGCACACGTTGTAATGGTTTCGATTTCATTCCTTAAAAGTCGAAAACTGCGTTTACTTTGACAATGGTACTTGTGGTAACGATTCTGCCACCCACAGATTGTGTGCATTTTTTTTTGTTGATTAGTCTGAGTCTAACGTAAATTTTGTATCAAAATAATGTGAGCGCGTAGAATATTATAGTCAGATATTCGATTTGAAGTTGATGTTATTGCATAAGTACATTATTTTTTGTGCTGTTTGAATGTTCAATCAAATACACAATTCATGTTTTTGAAACTCTACTTTTCTGAAATACAAAGTTGTCTAACAATCATATTGAGTAGTATCTGGATCAACTTGTCTAATTATGTGAATCAAAGATTTATTTCTGGGAATCCTTTTATTATTTAATGTAGAAGGGAAGCATGGACATTTACATAAGTAAAAGACATAAAAAAAAATGTATATTATGCATCTGATATGCTAAAATACCATTAAATGTATATGGGTTGTACATTGGAAATTAAGAAGTAATTATTTGTTTGAAGTCTTTGGTATGGTTTCCCAATCAGGTATCAGGTATGTGCACTCTCAATAATTAAGAGTTCTCGTTAGATATATCTTTATACGTCTGTAAATTTATTTATAAAATTTTAAATTATAATATTTATTTAATGAGGAGTATTAGTCACAGCTTTCTAATACGTTCTTTGTTTCTGATTTTTATGACTTTTTATATGGAATAATTTAAATCCAAATTACTAAATTAGAATATTTTTAAAAAATACCAAAAACATGTAAGTGGTATTTCATTTACAGGTCATTTATAAGTCGTAAGAAAATAATGACTTTTACGATTTTTCTTAATTTGTTAACAAAATCAAAATCGTATAATACACACGATTAGTATATATATGAAAAAATTATAAAAAAATTATGACTTATTCTATTTTTGGATATTTTAGAAAAATTATTCCAATTTGATTATTTGGGTTTTAAATAAATGGTAAAAAAGCCTTCTATTAAAATTTATAAAATCAGAAAAAAATTATTAAAACAAAATATATGAGATCTCAAAACTAAAAAATTAAATATATAATTTTAATATATTTGAATCAATTACATAAAATGTGTTGGAGACACTGGGAGAGATTATGTTGTTTGTATATCTTTTTATTTAGTTTGTTTTCCATCAAAAGCATACTTGAAAAATAGGGAAAGAGTGAGAGAGGGGAGGAAATGGATAGAGTGGTAACATCATAAATGTATCGACTTTCTTCATCTTCTACTTTCCCAAAGACCATAAGGAAATTGATCTTTGGAGAATACTTCAAAGGTCTGGTTGGGTTTGTGAAGTATTCATTACAATTGCAATTAAAATCCGTAGATAACCAGAACCAATTTTTTTTTATATATATATATATATATATATATATTTTATATGAGAAAATTAACTTGTTCTTGACTACGAAGTAAACTTAGAAGAATAAAAGGAGCATCGGTTTGGATTTGTGAGACTTATGGAGGTGAAAAACCAAAAACAGTTGGAGTATGATGATCTTGATAATATCAAGAAGTAAAGATGCATGCTAATCTATTTGGATTCAAAAGAGAGATCAACTATAAAAGTCACATGGTTGTAATAGTATAGACATGTTTAATTGATAACTCCAAAATGTAAGAAAGAAACATGTATATCTTTTATGAATTTTTCAGCGACAAAAGAAGGGGGACAGAAAGGGGTAATGAAAGGTGCAACAAAGAAATTGCTGGTGGCTACTAAACTTATGCATAAATCGTAAAAAATGATAGTGAGAGGGTCTGACAACGAGGGAAACCTAAAAAAGAAGGTGAAGATAAAGAAAACCAAGAAAGGGCATAGGATGTAGAAATTAAAAACAGATAAACAAATACAAGTTGGTTGAAACAATGAATAGGGGATTGGATATGTGATCGGGACGTGTAATGGAAGTGAAGGGTTGATGAATCGTGTTATAAATAGAGAGGGAAAGGTAGGGTGATTTCGAAGGGGATGCAAAAAAATTCAAAGGAAGTAGGACAAATTTCTCAACACATTGAGATGTAATTCAGTTAATTTCTTCCTTTTCTATTACTATACAAAATAGATTTATTTGTTTGAGAGATAAGAAAAAAGAAGCCAAAAACTTGTGGCCATTAGACAAAAATTGGGCCTGAAAAGATAACGGGATTGTTTAGGACATGGTGGTGATGGAGGTAATTAAGGGACTCAAATGAAAGGAATAAAGGGGTGGAGGAGGGAAGACAAGAGTTGATACGAAGATAATAACCTTTAACGTGAGAGGGTTGGAGGGTAGAGAGGAATGTGGTCAGGAAATTAGTTCAATAAGAGGAAGTTGATGTATTATGTATTTCGGAATCTAAATGAACAACATTAGATTCAAAGGTGTGTGGGGAATTTTGGGGAGATAGGGCGGTGGAATGGAGGGTGTGGAAGCTATGAATAGTGCGGGGAGGAGTAATAACAACACGAGGGAAAGGAAATTTCCAAAATACGTGTTCAAATGATGGGTTTGAAAGGAAATTGGAAAGATGAAAATGAAGAGACAATAATTATCCATGTAATAGGATGGAGAAGAGATAGTTGGAAATTTAATATTGGACGAAATCTCGAGGGTGTAAAGTTTTTCATCACTTAGAGAAGAGTTTATTACATGCATACAAATGAGGTGTAAATTTTATCTAGGAGCCCGATTTTATAAGGTTAAGTTAAGCTCATAATTTACTTTTCTAATATGGTATCAGAGCTTATCCTAAAATTGATTGAAGATGTTGGATCATCCGTCGGGTCGATATTAGACCACCCATCCATTTGAATAGTCTTCACGCTCGATAAGTCCAGTTCTCAGCATGGGGGTGCGTTGAAATTCCACATCGCCTAAAAATATGACCTGTTATGTGTATATAAATGGGGAACAAGAGGTGTATTGTGTATATAAGTGGAGAACAATCCTCACCTCATCAGGATTAATGAAGATGTTCGGTCACCTGTTGTTGGTTTCCACGCTCCCTTGCCTAAAATGTGTTTTGATTTCACCTTTAAATAAACTATTTTTTGAAATTCAAATCAATCTTGGAAAATACTTGTGTTTTGATTTCACCTTTAAATAAACTCTTTTTTGAAATTCAAATCAATCTTGGAAAATACAAAAAAGAATAGCTTTCACACACGTTCAAGTGTTTTCTATCTGATCTCTATTGCTGAAATTTTGTATTTGGGTTGATTACTTAGGAGAACGGTTCTTTGGGTTAAAGAATTGACTTGTATTAAATGTTTTGATTTCGTTTTGTATAGCTTGTGCAGTGTGCTTGAAAGAACACAAAGGGATCATAGTGGAACACCAATTGCAACAATTGTTAAGTTGAGACTGGATGTAAGCCATAAGCCGAACTAATATAAATCATTTGTACATTCTCATTCTCCTTACTCTCTTATTCTTTGTCTATATGATTGATGATAACATTGTTCAAAGAGTAATTTTTGTTTAATTATTAACTCTGTAATCAATTGAAATTTGGAAAGACTAATTACAAATCATATGAATGTGAACAACATCATATTATTGTCATGTTTCTTAAATCTTCTTAACATTCCATTAATAATCTTTGAATTCTATTTTGTGTTAAATGCTAAATCATATGAAATGTTTGTTATTTTATATGTAATTAATATTAACAAAATAAGGATATACTTAAAATAAAAAAAAATAGAAAAACAAGGAATTTGAACATAAAGGAACTAAAATTTATTCCCCGTCTAGATTTACGTAAAGACCAACATAAACATCTGCTATGTCTGTCAAATAACCATGCATTGCATACTCAGGAACCATGTATACACTAAAACATTGAAAATTCATGCATTAACGGTTAAGAATACAATTTTAAAAGCTTAAAAAAGTGGGCAAAAATAAATTGATGATGTATATCAGCGCACAACCTTTATTTCTTTGTATATATGTTTTTACTTAATAATGCAATATTCTTGCATACAAAATGATAAATATTACCAAAAAATTCGTAAAAACATATTAGTACGTGAGAACTCACTAGGTACCAGCTACTCTGGTAGTCATGTGGGTATAGCCCTTTTCATCAAGCTTGGCCGAACCAAAATCAGATATCTTCAAATTAAGATCTTTATCTACAACACATTAGTGGCCTTGATGTCTATGTGAAATATCTTCAACCTTGACTCTCCGTGGAGGTAAGCCAAACCTTTAAGAATACCAACACAAATCCTCTGCCTTGTTGCCAATCCAGTTTCAATTGACATTTTTCTTGTGCTTCATTTGCATTTGACAATGATATTAGACAACAAACGGTAAGGTAAAAGGGCTATATGCCGGAGACGAGTTAGGATTTAAGTCCGAGAGAGACGGATTTTTTATTTTATTTTTTAATTTAATTTTATTTTTTTAATAAATTTTTATTTTTTATTATTATATTATATTTTTCTCTCTAGAAAGATTATGTTCTCATTTAATTATTCTTTTTATAAGAAGCATAATAATTTTTTTAAAAAAAGAATTTGTTATTATGTTTTATTTTTTTTAAATAATAAAAAGATTTATTTCAATTATTTATCCTTTAAATTATATACATTTAGAAAAAAATCAAATACTTAAATGCTGAAATGCTGTCTATTGTATATAGAAGAGAAATATTTAAGGTAGAAAATCCCTTGTGATTTTATATGGTGACCATTATCTTCTTTTTTTTTTTTAATACCTTTTAGGACGGAGTGCCGGAAACAATAGAGACACTAAGAAAAGCGGGAATAAATTTTTGGATGCTAACTGGTGACAAGCAGAATACTGCAATACAAATTGCTCTGTCATGTAATTTTACCCCAGGTGATTAAGATTTGAAATCATTCAGAATATTTTAGTTTTCTTCATGAAAATAGTACATTTATTGAATTTGTTTTGTAATCTAGCGGCATTAGAGTCTCAAAATGATCCATAGTTAGTCTGTGAACTCATGTCTGTGTTTGACCCATATTTTTCTTCTGTATCTCTCCCGTTCATTCCTGGAGTAAGTGTATAAGTTGTGAAAACTGTCCCAACTGTACAAAAGGTGATTACCAGATGGTTATTCTCAAGGCTCCACTGTACTGCTAGCAGAGTTGGAGCTAAATTGTTCTAGTTGGGGTAGCAAAGAGAAAGAATACCATTGATGTGGGATGTCAAATTGCTTAATTTGTGGTGGTAATAGTTTGTCTACAAATTGCCTTATCTAGGAGTATATCTTATTATTTGCTGTACCCTTTTTCCCTTTCTCTTCTCTAATAAATTTATTTTCATGTTTAAAATTAAATCTAGTGATGGGCCTCTTGTACAGACACTTTGGGTGTTTTGACTAGTACATTCTTTATAGCAAACATGTATTAATTTGGAAGGTTTTGAAGTTCATCTGATCATTTTTCTCTCCAAACAGGACGTGGCTTTTGTTATTGATGGCTGGGCTCTTGAGATCTCCCTTAGTATATAGTAGGCTTGTGCAATCTTGTTCCTTTAATTAACTTACTGCAATAAGATGAGAATAAGATTAATATCTTATGTTTCCCTTTAACAGGAAAATAAAATTGCTGTTTATATTAGTTCTACTCTAATTTACCTGAAAACAATGGCATTGATTTGTCTTATGTATCATTACTTGTTGCAGCTTGTACAGATCTTAAAATCATGTGATTATAGAACATTGGCTATTGGTGATGGTGGGAATGATGTAAGGATGATACAGCAAGCTGATATTGTTGTGGGCATCAGTGCCAGGGAAGGATTGCAGGCAGTCAGAGCAGCTAATTATAGTATTGGAAGTGAGCCCTTTTATGCCTTTTGAAGATGCAATCATGATGTAGTTTTTTAATACAGTTCCCCAAGTACTTCTAATTTATCTCATTCAAATTTGTCACACGAATGGTTCAATTTCTGATGTTGTTCTGCATCTAAACCTTTATCAATAACTTCAGTGGTTGGAATTGTACAAGGCAGATTGATGTTTCTCATTCTTTCATTAGTTACTCGTGACTAGCAGATCTCATCTCTGATGTTATTATTATTCCATTAATTTTCAGAGTTTAGATTCCTGAAGAGCTTCTCTTTGAAGTTACAGATACTCAAATTGGCTGTCATCTGGACTTACTGCTCGCAAAAACCATAATGCAAGCACTAGCTGTGGGTGTGAATGGGCTGTCTCAGCTGTCATAGATGACTTCATTTTTGTATGCATCATGCCTTCACTTTATTTTTGTATGCATCATGCATCCATTTAATCCACATTCTGTATGCTGAAGTAAAATTTGAATTTGCTGCTACACATACTCTATACCCACACATGTCCAAAATTTTGTTCAAGTCTTCTACCAGGCTTTTCCTGAAATTCTATGCAAGGAATTGGTAAAAAACAAATAATGCCGGGGAAGAAATAACATTAACCTTACTTGAATTATTTGCTAGATATGCAAAATGAAATTAATGGCTGTACACTTATACTTTACCTGAAATATGACAGTTGTTCAATCCTGGTAGGTTATTCACGATATAAGATATTACGAGGAGCAATTTCATGGTGATTACCTACAACATGTGCTTCAGCTTTTCTCTTCATGATCTCCTGATAATTGGAATCTGTAAGGTAAAGCATTTTACTGGCTGGTCAATCATTAAAAAGAACAATTAGTCATTATGAATTATTTTTAAATTTTATTGACCCTTTAGGAACTATGACGTAATATCCATTTTATCGGTATTTATGAAATTTTTTGATTTCAGTGTCGTTTTAATCGATAGATTTAAAAACCTTTTGATCGATCCAAATTTTGACTATTCCTTTTATTGGTAATTACAAATTCTTTTTGAATTCTATTAATCCATCGAAATTATGACGAAATGCTCATTTTATCTGTAATTACAAATTTTTTTTGAATTCTATTGATTCATCGGAATTGTGACGGAATGTTCCTTTAATCGATAATTATGAATTTTTTTTGAATTCTATTGACCCCAGAATTGTAAGGAATGTCCCTTTGGTAATTACAAATTTTTTTGAATTCTATTGACCCATTAGAATTATGACAGAATGTCCCTTTTATCGATAATTACGAATTTATCGGTATATTTAGATACCCAAAATATTAAACACCTCATTAACACTAATTATTTCTCTCTGTATTTCTTTTGTCAAATCATATCACCCATATCATCTATATACATTTTTCTTTTTCTTTTTGATGTCTTATATACAGCATATTGAGTGTTTATAAATCTTTTTTTTTTTGAAAAATATACATGTAAAAAATGAATTTAAGTAGTAAAAAAATTAGATACCTTCTCAATGTTTGAGTTTATTTTTCATATTTTGGTTATAGGATCCATTGTTGGGGTTGGCTAAGGAGGCAAAATCACTTAACAAGGGCAACTGTCACATTGTTAGTACAAGCCCTCCAGCGGTATACAAAGCTTACCTTAAGCAGTTTCAAAAAGGCTTTAAGTCGTTTCTGAAATCACGTTCGGAGGAACTTGTGCCTGGAGGAACAATGGTCTTGGTGTTTCCTTGCACTTGCAAATATGAAACTACTTCAAGAAGCCTTTGGGAAGTAATTAGCCTAACACTTAATGACATGTTCTTGGAGGTAATTAACAATATTTTTTATTAATTTACACTTAGGTAATTAATTATGTATTGAAAATGTAACACATTATAATTAAGAATAAGGTATATACTGCAGGGTTTAATTGAAGAAGCAAAATTGGACTCCTTTAACATACCAACATACGAGCCAAATGACCAAAGACCCAATAATTTGATGGGGTAAGAAAATGCTTTTACATTAACCATACCTGATTTGATACTTAATAACACAATTAATGAAAAATTGCAAGGATAGATGTAATATTTCATAGAGCATAATTTTGATCAAGAATAATTAAGGGTGGCTTATTGAAGATTAAGGAAGAGAGGATCGAATGACATCAATGGTCTGGACCCTCTTCTATTTTTCAACAGCTGTGCATATATTTTTGTTTGTGTTTCTTCATGGAAGAGAGACATAATTGTTGTTTACCTCAAAGCTATCTTTAATGTATGTAGCTAGTGACTAGTGAGTGCTCTTGCTTCAAATGCTCATCAAACTTAAAAGTATTTATTCATTATGAATTTGAATATTATAAAATTAATATTTAATATATATAATGGAAAGACTAAAATATTAATATTCTTTTACATATTTTATTACCAGGAAAATGAGAGAAAAATATGAAAATAAAATATAGAATTAAATATGTAATACAATAAGAAAAAGATAAAGAGAAAATAAATATTTTTTATTTATAACTTTTTTTCAAATATAACCACTTATAATTTTGATGGTAAATTATATCATTAGTTTCGTTCATAAATTACAAAATCTAAATCATGAGCCTAAAATAGAAGATAAAATATAATTTATTCTTAATTATATCTTCACCGAGTATAAAGAAATCGAGTATTACTCAATTATTTCAATCCCTTATGTGATCCAGATGTGATGAGATAAATTTTTGAGTCTCAAATGAACAAGTGCAGTAGAGGAATATCTGTTATCGTATTCTAAATTTTTTTTTATTCACCCACTCATTTATTCTTTCACCCATTTTTGCATCTATTCATTTATTCTTTCACGACGGTTCTTTCATTTTCCTTGGCAAAATTTCCCCACCCACAAATCCCTTTATTATGCATAAAAAGATAAAGAAAAAAATTAATAAGCATAAGACATAATTAAATGAATAATCTTTATTTGCATTAGGACAGGCAAAACGAAAGAAACTTCTTCATTCTTTTATTTATATATATATATATATATATATATATATATATATAAAAGCCTGGCACATGTATTATATCTTAACTCGTTAGTTTGGTAAAAGAGAATTTTTTTCTAAAACCAAACTTTGAGTTTTGGAGTACATAATTGAAGGTTTTTAAGTTTCATCAATCAATGACATCAGTAGTGGCAAAATGCTAGTTCGAGTTTGTTTTAAATACATCATAATTTTAGCATTTAAATTCTTCGAACTAAAGTAATAAATAATTATTACTTCTCTCCTCTTATTAAATAAAAGATAATTATTTTATAATATTTAAGTTAATCAAAACATTTTATTAAAATTAATTCAATTTTAAAATAATCTAGGCCGAAGATTGAGATCTTGCATATCAGAGAACCTGTACTTTTCCAATTAAATACGTAGAAAATAATAAAATTTAATTGATTAAGCAGTTAAATTAAATTCGTTAAAAAAAGAAAATGTTGAAAAGAAGTTATGTTTTTATTTTCAAGAACTAATTATAGTTTGTGAAAAGGTCTTGTTACAAGATTTATTGCAAAAGAACATTCTTTTTCTCAAAGATCTCTGTCTTATAAATAGATGGGTATAAGCGAACGTTTCAAGAAGAGCCTTAAATCCCTGTGCTGCGATTCTGAAACCCACAAGAACATATAAGATCAAGAATTGGTCTTTGACCTTTCTTCATTCATACAGGGAAAGGAACCTAAGTTACATACTTTTTGGCGAAAATTGGAGCCTTTCACGAGGATCCATGTTTAATCGGAGCTTTTCCTTAACGCAGTTCCCCACTTCTTCATTCCACTGTTCTACTTCTTTATGTATTTCGTATCACATTTCATTCTTCCATACACATTCTTTCATTCATTCATCATTCATCATTCATTCATATTCATTCATTCATCATTCATTCATATTCATTCATTCATTCTTGCATCTATTCCCTCATGACGGTTCTTTCACCCATTCTTGCATCCATCCTCTTGTGGGGTTCCTCCATTGGCCTCTGCAAAGTTTCCTCCATGGACAAATTCCTTTGTTATGACTAGGTCCACTTCGCGCTCTTCATGATGGTGTTTTTACCTTCAAAACAATCTTTCTTGATGCTTTCTATTTGTTCTTTCTTGATTTAGAATGTATCAACAATTAGTTTTTAAAAAATATCTTTATAGAGACTTGTGTTTCTGACACGATTTGTATAACTTTTCACATGCTAATTGATGATGTGAGTGCCTTTGTGAAGTTGTGTCTACTGAATTTTCTCATAATTTTGAAACGAGAAACTGGGGTTGCAGGTGCTAATAGGAGGACGGGTAAAGAATGGAGGAAGATTGTTCCATATCTACGGTCTCGCCTTGGTAAAGAGTGCAATGTGAGTGAGTCTTGTTGCTACTGTGCTATGTGTGTTTATCTATTTGTTTTTGAGATGAATTCTACAAATTCGTTTGCTTTGTTTGTTGTGCTTATTTGCAAGTTCATTATGATTTTGTTTTTGGATAGATATGTGAATCCCTAACATCCGGTCCATGTCATGCTATTGACATAACGAGAGAGGTTAGTTTCAACTTTGGAGTGTTTGTGATAAGTTGGTTTTATATCTACTGCTTCCAACAAGCCGTTGAATTGTTGTCCTAATTTTATGTAGGCTATAAGGGAAGGGGCTGATGCTGTCATTGCTGTTGGAGGTGATGGAACACTTCATGAGGTGAAAACTTTTTTTCTTTTTTCTGTTTACTTTTATTGTTGGGACTTGGGAGTGACATGTATGTGAATTTAGTTTTCTTACTATGACATTCTAATTTAGGTCTTCTTTAGGGTTGAGATCAAGGATAGATGTTGGGGTTATCACCGGAGAGAGTTGTGATCATTACTTCATAAACGTTGCCGACATTCAATTGTAAGACTGACTTGGAAATTTTAGAATAAATGTTAATGGATGGATCATATCTAAAGCATGCTTGACAAAATTTTATAGGAGTGCAAAGGCGAGCTTTTATGCTTCTAGGTACAAGAGATTTGGCAACCTGTGCTATATCATTGGTGCATTGCAAGCCTTCATTGGGCACCAAAATCAGGATTTGAGAATCAGGGTCTGTGTTAGTTTGAGGTCCTATATAATTTTAGTTTTTTCATGGTCTTTATGTTTGTGCACCAGAAGTGTCACACAAGTTTTATGACATGAAAAATGCAGTTCAGTGATGGTCCATGGGAGATATGTCCTCAAGTGACAACTCTTTGCATTGGAAATGGAAAATACTTTTGTGGTGGCATGAAAATTACACCAAATGCTGATCCTTTTAACAGGAATTTGGAGGTGAAATACCTTTCTGTAAAATGTCATTGTGGAAGATTATGATCTCTGTTTTGAATAATATACTGGGTAGACCTCATTCTGAATCCTGCTACCTTTTTTTTTTTTTTTTTTATTGAAGTACAGTTTTTTTTTTACCCACAAATTCTGCAGGTTGTGATTCTTCAAAGCTTCAAGTGGTATGATTTTGTCCTGAAATTACATAAGTTATACAGTGGGACACATCTCTCGGTTAAAAATGTATCTGATAGAAGGTATCATCTTTTCCAAGAATGTCAATCTCTGATGATTAATATTACCTTCCATTGCTACTTTCTAATTCTTGATGTTAAATATCAATTAATGAGGTTTAGATGACTAATGAAATAGCGCTACATGGTCTTGTCAAATCTGAACATGACATATATAGATATAGAATATTGCTAGTATTAGGTAAGTTATCTTCTTTTCAAGTCACCTGCTTTACTATAATCCCAATTATATAAGTGGTTTTCGAAACCTATTCACTATCCTCTATAACCATACTGCAATAGCAAAAAGCCTTATCCCACTAGTGAGGTCAGCTATATGGATTGCACAACATGATTGGAAATCTATCGCAAGATCCATGTTTGGTATATTGACAAGTTTTTCTTTTTTTAGATTAAGTATATTGACATAACGAGAGAGGTTGGTTTCAACTTTGGAGTGTTTGTGATAAGTTGGTTTTATATCTACAGCTTTCAACAAGTTGTTGAATTGTTGTCCTAATGTTATGTAGGCTATAAGGGAAGGGGTTGATGCTGTCATTGCTGTTGGAGGTGATGGAACACTTCATGAGGTGAAATTTTATTTTCTTTTTTCTGTTATTTGATGGATTTATTGCTACTTAAATTTCTACATAAAGAAGTTCCCAAGGGAAATTCCTGAGTAGCGTCTACTTTGTCAAAAAGAGTTCAACTCAGCTTACCTTTATTGTATTTGTGATTAAAAGAAATGCTAGTAATGCACTTTCTGACATATTCTTTATTGGTTGAAGTTTGTATGACATTCATTAAATAGGGGTAAAACCCATTAATTAAGGATATGGAAAAGTGTAGTGGAATGAATGTGTCAGAGAGTGAATTGCTAGTATGATCTTAGTTATAAAACACATCTATTTGATATGAAGTGATGTTGTTGACGAATCTCAACATTCTTTATTTATTGTTATCCTGATGCATCTCAGTTTGTTACAAGCAGGTTACAAGCAGGTTGTTAATGGATTTTTTTTTTTTGGCTGGTGTAGTGGAATGAATGTGTCAGAGAGTGAATTGCTAGTATGATCTTTGTTATAAAACACATCTATTTGATATGAAGTGATGTTGTTGACGAATCTCAACATTCTTTATTTATTGTTATCCTGATGCATCTCAGTTTGTTACTAGCAGGTTGTTAATGGATTTTTTTTTTGGCTGGAAAACATGTTGCTAGTCAAGTGAAATAGTCTACACATTCAACTGCTCTTGGTGTGAGTACTTCCCGCCAGAATGCAATATTCTCAATTTTTATTCAATGCTTGCGGTCCTAGATTCTGTCACATATAATACATGTCCTGAATGGAATGCTTATTGACAAGTATAACTATGTTCTGGCCTTATGCAGCTCATCCCCCTGGGAACAGGTTCTGATTTCGCAAGAACATTTCGGTGGTTAGTTTTTGTTTGTATTTTCATTCCTCTTGTGCTTTTTATTTAAATGGAGCTCATTAGCTGTATAATTAGAATAAATGGAAACATCTGTTGAGTGTTTTCCAGGAAAAATGATCCCTGTGAGGCCATTGAACGTGTTGCTAGAGGTTTTTCTTTTTCTTATTTCATAATTACTTTATTATTCTACTGTTTGATAGCTCAAGCATGTTGCTGGCCTCAAATCTTATGTTTCTGTATCTGTTTTAGTTTGTCTACTATGACATTCTATAAGTGAGGGTAGTACTAAAGGTTTTATGAACAGATCAATACACTGTAATACATTTCAATTTTCAATAATATCAATTTAATGTTTCAATCTCTCTTCCTCCCTCTATACCTAAATCTCATAATTTCAGCTGTAGTGTTGACAGGTACATGCATCATATGCACACAGACACTCATTTGCTGAACATTTAAACTTGTTAAATATTTTGCAGGGTGGTGCTTTATGGTTCCAGAATTTAACAGAATTCTCTCATGGTTATTCAAGATTCATCTTTCCCTTTCTGATTGTTGGTTTTCACTACATCAATGTTCAGGTGATGAGATACTGAATCCATATATATGAGATATTTAACCTTAAAACTATATTTCTACTTATGTCCATATTCATGTCTATGTACATTAAATTTATTCATTTAACAAGAAATGACTTTTAGTTTATTACAAAAAATGAATTGGAGTTTACCATATTGTTGTGGCAGCAAACCCTTTTGGCAAGGTTTAGATGTAGTTAAGCCAAGTGTTTAACAAGATATTTTGGGCCTAACTGATACAATAAAGGTGGTAGAATTACCTAATCCAAAATAGCTGGCAAAGTTGTTGCATCCCAATGCAATTGATTTAAGGAAAGTGACTAATCAAGTCACAATCTGATATTTATTGTTGATCTAGGGCTCTGCTATTCTGCCTATAATAATGAATCAAACTTGGTATTAGTTTTTATACCATTCATTAAAATTTAAAACATGTTACATTACTTCGCTTAATAATAGGTTTATTAGAAATAAATAGCATGACATACAGTGTAATAAGTTAATAACTAAGGGACTGTCTGGTTTTAATTTTAAATGTTTTCTGTTTCATTTTCTATTTTCACTTTTAATTACAAAAATGCTACCATGTGTTTCATTTTATTGTTTTCTCTATCATCTATACATTTTTGTTAAATAAACAAAATGAGAACAAGGTATGAATTTTTCAATTAAAAGTAAAAAAAGAAAATGAATTTTTTTTTTTTTTTAAAACCATGTGCTGTAAAATATAGTCAAATTGAAGTTTGATATATAGTAGGGTGGATTCTTGCTTTTTGTTTGGGATGTTTGGTGTATGCTATCGTAAGGTTAAGTTAATTCTTTTTTTGGCAAGGGACCTCGATGAGTCAATCATAGAATGTGTACTGATTTGTGTTCATTGATTTATCAGATATCTTTTAGGAGACCTTTGGTTGAAGAAACAAGGAGTATCTTTGACTTATTAGCCTAAGTGAGTATAGCTTCGTCTGTATATCTAATGTATTACTATTGCATTGCATGTTCTTGGGGAAAATGGAGTTTGTACTTGATTTTCAAGTTATACATTTTCTGCGATATAAATCTGCTCATTTAATTTGACTAACAGTTTAAAAATGTTCTTTATATGTTAATATATCCTATTCATCAAATTAGAATACAGTAATTCCAGAATTGAGTGAAAGATGCCTTTGTTGCTGCAGTATTATAAGGCGATACTTGGACTTTCTAATGGTGCCTATAGCTTTCATAGGCTTTTTTGCATTCCTCAGGTAATTTTAGTTTTAACATGTGTTGTGTTGTTAAGATGTTAATTGTTGGATATCATTCTTTAACAGTACTTCAGCATTTTTTTTTTTTTTTTTGCATATTGGCTGAGACTTTGGTCAAAGTTCCTTTTTTCTTTAAACACTCTTTTCAGTTAATTATGGTGCATTCTGACAACTTGTGATTTTGGACCATACAAAAGAGATGGTTATTCATGGATTCAGAGACTACAGTTCTTAGAAGTAAAGAAATATATTTTTATTGCTGATTTTATGTACTTTTAACTCAAAGTTACTCTTTCTCAGTTTAATATCTTTCACAGTGGAGAGTAGCTGAGGTCTGTCAACGAGTAGAACATGACTTGGAAATTCTTGGTGTAACAGCAATAGAGGATCATTTACAGGTGAATATTAGCTGTACTTGGCTACTTGCAGATAGCTATCTAATGTATAGATAGTATTTTTTAAATCACTATAATTTAATCTAGTGATGGGCCTCTTGTACAGACGCTTTGGGTGTTTTGACTAGTACATTCTTTGTAGCAAACATATATTAATTTGGAAGGTTTTGGAGTTCATCTGATCATTTTTCTCTCCAAACAGGACATGGCTTTTGTGGTTGATGGCTGGGCTCTTAAGATCGCCCTTAGCCACTATCGTAAAGCTTTCACTAAGGTGGCAGTTTTGTCAAGGATTGCTACATGTTGTCGCGTGACACCATCACAAAAAGCGCAGGTGTTTTATTTGACCATTTTATCTACTCATAGTAATATGTTGCCTGCTGTTGTTTCATGAAGCTATGCTTTCCTTTCATTTTTAGTTCTCATCCTTGTTATATACTAGGCTTGTGCTATCTTGTTCCTTTAATTAACTTATTGCAATAAGATGAGAATAAGATTAATATCTTATGTTTCCCTTTAACAGGAAAATAAAATTGCTGTTTATATTAGTTCTGCTCAAATTTACCTGAAAACAATGGCATTGATTTGTACTGTGTATCATTACTTGTACAGATCTTAAAATCATGGTGTACCTACAACATGTGCCTCAGCTTTTGTCTTCATGCTCTCCTGATATTCTAGAATCTGTAAGGTAAAGAATTTTACTGGCTGGTCAATCATTTTACTGAATTTTTTGAATTTTATTGACCCATAGAAACATGAAGGAATGTCGTTTTAATCGATAGTTCCGAAATCTTTTGACCCATCAAAATTTTACTGGAATGACCCTTTTATCGATCATTATAAATTCTTTATGAATTCTATTGACCCAACTATGACGGAATGACCCTTTTATCGATAATTATGAATTCTTTTTGAATTCTATTGACCAATCGGAATTGTGACGAAATGTCCCTTTTATCGGAAATTACGAATTCATTTTGAATTCTATTGACCCATCGGAATATGACGGAATGCCTCATATATTGGTAATTATGAATTCTTTTTGAATTCTATTGACCCATCGGAATTGTGACGAAATGTCCCTTTTATCGGAATTACGAGTTCTTTTTGAATTCTATTGACCCATCGGAATATGACGGAATGTCCCTTCTATCGGAAATTACGAATTCATTTTGAATTCTATTGACCCATCGGAATATGACGGAATGTCCCTTCTATTGGTAATTACGAATTCTTTTTGAATTCTATTGACCCATCGGAATATGACGGAATGCCCCGTTTATTGGATATTATGAATTCTTTTTGAATTCTATTGACCCATCGGAATTGTGAGGGAATGTCCCTTTTATTGGTAATTACGAGTTCTTTTTGTATTCTATTGACCATCAGAATTATGACGGAATGTCTGTTTTATTAGAAATTACGAATTCATTTTGAATTCTATTGACCCATAGAAACATGAAGGAATGTCGTTTTAATCGATAGTTCCGAAATCTTTTGACCCATCAAAATTTTATTGGAATGGCCCTTTTATCGATCATTATAAATTCTTTATGAATTCTATTGACCCAACTATGACGGAATGACCCTTTTATCGATAATTATGAATTCTTTTTGAATTCTATTGACCCATCGGAATTGTGACGAAATGTCCCTTTTATCGGAATTACGAGTTCTTTTTGAATTCTATTGACCCATCGGAATATGACGGAATGTCCCTTCTATCGGAAATTACGAATTCATTTTGAATTCTATTGACCCATCGGAATATGACGGAATGTCCCTTCTATTGGTAATTACGAATTCTTTTTGAATTCTATTGACCTATCGGAATATGACGGAATGCCCCGTTTATTGGATATTATGAATTCTTTTTGAATTCTATTGACCCATCGGAATTGTGAGGGAATGTCCCTTTTATTGGTAAGTACGAGTTCTTTTTGTATTCTATTGACCATCAGAATTATGACGGAATGTCTGTTTTAATAGAAATTACGAATTCATTTTGAATTCTATTGACCCATCGGAATATGACGGAATGCCCCGTTTATGGGTAATTACGAATTCATTTTGATTTCTATTGACCCAATGGAATTGTGATGGAATGTCCCTTTAATCAATTATTAATTCTTTTTGAATTCTATTGACCCTTCGGAATTATGATAGAATGTCTCTTTTATTGATAATTATAAATTCTTTTTGAATTCAATTGACCCATCGAAACTATGACGGGATTACTCTTTTATCGATAAATATGAATTTTATTGACCTATCAGAATTGTGACGGAATGTCCTTTTTATTGGTAATTACGAGTTCTTTTCGAATTCTATTGACCCATCGGAATTATGACGGAATGTCCCTTTATCGAAAATTACGAATTCATTTTGAATTTTATTGACCCATCGGAATATGACGAAATGTCTCGTGTGTTGGTAATTACAAATTCTTTTTGAATTCTATTGACCCATTGGAATTGTGACGGAATGTCCCATTAGTCGGTTATTATGAATTCTTTTAGAATTCTATTGACCCATCGGAATTGTGACGGAATGTCACTTTTATTGGTAATTACGAGTTCTTTTTGAATTTTATTGACCCATCGGAATTATGACGGAATGTCCCTTTTACCGGAAATTACGAATTCATTTTGAATTCTATTGACCTATCGGCATATGACGGAATGCTCCGTTTTTGGTAATTACGAATTCTTTTTGTATTCTATTCACCCATTGGAATTGTGACGGAATGTCCTTTAATAAATAATTTTAAATTCTTTTTGAATTCTATTGACCCATCGAAATTATGACGTGATGTCCCTTTTATCGGAAATTACGAATTCATTTTGAATTCTATTGACCCATCGGAATATGACGGAATATCTCTTCTATTGGAAATTACGAATTCATCTTGAATTCTATTGACCCATCGGAACTGTGACGGAATGTCCCTTTAATCGATAATTATGAATTCTTTTTGATTTCTATTGACCAATCGAAATTGTGACGGAATGTCCCTTTTATTGGTAATTACGAGTTCTTTTTTAATTCTGTTGACCCATCGGAATTATGACGGAATGTCCCTTTTATTGAAAATTACGAATTCATTTTGAATTTTATAGACCCATCGGAATATGACAGAATGTCTCGTGTGTTGGTAATTACATAATTCTTTTTGAATTCTATTGACCCATTGGAATTGTGACGGAATGTCCCTTTAATCGATAATTATGAATTCTTTTTGAATTTTATTGACCCATCGGAATTGTGACGGAATGTCCCTTTTATTGGTAATTACGAGTTCTTTTTGAATTCTATTGACCCATAGGAATTATGACGGAATGTCCCTTTTATCGGAAATTACGAATTCATTTTGAATTCAATTGACCCATCGGAATATGACGGAATGTCCCTTTTATCGGAAATTACGAATTCATTTTGAATTCTATTTACCCATCGGAATATGGCGGAATGCCCCGTTTATTGGATATTATGAATTCTTTTTGAATTCTATTGACCCATCGAAATTGTGAGGGAATGTCCATTTTATTGGTAATTACGAGATCTTTTTGTATTCTATTGACCATCATAATTATGACGAAATGTCTGTTTCATTAGAAATTACGAATTCATTTTGAATTCTATTGACCCATCGAAATATGACAGAATGCCCCGTTTATGGGTAATTACAAATTCATTTTGATTTCTATTGACCCAATGGAATTGTGATGGAATGTCCCTTTAATCGATAATTATTAATTCTTTTTGAATTCTATTGACCCTTCGGAATTATGATAGAATGTCTCTTTTATTGATAATTATAAATTCTTTTTGAATTCAATTGACCCATTGTAACTATGACGGGATTAGCCTTTTATCGATAAATATGAATTTTATTGACCTATCAGAATTGTGACAGAATGTCATTTTTATTGGTAATTACGAGTTCTTTTCGAATTCTATTGACTCATCGGAATTATGACGGAATGTCCCTTTATCGAAAATTACGAATTCATTTTGAATTTTATTGACCCATCGGAATATGACGGAATGTCTCGTGTGTTGGTAATTACAAATTCTTTTTGAATTCTATTGACCCATTGGAATTGTGACGGAATGTCCCATTAGTCGGTTATTATGAATTCTTTTAGAATTCTATTGACCCATCGGAATTGTGACGGAATGTCCCTTTTACCGGAAATTACGAATTCATTTTGAATTCTATTGACCTATCGGCATATGACGGAATGCTCCGTTTTTGGTAATTACGAATTCTTTTTGTATTCTATTGACCCATTGGAATTGTGACGGAATGTCCTTTAAGAAATAATTTTAAATTCTTTTTTGAATTCTATTGACCCATCGGAATTGTGACGGAATGTCCCTTTTATTGGTAATTACGAGTTCTCTTTGAATTCTATTGACCATCGGAATTATGACGTGATGTCCCTTTTATCGGAAATTACGAATTCATTTTGAATTCTATTGACCCATCGGAATATGACAGAATATCCCTTTTATTGGAAATTACGAATTCATTTTGTATTCTATTGACCCATCGGAATTGTGACGGAATGTCCCTTTAATCGATAATTATGAATTCTTTTTGATTTCTATTGACCAATCGGAATTGTGACGGAATGTCCCTTTTATTGGTAATTACGAGTTCTTTTTTAATTCTGTTGACCCATCGGAATTATGACGGAATGTCCCTTTTATTGAAAATTACGAATTCATTTTGAATTTTATAGACCCATCGGAATATGACAGAATGTCTCGTGTGTTGGTAATTACATAATTCTTTTTGAATTCTATTGACCCATTTGAATTGTGACGGAATGTCCCTTTAATCGATAATTATGAATTCTTTTTGAATTCTATTGACCCATCGGAATTGTGACGGAATGTCCCTTTTATTGGTAATTACGAGTTCTTTTTGAATTCTATTGACCCATAGTAATTATGACGGAATGTCCCTTTTATCGGAAATTACGAATTCATTTTGAATTCAATTGACCCATCGGAATATGACGGAATGTCCCTTTTATCGGAAATTACGAATTCATTTTGAATTCTATTTACCCATCGGAATATGGCGGAATGCCCCGTTTATTGGATATTATGAATTCTTTTTGAATTCTATTGACCCATCGGAATTGTGAGGGAATGTCCATTTTATTGGTAATTACGAGTTCTTTTTGTATTCTATTGACCATCAGAATTATGACTAAAATGTGTGTTTCATTAGAAATTACTTAATTCATTTTGAATTCTATTGACCCATCGGAATATGACAGAATGCCCCGTTTATGGGTAATTACAAATTCATTTTGATTTCTATTGACCCAATGGAATTGTGATGGAATGTCCCTTTAATCGATAATTATTAATTCTTTTTGAATTCTATTGACCCTTCGGAATTATGATAGAATGTCTCTTTTATTGATAATTATAAATTCTTTTTGAATTCATTTGACCCCATCGAACTATGACGGGATTAGCCTTTTATCGATAAATATGAATTTTATTAACCTATCAGAATTGTGACGGAATGTCCTTTTTATTGGTAATTACGAGTTCTTTTCGAATTCTATTGACCCATCGGAATTATGACGGAATGTCCCTTTTATTGAAAATTACGAATTCATTTTGAATTTTATTGACCCATCGGAATATGACGGAATGTCTCGTGTGTTGGTAATTACAAATTCTTTTTGAATTCTATTGACCCATTGGAATTGTGACGGAATGTCCCATTAGTCGGTTATTATGAATTCTTTTAGAATTCTATTGACCCATCAGAATTGTGACGGAATGTCCCTTTTATTGGTAATTACGAGTTCTTTTTGAATTTTATTGACCCAGCGGAATTATGACGGAATGTCCTTTTATCGGAAATTTACGAATTCATTTTGAATTCAATTGACCCATCGGAATATGACGGAATGTCCATTTTATCGGAAACTACAAATTCATTTTGAATTCTATTAACCCATCGGAATATGACAGAATGCCCCTTTTATTGGATATTATGAATTCATTTTGAATTCTATTGACCCATCGGAATTGTGACGGAATGTCCCTTTTATTGGTAATTACGAGTTCTTTTTGTATTCTATTGACCATCAGAATCATGACGGAATGTCTGTTTTATCAGAAATTACGAATTCATTTTGGATTCTATTGACCCATCGGAATATGACGGAATGCTCCGTTTATTGGTAATTACGAATTCTTTTTGAATTCTATTAACCCATTGGAATTGTGATGGAATGTCACTTTAATCGATAATTATGAATTCTTTTTGAATTCTATTGACCCATCGGAATTGTGACGGAATGTCCCTTTTATTGGTAATTGTGAGTTCTTATTGACCGATCGGAATTGTGACGAATTGTCCCATTAATTGGTTATTATGAATTCTTTTTGAATTCTATTGACCCATCGGAATTGTGACAAAATGTCCCTTTATTGGTAATTACGCGTTCTTTTTGAATTCTATTGACCATGGGAATTACGACTTTAATGTCTCTTTTATAAATTACTTAATTCATTTTGAATTCTCTTGACCCATCGGAATATGACGGAATGCCCTGTTTATTGGTAATTACAATTTCTTTTTGTATTCAATTGACCCATCGAAATTGTGACGGAATGTCCCTTTATTCGATAATTATGAATTCTTTTTGAATTCTATTGACCCATCAGAATTGTGGCGGAATGTCCCTTTTCTGGTAATTACGATTTCTTTTTAAATTCTATTGACCCATAAGAATTATGACAGAATGTACCTTTTATCAGAAATTACGAATTCATTTTGAATTCTATTGAACCATTAGCATATGACGAAATGCCCTGTTTATTGGTAATTACGAATTCTTTTTGAATTCTATTGATCTATCGGAATTATGACGGAATGTCCCTTTTATTGGAAATTACGAATTCTTTTTGAATTCTATTGACCCATTGGAATTGTGACAGAATCTCCCTTTTATTGGTAATTACGTGTTCTTTTTGAATTCAATTGACCCATCGGATTCATCACGGAATGTCCTTTTGATTGATAATTATGAATTATGACAGAATGTCCCTTTGATTGATAATTATGAATTCTTTTTGAGTTCTATTGACCCATCGGAACTATGGCGGAATGTCCCTTTTATCGATAAATATGAATTCTTTTTGAGTTCTATTGACGCTTCGGAATTATGACAGAATGTCCGTTTTATCGGAATTGTGACGGAATGTCCCTCGTATTGGTAATTATGAGTTCTGTATGAATTCTATTGACCAATCACAATTATGACGGAATGTCCATTTTATCAGAAATTACAAGTTCATTTTAAATTCTATTGACCCATCGGAATATGACAGAATGCCCCATTTATTGGGAATTACGAATTCTTTTTGAATTCTATTTGACCCATCAGAATTGTGTCGGAATGTCCAATTAATCGATAATTATGAACTCTATCAATTCTATTGACCCATCGGAATTGTGACGGAATGTCCCTTTAATCAATAATTATGAATTCCTTTTAAATTCTATTGACCATTCGGAATTTTGATAGAATGTCTCTTTTATTGATAATTATAAATTCTTTTTGAATTCTATTGACCCATCGGAACAATGACGGAATTACCCTTTTATCGATAAATATGAATTCTATTGACATATCGGAATTGTGGCGGAATGTCCCTTTTATAGGTAATTACGAGTTCTTTTCGAATTCTATTGACCCATCGGAATTGTGACGGAATGTCCCTTCTATTGGTAATTACGAGTTCTTTTTGAATTCTATTGACTCATCGGAATTGTGACGGAATGTCCCTTTTATTGGAAATTACGAATTCTTTTTGAATTCTATTGACCCATCGGAATTGTGACGGAATGCCCCTTTAATCGACAATTATGAATTCTTTATGAATTCTATTGACCCATCGGAATTGTGACGGAATGTCCCTTTTATTGGTAATTACGAGTTCTTACTGACCCATCAGAATTGTGATGAAATGTCCCATTTATTGGTTATTATGAATTCTTTTTGAATTCTATTGACCCATTGGAATTGTGACGAAATGTCCCTTTATTCGTAATTACGAGTTCTTTTTGAATTCTATTGACCATGGGAATTACGACGGAATGTCTCTTTTATCAGAAATTACAAATTCATTTTTAATTCTCTTGACTCATCGGAATATGACGGAATGCCCCGTTTATTGGTAATTACGATTTCTTTTTGTATTCTATTGACCAGTCGGAATTGTGACGGAATGTCCCTTTAATCGATAATTACGACTTCTGTTTGAATTCTATTGACCCATCGGAATTGTGACGGAATGACCCTTTTATTGAAAATTACGAGTTCATTTTAAATTCTATTGGCCCATCGGAATATGACGGAATGCCCAGTTTATTGGTAATTACGAATTGTTTTTGAATTCTATTTACCCATCGGAATTGTGACGGAATGTCCAATTAATCGATAATTATGAACTCTTTTTCATTTCTATTGACCCATCAGAATTGTGACGGAATGTCTCATTTATTGATAATTATGAATTTGTTTTGAATTTTATTGACCCATCGTAATTGTGACGGAATGTCCCTTTTATTTGTAATCACGACTTCTTTTTGAATGCTGTTGACCCATCGGAATTATGTCAGAATGTTCCTTTTATTGGTAATTATGAATTCTTTTTGAATTATATTGACCCATTGGAGCCGTGACAGAATGTCTATTTTCTTGATAATTACAAATTGTTTTTGAATTCTATTTACCCATCGGAATTTTATAGAATTGTCCTTTTTATCGATAATTATGAATTCTTTTTCAATTCTATTGACTAATTAGAACTATGACAGAATTACCCTATTATCGATAATTATGAATTCTTTTTGAATTCTATTGACCCATCGAAACTGTGACGAAACGTCCATTTTATCGATAATTACGAATTCTTTTTGAATTCTACTGACCCATCAGAATCGTGACAGAATGACCCTTTAATCGATAATTATGAATTCTTTTTGAATTCTATTGACTCATCAGAATTGTGACAGAATGTCCCTTTTATTGGTAATTTTGAGTTCTTCCTGAAATCTATTAAACCATCGGAATTATGACGGAATGTCCTGTTTAACGGTAATTACGAATTCATTTTGAATTCTATTTACCCGTCAGAATATGATAGAATGCTCCGTTTATTGGTAATTACGAATTCTTTTTGAATTCTATTGAACCATCGAATTTATGACGGAATGTCTCTTTTATTGGTAATTTCGAGTTCTTTTTAAATTCTATTGACCCATCAGAATTATGACGGAATGTCCTGTTTACCGGTAATTACGAATTCATTTTGAATTCTATTAACCCATCAGAATATGACAGAATGCCCCGTTTATTGGTAATTATGAATTCTTTTTGAATTCTGTTGACCCATCGAATTTATGACGGAATGTCTTTTTTATTGGTAATTACAAATTCTTTTTGAATTCTATTGTCCCATCGGAACTATGACGAAATGTCCCTTCTATCGGTAATTATGAATTCTTTATGAATTCTATTAACCTTTCAGAGCTTTTAGGGAATGTCCCTTTTATCGATAATTATGAATTCTATTGACCCATCGGAATTATGACGGAATGTCCCTTTTATTGGTAATTACAAGTTCTTTTTGAATTCTATTGACCCTTCGTATTCATCACGGAATGTACCTTTGGTTGATAATTATGAATTCTTTATGAATTCTATTGACCCATCAGAATTGTGACGAAATGTCCATTTTATCGGTAATTACGAATTCTTTTTGATCTCTATTGACCCATCGAAATTATGATGGAATGTCCCTTTTATTGGTAATTACAAGTTCTTTTTGAATTCTATTGACCCATCGGAATATGACGGAATGCCCCGTTTATTGGTAATTACGAATTCTTTTTGATTTTATTGACCCATCGGAATTGTGACGGAATGTCCCTTTAATCGATAATTATGAATTCTTTTTGAATTCTATTGACACATCGGAATTGTGACGGAATGTCCCTTTTATTGGTAATTACGAATTCTATTTGAATTCCATTGACCCATTAGAATTATGACGGAATGTCCCTGTTGTTGGTAATTACAAGTTGTTTTTGAATTCTGTTGACCATTGGAATTATGACGGAATGTCCCTATTATCGGAAATTACGAATTCATTTTGAATTCTATTGACCCATAGGAATTGTGACAGAATGTCCCTTTAATTAATAATTATGAATTCTTTTTGAATTCTATTGACCATTCAGAATTGTGCTGGAATGTCTCTTTTATTGGTAATTACGAGTTCTTTTTGAATTCTATTGAACCATCAGAATATGAAGGAATGTCTCGTTTATTGGGAATTACGATTTTTTTTTAATTCTATTGACCTATCGGAATTGTGACGGAATGTCCCTTTAATCGATAATTATGAATTCTTTTTGAATTCTATTAACCCATCGAAATTGTGACAGAATGTCCCTTTTATTGGTAATTACGAGTTATTTTTTATTTCTATTGACCCGTTGGAATTGTGCCGGAATGTCCCTTTAATCGATAATTATGAATTCATTTTGAATTCTATTAACTCATCGGAATTGTGACAGAATTTCCCTTTTATTGGTAATTACGAGTTATTTTTTATTTCTATTGACCCATCGGAATTGCGACGAAATGTCCATTTTATTGATAATTAAGAATTCCTTTTGAATTTTATTAACCCATCGAAATTGTAACGGAATGTCCCTTTAATTGATCATTATGAATTCTTTTTGGATTCTATTGACCCTTCGGAATTATAACAGAATGTCTCTTTTATTGGTAATTACGAGTTCTTTTTGAATTCTATTGAACCATCGAAATATGACTGATTGTCCCGTTTATTGGGAATTATGAATTCTTTTTGAATTCTATTGACCTATCAGAATTGTGATGGAATGTCCAATTAATCGATAATTATGAACTCTTTTTGAATTCTATTGACTAATCGGAATTGTGACGGAATGTCCCTTTAATCGATAATTATGAATTCTTTTTGAATTCTATTAACTTATCGAAATTGTGATGGAATGTCCCTTTTATTGATAATTACGAGTTTTTTTTTATTTCTGTTTATCCGTCGGAATTGTTACGGAATGTCCCGTTAATTAATAATTATGAATTCATTTTGAATTCTATTAACCCATCGGAATTGTGATGGAATGTCCTTTTTATTGGTAATTACGAGTTATTTTTTATTTCTATTGACCCATCAAAATTGCGACGAAATGTCCATTTTATTGATAATTAAGAATTCCTTTAAAATTCTATTGACACATCGAAATTGTGACGGAATGTCCCTTTAATCGGTAATTATCAATTCTTTTTGAATTCTATTAACCCATCGAAATTGCGACGAAATGTCCCTTTTATTGGTAATTACGAGTTATTTTTGATTTCTATTGACCCATCGGAATTGTGAAGAAATATCCATTTTATCGGTAATTAAGAATTCTTTTGGAATTATATTGACCCATCGGAATTGTGACGGAATGTCCCTTTAATTGATAATTATGAATTCTTTTTGAATTCTATTGACCCTTTGGAATTTTGACAGAATGTCCCTTTTATTGATAATTATGAATTCTTTTTGAATTCTATTGACACATCGGAACTATAACGGAATGACCCTTTTATAGATAAATATGAATTCTATTGCCCCGTCGGAATTGTGACGGAATGTCCCTTTTATTGGTAATTATGAATTCTTTTTGAATTCTATTAACCCATCAGAGCTTTGACGGAATGTCCCTTTTATCTATTATTATGAATTCTTTTTGAACTCTATTGACCCCTCGGAATTGTGACGAAATGTCCATTTTATCGGTAATTACGAATTCTTTTTGAATTCTATTGATCCATCGGAGTTGTGACAGTATGTTCCTTTAATCGATAATTATGAAATGTTTTTGAATTCTATTGGCCCATCAGAATTGTGATGGAATGTCCTTTTCATTTGTAATTACGAGTTCTTTTTGAATTCTATACATCCATCCGAATGATGACGGAGTGTCCATTTTATCGAAAATTTTGAATTCTTTTGAATTGTATTGACCAATTGGAATATGACAGAATGCCCCGTTTATTGGTAATTACAAAATATTTCTTAAATCTATTGACTCATCGGAATTATGATAGAATGTCCCTTTTATTTGTAATTATGAATTCTTTTTGAATTATATTGACCCATCAGAACTATGACGGAATGTCTATTTTCTTGGTAATTACAAATTCTTTTTAAATTCTATTGACTCATAAAATTTTTACAGGCTTGTCCCTTTTATCGATAATTATAAATTCTTTTTGAATACTGTTGACTAATCGGAACTATGACGGAATGACCTTATTATCGATAATTATGAATTCTTTTTGAATTCTATTGACCCATCGGAATTGTGATGAAATGTCCATATTATCGGTAATTACAAATTCTTTTTGAATTCTATTGACCAATCGGAATTGTGACAGAATGACCCTTTAATCGATAATTATGAATTCTTTTTGAATTCTATTGACTCATCGGAATTGTGACGGAATGTCCCTTTTATTGGTAATTTCGAGTTCTTTTTGAATTCTATTGACCCATCGGAATTATGACGAAATATAGCGTTTATCGGTAATTACGAATTTGTTTTGAATTCTATTGACCCATCAAAATATGACAGAATGCCCCATTTATTGGTAACTTCGAATTCATTTTTAATTTTATTGACTCATCTAATTTATTACGGAATGTCCCTTTTATTGGTAACTATGAATTCTTTTTGAATTATATTAACCCATCAGAATTATGACGGAATGTCCCTTCTATTGGTAATTATGAATTCTTTTTGAATTCTAATGACCCATCGGAGCTTTTACGGAATGACCCTTTTATGTATAATTATGAATTTTATTGACCTATCGGAATTGTGATGAAATGTCCATTTTATCGGTAATTAAGAATTTTTTTTGAACTGTATTGACCCATCGAAATTGTGACGAAATGTCCCTTCTATTGATAATTACGAGTTCTCTTTGCATTCTATTGACCCACTAGAATTATGATGAAATGTCCCTTTTATCGATAATTACGATTTCATTTTGAATTCTATTGACCCATCGTAATATGACGGACTGCCCCGTTTATTGGTAATTAAGAATTCTTTTTGAATTCTATTGACCCATGGGAATTGTGACGGAATGTCCCTTTAATCGATAATTATGAATTCTTTTTGAATTGTATTGACCTATCGAAATTTTGATGGAATGTCCTTTTTATTGGTAATTATGAGTTCTGTTGAATTCTATTGACCCATCGGAATTGTGACTAAATGTCCATTTTATCAGTAATTAAGAATTCTTTTTGAATTCTAATGACCTATCGGAATTATGATAGAATGTCCCTTTTATTGGTAATTAAGAATTCTTTTTTGAATTCTATTAACCCATCTGAACTATGACGAAATGTCCCATTTATCGAAAATTACGAATTCTATTGACCCACCGGAATATGACGGAATGCCCCATTTATTGGTAATTACGAATTCTTTTTGAATTCTATTGACCCATCAGAACTATGATGGAATGACCCTGTTATCGAAAATTATGAATTCTATTGACCCATCGAAATTGTGACGAAATGTCCATTTTATCGGTAATTAAGAATTCTTTTTGAACTCTATTGACCCATCAAAATTGTGACGGAATGTCCCTTTTATTGGTAATTACGAGTTCTTTTTTCATTCTATTGACCCATTGGAATTATGTTGGAATGTCCCTTTTATCGATAATTACGAATTCATTTTGAATTCTATTGTCCCACCGGAATATGACGGAAAGCCCCGTTTATTGGTAATTATGAATTTCTTTTTGAATTCTATTGACCCATCAAAATTGTGACGGAATGTCCCTTTAATCGATAATTATGATATCTTTTTGAATTCTATTGATCCATCGGAATGGTGACAGAATGTCCCTTTTATTGGTAATTTCGAGTTGTTTTTGAATTCTATTGACCCTTCGGAATTATGACGGAATGTCCCTTTTATCGATAATTACGAATTCATTTTGAATTCTATTGACCCATCGATATTATGACGAAATGTCCATTTTATCGGTAATTACGAATTCATTTTAAATTTTATTGATACATCGGAATTGTGAGGAATGTCCCTTTAAATGATAATTATGAATTGTTTATGTCTCTTTTATTGGTAATTACGAATTCCTTGTGAATTGTATTGACTCATCGAAATTATGACGGAATGTCTATTTTTTGGTAGTTATGAATTTTGTTTAAATTTTATTGACCCATCGGAACTATGACGTAATGTCCCGTTTATCGGTAATTACAAATTCTTTTTGAATTGTAAGTAAATTCTTTTTGAATTTACAATGTCCATCAGTTACGAATTATATGTGAATTCTTTTTTAATTCACAATGTCTCTCAGTTTGGAATTTTAAGTAAATTCTTTTTGAATTCATAATGTTCCTCGGTTTGGAATTTCAAGTCAATTCTTTATGAATTTATAATGGACCATTTTTCTGAATTTCATGGTGAGCACTAGACTTTGAATTGTAAGTAAATTCTTTTTGAATTTACAATGTCCCTCAGTTTGGATTTATAAGTTAATTCTTTAAGATTTCACAATATCCATCGGTTTGGAATTGTAAGTGAATTCTTTTTTATTTCACAATGTCTAGCAGTTTGGAATTATAAGTAAATTTTGTGTGAATTCACAATGTCCCTCGGTATGGAATTACAAGTGAATTCTTTGTGTATTCACAATGACCAATTATTCAGAATTTCATGGTGAACCCTTGGCTTCGAATTATCTATGAATTCTTAATGAATTCACAATATCCTTCGGTTTGGAATTATAAGTGAATTCTTCATGAATTTATAATATCCATCGGTTTGGAATTTTAAGTGATTTCTTTTTTAATTCATAATGACCCATTATTCGAAATTTCATGATGAACCCTCGTCTTTGAATTATAAGTGAATTATTTGTGAATTCATAATGTCCCTCGGTTTGGAACTACATATGTGAATTTTTTGTAAATTCACAATGACCAACTTTTAGGAATTTCTTGGGCAACCATTGAATTATAAGTGAATCCTTTTTGAATTCAGAATATCCTTCGGTTTGGAAATATAAGTGAATTCTTTCTGACTTCACAAGGTACCTCAGTTTGGAATTATAACTGAATTTTTTTGAATTCACTATGTCCCTTGGTTTGGAATTATAAGTGAATTCTTTCTGACTTCATAATGTATCTCAGTTTGGAATTATAAGTAAATTTTTGTTAATTCACAATGACCCATTTTTCGGAATTTCGTTATGAACCCTAGGTTTTGAATTATAAGTCAAATCTTTTTGAATTCACATTATCCCTCGGTTTAGATTTATATGTGAATTCTTAATGAATACGCAATGCCCCTCGGTTTGGAATTACAAGTGAATTCATAATGACCCATTATTCGAAAATTCATGGTGAACCCATAGCTTTGAAATATAAGTGAATTCTTTGTGAATTCACAATGTCCCCAAGTTTGGAATTATAAGTGAATTGTTTATGAATTCACAATGTCCCTCATTTTAGAATTATAAGTGATTTCTTTTTAAATTCACAATGTCCTCGAATTAGAATTATAAGTGAGTTATTTGTAAATTCACTATGTACCTAGGTTTAGAACTACTAATTCATAATGACCGATTATTTGATATTTCATGATGAACCCTCGGCTTTGAATTATAAGTGAAGTTTTTGTAAATTTACAATGACCCTTAATTTAGAATATAAGTGAACACGTTTTGAATTCACAATGCCCCTTGGTTTGGAACTACAAGTAAATTTTTTGTGAAATCACAATGACCCATTATTAGGAATTTCATGGTGAACCTTCGACTTTGAAATATAAATGAAATATTTTTTAATTCTGAATGTCATTCGGTCTGGAATTATAAGTGAATTCTTTATGGTTTCATATTGTCCCTGTATTTGGAATTATAAGTGAATTCTTTCTGACTTCACAATGTCCCTCGGTTTGGAATTACACGTGAATTCTTTGTGAATTCACAATGACCCATTATTCAGAATTTCGTGATGAACCCTCGACTTAGAATTATAAGTGAATTCTTCTTTAATTCAAAATGTCCCTCGGTTTAGAATTATAAATTATAAAGAATAAAACACAAGAAGGGGGTTTGAATTGTGTTATTAATAAAAAATTTCTTATCGTCTGTTGTTTTCAAACAGGTTCAGACGATGTAAAATTTATCTTGAAAGATTAATTTTAACAAATAAGGTTATGTTTTAATTATCCTCGTTAGTCACAAGATTAAATAACTTAAACATAGTTATTTTTATACTGGTTCGTTTATCCAAGACTACGTCCAGTTACCCAGCAAAAACTGAGTTTTCACTATCAACCTTGAAAAGGTTACAAGTATTGTTTGAACCCAGCCACTTCTGGCTAATACAAGATATTCTTTAAACAGAGTCTTCCCAGGCTAAACAACCAAGTATTCTTTGCAACACAGCCTCTTCAGGCTAAAGCCAAGTATTCTTTGCACACATAGCCTCCTCAGGCTAAAAATACCACACAAGTGGATTTAAGAGAGTTTTAAGAAAAACTTAAGGATTCCTCTACGCAGAGAGGGTTTTTACAATGAAGAATAAATTCCTTTGATTCAAGAGTGAAGACAAGAATAAGCTTATGTAGCGTTTTCGCCAACTTGAAACTTTGAAAAGAGGACCTTTATATAGGAAATAGTCTTGGAAAGATTCGTTAGACTCAGAACTTGACCGTTGTCCTTTTCTTGAAGCTTTCCCATCAGTGGCAGAAATCAATCAGAATAATTAATGTTTGAGCAGCGGAGTCAGTGCACATTCAATACCTTTTTCTGACTTGATCAGAGTGGATAACAAAAGTGTGATATGCTTTTCGTGTTGCAGAGATTTTGCACAGTGTCTAACCACTTTTGGAAACTTCCATGAGTAACGACTGGATTTGAAATGTGCACAAGTTACTTCGTCTGTCTTCAACTTCTACTTGTAGATGATGGGTTTTGACAGAAAACATAGTCTTTGAAAGATATTCTTCAAGGAAAGTCTGAAGATAATTTCATCTACCATCATTCTTGTGTCGTCTGAACTTTGCAACATAGCCTCGAAGATGAAAAAGAAACTTATCAAATTGAGTAGTCATATTTCGTCTGAGGTCTTCTATTGTCTGATCTTACTTCGTCTGAAAGTATCGTCTGTCTTGTAATTATCAAAACAAAGAGTGTTAATCATCTTGATCTAACATAGGCGAATTCTTTTTGAATTCACAATATCCTCCGGTTTGAAATCACAATGACCCATTATTTTGAATTTCATGTTGAACCCTCATCTTTGAATTATTAGTGAATTCTTTTTTAATATACATTGTCCATTGGTTTGGAATAATACAATTATCATAACTACACAATCTATTCTAAAATTAAATAAAAAATTCACAATTACAAATACTATAATATAGTAATTAAAACTAAAAAAAATAACAACTGATAAAAGATTAATTTCCATATTAATAAAAGTTATTTCCAAAAAAAAAATCCAAATTAAAAGAAGTTTAAGTAAATGCAAAGAATGCGCAACAGGTGGGGCGCCTGGCCTGTGATTAACCAACTTGACCCTGTTATTGACTCATTAGAAGGTATAGTTGACCGTGTCGTCTCTGTTTTCATTGGTCCACTCTTTGAATCTAACCACATCTAATAGGCGCTTTGACTTGTAATGTTTAGTTTATAGGCGATTGACTGCCTTTTAACAAAACAACATCACCACGGTTATAAATTTGAAGTTGGTCCATTTCCATATTTTTTTTTAAAATAAGGCCTATTTAATCTTTTTTCCGAATCAAGTTGTCCCCTGGAGCTGAACATGAATCCAAAATGGTCTATAAATAATGAGGACTTACATGCGAAAAAAGCAAAAGCAAAAGAGAGAAAAAAAAAGCAATCTTTTGAGTACACAGAGTAAGGCAGAAGACTCAGTTTGTAAGATTTTTCTCATCCATCACTTTCTTAATGGACCCACGTGAACACTTTTTTATTACATTTCATTTAGTAATATTTTTCATTTCAATTTGGAGATAAAAAAAGTAAACTTTTAGCTTATTTTAAAATTTTTAAATACTATAACTTTTTATAAATTTATTTATTTATTTATTTATTTTCACTTACACTTCTATTCATTCAAAGAAACAGAGAGATTTCTCAACTTCTTATTTTATTTTATCTATCCAAACAACACCTTTTTCCCACTCTATTTCTCTCATCAATGGAAAGAGATCAATTCCTTCACATGAATGGTGGCAAGGGAAAAAGGAGTTATTCTCCAAACTGAATGAAAGTGGCAGATTTAGTGTTAATATAAGGAAGAGAGAGAAAAAGGAGACTCGTAGATTTAACGTGGTTCAGGAAATTGCTTACTTCCACGGACACATAATATATATTGACTTTGTTGTGCACGATGCATTTAGAAGCTTTACAAGAAGATATTTATATAGAGACATAATAACAATTTCTCTCATCGTTTATACGATGTGGGACTAAATCAAACTGCATATTCCTAACAATCTCTCACTTGAAGTTTGATTTGCATCATCACCTAGTGTAATGCTTTCATTACCTCCATGTTGCTTCTCAAATGTTGACGGGTCTCCTGTGCCCTGCTCTGTCCACTAACGGGTCTTCTCTTGCGCACTGTCTTGTCTAATAACGGGTCTTCTCCTGTGCTAACTGGTCTTTTGCGAGAAAGACCCCACCGCTTCTCTTCTTAATCTCCCATTGCTTCTCTTCTTCTAATGTCATCGTTTACATTCCTCCCTCAAAAAGGACCACTAAACCTTCTCCCCTATTGTCAATGATGGTCATTAGAGCTTCCATCGTCACAACAATTCTTGAGCTTCACATTGTCGTCAATATGCCCTAGTTCTTGTACCGTCGTTCTGATAGCTCACATCAACGGCACACGCAACCTAGCTGCCCCAGTTAGGAGGACTTTCGATACAAGGGATCGCCACAAAGTAGATCCTGATCTTTAATTAGATCCACTCTGATCATTGCATCACTCGTCGTCTGAGCCGGTAGCCAAGTCGATTCATCGACTCTGCTACCACTTGTTGGATAACCCGGGAAGACTTCACTTCTTCCAATGCACCATTGTTCTTGCTACTTTCTTAGGAAAGCTCCCACGGAAAGCGCTCTCACTTTTTCTCCACCTGAGGATAAACCAAATCTTTTTTGATGTGGATGATCAGACAAAGCCGTAACCATAGAGCATGTGGATGATCAGACAAAATCGCAACCACAGGAGAGAGAAAAAGGAGACTCGTGGATTTAACGTGGTTCAGTAAATTGCCTACTTCCACAGGCACACAATATATATTGACTTTGTTGTGCACGGTGCACTTAGAAGCTTTACAAGGAGTTGTTTATATAGAGACATAATAACAATTTCTCTCATCGTTTATAAAATGTGAGACTAAAATCAAACTCTCGTCGTTTATACGATGTGAGACTAAATCAAACTACATATTCATAACATTATTGAGAATACACTTCTTGTGAGACCAAATACACTTCTTGTGACATCAAATATTATTGACATTATTGATAGGACAAGTTCCAACTTGAACCGTGAACCACCCACATTCCAATTTTATCTCAATGATTTATTTGGAAATGATTTCAGTACCATCTTAAAGTCACTTCCTTATTTCTATAAAAGATTGGAAGAAGATAAGGGACACAAGTTTGGTTCATGCTTTATAAATGTCACCCCGGGATCATTTCATGGGAGGCTCTTTCCCAATAATTCCATAAACTTCTTTCATTCTTCCATCAGTCTACACTGGCTCTCTCAAGTCACATAAACTAATTAATTATTCTTTCTCCCATTTTTCCGTTTGATTAAGATCCATCAGTAAACAAAATCTATGTGTAATTTGTCTGTGTTTTTTATTTCTAACTTTCAATTAAGTGTATAAATTTTTTTACTTTATTTATCTTAATTTTGGGATTAAAATATGGAGATGAAACACAACGTAAATCAAAATTTATTTTTATAATCACTGTCAAAAGTAGGGCCCTGCTGTCTAATATCATAAGAACATTAATTAGGAAATTAATAAGAGAAAATGTTTATTAAATAAATCATAAATATAATTATGGACAATGCATTTTTACATATCTTACTAAAAATATTTCTTATTGTAATTTCTGAACCAGTATACTTAAATACATGAATAATGAATGATATTTAGATACCCCAAAATATTAAACACTCATTAACACTAATGACATCAGTGGTGGCAAAATGATAGTTCGAGTTTGTTTTAAATACATCATAATTTTAGCATTTAAATTCTTCGAACTAAAGTAATAAATAATTATTACTTCTCTCCTCTTATTAAATAAAAGATAATTATTTTATAATATTTAAGTTAATCAAAACATTTTATTAAAATTAATTCAATTTTAAAATAATCTAGGCCGAAGATTGAGATCTTGCATATCAGAAAACCTGTACTTTTCCAATTAAATACGTAGAAAATAATAAAATTTAATTGTTTAAGCAGTTAAATTAAATTCGTTAAAAAAAGAAAATGTTGAAAAGAAGTTATGTTTTTATTTTCAAGAACTAATTATAGTTTGTGAAAAGGTCTTGTTACAAGATTTATTGCAAAAGAACATTCTTTTTCTCAAAGATCTCTGTCTTATAAATAGATGGGTATAAGCGAACGTTTCAAGAAGAGCCTTAAATCCCTGTGCTGCGATTCTGAAACCCACAAGAACATATAAGATCAAGAATTGGTCTTTGACCTTTCTTCATTCATACAGGGAAAGGAACCTAAGTTACATACTTTTTGGCGAAAATTGGAGCCTTTCACGAGGATCCATGTTTAATCGGAGCTTTTCCTTAACGCAGTTCCCCACTTCTTCATTCCACTGTTCTACTTCTTTATGTATTTCGTATCACATTTCATTCTTCCATACACATTCTTTCATTCATTCATCATTCATCATTCATTCATATTCATTCATTCATCATTCATTCATATTCATTCATTCATCATTCATTCATATTCATTCATTCATTCTTGCATCTATAACTGTGTCAGAGAGTGAATTGCTAGTATGATCTTTGTTATAAAACACATCTATTTGATATGAAGTGATGTTGTTGACGAATCTCAACATTCTTTATTTATTGTTATCCTGATGCATCTCAGTTTGTTACAAGCAGGTTGTTAATGGATTTTTTTTTTGGCTGGTGTAGTGGAATGAATGTGTCAGAGAGTGAATTGCTAGTATGATCTTTGTTATAAAACACATCTATTTGATATGAAGTGATGTTGTTGACGAATCTCAACATTCTTTATTTATTGTTATCCTGATGCATCTCAGTTTGTTACTAGCAGGTTGTTAATGGATTTTTTTTTTGGCTGGAAAACCTGTTGCTAGTCAAGTGAAATAGTCTACACATTCAACTGCTCTTGGTGTGAGTACTTCCCGCCAGAATGCAATATTCTCAATTTTTATTCAATGCTTGCGGTCCTAGATTCTGTCACATATAATACATGTCCTGAATGGAATGCTTATTGACAAGTATAACTATGTTCTGGCCTTATGCAGCTCATCCCCCTGGGAACAGGTTCTGATTTCGCAAGAACATTTCGGTGGTTAGTTTTTGTTTGTATTTTCATTCCTCTTGTGCTTTTTATTTAAATGGAGCTCATTAGCTGTATAATTAGAATAAATGGAAACATCTGTTGAGTGTTTTCCAGGAAAAATGATCCCTGTGAGGCCATTGAACGTGTTGCTAGAGGTTTTTCTTTTTCTTATTTCATAATTACTTTATTATTCTACTGTTTGATAGCTCAAGCATGTTGCTGGCCTCAAATCTTATGTTTCTGTATCTGCTTTTAGTTTGTCTACTATGACATTCTATAAGTGAGGGTAGTACTAAAGGTTTTATGAACAGATCAATACACTGTAATACATTTCAATTTTCAATAATATCAATTTAATGTTTCAATCTCTCTTCCTCCCTCTATACCTAAATCTCATAATTTCAGCTGTAGTGTTGACAGGTACATGCATCATATGCACACAGACACTCATTTGCTGAACATTTAAACTTGTTAAATATTTTGCAGGGTGGTGCTTTATGGTTCCAGAATTTAACAGAATTCTCTCATGGTTATTCAAGATTCATCTTTCCCTTTCTGATTGTTGGTTTTCACTACATCAATGTTCAGGTGATGAGATACTGAATCCATATATATGAGATATTTAACCTTAAAACTATATTTCTACTTATGTCCATATTCATGTCCATGTACATTAAATTTATTCATTTAACAAGAAGTGACTTTTAGTTTATTACAAAAAATGAATTGGAGTTTACCATATTGTTGTGGCAGCAAACCCTTTTGGCAAGGTTTAGATGTAGTTAAGCCAAGTGTTTAACAAGATATTTTGGGCCTAACTGATACAATAAAGGTGGTAGAATTACCTAATCCAAAATAGCTGGCAAAGTTGTTGCATCCCAATGCAATTGATTTATGGAAAGTGATTAATCAAGTCACAATCTGATATTTATTGTTGATCTAGGGCTCTGCTATTCTGCCTATAATAATGAATCAAACTTGGTATTAGTTTTTATACCATTCATTAAAATTTAAAACATGTTACATTACTTCGCTTAATAATAGGTTTATTAGAAATAAATAGCATGACATACAGTGTAATAAGTTAATAACTAAGGGACTGTCTGGTTTTAATTTTAAATGTTTTCTGTTTCATTTTCTATTTTCACTTTTAATTACAAAAATGCTACCATGTGTTTCATTTTATTGTTTTCTCTATCATCTATACATTTTTGTTAAATAAACAAAATGAGAACAAGGTATGAATTTTTCAATTAAAAGTAAAAAAAGAAAATGAATTTTTTTTTTTTTTAAAACCATGTGCTGTAAAATATAGTCAAATTGAAGTTTGATATATAGTAGGGTGGATTCTTGCTTTTTGTTTGGGATGTTTGGTGTATGCTATCGTAAGGTTAAGTTAATTCTTTTTTTGGCAAGGGACCTCGATGAGTCAATCATAGAATGTGTACTGATTTGTGTTCATTGATTTATCAGATATCTTTTAGGAGACCTTTGGTTGAAGAAACAAGGAGTATCTTTGACTTATTAGCCAAAGTGAGTATAGCTTCGTCTGTATATCTAATGTATTACTATTGCATTGCATGTTCTTGGGGAAAATGGAGTTTGTACTTGATTTTCAAGTTATACATTTTCTGCGATAATCTGCTCATTTAATTTGACTAACAGTTTAAAAATGTTCTTTATATGTTAATATATCCTATTCATCAAATTAGAATACAGTAATTCCAGAATTGAGTGAAAGATGCCTTTGTTGCTGCAGTATTATAAGGCGATACTTGGACTTTCTAATGGTGCCTATAGCTTTCATAGGCTTTTTTGCATTCCTCAGGTAATTTTAGTTTTAACATGTGTTGTGTTGTTAAGATGTTAATTGTTGGATATCATTCTTTAACAGTACTTCAGCATTTTTATTTTTTTTTTGCATATTGGCTGAGATTTTGGTCAAAGTTCCTTTTTTCTTTAAACACTCTTTTCAGTTAATTATGGTGCATTCTGACAACTTGTGATTTTGGACCATACAAAAGAGATGGTTATTCATGGATTCAGAGACTACAGTTCTTAGAAGTAAAGAAATATATTTTTATTGCTGATTTTATGTACTTTTAACTCAAAGTTACTCTTTCTCAGTTTAATATCTTTCACAAAGTGGAGAGTAGCTGAGGTCCGTCAACGAGTAGAACATGACTTGGAAATTCTTGGTGTAACAGCAATAGAGGATCATTTACAGGTGAATATTAGCTGTACTTGGCTACTTGCAGATAGCTATCTAATATATAGATAGTATTTTTTAAATCACTATAATTAAATCTAGTGATGGGCCTCTTGTGTATTACACTTTGGGTGTTTTGACTAGTACATTCTTTGTAGCAAACATATATTAATTTGGAAGGTTTTGGAGTTCATCTGATCATTTTTCTCTCCAAACAGACATGGCTTTTATGGTTGATGGTGGGCTCTTGAGATCGCCCTTAGCCACTATCGTAAAGCTTTCACTAAGGTGGCAGTTTTGTCAAGGATTGCTACATGTTGTCGCGTGACACCATCACAAAAAAGCAGGTGTTTTATTTGACCATTTTATCTACTCATAGTAATATGTTTGCCACTTTGTTGTTTCATGAAGTTATGCTTTCCTTTCATTTTTAGTTCTCATCCTTGTTATATACTAGGCTTGTGCTATCTTGTTCCTTTAATTAACTTATTGCAAAGTAAGATGAGAATAAGATTAATATCTTATGTTTCCTTTAATAGGAAAATGAAATTGTTGTTTATATTAGTTCCGCTCAAATTTACCCGAAAACAATGGCATTGATTTGTATGTGTATCATTACTTGTACAGATCTTAAAATCATGGTGTACCTACAACATGTGCTTCTACTTTTTGTCTTCATGCTCTCCCGATATTCTAGAATCTGTAAGGTAAAGAATTTTACTGGCTGGTCAATCATTTTACTGAATTTTTTGAATTTTATTGACCCATAGAAACATGAAGGAATGTCGTTTTTAATCGATAGTTCAAATCTTTTGACCCATCAAAATTTTATCGAATGACCTTTTATCGATCATTATAAATTCTTTATGAATTCTATTGACCCAACTATGACGGAATGACCCTTTTATCGATAATTATGAATTCTTTTTGAATTCAATTGACCCATCGAATTGTGACTAAATGTCCCTTTTATCGAAATTACTTAATTCATTTTGAATTCTATTGACCCATCTAATATGACTAATGCCTCATATATTGGTAATTACTTAATTCTTTTTGAATTCTATTGACCCATCTAATATGACGGAATGTCTCATTTAATGGAAATTATGAATTCTTTTGACCCATCGGAATTGTGACGGAATGTCCCTCTTATTGGTAATTACGAGTTCTTTTTGAATTCTATTGACCCATCGATTCATGACGGAATGTCCCTTTTATCGAAATTACTTAATTCATTTTGAATTTATTGACCCATCTAATAAGACTAATGCCCCGCTTATTGGTAATTACTTAATTCTTTTTGAATTCTAATGACCCATCTAATTGAGACGGAATGTCCCTTTTATTGGTAATTACGAAGTTCTCTTTGAATTCTATTGACCATCGTAATTATGACGTTATGTCCCTTTTATCTGAAATTACGAATTCATTTTGAATTCTATTGACCCATCGTAATATGACGTAATGTCCCGTTTATGGGTAATTATGAATTCTTTTTGAATTCTATTGACAAACAGAATTGTGATTGCAATGTCTTTTTAATCAATAATTATGAATTCATTTTGAATTCTATTGACCCATCGAAATTATGACAAAATGTCCTTTTTATTGATAATTATGAATTCTTTTTAAATTCTATTGATCCATCAGAACTATGATGGAAACTATGACGGAACGACCCTTTTATCGATAAATATGAATTCTATTGGCCCATCGTAATGTGATTTAAATGTCCATTTTATCTAATAAAGAATTCTTTTTGAACTCTATTGACCGATCAGAATTTATTGTGACGGAAATGTAACGGAATGTTCTTTTTATTAGTAATTACGAGTTCTTTTTGAATTGTATTGACCCATAGGAATATTACGGAATATCCCGTTTATTGTTAATTATGAATTCTTTTTGAATTCTATTAACCCATCAGAATTGTGACGGAATGTCCCTTTAATCGATAATTATGAATTCTTTTTGAATTCTATTCACCCATCGGAATTGTGACGAAATGTTCCTTTTATCGAAAATTACGAATTCATTTTAAATTCTAATGACCCAACGGAATATAACGGAATGTCTCGTTTATTGGAAATTACGAATTCTTTTTGAATTATATTGACCCATCGAATTGTGACGGAATGTCCCTTTTATTGGTAATTACGAAGTTCTTTTTGAATTTTATTGACCTTCTTCGGATTCATGACGTAATGTCCCTTTTTTATCGGAAATTATTTAATTCATTTTGAATTCTATTGACCCATCGAAATATGACGGAATGCCCCGTTTATTGGTAATTACTTAATTTTTTTGAATTCTATTGACCCATCAGAATGGTGACGAAATGTCCATTTTATCGGTAATAAAGAATTCTTTTTGAACTCTATTGACCCATCGGAATTTATTGTGACAGAATTGTAACAGAACGTCCCTTTTATTAGTAATTACGAGTTCTTTTTGAATTGTATTGACCCATCTAATATTACTTAATGTCCCGTTTATTGGTAATTATGAATTCTTTTTGAATTCTATTGACCCATCGGAATTGTGACTGACGGAATGTCCCTTTAATCGATAATTATGAATTTTTGAATTCTATTGACCCATCGGATTGTGACAAAATGTCCCTTTTATTTAAATTAAGAATTCATTTTGAATTCTATTGTCCCATCGTAATATGACGGAATGCCCTATATATTGGTAATTACTTAATTCTTCTCGAATTTTATTGACCCATCTAATATGACTAAATGTCTCATTTATTGGAAATTACTTAATTCTTTTTGAATTCTATTGAACCATCTAATTGTGACTAATGTCCCTTTAATCGATAATTATGAATTCTTTTTGAATTCTATTGACCCATCGAATTGTGACGAAATGTTCCTTTTATCGGAAATTATGAATTCATTTTGAATTCTATGACCCATCGGAATATGACTGAATGTCTCGTTTATTGGAAATTACTTAATTCTTTTTGAATTCTATGACCCATCTAATTGTGACTAATGTCCCTTTTATTGGTAATTTCGAGTTCTTTTTGAATTCTATTGACCCATCGGATTCATGACGTAATGTCCCTTTTATGAAATTATTTAATTCATTTTGAATTCTATGATCCATCAAATATGACTAATGCCCCGCTTATTGGTAATTTAATTCTTTTTGAATTCTATTGACCCATTAATTGGATTTAAATGTCCATTTTATCGGTAATAAAGAATTCTTTTTGAACTCTATTGACCCATCAATTTATTGTGATTTAATTGTAAATGTAATGTCCCTTTTATTAGTAATTACGAAGTTCTTTTTGAATTGTATGACCCATCAATATTACTTAATGTCCCGCTTATTGGTAATTATGAATTCTTTTTGAATTCTATTGACCCATCTAATTGTGACTAATGTCCCTTTAATCGATAATTATGAATTCTTTTTGAATTCTATTGACCCATCGGATTGTGACAAAATGTCCCTTTTATCGGAAATTAAGAATTCATTTTGAATTCTATTGTCCCATCAATATGACTTAATGCCCTATATATTGGTAATTACGAATTCTCTCTCAATTCTATTGACCATCTAATATGACGAAATGTCTCATTTATTGGAAATTACTTAATTCTTTTTGAATTCTATGAACCATCTAATTGTGATGAATGTCCCTTTAATCGATAATTATGAATTCTTTTTGAATTCTATTCACCCATCTAATCGTGATTTAAATGTCCCTTTTTCGGAAATTACTAATTCATTTTGAATTCTATTGACCCATCTAATATGACTAATGCCCCATGTATTGATAATTAAGAATTCTTTCTGAATTCTATTGACCCATCGTAATATGACGAAATGTCTCATATATTGGAAATTACGAATTCTTTTTGAATTCTATTGACCCATTGGAATTGTGACTTAATGTCCCTTTTATTGGTAATTACGAAGTTCTTTTTGAATTCTATTGACCGATCAGATTCATGACTTTAATGTCCCTTTTATCTGAAATTACTTAATTCATTTTGAATTCTATGACCCATCGTAATAAGACGGAATGCCCCGTTTATTGGTAATTACGAATTCTTTTTGAATTCTAATGACCCATCGGAATTGAGACGGAATGTCCCTTTTATTGGTAATTACGAGTTCTCTTTGAATTCTATTGACCATCAGAATTATGACGTTATGTCCCTTTTATTCTAAATTACGAATTCATTTTGAATTCTATTGACCCATCGGAATATGACGGAATGTCCCGTTTATGGGTAATTATGAATTCTTTTTGAATTCTATTGACAAATAGGAATTGTGACAGAATGTCTTTTTAATCAATAATTATGAATTCATTTTGAATTCTATTGACCCATCGAATTGTGACGGAATGTCCCTTTTATTGGTAATTACGAGTTTTTTTTTAATTTTGTTGACCAATCAGACTTATGACGGAATGTCCCTTTTATCGGAAATTACGAATTCATTTTGAATTTTATTGACCCATCGGAATATGACGGAATGTCTCGTGTGTTGGTAATTACGAACTCTCTTTGAATTCTATTGATCCATTGGAATTGTGAGGGAATATCTCTTTAGTCGATAATTATGAATTCTTTTTAAATTCTATTGACCCATCAGAATTGTGACGGAATGTCCCTTTTATTGGTAATTACGAGTTCTTTTTTAATTCTATTGACCCATCGAAATTATGACATGATGTCCCTTTTATCGGAAATGACGAATTCATTTTGAATTCTATTGACCCATCAGAATATGACGGAATGTCCCTTCAATCGGAAATTACGAATTCATTTTGAATTCTATTGACCCATCGGAATATGACGGAATGCCCCGTTTATTGGTAATTATGAATTCTTTTTGAATTTTATTGACCCATCGGAATTGTGACGGAATGTCCCTTTAATCGATAATTATGAATTCTTTTTGAATTCTATTGACCCATCGGAATTGTGACAGAATGTCCCTTTAATCGATAATTATGAATTCTTTTTGAATTCTATTGACCAATCGGAATTGTGACGGAATGTCCCTTTTATTGGTAATTACGAGTTTTTTTTTTTAATTCTATTGACCAATCAGAATTTTGACGGAATGCCTCTTTTATCGTAAATTACGAATTCATTTTGAATTTTATTGACCCAGCGGAATATTACGGAATGTCTCGTGTGTTGGTAATTACGAATTCTCTTTGAATTCTATTGATCCATTGGTTTTGTGAGGGAATATCCCTTTAGTCGATAATTATGAATTCTTTTTGAATTCTATTGACCCGTCAGAATTGTGACGGAATGTCCCTTTTATTGGTAATTACGAGTTCTTTTTGAATTCTATTGACCCATCGAAATTATGACGGAATGTCCCTTTTATCGGAAATTTCGAATTCATTTTGAAATCTCTTGACCCATCGGAATATGACGGAATGTCCCTTCTATCGGAAATTACGAATTCATTTTGAATTCTATTAACACATCGGAATATGACAGAATGCCCCGTTTATTGGTAATTACGAATTCTTTTTGAATTCTATTGGCCCATCGGAATTGTGACGGAATGTCCATTTTATTGGTAATTACGAGTTCTTTTTTAACTCTGTTGACCCATCGGAATTATGACGGAATGTTCCTTTTATCGGAAATTACGAATTCTTTTTTGAATTTTATTGACTCATCGGAATATGAAGGAATATCTCGTGAGTTAGTAATTACGAATTCTTTTTGAATTCTATTGACACATTGGAATTGTGACGGAATGTCCCTTTAATCGATAATTATGAATTCTTTTTGAATTCTGTTGACCCATCGGAATTGTGATCGAATGTCCCTTTTATTGGTAATTACGAGTTCTTTTTGAATTTTATTTACCCATCGGAATTATGACGAAATGTCCCTTTTATCGGAAATTACGAATTCATTTTGAATTCTATTGACCCATCGGAATATGACGCAATTCCCCGTTTATTGGTAATTACGAATTCTTTTTTAATTCTATTGACCCATCGGAATTGTGACGGAATGTCCCTTTTATTGGTAATTACCAGTTCTTTTTGAATTCTATTGACCATCGTATATATGATGGAATGTCTCTTTTATCAGAAATTACGAATTCATTTTGAATTCTATTGACCCATCGGAATGTTACGGAATGCCCCGTTTATGGGTAATTACGAATTCATTTTGATTTCTATTGACCTAACGGAATTGTGACGGAATGTCCCTTTAATCGATAATTATTAATTCTTTTTGAATTCTATTGACCATTCGAAATTATGACAGAGTATCTCTTTTATTGATAATTATAAATTCTGTTTGAATTCTATTGACCAATCGGAACTATGACAAAATTAGCCTTTTATCGATAAATATGAATTCTATTGACCGATCAGAATTGTGACGGAATGTCCCTTTTATTGGTAATTACGAGTTCTTTTCGAATTCTATTGACCCATCAGAATTGTGACGGAATGTCCCTTCTATTGGTAATTACGAGTTCTTTTTGAATTCTATTGACCACTTTAATTTTGATTTAATGTCCCTTTAATCGATAATTATGAATTCTTTTTGAATTCTATTGACCCATCGAATTATATGAGAATGTCCCTTTAATCGATAATTACGAATTCATTTTGAATTTTATTGACCCATCTAATATTACTTAATGTCTCGTGTGTTGGTAATTACTTAATTCTTTTTGAATTCTATTGATCGATAATTGTGACTAATGTCCCTTTTATTGGTAATTACGAGTTTTTTTTTTTAATTTCGTTGACCAATCAGAATTTTGACTTTAATGCCTCTTTTATCGGAAATTACTTAATTCATTTTGAATTTTATGACCATCGAATATTACTTTAATGTCTCGTGTGTTGGTAATTACTTAATTCTCTTTGAATTCTTTTGATCCATTGGTTTTGTGAGGGAATATCCCTTTAGTCGATAATTATGAATTCTTTTTGAATTCTATTGACCCATCAGAATTGTGACGGAATGTCCCTTTTATTGGTAATTACGAGTTCTTTTTGAATTCTATTGATCCATCGAAATTATGACGGAATGTCCTTTTATTTAAATTACTTTAATTCATTTTGAATTCTATTGATCCATCGGAATATGACGGAATGCAACCTTTATCGGAAATTACGAATTCATTTTGAATTCTATTGACCCATCGGAATATGACGGAATGCCCCGTTTATTGGAAATTACGAATTCTTTTTGAATTCTATTGACCCATCGGAATTGTGACGGAATGTCCCTTTTATTGGTAATTACGAGTTCTTTTCGAATTCTATTGACCCATCAGAATTGTGACGGAATGTCCCTTCTATTGGTAATTACGAGTTCTTTTTGAATTCTATTGACCACTCAGAATTTTGACGGAATGTCCCTTTAATCGATAATTATGAATTCTTTTTGAATTCTATTGACCCATCGAAATTATGACAGAATGTCCCTTTAATCGATAATTATGAATTCTTTTTGAATTCTATTGACCAGTCGGAATTGTGACGGAATGTCCCTTTTATTGGTAATTACGAGTTTGTTTTTTAATTCTGTTGACCAATCAGAATTTTGACGGAATGCCTCTTTTATCGGAAATTATGAATTCATTTTGAATTTTATTGACCCATCGGAATATTACGGAATGTCTCGTGTGTTGGTAATTACGAATTCTCTTTGAATTCTATTGATCCATTGGTTTTGTGAGGGAATATCCCTTTAGTCGATAATTATGAATTCTTTTTGAATTCTATTGACCCATCAGAATTGTGACGGAATGTCCCTTTTATTGGTAATTACGAGTTCTTTTTGAATTCTATTGACCCATCGAAATTATGACGGAATGTCCCTTTTATCCGAAATTACGAATTCATTTTGAAATCTATTGACCCATCGGATTATGACGGAATGTCCCTTTTATCAGAAATTACGAATTCATTTTGAATTTTATTGACCCATCGGAATATGACGGAATGTCTCGTGTGTTGGTAATTACGAATTCTTTTTGTAATCTATTGACCCATTGGAATTGTGACGAAATGTCCTTTAATCAATAATTTTAATTTTTTTTTGAATTCTATTGACCCATCGGAATTGTGACGGAATGTCCCTTTTATTGGTAATTACGAGTTCTCTTTGAATTCTATTGACCATCGGAATTATGACGTGATGTCCCAATGGAATTGTGACGGAATGTCTCTTAAATCGATAATTATTAATTCTTTTTGAATTCTATTGACCCTTCGAAATTATAGAAAAATGTCCTTTTTATTGATAATTATGAATTCTTTTTGAATTATATTGACCCATCGGAACTATGACGGAACGACCCTTTTATCGATAAATATGAATTCTATTGGCCCATCAGAATTGTGACGAAATGTCCATTTTATCGGTAATAAAGAATTCTTTTTGAACTCTATTGAACAATCGAATTTATGTGACGGAATTGTAAATGAATGTCCCCTTTTATTAGTAATTACGAGTTCTTTTTGAATTGTATTGTCCGTTTATTGGTAATTACGAGTTCTTTTTGAATTGTATTGACCCATCGAATTGTGACGGAATGTCCCTTTAATCGATAATTATGAATTCTTTTTGAATTCTATTGACCCATCGAATTGTGATGAAATGTCCCTTTTATTAAATTACTTAATTCATTTTGAATTCTATGACCCATCTAATATGACTAATGCCCCATATATTGGTAATTACAAATTCTTTTTGAATTCTATTGACCCATCGGAATATGACGGAATGTCTCATTTATTGGAAATTACTTAATTCTTTTGAATTCTATTATTGTAATTGTGACGAAATGTCCCTTTTATTGGTAATTACGAGTTCTTTTTGAATTCTATTGACCCATCGGATTCATGACATAATGTCCTTTTATTTAAATTACTTAATTCATTTTGAATTCTATTGACTATCGAATATGACGAATGCCCGTTTATTGGCAATTACTGAATTCTTTTTGAATTCTATTGACCCATCGGAATTGTGACGGAATGTCCCTTTTATTGGTAATTACCAGTTCTTTTTGAATTCTATTGACCATCTAATTATGACTTTGGAATGTCTCTTTTATCGTAAATTACTTAATTCATTTTGAATTCTATTGACCCATCTAATGTTACGAATGCCCCGTTTATGGGTAATTACATTAATTCATTTTGATTTCTATTGACCCAACTAATTGTGACGGAATGTCCCTTTAATCGATAATTATTAATTCTTTTTTAATTCTATTGACCATTCGAAATTATGACAGAATGTCTCTTTTATTGATAATTATAAATTCTGTTTGAATTCTATTGATCAATCGGAACTATGACGAAATTAGCCTTTAATCGATAAATATGAATTCTATTGACCGATCAGAATTGTGACAGAATGTCCCTTTAATCGATAATTATGAATTCTTTTTGAATTCTATTGACCCATCGGAATTGTGACCGAATGTCCTTTTTATTGGTAATTACGAGTTCTTTTTGAATTTTATGACCCATCGAATTATGATGAGAATGTCCTTTTATCGAAATTACTTAATTCATTTTAAACTCTATGACCCATCGAATATGACGGAATGTAATCTTTATCGAAAATTACGAATTCATTTTGAATTCTATTGACCCATTGGAATATGACGGAATGTCCCTTTTATTGGTAATTACGAGTTCTTTTTTAATTTTGTTGACCAATCAGAATTATGACGGAATGTTCCTTTTATCGGAAATTACGAATTCATTTTGAATTTTATTGACCCACTGGAATATGACGGAATGTCTCGTGTGTTGGTAATTACGAATTCTCTTTGAATTCTATTGATCCATTGGTTGTGTGAGGGAATATCCCTTTAGTCGATAATTATGAATTCTTTTTGAATTCTATTAACCCATCAGAATTGTGACGGAATGTCCCTTTTATTGGTAATTACGAGTTTTTTTTGAATTCTATTGACCCATCGAAATTATGACGGAATGTACCTTTTATCGGAAATTACGAATTCATTTTGAAATCTATTGACCCATCGGAATATGACGGAATGTCCCTTCTATCGGAAATTACGAATTCATTTTGAATTCTATTGACTCATCGGAATATGACGGAATGCCCCGTTTATTGGTAATTACGAATTCTTTTTGAATTCTATTCGCCCATCGAGTTGTGACTTAATGTCCCTTTAATCGATAATTATGAATTCTTTTTGAATTCTATTGACCAATCGGAATTGTGACGGAATGTCCATTTTATTGGTAATTACGAGTTCTTTTTTAACTTTGTTGACCCATCGGAATTATGACGGAATGTCCCTTTTATCGGAAATTACTTAATTCTTTTTGAATTTTATTGACTCATCTAATATGAAGGAATATCTCGTGTGTTAGTAATTTACGAATTCTTTTTGAATTCTATTGACACATTGGAATTGTGACTTAATGTCCCTTTAATCGATAATTATGAATTCTTTTTGAATTGTTGACCAATCGAAATTGTGATGAAATGTCCCTTTTATCGAAAATTACTTAATTCATTTTGAATTCTATTGACCCATCGAATATATGACTAATGCCCCATATATTGGTAATTACTTAATTCTTTTGAATTCTATTGACCCATCTAATATGACTAATGTCTCATTTATTGGAAATTATTTAATTCTTTTTAAACTCTATTGACCCATCTAATTGTGACTTTTTAATGCCCCCTTTATTGGTAATTACGAGTTCTTTTTGAATTCTATTGACCCATCGGATTCATGACATAATGTCCCTTTTATTTTAAATTACTTAATTCATTTTGAATTCTATCGACCCATCTAATATGACTAATGCCCCGTTTATTGGTAATTACTTAATTCTTTTTGAATTCTATTATTGACCCATCAGAATTGTGACTTAAATGTCCATTTTATCGGTAATAAAGAATTCTTTTTGAACTCTATTGACCCATCGAATTTATTGTGACGGAATTGTAATCTTAATGTCGCTTTGATTAGTAATTACGAGTTCTTTTTGAATTGTATTGACCCATCGAATATTACGGAATGTCCCATTTATTGGTAATTATGAATTTTTTTGAATTCTATGACCCATCGAATTGTGACGGAATGTCCCTTTAATCGATAATTATGAACTCTTTTTGAATTCTATTGACCCATCGGATTGTGACAAAATGTCCTTTTATCGGAAATTAAGAATTCATTTTGAATTCTATTGTCCCATCGAATATGACGTAATGCCCTATATATTGGTAATTACGAATTCTCTCTGAATTCTATTGACCCATCTAATATGACGAAATGTCTCAAGAATTGGAAATTACTTAATTCTTTTGAATTCAATCGAACCATCGGAATTGTGACTGGAATGTCCCTTTAATCAATAATTATGAATTCTTTTTGAATTCTATTCACCCATCTAATTGTGATGAAATGTCCCTTTTATTTAAATTACTTAATTCATTTTGAATTTATGACCCATCTAATATGACGGAATGCCCCATATATTGGTAATTAAGAATTCTTTCTCAATTCTATTGACCATCGAATATGACTAATGTCTCATTTATTGGAAATTACTTAATTCTTTTTGAATTCTATTGACTCATTGGAATTGTGATTTGAATGTCCCTTTTATTGGTAATTACTTAGTTCTTTTTGAATTCTATTGACCCATCGGATTCATGACGGAATGTCCCTTTTATCGGAAATTACGAATTCATTTTGAATTCTATTAACCCATCGGAATATGACGGAATGCCTCGTTTAATGGTAATTACGAATTCTTTTTTAATTCTATTGACCCATCGGAATTTTGACGGAATGTCCCTTTTAATGGTAATTACCAGTTCTCTTTGAATTCTATTGACCATAGGAATTATGAAGTTATGTCCTTTTTATCGGAAATTACGAGTTCATTTTCAATTCTATTGACCGTTTAATATGACTTAAATGTCCGTTTATGGGTAATTATGAATTCTTTTTGAATTCTATTGACCAATTGGAATTTTGACTTTAATGTCCCTTTAATCGATTTTTATGAATTCTTTTTGAATTCTATTGATCAATCGAATTATGATTTAAATCGGAATTATGACTTGAAATGTCCATTTTATCAAGAATAAAGAATTCTTTTTGAACTCTTTTGACCCATCGGAATTTATTGTGACGGAATTGTAACAGAATGTCCCTTGTTCATTTTGAATTCTATTGACCCATCGGAATATTATCGGAATTGTGACAGAATGTCCCTTTAATCGATAATTATGAGTTCTGTTTGAATTCTATTGACCAATCAGAATTGTGACGGAATGTCCCTTTTATTGGTATTTACGATTTTTTTTTTATTCTGTTGACCAATCAGAATTATGTCGGAATGTCCCTTTTATCGAAATTTAATTCATTTTGAATTTTATTGACCCATCGGAATATGACGGAATGTCTCGTGTGTTGGTAATTACGAATTCTCTTTGAATTCTATTGATCCATTGGAATTGTGAGGGAATATCTCTTTAGTCGATAATTTTGAATTCTATTGACCCATCAGAATTGTGACGGAATGTCCCTTTTATTGGTAATTACGAGTTCTTTTTGAATTCTATTGACCCATCGAAATTATGACGGTATGTCCATTTTATCGATAATTACTAATTCTTTTTGAATTTCTGACCCATCTAAGAATAATCGTGAGAATGACCCTTTAATCGATAATTACGAATTCTTTTTGAATTATATTGGCCCATCGGAATTGTGACGGAATGTCCCTTTAATCGATAATTATGAATTCTTTTTGAATTCTATTGACCAATCGGAATTGTGACGGAATGTCCATTTTATTGGTAATTACGAGTTCTTTTTTAATTCTGTTGACCAATCGGAATTATGACGGAATGTCCATTTTATCGGTAATTACGAATTCATTTTTGAATTTTATTAACTCATCGGAATATGACGGAATATCTCGTGTGTTAGTAATTACGAATTCTTTTTGAATTCTATTGACACATTGGAATTGTGACAAAATGTCCCTTTAATCGATAATTATGAATTCTTTTTGAACTCTATTGACCCATCGGAATATGACGGAATGTAACCTTTATCGAAAATTACAAATTCATTTTGAATTCTATTGACCCATTGGAATATGACGGAATGTCCCTTTTATCGGAAATTACGAATTCATTTTGAATTTTATTGACCCATCGGAATATGACGGAATGTCTCGTGTGTTGGTAATTACAAATTCTTTTTGAATTCTATTGACCCATTGGAATTGTGACGGAATGTCCCATTAGTCGGTTATTATGAATTCTTTTTGAATTCTATTGACCCATCGGAATTGTGACGGAATGTCCCTTTTATTGGTAATTACGAGTTCTTTTTGGATTTTATTGACCCATCGGAATTATGACGGAATGTCCCTTTTATCGGAAATTACGAATTCATTTTGAATTCTATTGAACCATTAGAATATGACGAAATGCCCTATTTATTGGTAATTACGAATTCTTTTTTAATTCTACTGATCCATCGGAATTATGACGGAATGTCCCTTTTATTTGAAATTACGAATTCTTTTTGAATTCTATTGATCCATTGGAATTATGACAGAGTGTCCCTTTTATTGGAAATTACGAATTATTTTTGAATTCTATTGACCCATTGGAATTGTGATGGAATGTCCCTTTTATTGGTAATTACGAGTTCTTTTTGAATTCAATTGACCCATCGGATTCATCACGGAATGTCCCTTTGATTGATAATTATGAATTATGACAGAATGTCCCTTTGATTGATAATTACGAATTCTTTTTGAGTTCTATTGACCCATTGGAACTATGATGGAATGACCCTTTTATCGATAAATATGAATTCTTTTTGAATTCTATTGACGCTTCGGAATTATGACGGAATGTCCCTTTTATCGGACTTGTGACGGAATGTCCCTTTTATTGGTAATTATGAGTTCTGTATGAATTCTATTGACCCATCAGAATTATGACGGAATGTCCATTTCATCAGAAATTACGAGTTCATTTTAAATTCAATTGACCCATCGGAATATGACGGAATGCCCCGTTTATTGGGAATTACGAATTCTTTTTGAATTCTATTGACCCATCGGAATTGTGACGGAATGTCCCTTTAATCGATAATTATGAGTTCCTTTTGAATTCTATTGACCATTCGGAATTTTGATAAAATGTCATTGATAAATATAAATTCTTTTTGAATTCTATTGACCCATCGAAACAATGACTGAATTACCCTTTTATCGATAAATATGAATTCTATTGACCTATCGGAATTGTGACGGAATGTCCCTTTTATAGGTAATTACGAGTTCTTTTTGAATTCTATTGACCCATCGGAATTGTGACGGAATGTCCCTTCTATTGGTAATTACGAGTTCTTTTTAAATTCTATTGACTCATCAGAATTATGACGGAATGTCCCTTTTATCGGAAATTACGAATTCATTTTGAATTCTATTGACCCATCGGAATATGACGGAATGCTCCGTTTATTGGTAATTATGAATTCTTTTTAAATTCTATTGACCCATCGGAATATTACGGAATGTCCCGTTTATTGGTAATTATGAATTCTTTTTGAATTCTATTGACCCATCTAATTGTGACTTGAATTCCCCTTTAATCGATAATTATGAATGCTATTGACCCATCGAATTGTGACGGAATGTCCCTTTTATTGGTAATTACGAGTTCTTACCGACCCATCAATTGTGATTTAAATGTCCCATTAATTGGTTATTATGAATTCTTTTTGAATTTTATTGACCCATCGGAATTGTGACGAAATGTCCCTTTATTGGTAATTACGAGTTCTTTTTGAATTCTATTGACCATGGGAATTACGACGGAATGTCTCTTTTATCGGAAATTACAAATTCATTTTTAATTCTCTTGACTCATCTAATATGACTAATGCCCCGTTTATTAGTAATTACGATTTCTTTTTGTATTCTATTGACCATTTAATTGCGACTTTAATGTCCCTTTAATCAATAATTACGACTTCTGTTTGAATTCTATTGACCCATCGAATTGTGTGAATGACTCTTTTTATCGAAAATTACGAGTTCATTTTAAATTCTATGACCCATCTAATATGACGGAATGTCCTTATTATCGGAAATTACGAATTCATTTTGAATTCTATTGACTATAGGAATTGTAATGAGAATGTCCCTTTAATTGATAATTATGAATTCTTTTTGAATTCTATTGACCATTCAGAATTGTGCTAGAATGTCTCTTTTATTGGTAATTACGAGTTCTTTTTGAATTCTATTGAACCATCGGAATATGAAGGAATGTCCCGTTTATTGGGAATTACGAATTTTTTTTAATTCTATTGACCTATCTAATTGTGATTTTTTAATGTCCCTTTAATCTATAATTATGAATTCTTTTTGAATTCTATTACCCATCGAAATTGTGATGTAATGTCCTCTTTATGGTAATTACGAGTTATTTTTTATTTCTATTGATTCATTTTAATTGTTTAATGTCCCTTTAATCGATAATTATGAATTCATTTTGAATTCTATTAACTCAACGGAATTGTGACAGAATTTCCCTTTTATTGGTAATTACGAGTTATTTTTATTTCTATTGACCCATCGGAATTGCGACGAAATGTCCATTTTATTGATAATTAAGAATTCCTTTTTGAATTTTATTGACCCATCGAATTGTAAGGATGTCCCTTTAATTGATCATTATGAATTCTTTTTGGATTCTATTGACCTTCTTCTAATTATAATAGAATGTCTCTTTTATTGGTAATTACGAGTTCTTTTTGAATTCTATTGAACCATCTAATATGACTGATTGTCCGTTTATCGGGAATTATGAATTCTTTTTTAATTCTATTGACCTATCGGAATTGTGACGGAATGTCCAATTAATCGATAATTGTGAACTCTTTTGAATTCTATTGACTCATCGAATTGTGACGGAATGTCCCTTTAATCGATAATTATGAATTCTTTTTGAATTCTATTAACTTATCGAAATTGTGATTTTAATGTCCTCTTATTGGTAATTACGAGTTTTTTTTTTATTTGTTGATCTGTTTCGGAATTGTTACGGAATGTCCCGTTAATCGATAATTATGAATTCATTTTGAATTCTATTAACCCATCTAATTGTGACTAATGTCCCTTTTATTGGTAATTACGAGTTATTTTTTATTTCTATTGACCTATCGAAATTGCGACGAAATGTCCATTTTATTGATAATTTAGAATTCCTTTTAAATTCTATTGACACATCGGAATTGTGACGGAATGTCCCTTTAATCGGTAATTATCAATTCTTTTTGAATTCTATTAACCCATTGAAATTGTGACGGAATGTCCCTTTTATTGGTAATTACGAGTTATTTTTTATTTCTATTGACCCATCGGAATTGTGAAGAAATATCCATTTTATCGGTAATTAAGAATTCTTTTTGAATTATATTGACCCATCGGAATTGTGACGGAATGTCCCTTTAATTGATAATTATGAATTCTTTTTGAATTCTATTGACCTAATTTTTGAGAATGTCCCTTTTATTGATAATTATGAATTCTTTTTGAATTCTATTGACCCATCGGAACTATGACGGAATGACCCTTTTATAGATAAATATGAATTCTATTGCCCCATTTGAATTGTGACGGAATGTCCCCTTTATTGGTAATTATGAATTCTTTTTGAATTCTATTAACCCATCAGAGCTTTGACGAAATGTCCCTTTTATCGATTATTATGAATTCTTTTTGAACTCTATTGACCCCTCAGAATTGTGACGAAATGTCCATTTTATCGGTAATTACGAATTCTTTTTGAATTCTGTTGATCCATCGGACTTGTGACAGAATGTTCCTTTAATCGATAATTATGAAATGTTTTTGAATTCTATTGGCCCATCAGAATTGTGATGGAATGTCCTTTTCATTTGTAATTACGAGTTCTTTTTGAATTCTATACACCCATCCGAATGATGACGGAGTGTCCATTTTATCGGAAATTTTGAATTCTTTTGAATTCTATTGACCAATTGGAATATGATGGAATGCCCCGTTTATTGGTAATTACAAAATATTTCTCAATTCTATTGACTCATCGGAATTATAACAGAATGTCCCTTTTATTGGTAATTATGAATTCTTTTTGAATTATATTGACCCATCGGAACTATGACGGAATGTCTATTTTCTTGGTAATTACAAATTCTTTTTAAATTCTATTGACTCATCGGAATTTTACAGGATTGTCCCTTTTATCGATAATTATAAATTCTTTTTTAATACTGTTGACTAATCGGAACTATGACGGAATGACCTTATTATCGAAAATTATGAATTCTTTTTGAATTCTATTGACCCAACGGAATTGTGATGAAATGTCCATATTATCAGTAATTACAAATTCTTTTTGAATTCTATTGACCAATTGGAATTGTGACAGAATGACCCTTTAATCGATAATTATGAATTCTTTTTGAATTCTATTGACTCGTCGGAATTGTGACGGAATGTCCCTTTTATTGGTAATTTCGAGTTCTTTTTGAATTCTATTGACCCATCGGAATTATGACGAAATATACCGTTTATCGGTAATTACGAATTTGTTTTGAATTCTATTGACCCATCAAAATATGACAGAATGCCCCATTTATTGGTAACTTCGAATTCATTTTTAATTTTATTGACTCATCTAATTTATTACGGAATGTCCCTTTTATTGGTAACTATGAATTCTTTTTGAATTATATTAACCCATCGGAACTATGACGGAATGTCCCTTCTATTGGTAATTATGAATTCTTTTTGAATTTTAATGACCCACCGGAGCTTTTACGGAATGACCCTTTTATGTATAATTATGAATTCTATTGACCCATCAGAATTGTGATGAAATGTCCATTTTATCGGTAATTAAGAATTTTTTTTGAATTGTATTGACCCATCGGAATTGTAACGAAATGTCCCTTTTATTGATAATTACGAGTTCTCTTTACATTCTATTGACCCACTGGAATTATGATGGAATGTCCCTTTTATCAATAATTACGATTTCATTTTGAATTCTATGGACCCATCGTAATATGACGGATTGCCCCGTTTATTGGTAATTACGAATTCTTTTTGAATTTTATTGACCCATGGGAATTGTGACGGAATGTCCCTTTAATCGATAATTATGAATTCTTTTTGAATTGTATTGACCCATCGAAATTTTGATGGAATGTCCCTTTTATTGGTAATTAAGAGTTCTTTTGAATTCTATTGACCCATCGGAATTGTGACTAAATGTCCATTTTATCGGTAATTAAGAATTCTTTTTGAATTCTAATGACCTATCGGAATTATGATAGAATGTCCCTTTTATTGGTAATTAAGAATTCTTTTTTGAATTCTATTGACCCATCTGAACTATGACGAAATGTCGCATTTATCGGAAATTATGAATTCTATTGACCCACTGGAATATGACGTAATGCCCCATTTATTGGTAATTACGAATTCTTTTTGAATTCTATTGACCCATCGAACTATGATGGAATGACCTTGTTATCGAAAATTATGAATTCTATTGACCCATCGAAATTGTGACGAAATGTCCATTTTATCGGTAATTAAGAATTCTTTTTGAACTCTATTGACCCATTAAAATTGTGACGGAATGTCCCTTTTATTGGTAATTACGAGTTCTTTTTTCATTCTATTGACCCATTGGAATTATGTCGGAATGTCCCTTTTATCGATAATTACGAATTCATTTTGAATTCTATTGTCCCATCGAATATGACGGAATGCCCCGTTTATTGGTAATTATGAATTTTTTTTGAATTCTATTGACCCATCATCAATTGTGACTTTAATGTCCCTTTAATCGATAATTATGATATCTTTTTGAATTCTATTGATCCATCGGAATGGTGACGGAATGTCCCTTTTATTGGTAATTTCGAGTTGTTTTTGAATTCTATTGACCCTTCGGAATTATGACGGAATGTCCCTTTTATCGATAATTACGAATTCATTTTGAATTCTATTGACCCATCGATATTATGACGGAATGTCCATTTTATCGGTAATTACGAATTCATTTTAAATTTTATTGATACATCGGAATTGTGACGGAATGTCCCTTTAAATGATAATTATGAATTGTTTATATCCCTTTTATCGGTGATTACAAATTCTTTTTGAATTCTATTGACCCACCGGAATTTTGATTTTAATGTCCCTTTTTTGGTAGTTATGAATTTCGTTTAAATTTTATTGACCCATCGGAACTATGACGTAATGTCCCGTTTATCGGTAATTATGAATTCTTTTTGAATTGTAAGTAAATTCTTTTTGAATTTACAATGTCCATCAATTACGAATTATATGTGAATTCTTTTTTAATTTACAATGTCTCTCAGTTTGGAATTTTAAGTAAATTCTTTTTGAATTCATAATGTTCCTCGGTTTGGAATTTCAAGTCAATTCTTTATGAATTTATAATGGACCATTTTTCTGAATTTCATGGTGAGCACTCGACTTTGAATTGTAAGTAAATTCTTTTTGAATTTACAATGTCCCTCAGTTTGGATTTATAAGTTAATTCTTTAAGATTTCACAATATCCCTTGGTTTGGAATTGTAAGTGAATTCTTTTTTATTTCACAATGTCTATCAGTTTGGAATTATAAGTAAATTTTGTGTGAATTCACAATGTCCCTCGGTATGGAATTACAAGTGAATTCTTTGTGTATTCACAATGACCAATTATTCAGAATTTCATGGTGAACCTTTGGCTTCTAATTATCTGTGAATTCTTAATGAATTCACAATATCCTTCGGTTTGGAATTATAAGTGAATTCTTCATGAATTTATAATATCCCTCGGTTTGGAATTTTAAGTGATTTGTTTTTTAATTCATAATGACCCATTATTCGAAATTTCATGATGAACCCTCGTCTTTGAATTATAAGTGAATTATTTGTGAATTCATAATGTCCCTCGGTTTGGAACTACATATGTGATTTTTTTGTAAATTCACAATGACCAACTTTTAGGAATTTCTTGGGCAACCATTGAATTATAAGTGAATCCTTTTTGAATTCAGAATATCCCTCGGTTTGGAATTATAAGTGAATTCTTTCTGACTTCACAAGGTACCTCAGTTTGGAATTATAAGTGAATTTTTTTTAATTCACTATGTCCCTTGGTTTGGAATTATAAGTGAATTCTTTCTGACTTCATAATGTATCTCAGTTTGGAATTATAAGTAAATTTTTGTTAATTCACAATGACCCATTTTTCGGAATTTCGTTATGAACCCTAGGTTTTGAATTATAAGTCAAATCTTTTTGAATTCACATTATCCCTCGGTTTAGATTTATATGTGAATTCTTAAAGAATACGCAATGCCCCTCGGTTTGGAATTACAAGTGAATTCTTTGTGAATTCACAATGACCCATTATTCGGAAATTCATGGCGAACCCACAGCTTTGAAATATAAGTGAATTCTTTGTGAATTCACAATGTCCCCAAGTTTGGAATTATAAGTGAATTATTTATGAATTCACAATGTCTCTCATTTTAGAATTATAAGTGATTTCTTTTTAAATTCACAATGTCCTCGAATTAGAATTATAAGTGAGTTATTTGTAAATTCACTATGTACCTAGGTTTGGAACTACTAATTCATAATGACCGATTATTTGGTATTTCATGATGAACCCTCGGCTTTGAATTATAAGTGAAGTTTTTGTAAATTTACAATGACCCTCAATTTAGAATATAAGTGAACACGTTTTGAATTCACAATGCCCCTTGGTTTGGAACTACAAGTAAATTTTTTGTGAAATCACAATGACCCATTATTAGGAATTTCATGGTGAACCTTCGACTTTGAAATATAAATTAAATATTTTTTAATTCTGAATGTCATTCAGTTTGGAATTATAAGTGAATTCTTTATGGTTTCATATTGTCCCTGTATTTGGAATTATAAGTGAATTCTTTCTAACTTCACAATGTCCCTCGGTTTGGAATTACACGTGAATTCTTTGTGAATTCACAATGACCCATTAATCAGAATTTCGTGATGAACCCTAGGCTTAGAATTATAAATGAATTCTTCTTTAATTCACAATGTCCCTCGGTTTAGAATTATAAATTATAAAGAATAAAACACAAGAAGGGGGGTTGAATTGTGTTATTAATAAAAAATTTCTTATCGTCTGTTGTTTTCAAACAGGTTCAAACGATGTAAAATTTATCTTGAAAGATTAATTTTAACAAATAAGGTTATGTTTTAATTATCCCCGTTAGTCACAAGATTAAATAACTTAAACATAGTTATTTTTATACTGGTTTGTCTATCCAAGACTACGTCCAGTTACCCAGCAAAAACTGAGTTTTCACTATCAACCTTGAAAAGGTTACAAGTATTGTTTGAACCCAGCCACTTCTGGCTAATACAAGATATTCTTTAAACAGAGTCTTCCCAGGCTAAACAACCAAGTATTCTTTGCAACACAGCCTCTTCAGGCTAAAGCCAAGTATTCTTTGCACACACAACCTCCTCAGGCTAAAAATACCACACAAGTGGATTTAAGAGAGTTTTAAGAAAAACTTAAGGATTCCTCTACGCAGAGGGGGTTTTTATAGCGAAGAATAAATTCCTTTGATTCAAGAGCGAAGACAAGAATAAGCTTATGTAGCGTTTTCGCCAACTTGAAACTTTGAAGAGAGGACCTTTATATAGGCAACAGTCTTGGAAAGATTCGTTAGACTCAGAACTTGACCGTTGTCCTTTTCTTGAAGCTTTCCCATTAGTGGCAGAAATCAATTAGAATAATTAATGTTTGAGCAATGAGTCGTGCACATTCAATACCTTTTTTACTTGATCGAGTGCATAACAAAAGTGTGATGTGCTTTTAGGTGTTGCGAGGTTTTTGACAAAGTTGTCCAACCACTTTTGGAAACTTCCATGAGTAACGACTGGATTTGAAATGTGCACAAGTTACTTCGTCTGTCTTCAACTTCTACTTGTAGACGATGGGTCTTGACAGAAAACATAGTCTTCGAAAGATATTCTTCAAGGAAAGTCTAAAGATAATTTCATCTCCCATCATTCTTGTGTCGTCTGAACTTTGCAACATAGCCTCGAAGATGAAAAAGAAACATATCAAATTGAGTAGTCATATTTCGCCTGAGGTCTTCTATTGTCTGATCTTACTTAATCGAAAGTATCGTCGTCTTGTAATTATCAAAACAAAGAATGTTAATCATCTTGATCTAACATAGGCGAATTCTTTTTGAATTCACAATATCCTCCGGTTTGAAATCACAATGACCCATTATTTTGAATTTCATGTTGAACCCTCATCTTTGAATTATTAGTGAATTCTTTTTTAATATACATTGTCCATTGGTTTGGAATAATACAATTATCATAACTACACAATCTATTCTAAAATTAAATAAAAAATTCACAATTACAAATACTATAATATAGTAATTAAAACTAAAAAAAATAACAACTGATAAAAAATTAATTTCCATATTAATAAAAGTTATTTCCAAAAAAAAAAAATCCAAATTAAAAGAAGTTTAAGTAAATGCAAAGAATGCATGAGCAATGGGGGCGCCCGGCTCGTGATTAACCAACTTGACCGTTATTGACTCATTAGAAGGTATAGTTGACCGTGTCGTCTCTGTTTTCATTGGTCCACTCTTTGAATCTAACCACATCTAATAGGCGCTTTGACTTGTAATGTTTGGTTTATAGGCGATTGACTGCCTTTTAACAAAACAACATCACCACGGTTATAAATTTGAAGTTGGTCCATTTCCATATTTTTTTTAAAATAAGGCCTATTTAATCTTTTTCCGAATCAAGTTGTCCCCTGAGTGAACATGAATCCAAAATGGTCTATAAATAATGAGGACTTACATGCGAAAAAGCAAAAGCAAAAGAAAAAAAAAGCAATCTTTTGAGTACAGAGTAGTAAGAGTTTAAGACTCAGTTTGTAAGATTTTTCTCATCCTTCACTTTCTTAATGGACCCACGTGAACACTTTTTTATTACATTTCATTTAGTAATATTTTTCATTTCAATTTGGAGATAAAAAAAGTAAACTTTTAGCTTATTTTAAAAGTTTTAAATACTATAACTTTTTATAAATTTATTTATTTATTTATTTATTTTAACTTACACTTCTATTCATTCAAAGAAACAGAGAGATTTCTTAACTTCTTATTTTATTTTATCCATCCAAACAACACCTTTTTCCCACTCTATTTCTCTCATCAATGGAAAGAGATCAATTCCTTCACATGAATGGTGGCAAGGGAAAAAGGAGTTATTCTCCAAACTGCATGAAAGAGGCAGATTTAGTGTTAATATAAGGAAGAGAGAGAAAAAGGAGACTCGTGGATTTAACGTGGTTCAGGAAATTGCTTACTTCCACGGACACATAATATATATTGACTTTGTTGTGCACGATGCATTTAGAAGCTTTACAAGAAGATATTTATATAGAGACATAATAACAATTTCTCTCATTGTTTATACGATGTGGGACTAAATCAAACTACATATTCCTAACAATCTCTCACTTGAAGTTTGATTTGCATCATCACCTAGTGTAATGCTTTCATTACCTCCATGTTGCTTCTCAAATGTTGACGGGTCTCCTGCGCACTGCTCTGTCCACTAACGGGTCTTCTCTTGCGCACTGTCTTGTCTAATAACGGGTCTTCTCCTGTGCTAACTGGTCTTTTGCGAGAAAGACCCCACCGCTTCTCTTCTTAATCTCTCATTGCTTCTCTTCTTCTAAATGTCATCGTTTATATTCCTCCCTCAAAAAGGACCACTAAAGCTTCTCCCCTATTGTAAATGATGGTCATTAGAGCTTCCATCGTCACAACAATTCTTGAGCTTCACATTGTCGTTGATATGCCCTAGTTCTTGTACCGTCGTTCTGATAGCTCACATCAACGGCACACACAACCTAATCGCCCTGTTAGAGGACTTTCGATACAAGGGATCGCCACAAAGTAGGTCCTGATCTTTAATTAGATCCACTCTGATCATTGCATCACTCGTCGTTTGAGTCGGTAGCCAAGTCGATTTATCGACTCTACTACCACTTGTTGGATAACCCAGGAAGACTTCACTTCTTCCAATGCACCATTGTTCTTGCTACTTTCTTAGGAAAGCTCCCACGGAAAGCGCTCTCACTTTTTCTCTACCTGAGGATAAACCAAATCTTTTTTGATGTGGATGATCAGACAAAGCCGTAACCATAGAGCATGTGGATGATCAGACAAAACCGCAACCACAGGAGAGAGAAAAAGGAGACTCGTGGATTTAACGTGGTTCAGTAAATTACCTACTTCCACAGGCACACAATATATATTGACTTTGTTGTGCAAGGTGCACTTAGAAGCTTTACAAGGAGTTGTTTATATAGAGACATAATAACAATTTCTCTCATCGTTTATAAAATGTGAGACTAAAATCAAACTCTCGTCGTTTATACGATGTGAGACTAAATCAAACTACATATTCATAACATTTAGGTTGTTTAGTGAGACCAAATACACTTCTTGTGACATCAAATATTATTGACATTATTGATAGGACAAGTTCCAACTTGAACCGTGAACCACCCACATTCCAATTTTATCTCAATGATTTATTTGGAAATGATTTCAGTACCATCTCAAAGTCACTTCCTTATTTCTATAAAAGATCAAAGTCACTTCCTTATTTCTATAAAAGATTGGAAGAAGATAAGGGACACAAGTTTGGTTCATGCTTTATAAATGTCACCCCGGGATCATTTCATGGGAGGCTCTTTCCCAATAATTCCATAAACTTCTTTCATTCTTCCATCAGTCTACACTGGCTCTCTCAAGTCACATAAACTAATTAATTATTCTTTCTCCCATTTTTCCGTTTGATTAAGATCCATCAGTAAACAAAATCTATGTGTAATTTGTTTGTGTTTTTTATTTCTAACTTTCAATTAAGTGTATAAATTTTTTTACTTTATTTATCTTAATTTTGGGATTAAAATATGGAGATGAAACACAACGTAAATCAAAATTTATTTTTATAATCACTGTCAAAAGTAGGGCCCTGCTGTCTAATATCATAAGAACATTAATTAGGAAATTAATAAGAGAAAATGTTTATTAAATAAATCATAAATATAATTATGGACAATACATTTTTACATATCTTACTAAAAATATTTCTTATTGTAATTTCTGAACCAGTATACTTAAATACATGAATAATGATATTTAGATACCCCAAAATATTAAACACTCATTAACACTAATGACATCAGTGGTGGCAAAATGATAGTTCGAGTTTGTTTTAAATACATCATAATTTTAGCATTTAAATTCTTCGAACTAAAGTAATAAATAATTATTACTTCTCTCCTCTTATTAAATAAAAGATAATTATTTTATAATATTTAAGTTAATCAAAACATTTTATTAAAATTAATTCAATTTTAAAATAATCTAGGCCGAAGATTGAGATCTTGCATATCAGAAAACCTGTACTTTTCCAATTAAATACGTAGAAAATAATAAAATTTAATTGTTTAAGCAGTTAAATTAAATTCGTTAAAAAAAAGAAAATGTTGAAAAGAAGTTATGTTTTTATTTTCAAGAACTAATTATAGTTTGTGAAAAGGTCTTGTTACAAGATTTATTGCAAAAGAACATTCTTTTTCTCAAAGATCTCTGTCTTATAAATAGATGGGTATAAGCGAACGTTTCAAGAAGAGCCTTAAATCCCTGTGCTGCGATTCTGAAACCCACAAGAACATATAAGATCAAGAATTGGTCTTTGACCTTTCTTCATTCATACAGGGAAAGGAACCTAAGTTACATACTTTTTGGCGAAAATTGGAGCCTTTCACGAGGATCCATGTTTAATCGGAGCTTTTCCTTAACGCAGTTCCCCACTTCTTCATTCCACTGTTCTACTTCTTTATGTATTTCGTATCACATTTCATTCTTCCATACACATTCTTTCATTCATTCATCATTCATCATTCATTCATATTCATTCATTCATCATTCATTCATATTCATTCATTCATTCTTGCATCTATTCCCTCATGACGGTTCTTTCACCCATTCTTGCATCCATCCTCTTGTGGGGTTCCTCCATTGGCCTCTGCAAAGTTTCCTCCATGGACAAATTCCTTTGTTATGACTAGGTCCACTTCGCGCTCTTCATGATGGTGTTTTTACCTTCAAAACAATCTTTCTTGATGCTTTCTATTTGTTCTTTCTTGATTTAGAATGTATCAACAATTAGTTTTTAAAAAATATCTTTATAGAGACTTGTGTTTCTGACACGATTTGTATAACTTTTCACATGCTAATTGATGATGTGAGTGCCTTTGTGAAGTTGTGTCTACTGAATTTTCTCATAATTTTGAAACGAGAAACTGGGGTTGCAGGTGCTAATAGGAGGACGGGTAAAGAATGGAGGAAGATTGTTCCATATCTACGGTCTCGCCTTGGTAAAGAGTGCAATGTGAGTGAGTCTTGTTGCTACTGTGCTATGTGTGTTTATCTATTTGTTTTTGAGATGAATTCTACAAATTCGTTTGCTTTGTTTGTTGTGCTTATTTGCAAGTTCATTATGATTTTGTTTTTGGATAGATATGTGAATCCCTAACATCCGGTCCATGTCATGCTATTGACATAACGAGAGAGGTTAGTTTCAACTTTGGAGTGTTTGTGATAAGTTGGTTTTATATCTACTGCTTCCAACAAGCCGTTGAATTGTTGTCCTAATTTTATGTAGGCTATAAGGGAAGGGGCTGATGCTGTCATTGCTGTTGGAGGTGATGGAACACTTCATGAGGTGAAAACTTTTTTTCTTTTTTCTGTTTACTTTTATTGTTGGGACTTGGGAGTGACATGTATGTGAATTTAGTTTTCTTACTATGACATTCTAATTTAGGTCTTCTTTAGGGTTGAGATCAAGGATAGATGTTGGGGTTATCACCGGAGAGAGTTGTGATCATTACTTCATAAACGTTGCCGACATTCAATTGTAAGACTGACTTGGAAATTTTAGAATAAATGTTAATGGATGGATCATATCTAAAGCATGCTTGACAAAATTTTATAGGAGTGCAAAGGCGAGCTTTTATGCTTCTAGGTACAAGAGATTTGGCAACCTGTGCTATATCATTGGTGCATTGCAAGCCTTCATTGGGCACCAAAATCAGGATTTGAGAATCAGGGTCTGTGTTAGTTTGAGGTCCTATATAATTTTAGTTTTTTCATGGTCTTTATGTTTGTGCACCAGAAGTGTCACACAAGTTTTATGACATGAAAAATGCAGTTCAGTGATGGTCCATGGGAGATATGTCCTCAAGTGACAACTCTTTGCATTGGAAATGGAAAATACTTTTGTGGTGGCATGAAAATTACACCAAATGCTGATCCTTTTAACAGTAATTTGGAGGTGAAATACCTTTCTGTAAAATGTCATTGTGGAAGATTATGATCTCTGTTTTGAATAATATACTGGGTAGACCTCATTCTGAATCCTGCTACCTTTTTTTTTTTTTTTTTTTTATTGAAGTACAGTTTTTTTTTACCCACAAATTCTGCAGGTTGTGATTCTTCAAAGCTTCAAGTGGTATGATTTTGTCCTGAAATTACATAAGTTATACAGTGGGACACATCTCTCGGTTAAAAATGTATCTGATAGAAGGTATCATCTTTTCCAAGAATGTCAATATCTGATGATTAATATTACCTTCCATTGCTACTTTCTAATTCTTGATGTTAAATATCAATTAATGAGGTTTAGATGACTAATGAAATAGCGTTACATGGTCTTGTCAAATCTGAACATGACATATATAGATATAGAATATTGCTAGTATTAGGTAAGTTATCTTCTTTTCAAGTCACCTGCTTTACTATAATCCCAATTATATAAGTGGTTTTCGAAACCTATTCACTATCCTCTATAACCATACTGCAATAGCAAAAAGCCTTATCCCACTAGTGAGGTCAGCTATATGGATTGCACAACATGATTGGAAATCTATCGCAAGATCCATGTTTGGTATATTGACAAGTTTGTTACAAGCAGGTTGTTAATGGATTTTTTTTTTTTGGCTGGTGTAGTGGAATGAATGTGTTAGAGAGTGAATTGCTAGTATGATCTTTGTTATAAAACACATCTATTTGATATGAAGTGATGTTGTTGACGAATCTCAACATTCTTTATTTATTGTTATCCTGATGCATCTCAGTTTGTTACTAGCAGGTTGTTAATGGATTTTTTTTTGGCTGGAAAACCTGTTGCTAGTCAAGTGAAATATTCTACACATTCAACTGCTCTTGGTGTGAGTACTTCCCGCCAGAATGCAATATTCTCAATTTTTATTCAATGCTTGCGGTCCTAGATTCTGTCACATATAATACATGTCCTGAATGGAATGCTTATTGACAAGTATAACTATGTTCTGGCCTTATGCAGCTCATCCCCCTGGGAACAGGTTCTGATTTCGCAAGAACATTTCGGTGGTTAGTTTTTGTTTGTATTTTCATTCCTCTTGTGCTTTTTATTTAAATGGAGCTCATTAGCTGTATAATTAGAATAAATGGAAACATCTGTTGAGTGTTTTCCAGGAAAAATGATCCCTGTGAGGCCATTGAACGTGTTGCTAGAGGTTTTTCTTTTTCTTATTTCATAATTACTTTATTATTCTACTGTTTGATAGCTCAAGCATGTTGCTGGCCTCAAATCTTATGTTTCTGTATCTGCTTTTAGTTTGTCTACTATGACATTCTATAAGTGAGGGTAGTACTAAAGGTTTTATGAACAGATCAATACACTGTAATACATTTCAATTTTCAATAATATCAATTTAATGTTTCAATCTCTCTTCCTCCCTCTATACCTAAATCTCATAATTTCAGCTGTAGTGTTGACAGGTACATGCATCATATGCACACAGACACTCATTTGCTGAACATTTAAACTTGTTAAATATTTTGCAGGGTGGTGCTTTATGGTTCCAGAATTTAACAGAATTCTCTCATGGTTATTCAAGATTCATCTTTCCCTTTCTGATTGTTGGTTTTCACTACATCAATGTTCAGGTGATGAGATACTGAATCCATATATATGAGATATTTAACCTTAAAACTATATTTCTACTTATGTCCATATTCATGTCTATGTACATTAAATTTATTCATTTAACAAGAAATGACTTTTAGTTTATTACAAAAAATGAATTGGAGTTTACCATATTGTTGTGGCAGCAAACCCTTTTGGCAAGGTTTAGATGTAGTTAAGCCAAGTGTTTAACAAGATATTTTGGGCCTAACTGATACAATAAAGGTGGTAGAATTACCTAATCCAAAATAGCTGGCAAAGTTGTTGCATCCCAATGCAATTGATTTAAGGAAAGTGACTAATCAAGTCACAATCTGATATTTATTGTTGATCTAGGGCTCTGCTATTCTGCCTATAATAATGAATCAAACTTGGTATTAGTTTTTATACCATTCATTAAAATTTAAAACATGTTACATTACTTCGCTTAATAATAGGTTTATTAGAAATAAATAGCATGACATACAGTTTAATAAGTTAATAACTAAGGGACTGTCTGGTTTTAATTTTAAATGTTTTCTGTTTCATTTTCTATTTTCACTTTTAATTACAAAAATGCTACCATGTGTTTCATTTTATTATTTTCTCTATCATCTATACATTTTTGTTAAATAAACAAAATGAGAACAAGGTATGAATTTTTCAATTAAAAGTAAAAAAAGAAAATGAATTTTTTTTTTTAAAACCATGTGCTGTACAATATAATCAAATTGAAGTTTGATATATAGTAGGGTGGATTCTTGCTTTTTGTTTGGGATGTTTGGTGTATGCTATCGTAAGGTTAAGTTAATTCTTTTTTTGGCAAGGGACCTCGATGAGTCAATCATAGAATGTGTACTGATTTGTGTTCATTGATTTATCAGATATCTTTTAGGAGACCTTTGGTTGAAGAAACAAGGAGTATCTTTGACTTATTAGTCAAAGTGAGTATAGCTTCGTCTGTATATCTAATGTATTACTATTGCATTGCATGTTCTTGGGGAAAATGGAGTTTGTACTTGATTTTCAAGTTATACATTTTCTGCGATATAAATCTGCTCATTTAATTTGACTAACAGTTTAAAAATGTTCTTTATATGTTAATATATCCTATTCATCAAATTAGAATACAGTAATTCCAGAATTGAATGAAAGATGCCTTTGTTGCTGCAGTATTATAAGGCGATACTTGGACTTTCTAATGGTGCCTATAGCTTTCATAGGCTTTTTTGCATTCCTCAGGTAATTTTAGTTTTAACATGTGTTGTGTTGTTAAGATGTTAATTGTTGGATATCATCTTCTTTCTTTAACAGTACTTCAGCATTTTTATTTTTTTTTGCATATTGGCTGAGATTTTGGTCACAGTTCCTTTTTTCTTTAAACACTCTTTTCAGTTAATTATGGTGCATTCTGACAACTTGTGATTTTGGACCATACAAAAGAGATGGTTATTCATGGATTCAGAGACTACAGTTCTTAGAAGTAAAGAAATATATTTTTATTGCTGATTTTATGTACTTTTAACTCAAAGTTACTCTTTCTTAGTTTAATATCTTTCACAGTGGAGAGTAGCTGAGGTCTTTCACAGTGGTGAATATCAGCTGTACTTGGCTACTTGCATATAGCTATCTAATATATAGATAGTATTTTTTAAATCACTATAATTAAATCTAGTGATGGGCCTCTTGTACAGACACTTTGGGTGTTTTGACTAGTACATTCTTTGTAGCAAACATATATTAATTTGGAAGGTTTTGGAGTTCATCTGATCATTTTTCTCTCCAAACAGGACATGGCTTTTGTGGTTGATGGCTGGGCTCTTGAGATCGCCCTTAGCCACTATCGTAAAGCTTTCACTAAGGTGGCAGTTTTGTCAAGGACTGCTACATGTTGTCGCGTGACACCATCACAAAAAGCGCAGGTGTTTTATTTGACCATTTTATCTACTCATAGTAATATGTTGCCTGCTGTTGTTTCATGAAGCTATGCTTTCCTTTCATTTTTAGTTCTCATCCTTGTTATATACTAGGCTTGTGCTATCTTGTTCCTTTAATTAACTTATTGCAATAAGATGAGAATAGGATTAATATCTTATGTTTCCCTTTAACAGGAAAATAAAATTGCTGTTTATATTAGTTCTGCTCAAATTTACCTGAAAACAATGGCATTGATTTGTACTGTGTATCATTACTTGTTGCAGCTTGTACAGATCTTAAAATCATGGTGTACCTACAACATGTGCTTCAGCTTTTGTCTTCATGCTCTCCTGATATTCTAGAATCTGTAAGGTAAAGAATATTATTGGCTGGTCAATCATTTTACTGAATTTTTTGAATTTTATTGACCCATAGAAACATGAAGGAATGTCGTTTTAATCGATAGTTCCGAAATCTTTTGACCCATCAAAATTTTACTGGAATGGCCATTTTATCGATCATTATAAATTCTTTATGAATTCTATTGACCCAACTATGACGGAATGACCCTTTTATCGATAATTATGAATTCTTTTTGAATTCTATTGACCAATCGGAATTGTGACGAAATGTCCCTTTTATCGGAAATTACGAATTCATTTTGAATTCTATTGACCCATCGAATATTGACAGAATGCCTCATATATTGGTAATTACGAATTCTTTTTGAATTCTATTGACCCATCGAAATATGACGGAATGTCTCATTTAATGGAAATTATGAATTCTTTTTGAATTCTATTGACCCATCGGAATTGTGACGGAATGTCCATTTTATTGGTAATTACGAGTTCTTTTTGAATTCTATTGACCCATCGGATTCATGACGGAATATCCCTTTTATCGGAAATTACGAATTCATTTAGAATTCTATTGACCCATCGGAACATGACGGAATGCCCCGTTTATTGGTAATTACAAATTCTTTTTGAATTCTAATGACCCATCGATATTGTGACGGAATGTCCCTTTTATTGGTAATTACGAGTTCTCTTTGAATTCTATTGACCATCAGAATTATGACGTTATGTCCCTTTTATCGGAAATTACGAATTCATTTTGAATTCTATTGACCCATCGGAATATGACGGAATGTCCCGTTTATGGGTAATTATGAATTCTTTTTGAATTCTATTGACCAATAGGAATTGTGACGGAATGTCTCTTTAATCGATAATTATGCATTCATTTTGAATTCTATTGACCCATCGGAATTATGACAAAATGTTCTTTTTATTGATAATTATGAATTCTTTTTGAATTCTATTGACCCATCGGAACTATGACGGAACGACCCTTTTATCGATAAATATGAATTCTATTGTCCCATCAGAATTGTGACGAAATGTCCATTTTATCGGTAATAAAGAATTCTTTTTGAACTCTATTGACTCATCGGAATTTATTGTGACGGAATTGTAACGGAATGTCCTTTTTATTAGTAATTACGAGTTCTTTTTGAATTCTATTGACCCATCGGAATATTACCGAATGTCCCATTTATTGGTAATTATGAATTCTATTTGAATTCTATTGACCCATCGGAATTGTGACTGAATGTCCCTTTAATCGATAATTGTGAATTCTTTTTGAATTCTATTGACCCATCAGAATTGTGACGAAATGTCCTTTTTATCGAAAATTACGAATTCATTTTGAATTCTATTGACCAATCGGAATATGACGGAATGCCTCATATATTGGTATTTACGAATTATTTTTGAATTCTATTGACCCATCGGAATATGACGGAATGTCTCATTTATTGGAAACTAAAAATTCTTTTTGAATTCTATTAACCCATCGGAATTGTGACAGAATGTCCCTTTTATTGGTAATTACGAGTTCTTTTTGAATTCTATTGACCCATCAGATTCATGACGGAATGTCGCTTTTATCGGAAATTACGAATTCATTTTGAATTCTATTGACCCATCGGAATATGACGGAATGCCCCGTTGATTGGTAATTACGAATTCTTTTCGAATTCTATTGCCCCATCAGAATTGTGACGGAATGTCCCTTTTATTGGTAATTACGAGTTCTCTTTGAATTCTATTGACCATCGGAATTATGAAGTTATGTCCCTTTTATCGGAAGTTTACGAATTCATTTTGAATTCTATTGACCCATCGGAATTGTGACGGAATGTCCCCTTTATGGGTAATTATGAATTCTTTTTGAATTCTATTGACCCATCGGAATATGACGGAATGCCCCATATATTGGTAATTACGAATTGTTTTTGAATTCTATTGACCCATCGGAATATGACAAAATGTCTCATTTATTGGAAATTACGAATTCTTTTTGAATTCTATTGACCCATCAGAATTGTGACGGAATGTCCCTTTTATTGGTAATTACGAGTTCTTTTTGAATTCTATTGACCCATCAGAATATTACGGAATGCCCCGTTTATAGGTAATTATGAATTCTTTTTGAATTCTATTGACCCATCGGAATTGTGACGGGATGTCCCTTTAATCGATAATTATGAATTCTTTTTGAATTCAATTGATCCATCGGAATTGTAAAATGTCCCTTTTATCGGAAATTACGAATTCATTTTGAATTTTATTGACCCATCGGAATATGACGGAATGCCCCATATATTGGTAATTACGAATTGTTTTTGAATTCTATTGACCCATCGGAATATGACAAAATGTCTCATTTATTGGAAATTACGAATTCTTTTTGAATTCTATTGACCCATCAGAATTGTGACGGAATGTCCCTTTTATTGGTAATTACGAGTTCTTTTTGAATTCTATTGACCTATCGGATTCATTGCGGAATGTCCCTTTTATCGGAAATTACGAATTCATTTTGAATTCTATTGACCCATCGGAATATGACGGAACACCCCGTTTATTTTACGAATTCTTTTTGAATTTTATTGACCAATCGGAATTGTGATGGAATGTACCTTTTATAGGTAATTACGAGTTCTCTTTGAATTCTATTGACCATTGGAATTATGAAGTTATGTCCCTTTTATCGGAAGTTTACGAATTCATTTTGAATTCTATTGACCCATCGGAATATGACGGAATGTCCCGTTTATGGGTAATTATGAATTCTTTTTGAATTCTATTGACCAATTGGAATTGTGACGGAATGTCCCTTTAATCGATAATTATGAATTCTTTTTTATTTCTATTGACTCATCGGAATTATGACGAAATATCCATTTTATCGGTAATAAAGAATTCTTTTTGAACTCTATTGACCCATCAGAATTTATTGTGACGGAAATGTAACAGAATGTCCCTTTTATTAGTAATTACGAGTTCTTTTTGAATTTTATTGACCATCGGAATATTTACAGAATGTCCCGTTTATTGGTAATTATGAATTCTTTTTGAATTCTATTGACCCATCGGAATTGTGACGGAATGTCCCTTTATTCGATATTTATGAATTCTTTTTGAATTCTATTGACCCATCGGAATTGTGACAGAATGTCCATTTAATCGATAATTATGAATTTTTTTTGAATTCTATTGACCAATCGGAATTGTGAGGGAATGTCCCTTTTATTGGTAATTACGAGTTCTTTTTTAATTCTGTTGACCCATTGGAATTATGACGGAATTTCCCTTTTATCGGAAATTACGAATTCATTTTTGAATTTTATTGACCCATCGGAATCTGACGGAATATCGTGTGTTGGTAATTACGAGTTCTTTTTTAATTCTGTTGACCCATCAGAATTATGACGTTATGTCCCTTTTATCGGAAATTACGAATTCATTTTGAATTCTATAGACCCATCGGAATTGTGACGGAATGTCCCTTTAATCGATAATTATGAATTCTTTTTTAATTCAATTGACCAATCGGAATTGTGACGGAATGTCCCTTTTATTGGTAATTACGAGTTCTTTTTAAATTCTATTGACCCATCAGAATTATGACGGAATGTCCCTTTTATCGAAAATTACGAATTCATTTTGAATTCTATTGAACCATCAGAATATGACGAAATGCCTCGTTTATTGGTAATTACGAATTCTTTTTGAATTCTATTGATCCATCAGAATTATGACGGAATGTCCCTTTTATTGGAAATTACGAAGTCATTTTGAATTGTTTTGACCCATTGGAATTGTGACAGAATGTCCCTTTTTTTGGTAATTACGAGTTCTTTTTGAATTCAATTGACCCATCAGATTCATCACCGAATGTCCCTTTGATTGATAATTATGAATTATGACAGAATGTCCCTTTGATTGATAATTATGAATTCTTTTTGAATTCTATTGACCCATCGAACTATTGACAGAATGATCCTTTTATCGATAAATATGACTTGTTTTTGAATTCTATTGACGCTTCGGAATTATGATAGAATGTCCCTTTTATCGGAATTGTGACGGAATGTCCCTTTTATTGGTAATTACGAGTTCTGTATGAATTCTATTGACCCATCGGAATTGTGACAGAAAGTCCTTTTTATCGGAAATTACGAGTTCATTTTAAATTCTATTGACCCATCGGAATATGACGGGATGCCCCGTTTATTGGCAATTACGAATTCTTTTTGAATTCTATTGACCCATCGGAATTGTGACAGAATGTCCCATTAATCGATAATTATGAACTCTTTTTCATTTCTATTGACCCATCGGAATTGTGACGGAATGTCTCATTTATTGATAATTATGAATTTTTTTTGAATTTTATTGACCCATCGTAATTGTGACGGAATGTCCCTTTTATTGGTAATTACGAGTTCTTTTTGAATTCGGTTGACCCATCGGAATTATGTCAGAATGTCCCTTTTATTGGTAATTTAGAATTCTTTTTGAATTATAATGATCCATTGGAGCTGTGACGGATTGTCTATTTTCTTGATAATTACAAATTGTTTTTGAATTCTATTGACCCATCGGAATTGTGACGGAATGTCCCTTTTATTGGTAATTACGAGTTCTTTTCGAATTCTATTGACCATCAGAATTATGACGGAATTTCTCTTTTATCAGAAATTACGAATTCATTTTGAATTCTATTGACCCATCGGAATATGACGGAATGCCCCGTTTATGGGTAACTACGAATTCATTTTGATTTCTATTGACCCAACGGAATTGTGACGGAATGTCCCTTTAATCGATAATTATTAATTCTTTTTGAATTCTATTGAACCTTCGAAATTATGACAAAATGTCTCTTTTATTGATAATTATAAATTCGTTTTGAATTTTATTTACCCATCGTAACTATGATGGAATTAGCCTTTTATCGACAAATATGAATTCTATTGACCTATCAGAATTGTGTCTGAATGTCCCTTTTATTGGTAATTACAAGTTCTTTTCGAATTCTATTGACCCATCGGAATTGTGACGAAATGTCTCTTCTATTGGTAATTACGAGTTCTTTTTGAATTATATTTGACTAATCGGAATTTGAATGGAAAGTCCCTTTTATCGGAAATTAGGAATTCATTTTGAATTCTATTGACCCATCGGAATATGACGGAATGCTCCGGTTATTGGTAATTACAAATTCTTTTTGAATTCTATTGACCCATTGGAATTGTGACGGAATGTCCCTTTAATCAATAATTTTGAATTCTATTGACCCATCGGAATTATGACGGAATGTCCCTTTCATTGGTAATTACGAGTTCTCTTTGAATTCTATTGACCATCGGAATTATGAAGTTATGTCCCTTTTATCGAAATTTACGAATTCATTTTGAATTCTATTGACCCATCGGAATATGCAGGAATGTCCCGTTTATGGGTCATTATGAATTCCTTTTGAATTCTATTTATCAATTGGAATTGTGACGAAATGTCCTTTTAATAGATAAACATGAATTCTTTTTGAATTCTATTGACCCATCGTAATCATGACAAAATGTCCCTTTTATTGATAATTATGAATTCTATTTGAATTTTATTGACCCGTCGGAACTATGACGGAATGACCCTTTTATCGAAAAATATGAATTTTATTGGCCCATCAGAATTGTGACGAAATGTCCATTTTATCGGTAATAAAGAATTCTTTTTGAACTCTATTGACCCATCGAAAGTTATTGTAACGGAGTGTCCCTTTTATTAGTAATTACGAGTTCTTTTTGAACTCTATTGACCCATCGCAATATTACGGAATCTCCCGTTTATTGGTAATTATGATTTCTTTTTGAATTCTATTGCCTGATCGGAATTGTGACGGAATGTCCTATTAATCGATAATTATGAATTCTTTTTGAATTCTATTGACCCATCGGAATTGTAATGGAATGTCCCTTTAATCGATAATTATGAATTCTTTTTGAATTCTATTGACCCATCGGAATTGTGACGGAATGTCCCTTTTATTGGTAATTACGAGCTCTTTTTGAATTCTATTGAACCATCGGAATATTACGTAATGTCCCGTTTATTAGTAATTATGAATTCTTTTTGAATTCTATTGACCCTTCGGAATAGTGATAGAATGTCCCTTTAACGATAATTATAAATTCTTTTTGAATTCTATTGACCCATCGGAATTGTGTCTAAATGTCCATTTTATCGATAATGAAGAATTCTTTTTGAATTCTATTGACCCATCGGAATTATGATAGAATGTCCCTTTTATTGGTAATTAAGAATTCCTTTTTGAATTCTATTGACCCATCGGAACTATGACGAAATGTCCCATTTATCAGAAATTACGAATTCTATTTACCCACCAGAATATGACGAAATGCCCCATTTATTGGTAATTACGAATTCTTTTTGAATTCTATTGACCCATCGGAACTATGACGGAATGACCCTGTTATCGATAATTATGAATTCTATTGACCCTTCGGAATTGTGACGAAATGTCCATTTTATCGGCAATTAAAAATTCTTTTTGAACTCTATTGACCCATCAAAATTGTGACAGAATGTCCCTTTTATTGGTAATTACGAGTTCTTTTTTCATTCTATTGACCCATTGGAATTATATGGAATGTCCCTTTTATCGATAATTACGAATTCATTTTGAATTCTATTGACCCATCAGAATTGTGACGGAATGTCCCTTTAATCGATAATTATGATATCTTTTTGAATTCTATTTATCCATCGGAATGGTGACTGAATGTCCCTTTTATTGGTAATTTCGAGTTGTTTTTGAATTCTATTGACCCTTCGGAATTATGACGGAATGTCCCTTTTATCGATAATTACAAATTCATTTTGAATTCTATTGACCCATCGATATTATGACGGAATGTCCATTTTATCGGTAATTACGAATTCATTTTAAATTTTATTGATACATCGGAATTGTGACGGACTGTCCCTTTAAATGATAATTATGAATTGTTTATGTCCATTTTATTGGTAATTACGAATTCTTTGTGAATTGTATTGACTCATCGAAATTATGACGGAATATCCCTTTTATCGGTAATTACGAATTCATTTTAAATTCTATTGACCCATCGGAATATGACGGAATGTCCCGTTTATTGGTAATTATGATTTCTTTTTGAATTCTATTGACCTATTGGAATATGACGGAATGCCCTGTTTATTGGTAATTACGTATTTTTTTTAAATTCAACTGATCCATCAGAATTATGACGGAATGTCTCTTTTATTGATAATTATGAATTCGTTTTTAATTCAATTGACCCATAGGAACTATGATGGAATGTCCCTCTTATTGGTAATTACGAATTGTTTTTGAATTGTTTTGACCCATCGGAATATGACAGAATGCCCCGTTTATCGGGGATTGCGTATTCTTTTTTTATTCTATTGACCCACAAGAATTATGACGGAATGTACTTTTTTTTGGTAGTTATGAATTTTGTTTAAATTTTATTGACCCATCAGAACTATGACGGAATGTCCCTATTGTTGGAAATTATGAATTCTTTTTGAATTCTATTGACCCATTGGAATAGGACAAAATGCCCTGTTTATCGGTAATTACGAATTCCTTTTGAATTTTATTGACCTATCAAAATTATGACGGAATGTCTCTTTTATTAGTAATTACGAATTCTTTTTGAATTCTATTGACCCACCGGAATTTTGACGGAATGTCCCTTTTTCGGTAGTTATGAATTTTGTTTAAATTTTATTGACCCATCGGAACTATGACGTAATGTCCCGTTCATCGGTAATTACGAATTCTTTTTGAATTGTAAGTAAATTCTTTTTGAATTTACAATGTCCATCAGTTACGAATTATATGTGAATTCTTTTTTAATTCACTATGTCTCTCAGTTTGGAATTTTAAGTAAATTCTTTTTGAATTCATAATGTTCATCGGTTTGGAATTTCAAGACAATTCTTTATGAATTTATAATGGACCATTTTTCTGAATTTCATGGTGAGCACTCGACTTTGAATTGTAAGTAAATTCTTTTTGAATTTATAATGTCCCTCAGTTTGGATGTATAAGTGAATTCTTTATGAATTCACAATATCTCTCGGTTTGTAATTGTAAGTGAATTCTTTTTTATTTCACAATGTCTATCGGTTTGGAATTATAAGTAAATTTTGTGTGAATTCACAATGTCCCTCGGTATGGAATTACAAATGAATTCTTTGTGTATTCACAATGACCAATTATTCAGAATATCATGGTGAACCCTTGGCTTCGAATTATCTGTGAATTCTTAATGAATTCACAATATCCTTCGGTTTGGAATTATAAGTGAATTCTTCATGAATTTATAATATCCCTCGGTTTGGAATTTGAAGTGATTTTTTTTTAATTCATAATGACCCATTATTCGAAATTTCATGATGAACCCTCGTCTTTGAATTATAAGTGAATTATTTGTGAATTCATAATGTCCCTCGGTTTGGAACTACATATGTGAATTTTTTGTAAATTCACAATGACCAACTTTTAGGAATTTCTTGGTCAACCATTGAATTATAAGTGAATCCTTTTTGAATTCAGAATATCCCTCGGTTTGGAATTATAAGTGAATTCTTTCTGACTTCACAAGGTACCTCGGTTTGGAATTATAAGTGAACTTTTTTAAATTCACTATGTCCCTTGGTTTGAAATTATAAGTGAATTCTTTCTGACTTCATAATGTATCTCAGTTTGGAATTATAAGTAAATTTATGTTAATTCACAATGACCCATTTTTTGGAATTTCGTTATGAACCCCAGGTTTTGAATTATAAGTGAAATCTTTTTGAATTCACATTATCCCTCGGTTTAGATTTATATGTGAATTCTTAATGAATACGCAATGCCCCTCGGTTTGGAATTACAAGTGAAATCTCTGTGAATTCACAATGACCCATTATTCGGAAATTAATGGTGAACCCACAGCTTTGAAATATAAGTGAATTCTTTGTAAATTCATAATGTCCCCCAGTTTGGAATTATAAGTGAATTGTTTATGAATTCACAATGTCCCTCATTTTAGAATTATAAGTGATTTTTTTTTAAATTCACAATGTCCTCAAATTAGAATTATAAGTGAGTTATTTGTAAATTCACTATGTACCTAGGTTTGGAACTACTAGTGAATTCATAATGACCGATTATTTGGTATTTCATGATGAACCCTCGGCTTTGAATTATAAGTGAAGTTTTTGTAAATTTACAATGACCCTTAATTTAGAATATAAGTGAACACGTTTTGAATTCACAATACCCCTTGGTTTGGAACTACAAGTAAATTTTTTGTGAAATCACAATGACCCATTATTAGGAATTTCATGGTGAACCTTTGACTTTGAATTATAAATGAAATATTTTTTAATTCTGAATGTCATTTAGTTTGGAATTATAAGTGAATTCTTTATGGTTTCATATTGTCCCTGTATTTGGAATTATAAGTGAATTCTTTCTGACTTCACAATGTCCCTCAGTTTGGAATTACACGTGAATTCTTTGTGAATTCACAATGACCCATTATTCAGAATTTCGTGATGAACCCTCGGCTTAGAATTATAAGTGAATTCTTCTTTAATTCATAATTTCCCTCGGTTTAGAATTATAAATTATAAAGAATAAAACACAAGAAGGGAGGTTGAATTTTGTTATTAATAAAAAATTTCTTATCGTCTGTTGTTTTCAAACAGGTTCAGACGATGTAAAATTTATCTTGAAAGATTAATTTTAACAAATAAGGTTATATTTTAATTATCCTCGTTAGTCACAAGATTAAATAACTTAAACATAGTTATTTTTATACTGGTTCGTCTATCCAAGACTACGTCCAGTGACCCAGCAAAAACTGAGTTTTCACTATCAACCTTGAAAAGGTTACAAGTATTGTTTGAACCCAGCCACTTCTGGCTAATACAAGATATTCTTTAAACAGAGTCTTCCCAGGCTAAACAACCAAGTATTCTTTGCAACACAGCCTCTTCAGGCTAAAGCCAAGTATTCTTTGCACACACAGCCTCCTCAGGCTAAAAATACCACACAAGTGGATTTAAGAGAGTTTTAAGAAAAACTTAAGGATTCCTCTACGCAGAGAGGATTTTTACAGTGAAGAATAAATTCCTTTGATTCAAGAGCGAAGACAAGAATAAGCTTATGTAACGTTTTCGCCAACTTGAAACTTTGAAGAGAAGACCTTTATATAGGCAACAGTCTTGGAAAGAACCGTTAGACTCAGAACTTGACCGTTGTCCTTTTCTTGAAGCTTTCCCATCAGTGGCAGAAATCAATCAGAATAATTAATGTTTGAGCAGCGGAGTCAGTGCACATTCAATACCTTTTTCTGACTTGATCAGAGTGGATAACAAAAGTGTGATCTGTTTTTCGTGTTGCAGAGGTTTTGCATAGTGTCCAACCACTTTTGCAAACTTCCATGAGTAACGACTGGATTTGAAATGTGCACAAGTTACTTCGTCTGTCTTCAACTTCTACTTGTAGACAATGGGTCTTGACAGAAAACGTAGTCTTCGAAAGATATTCTTCAAGGAAAGTCTGAAGATAATTTCATCTACCATCATTCTTGTGTCGTCTGAACTTTGCAACATAGCCTCGAAGATGAAAAAGAAACTTATCAAATTGAGTAGTTATATTTCGTCTGAGGTCTTCTATTGTCTGATCTTACTTCGTCTGAAGTCTTCTATCGTCTGATCTTACTTCGTCTGAAAGTATCGTCTGTCTTGTAATTATCAAAACAAAGAGTGTTAATCATCTTGATCTAACATAGGTGAATTCTTTTTGAATTCACAATATCCTCCGATTTGAAATCACAATGACCCATTATTTTGAATTTCATGTTGAACCCTCATCTTTGAATTATTAGTGAATTCTTTTTTAATATACATTGTCCATTGGTTTGGAATAATACAATTATCATAACTACACAATCTATTCTAAAATTAAATAAAAAATTCACAATTAAAAAAAAATCCAAATTAAAAGAAGTTTAAGTAAATGCAAAGAATGGGCAACAAGTGGGGCGCCTAGCCTGTGATTAACCAACTTGACCCTGTTATTGACTCATTAGAAGGTATAGTTGACCATGTCGTCTCTGTTTTCATTGGTCCACTCTTTGAATCTAACCACATCTAATAGGCGCTTTGACTTGTAATGTTTGGTTTATAGGCGATTGACTGCCTTTTAACAAAACAACATCACCACGGTTATAAATTTGAAGTTGGTCCATTTCCATATATTTTTTTAAAATAAGGCCTATGTAATCTTTTTGCCGAATCAAGTTGTCCCCTAGAGCTGAACATGAATCCAAAATGGTCTATAAATAATGAGGACTTACATGCGAAAAAAGCAAAAGCAAAAGAGAAAAAAAAGCAATCTTTTGAGTACACAGAGTAAGGCAGAAGACTCAGTTTGTAAGATTTTTCTCATCCTTCACATTCTTAATGGACCCACGTGAACACTTTTTTATTACATTTCATTTAGTAATATTTTTCATTTCAATTTGGAGATAAAAAATGTAAACTGTTAGCTTATTTTAAAATTTTTAAATACTATAACTTTTTATAAATTTATTTATTTATTTATTTTCACTTACACTTCTATTCATTCAAAGAAACAGAGAGATTTCTCAACTTCTTATTTTATTTTATCCATCCAAACAATATCTTTTTCCCACTCTATTTCTCTCTTCATTTTTATATTTTTTATTTCATACAAAATGTGAGATTTTCTCATGCTAATGTTGAAGTAATATATCTTTCATAGACATTGATCATGGACTCATCAATGGAAAGAGATCAATTCCTTCACATGAATGGTGGCAAGGGAAAAGGGAATTATTCTCCAAACTGCATGAAAGTGGCAGATTTAGTGTTAAGAACAAAGCAATAATAAAAGAAGAATATAAGAAAGAGAGAGAAAAAGGAGACTTGTGGATTTAACTTGGTTCAGGAAATTGCTTATTTCCACGGACACATAATATATATTGACTTTGTTGTGCACGATGCATTTAGAAGCTTTACAAGAAGATATTTATATAGAGACATAATAACAATTTCTCTCATCGTTTATACGATGTGAGACTAAATCAAACTACATATTCCTAACAATCTCTCACTTGAAGTTTGATTTGCATCATCACCTAGTGTAATGCTTTCATTACCTCCATGTTGCTTCTCAAATGTTGATGGGTCTCCTGCGCACTGCTCTGTCCACTGACGGGTCTTCTCTTGCGCATTGTCTTGTCTACTAACGAGTCTTCTCCTGTGCTAACTGGTCTTTTGCGAGAAAGACCCCACCGCTTCTCTTCTTAATCTCCCATTGCTTCTCTTCTTCTAACTTCTAATGTCATCGTTTGCATTCCTTTCTCAAAAAGGACCACTAAACCTTCTCCCCTATTGTCAATGATGGTCATTAGAGCTTCCATCGTCACGACAATTCTTGAGCTTTACATTGTCGTCGATATGCCCTAGTTCTTGTACCGTCGTTCTGATAGCTCACATCAACGGCACACGCAACCTAGCTGCCCCTGTTAGGAGGACTTTCGATACAAGGAATTGCCACAAAGTAGGTCCTGATCTTTAATTAGATCCACTCTGATCATTGCATCACTCATCGTCTGAGCCGGTAGCCAAGTCGATCCATCGACTCTGCTACCACTTGTTGGATAACTCGGGAAGACTTCACTTCTTCCAATGCACCATTGTTCTTGCTACTTTCTTAGGAAAGCTCCCACGGAAAGCGCTCTCACTTTTTCTCTACCTGAGGATAAACCAAATCTTTTTTTATGTGGATAATCAGACAAAGCCGTAACCATAGAGCATGTGGATGATCAAACAAAGCCGCAACCACAACCACAGGAGAGAGAAAAGGAGACTCGTTAAATTGCCTACTTCCACAGGCACACAATATATATTGACTTTGTTGTGTAAGGTGTACTTAGAAGCTTTACAAGGAGTTGTTTATATAGAGACATAATAACAATTTCTCTCATCGTTTATAAAATGTGATACTAAAATCAAACTCTCGTCGTTTATACGATGTGAAACTAAATCAAATTACATATTCATAACATTTAGGTTGTTTAGTGAGACCAAATACACTTCTTGTGACATCAAATATTATTGACATTATTGATAGGACAAGTTCCAACTTGAACCGTGAACCACCCACATTCCAATTTTATCTCAATGATTTATTTGGAAATGATTTAGTACCATCTCAAAGTCACTTCCTTATTTTTATTAAAGATTGGAAGAAGATAAGGGACACAAGTTTGGTTCATGCTTTAAATTCTTCGAACTAAAGTAATAAATAATTATTACTTCTCTCCTCTTATTAAATAAAAGATAATTATTTTATAATATTTAAGTTAATCAAAACATTTTATTAAAATTAATTCAATTTTAAAATAATCTAGGCCGAAGATTGAGATCTTGCATATCAGAAAACCTGTACTTTTCCAATTAAATACGTAGAAAATAATAAAATTTAATTGTTTAAGCAGTTAAATTAAATTCGTTAAAAAAAGAAAATGTTGAAAAGAAGTTATGTTTTTATTTTCAAGAACTAATTATAGTTTGTGAAAAGGTCTTGTTACAAGATTTATTGCAAAAGAACATTCTTTTTCTCAAAGATCTCTGTCTTATAAATAGATGGGTATAAGCGAACGTTTCAAGAAGAGCCTTAAATCCCTGTGCTGCGATTCTGAAACCCACAAGAACATATAAGATCAAGAATTGGTCTTTGACCTTTCTTCATTCATACAGGGAAAGGAACCTAAGTTACATACTTTTTGGCGAAAATTGGAGCCTTTCACGAGGATCCATGTTTAATCGGAGCTTTTCCTTAACGCAGTTCCCCACTTCTTCATTCCACTGTTCTACTTCTTTATGTATTTCGTATCACATTTCATTCTTCCATACACATTCTTTCATTCATTCATCATTCATCATTCATTCATATTCATTCATTCATCATTCATTCATATTCATTCATTCATTCTTGCATCTATTCCCTCATGACGGTTCTTTCACCCATTCTTGCATCCATCCTCTTGTGGGGTTCCTCCATTGGCCTCTGCAAAGTTTCCTCCATGGACAAATTCCTTTGTTATGACTAGGTCCACTTCGCGCTCTTCATGATGGTGTTTTTACCTTCAAAACAATCTTTCTTGATGCTTTCTATTTGTTCTTTCTTGATTTAGAATGTATCAACAATTAGTTTTTAAAAAATATCTTTATAGAGACTTGTGTTTCTGACACGATTTGTATAACTTTTCACATGCTAATTGATGATGTGAGTGCCTTTGTGAAGTTGTGTCTACTGAATTTTCTCATAATTTTGAAACGAGAAACTGGGGTTGCAGGTGCTAATAGGAGGACGGGTAAAGAATGGAGGAAGATTGTTCCATATCTACGGTCTCGCCTTGGTAAAGAGTGCAATGTGAGTGAGTCTTGTTGCTACTGTGCTATGTGTGTTTATCTATTTGTTTTTGAGATGAATTCTACAAATTCGTTTGCTTTGTTTGTTGTGCTTATTTGCAAGTTCATTATGATTTTGTTTTTGGATAGATATGTGAATCCCTAACATCCGGTCCATGTCATGCTATTGACATAACGAGAGAGGTTAGTTTCAACTTTGGAGTGTTTGTGATAAGTTGGTTTTATATCTACTGCTTCCAACAAGCCGTTGAATTGTTGTCCTAATTTTATGTAGGCTATAAGGGAAGGGGCTGATGCTGTCATTGCTGTTGGAGGTGATGGAACACTTCATGAGGTGAAAACTTTTTTTCTTTTTTTCTGTTTACTTTTATTGTTGGGACTTGGGAGTGACATGTATGTGAATTTAGTTTTCTTACTATGACATTCTAATTTAGGTCTTCTTTAGGGTTGAGATCAAGGATAGATGTTGGGGTTATCACCGGAGAGAGTTGTGATCATTACTTCATAAACGTTGCCGACATTCAATTGTAAGACTGACTTGGAAATTTTAGAATAAATGTTAATGGATGGATCATATCTAAAGCATGCTTGACAAAATTTTATAGGAGTGCAAAGGCGAGCTTTTATGCTTCTAGGTACAAGAGATTTGGCAACCTGTGCTATATCATTGGTGCATTGCAAGCCTTCATTGGGCACCAAAATCAGGATTTGAGAATCAGGGTCTGTGTTAGTTTGAGGTCCTATATAATTTTAGTTTTTTCATGGTCTTTATGTTTGTGCACCAGAAGTGTCACACAAGTTTTATGACATGAAAAATGCAGTTCAGTGATGGTCCATGGGAGATATGTCCTCAAGTGACAACTCTTTGCATTGGAAATGGAAAATACTTTTGTGGTGGCATGAAAATTACACCAAATGCTGATCCTTTTAACAGGAATTTGGAGGTGAAATACCTTTCTGTAAAATGTCATTGTGGAAGATTATGATCTCTGTTTTGAATAATATACTGGGTAGACCTCATTCTGAATCCTGCTACCTTTTTTTTTTTTTTTTTTTATTGAAGTACAGTCTTTTTTTTTACCCACAAATTCTGCAGGTTGTGATTCTTCAAAGCTTCAAGTGGTATGGTATGTCAATCTCTGATGATTAATATTACCTTCCATTGCTACTTTCTAATTCTTGATGTTAAATATCAATTAATGAGGTTTAGATGACTAATGAAATAGCGTTACATGGTCTTGTCAAATCTGAACATGACATATATAGATATAGAATATTGCTAGTATTAGGTAAGTTATCTTCTTTTCAAGTCACCTGCTTTACTATAATCCCAATTATATAAGTGGTTTTCGAAACCTATTCACTATCCTCTATAACCATACTGCAATAGCAAAAAGCCTTATCCCACTAGTGAGGTCAGCTATATGGATTGCACAACATGATTGGAAATCTATCGCAAGATCCATGTTTGGTATATTGACAAGTTTTTCTTTTTTTGGATTAAGTATATTGACATAACGAGAGAGGTTGGTTTCAACTTTGGAGTGTTTGTGATAATTTGGTTTTATATCTACAGCTTTCAACAAGTTGTTGAATTGTTGTCCTAATGTTATGTAGGCTATAAGGGAAGGGGTTGATGCTGTCATTGCTGTTGGAGGTGATGGAACACTTCATGAGGTGAATTTTTTTTTCTTTTTTCTGTTATTTGATGGATTTATTGCTACTTAAATTTCTACATAAAGAAGTTCCCAAGGAAATTCCTGAGTAGCGTCTACTTTGTCAAAAAGAGTTCAACTCAGCTTACCTTTATTGTATTTGTGATTAAAAGAAATGCTAGTAATGCACTTTCTGACATATTCTTTATTGGTTGAAGTTTGTATGACATTCATTAAATAGGGGTAAAACCCATTAATTAGGGATATGGAAAAGTGTAGTGGAATGAATGTGTCGAGAGTGAATTGCTAGTATGATCTTTGTTATAAAACACATCTATTTGATATGAAGTGATGTTGTTGACGAATCTCAACATTCTTTATTTATTGTTATCCTGATGCATCTCAGTTTGTTACAAGCAGGTTGTTAATGGATTTTTTTTTTGGCTGGTGTAGTGGAATGAATGTGTCAGAGAGTGAATTGCTAGTATGATCTTTGTTATAAAACACATCTATTTGATATGAAGTGATGTTGTTGATCTTTTAATCTCAACATTCTTTATTTATTGTTATCCTGATGCATCTCAGTTTGTTACTAGCAGGTTGTTAATGGATTTTTTTGGCTGGAAAACCTGTTGCTAGTCAAGTGAAATAGTCTACACATTCAACTGCTCTTGGTGTGAGTACTTCCCGCCAGAATGCAATATTCTCAATTTTTATTCAATGCTTGCGGTCCTAGATTCTGTCACATATAATACATGTCCTGAATGGAATGCTTATTGACAAGTATAACTATGTTCTGGCCTTATGCAGCTCATCCCCCTGGGAACAGGTTCTGATTTCGCAAGAACATTTCGGTGGTTAGTTTTTGTTTGTATTTTCATTCCTCTTGTGCTTTTTATTTAAATGGAGCTCATTAGCTGTATAATTAGAATAAATGGAAACATCTGTTGAGTGTTTTCCAGGAAAAATGATCCTGCGAGGCCATTGAACGTGTTGCTAGAGGTTTTTCTTTTTCTTATTTCATAATTACTTTATTATTCTACTGTTTGATAGCTCAAGCATGTGGCTGGCCTCAAATCTTATGTTTCTGTATCTGCTTTTAGTTTGTCTACTATGACATTCTATAAGTGAGGGTAGTACTAAAGGTTTTATGAACAGATCAATACACTGTAATACATTTTAATTTTCAATAATATCAATTTAATGTTTCAATCTCTCTTCCTCCCTCTATACCTAAATCTCATAATTTCAGCTGTAGTGTTGACAGGTACATGCATCATATGCACACAGACACTCATTTGCTGAACATTTAAACTTGTTAAATATTTTGCAGGGTGGTGCTTTATGGTTCCAGAATTTAACAGAATTCTCTCATGGTTATTCAAGATTCATCTTTCCCTTTCTGATTGTTGGTTTTCACTACATCAATGTTCAGGTGATGAGATACTGAATCCATATATATGAGATATTTAACCTTAAAACTATATTTCTACTTATGTCCATATTCATGTCCATGTACATTAAATTTATTCATTTAACAAGAAATGACTTTTAGTTTATTACAAAAAATGAATTGGAGTTTACCATATTGTTGTGGCAGCAAACCCTTTTGGCAAGGTTTAGATGTAGTTAAGCCAAGTGTTTAACAAGATATTTTGGGCCTAACTGATACAATAAAGGTGGTAGAATTACCTAATCCAAAATAGCTGGCAAAGTTGTTGCATCCCAATGCAATTGATTTATGGAAAGTGATTAATCAATTCACAATCTGATATTTATTGTTGATCTAGGGCTCTGCTATTCTGCCTATAATAATGAATCAAACTTGGTATTAGTTTTTATACCATTCATTAAAATTTAAAACATGTTACATTACTTCGCTTAATAATAGGTTTATTAGAAATAAATAGCATGACATACATTGTAATAAGTTAATAACTAAGGGACTGTCTGGTTTTAATTTTAAATGTTTTCTGTTTCATTTTCTATTTTCACTTTTAATTACAAAAATGCTACCATGTGTTTCATTTTATTGTTTTCTCTATCATCTAAACATTTTTGTTAAATAAACAAAATGAGAACAAGGTATGAATTTTTCGATTAAAAGTAAAAAAAGAAAATGAATTTTTTTTTTTTAAAACCATGTGCTGTAAAATATCATCAAATTGAAGTTTGATATATAGTAGGGTGGATTCTTGCTTTTTGTTTGGGATGTTTGGTGTATGCTATCGTAAGGTTAAGTTAATTCTTTTTTTGGCAAGGGACCTCGATGAGTCAATCATAGAATGTGTACTGATTTGTGTTCATTGATTTATCAGATATCTTTTTGGAGACCTTTGGTTGAAGAAACAAGGAGTATCTTTGACTTATTAGTCAAAGTGAGTATAGCTTCGTCTGTATATCTAATGTATTACCATTGCATTGCATGTTCTTGGGGAAAATGGAGTTTGTACTTGATTTTCAAGTTATACATTTTCTGCGATATAAATCTGCTCATTTAATTTGACTAACAGTTTAAAAATGTTCTTTATATGTTAATATATCCTATTCATCAAATTAGAATACAGTAATTCCAGAATTGAGTGAAAGATGCCTTCGTTGCAGCAGTATTATAAGGCGATACTTGGACTTTCTAATGGTGCCTATAGCTTTCATAGGCTTTTTTGCATTCCTCAGGTAATTTTAGTTTTAACATGTGTTGTGTTGTTAAGATGTTAATTGTTGGATATCATCTTCTTTCTTTAACAGTACTTCAGCATTTTTTTTTTTTTTTTTTGCATATTGGCTGAGATTTTGGTCAAAGTTCCTTTTTTCTTTAAACACTCTTTTCAGTTAATTATGGTGCATTCTGACAACTTGTGATTTTGGACCATACAAAAGAGATGGTTATTCATGGATTCAGAGACTAAAGTTCTTAGAAGTAAAGAAATATATTTTTATTGCTGATTTTATGTACTTTTAACTCAAAGTTACTCTTTCTCAGTTTAATATCTTTCACAGTGGAGAGTAGCTGAGGTCTGTCAACGAGTAGAACATGACTTGGAAATTCTTGGTGTAACAGTAATAGAGGATCATTTACAGGTGAATATTAGCTGTACTTGGCTACTTGCAGATAGCTATCTAATATATAGATAGTATTTTTTAAATCACTATAATTAAATCTAGTGATGGGCCTCTTGTACAGACACTTTGGGTGTTTTGACTAGTACATTCTTTGTAGCAAACATATATTTTTAGAAGTAAAGAAATATATTTTTATTGCTGATTTTATGTACTTTTAACTCAAAGTTACTCTTTCTCAGTTTAATATCTTTCACAGTGGAGAGTAGCTAAGGTCTGTCAACGAGTAGAACATGACTTGGAAATTCTTGGTGTAACAGCAATAGAGGATCATTTACAGGTGAATATTAGCTGTACTTGGCTACTTGCAGATAGCTATCTAATATATAGATAGTATTTTTTAAATCACTATAATTAAATCTAGTGATGGGCCTCTTGTACAGACACTTTGGGTGTTTTGACTAGTACATTCTTTGTAGCAAACATATATTAATTTGGAAGGTTTTGGAGTTCATCTGATCATTTTTCTCTCCAAACAGGACATGGCTTTTGTGGTTGATGGTGGGCTCTTGAGATCGCCCTTAGCCACTATCGTAAAGCTTTCACTAAGGTGGCAGTTTTGTCAAGGACTGCTACATGTTGTCGCGTGACACCATCACAAAAAGCAGCAGTGTTTTATTTGACCATTTTATCTACTCATAGTAATATGTTGCCTATTGTTGTTTCATGAAGCTATGCTTTCCTTTCATTTTTAGTTCTCATCCTTGTTATATACTAGGCTTGTGCTATCTTGTTCCTTTAATTAACTTATTGCAATAAGATGAGAATAGGATTAATATCTTATGTTTCCCTTTAACAGGAAAATAAAATTGTTGTTTATATTAGTTCTGCTCAAATTTACCTGAAAACAATGGCATTGATTTGTACTTGTGTATCATTACTTGTTGCAGCTTGTACAGATCTTAAAATCATGGTGTACCTACAACATGTGCTTTCAGCTTTTGTCTTCATGCTCTCCCGATATTCTAGAATCTATAAGGTAAAGAATATTATTGGGTCAATCAATCATTTTACTGAATTTTTTGAATTTTATTGACCCATAGAAACATGAAGGAATGTCGTTTTAATCGATAGTTCAAATCTTTTGACCCATCAAAATTTTTATCGAATGGCCCTTTTATCGATCATTATAAATTCTTTATGAATTCTATCGACCCAACTATGATAAGGAATGACCCTTTTATCGATAATTATGAATTCTTTTTGAATTCTATTGACTCCATCGACATTGTGACGGAATGTCCTTTTATTGGTAATTACGAGTTCTTTTTGAATTCTATGACCATCTAATTATGAAGTTATGTCCCTTTTATTCTAAATTACTTAATTCATTTTGAATTCTATTGACCCATCGAATATATGACTAATGTCACGTTTATGGTTAATTATGAATTCTTTTTGAATTTATTGACCAATTAGAATTGTGACGGAATGTCCCTTTAATCGATAATTATGAATTCTTTTTGAATTCTATAGACCCATCGGAATTGTGACAAAATGTCCCTTTTATCGGAAATTAAGAATTCATTTTGAATTCTATTGACCCATCGGATTCATGATGGAATGTCCCTTTTTATTTAAATTACTTAAATTTTTTGAATTCTATTGACCATCGAATAATATGACTAATGTCGTATATTGGTAATTACGAATTCTTTTTGAATTCTAATGACCCATCGGAATTGTGACGGAATGTCCCTTTTATTGGTAATTACGAGTTCTCTTTGAATTCTATTGACTTAGGAATTATTACGTTATGTCCCTTTTATCGGAAACTACGAATTCATTTTGAATTCTATTGACCCATCTAATATGACGAAATGTCCCGTCTATGGGTAATTATGAATTGTTTTTGAATTCTATTGACAAATAGGAATTGTGACGGAATGTCTCTTTTAATCGATAATTATGAATTCATTTTGAATTCTATTAACCCATCGTAATTATGACAAAATGTCCTTTTTATTGATAATTATGAATTCTTTTTGAATTCTATTTACCCATCAGAACTATGACGGAACGACCCTTTTATCGATAAATATGAATTCTATTGGCCCACTTAATTGTCATTTAAATGTCCATTTTATCGGTAATAAAGAATTCTTTTTGAACTCTATTGACCCATCGAATTTATTGTGACGGAATTATAACTTAATGTCCCTTTTATTAGTAATTACGAGTTCTTTTTAAATTCTATTGACCCATCGGAATATTACGGAATGTCCCGTTTATTGGTAATTATGAATTCTTTTTGAATTCTATTGACCCATCGGAATTGTGACGAAATGTCCCTTTCATCGGAAATTACGAATTCATTTTGAATTCTATTGAACCATCGGAATATGACGGAATGCCCCATATATTGGTAATTAAGAATTCTTTTTGAATTCTATTGACCCATCTAATATGACTTAATGTCTCATTTATTGGAAATTACTTAATTCTTTTTTGAATTCTATGATCCATCTAATTGTGACGGAATGTCCCTTTTATTGGTAATTACGAGTTCTTTTTCAATTATATTGACCCATTGGATTCATGACGGAATGTCCTTTTTATTTAAATTACTTAATTCATTTTGAATTCTATTAACCCATCTAATATGACTAATGTCCCGTTTATTGGTAATTACAAATTCTTTTGAATTCTATAGACTATCGGAATTGTGAGAATGTCCTTTTATTGGTAATTACGAAGTTCTCTTTGAATTCTATGACCATGGAATTATGAAGTTATGTCCCTTTTATTTAAATTACTTAATTCATTTTGAATTCTATTGACCCATCGGAATATGACGCAATGTCACGTTTATGGTTAATTATTAATTCTTTTTGAATTCTATTGACCAATTAGAATTGTGACGGAATGTCCCTTTAATCGATAATTATGAATTCTTTTTGAATTCTATAGACCCATCGGAATTGTGACAAAATGTCCCTTTTATCGGAAATTAAGAATTCATTTTGAATTCTATTAACCCATCTAATATGACTAATGCCCTATATATTGGTAATTACTTTAATTCTTTCTAAATTCTATGACCCATCTAATATGAATGTCTCATTTATTGGAAATTACTTAATTCTTTTTGAATTCTACTAACCCATCTAATTATGACTAATGTTCCTTTAATCGATAATTATGAATTCTTTTCAATGCTATGACCCATCTAATTGTGACGAAATGTCCCTTTTATTGGAAATTACTTAATTCATTTTGGATTCTATTGACCCATCGGAATATGACGGAATGCCCCTTATATTGGTAATTAAGAATTCTTTCTGAATTCTATTGATCCATCGGAATATGACGGAATGTCTCATTTGTTGGAAATTACGAATTCTTTTTGAATTCTATTGACCCATCGTAATTGTGACGGAATATTCCTTTTATTGGTAATTACGAGTTCTTTTTGAATTTTATTGACCCATTGGATTCATGACGGAATGTCCTTTTATTTTGGAAATGACTTAATTCATTTTGAATTCTATTGACCCATCTAATATGACGTAATGCCCCCGTTTATTGGTAATTACTTAATTCTTTTTGAATTCTATGACCTATCGGAATTGTGACGAAATGTCCCTTTTATTGGTAATTATGAGTTCTCTTTGAATTCTATGACCATCTAATTATGAAGTTATGTCCCTTTTTATCGGAAATTACTTAATTCATTTTGAATTCTATTGACCGTTTAATATATTTGAATGTCCCGTTTATGGTTAATTATGAATTCTTTTTTAATTCTATTGACCAATTGGAATTGTGACGGAATGTCCTTTTAATCGATAATTATGAATTCTTTTTGAATTCTATTGACCCATCTAATTATGATTTTAATGTCCATTTTATCGGTAATAAAGAATTCTTTTTGAACTCTATTGACCCATCGAATTTATTGTGACGGAATTGTAACAGAATGTCCCTTGTTCTTTTTTAATTGTATTGGCCCATCGTAATTGTGACGGAATGTCCCTTTAATCGATAATTATGAATTCTTTTTGAATTCTATTGACCCATTGGAATTGTGACTAATGTCCCTTTAGTCGATAATTATGAATTCTTTTTGAATTCTATTGTCCCATCTAATTGTGACTTAATGTCCCTTTTATTGGTAATTACGAGTTCTTTTTGAATTTTATTGACCCATCAAAATTATGACGGAATGTGCCTTTTATCGAAAATTACGAATTCATTTTGAATTCTATTGACCATCTAATATGACGGATTGTCCCTTTTATCAAAAATTACTTAATTCATTTTGAATTCTATTGACCATCGAATATGACTAATGATCCTAAGTTATTGGTAATTACAAATTCTTTTTGAATTCTATTGACCCATTGGAATTGTGACGGAATGTCCCTTTAATCAATAATTTTGAATTCTATTAACCCATCGGAATTATGACGGAATATCCCTTTCATGGTAATTACGAGTTCTCTTTGAATTCTATTGACCATCGGAATTATGACGTTATGTCCCTTTTATTAGAAATTACGATTTCATTTTGAATTCTATTGACCGATCGGAATATGCAGGAATGTCCCGTTTATGGGTAATTATGAATTCTTTTTGAATTCTATTTATCAGTTGGAATTGTGACGGAATGTTCTTTTAATCGATAAACATGAATTCTTTTTGAATTCTATTGACCCATCGTAATCATGACAAAATGTCCTTTTTATTGATAATTATGAATTCTTTTTGAATTTTATTGACCCATCGGAACTATGACGGAATGTCCCTTTTATCGATAAATATGAATTTTATTGGCCGATCAGAATTGTGACGAAATGTCCATTTTATCGGCAATAAAGAATTCTTTTTGAACTCTATTGACCCATCGAAAGTTACTGTATCGGAGTGTCCCTTTTATTAGTAATTACGAGTTCTTTTTGAATTCTATTGACCCATCGAATATTACGGAATGTCCCGTTTATTGGTAATGATGAATTCTTTTTGAATTCTATTGACCCATCGGAATTGTGACGGAATGTCCCATTAATCGATAATTATGAATTCTTTTTTAATTCTATTGACCCATCGGAATTGTAATGGAATGTCCCTTTAATCGATAATTATGAATTCTTTTTGAATTCTATTGACCAATCGGAATTGTGACGGAATGTCCCTTTTATTGGTAATTACGAGCTCTTTTTGAATACTATTGAACCATCGGAACATTACGTAATGTCCCGTTTATTAGTAATAATGAATTCTTCTTGAATTTTATTAACCCATCGGAATTGTGACAGAATGTCCCTTTAACGATAATTATAAATTCTTTTTGAATTCTATTGACCTATCGAATTAATGACGGAATGTCCCTTTAATCGGTAATTATGAATTCTTTTTGAATTCTATTGACCCATCGGAATTGTGACGGAATGTCCCTTTTATTGGTAATTACGAGTTCTTTTTGAATTCTATTGAACCATCGGAATATTACGTAATGTCCTGTTTATTGGTAATTATGAATTCTTTTTGAATTCTATTGAACCATCGGAATTGTGACGGAATGACCCTTTAATCGATCATTACGAATTCATTTTGAATTTTATTGACCCATGAATATGACGGAATGTCTCGTGTGTTAGTAATTACTTAATTCTTTTTGAATTCGATTGACCCATTGAAATTGTGACGGAATGTCCGTTTAATCGATAATTATGAAATCTTTTTTAATTCTATTGACCCATCGTAATTGTGACGGAATGTCCCTTTTATTAGTAATTACGTGTTCTCTTTGAATTTTATTGACCCATCTAATTATGACGGAATGTCCTTTTATCGGAAATTACAAATTCATTTTGAATTCTTTTGACCCATCGAATATACGACTTTAATGTCCTTTTTATCTAAATTATGAATTCATTTTTAATTCTATTGAATTCATGAATATGAATGGAATACCCGTTTATGGGTAATTACGTATTCTTTTTGAATTGTATTGACCCATCGGAATTGTGTGGAATGTCCCTTTTATTGGTAATTACGAGTTCTTTTAGAAATCTATGACAATCTAATTATGACTTAATGTCTCTTTTATCGAAATTACTTAATTCATTTTGAATTTTATTGACCCATCGAATATGACTAATGCCCCGTTTATGGGTAATTACTTTTAATTCATTTTGATTTCTATTGACCCATCGAAATTGTGACATAATGTTCCTTTAATCGATAATTCTTAATTCTTCTTGAATTCTATTGACCCTTGAATTATGACAAAATGTCTCTTTTACTAATTATTATAAATTATTTTTGAATGTTATTGACCCATCTAACTTTGTGAATTAGCCTTTATTGATAAATATGAATTCTATTAATCTATCTAATTGTGACGGAATGTCCTTTTATTGATAATTACGAGTTCTTTTGAATTCTATTGACACATCGGAATTGTGACGGAATGTCCCTTCGTTGGTAATTACGAGTTCTTTTTAAATTCTATTGACTAATCGAATTTTTTGAATGTCTCTTTTATCGGAAATTACATTTAATTCATTTTGAATTCTTCTTGACCCATCGAATATGAGAATGCCCAATTTATTGGTAATTACAATTTCTTTTTGTATTCTATTGACCCATCGGAATTGTGACGGAATGTCCATTTATTCGATAATTATGAATTCTTTTTGAATTCAATTGACTCATCGAAATTGTGGTGGAATGTCCCTTTTATTGGTAAATACGAGTTCTTTTTAAATTTATTGACCCATCAATTATAACGGAATGTCCCTTTTATCGGAAATTACGAATTCATTTTGAATTCAATTGAACCATCACAATATGACGAAATGCCTCGTTTATTGGTAATTAAGAATTCTTTTTGAATTCTATTGATTCATCTAATTATGACGGAATGTCCCTTTTATTGGTAATTACGAGTTAACGTATGAATTCTATTGACCCATCGGAATTATGACGGAATGTCCCTTTTTATCAGAAATTACGAGTTCATTTTAAATTCTATTGACCCATCGGAATATGACGGAATGCCTCGTTTATTGGGAATTACGAATTCTTTTTGAATTCTATTGACCTATTGGAATTGTGACGGAATTACCCTTTTATCGGTAAATAAGAATTCTATTGACCTATCGGAATTGTGACGGAATGTCCCTTCTATTGGTAATTTCGAGTTCTTTTTGAATTCTATTGACTCATTGGAATTATGACGGAATGTCCCTTTTATCGGAAATTACGAATTCATTTTGAAATCTATTGACCCATCGGAATATGACGGAATGCTCCGTTTATTGGTAATTACGAATTCTTTTTGAATTCTATTGACCCATCAGAATATTATGGAATGTCCCGTTTGTTGGTAATTATGAATTCTTTATGAATTCTATTGACCTATCAGAATTGTGACGAAATGTCCCTTTAATCGATAATTATGATTTCTTTTTGAATTCTATTGTCCCATCGGAATTGTGACAGAATGTTCCTTTAATCGATAATTATGACTTCTTTATGAATTCTATTGACCCATCGGAATTGTGACAGAATGTCCCTTTTATTGGTAATTACGAGTTCTTACTGACCCATCGGAATTGTGACGAAATGTCCCATTAATTGGTTATAATGAATTCTTTTTGAATTCTTTTGACCCATCAGAATTGTGACGAAATGTCCCTTTATTGATAATTACGAGTTCTTTTTGAATACTATTGACCATGGGAATTACGACGGAATGTCTCTTTTATCGGAAATTACGAATTCATTTTGAATTCTTTTGACCCATCGGAATATGACGGTATGCCCCATTTATTGGTAATTACAATTTCTTTTTGTATTCTATTGACCCATCGGAATTGTGACGGAATGTCCCTTTATTCGATAATTATGAATTCTTTTTAAATTCAATTGGCTCATCGAAATTGTGACGGAATGTCCCTTTTATTGGTAATTACGAGTTCTTTTTAAATTCTATTGACCCATCAGAATTATGACGGAATGTCCCTTTTATCGGAAATTACAAATTCATTTTGAATTCTATTGAACCATCAGAATATGACGAAATGCCTCGTTTATTGGTAATTACTTAATTCTTTTTGAATTCTATTGATCCATCGAAATTATGACGGAATGTCCTTTTTATTGGAAATTACTTAATTCATTTTGAATTCTTTTGACCCATTGGAATTGTGACGGAATGTCCCTTTTTTGATAATTACGAGTTCTTTTTGAATTCAATTGACCCATCAGATTCATCACGGAATGTCCCTTTGATTGATAATTATGAATTATGACAGAATGTCCCTTTGATTGATAATTATGAATTCTTTGTGAATTCTATTAACCCATCTGAACTATGACGGAATGACCCTTTTATCGATAAATATGACTTCTTTTTGAATTCTATTGACGCTTCGGAATTATGACAGAATGTCCCTTTTATCGGAATTGTGACGGAATGTCCCTTTTATTGGTAATTACGAGTTCTGTATGAAATCTATTGACCCATCGGAATTATGACGGAATGTCCCTTTTTATCAGAAATTACGAGTTCATTTTAAATTCTATTGACCCATCGGAATATGATGGAATGCCCCGTTTATTGGGAATTACGAATTCTTTTTAAATTCTATTGACCCATCGGAATTGTGACGGAATGTCCCATTAATCGATAATTATGAACTCTTTTTCAATTCTATTGACCCATCGGAATTGTGACAGAATGTCCCTTTAATCGATAATTATGAATTCTTTTTGAATTCTATTGACCATTCGAATTTTGATGAGAATGTCTCTTTTATTGATAATTATAAATTCTTTTTGAATTATATTGCCCCATCGGAACTATGACGGAATTACCCTTTTATCGGTAAATAAGAATTCTATTGACCTATCGGAATTGTGACGGAATGTCCCTTCTATTGGTAATTTCGAGTTCTTTTTGAATTCTATTGACTCATCGGAATTATGACGGAATGTCCCTTTTATCGGAAATTACGAATTCATTTTGAAATCTATTGACCCATCGGAATATGACGGAATGCTCCGTTTATTGGTAATTACGAATTCTTTTTGAATTCTATTGACCCATCAAAATATTATGGAATGTCCCGTTTGTTGGTAATTATGAATTCTTTATGAATTTTATTGACCCATCAGAATTGTGATGAAATGTCCCTTTAATCGATAATTATGAATTCTTTTTGAATTCTATTGACCCATCGGAATTGTGACAGAATGTCCCTTTAATCTATAATTATGAATTCTTTATGAATTCTATTGACCCATCGGAATTGTGACGGAATGTCCCTTTTATTGGTAATTACGAGTTCTTACTAGCCCATCGGAATTGTGACGAAATGTCCCATTAATTGGTTATTATGAATTCTTTTTGAATTCTATTGACCCATCAGAATTGTGACGAAATGTCCCTTTATTGGTAATTACGAGTTCTTTTTTAATTCTATTGACCATAGGAATTACGACGGAATGTCTCTTTTATCGGAAATTACGAATTCATTTTGAATTCTTTTGACCCATCTGAATATGACAGAATGCCCCGTTTATTGGTAATTACAATTTCTTTTTGTATTCTATTGACCCATCAGAATTGTGACGGAATGTCACTTTATTCGATAATTATGAATTCTTTTTGAATTCTATTGACTCATCGAAATTGTGACAGAATGTCCCTTTTATTGGTAATTACGAGTTCTTTTTAAATTCTTTTGACCCATCAGAATTATGACGGAATGTCCCTTTTATTAAATTATTAATTCATTTTGAATTCTATTGAACCATCGAGAATATGACGAAATGCCTCGTTTATTGGTAATTATTTAATTCTTTTTGAATTCTATTGATCCATCGGAATTATGACGGAATGTCCATTTTATTGGAAATTACGAAGTCATTTTGAATTCTTTTGACCATTGGAATTGTGAATGGAATGTCCCATTTTTTGGTAATTACGAGTTCTTTTTGAATTCAATTGACCCATCAGATTCATCACGGAATGTCCCTTTGATTGGTAATTATGAGTTATGACAGAATGTCCCTTTGATTGATAATTATGAATTCTTTTTGAATTCTATTGACTCATCTGAACTATGACGGAATGACCCTTTTATCGATAAATATGACATGTTTTTGAATTCTATTGACGCTTCGGAATTATGACAGAATGTCCCTTTTATCGGAATTGTGACGGAATGTCCCTTTTATTGGTAATTATGAGTTCTGTATGAATTCTATTGACCCATCGGAATTGTGACAGAAAGTCCTTTTTATCGGAAATTACGAGTTCATTATAAATTCTATTGACCCATCGTAATATGACGTAATGTCCCGTTTATTGGCAATTACGAATTCTTTTTGAATTCTATTGACCCATCGGAATTGTGACGGAATGTCCCATTAATCGATAATTATGAACTCTTTTTCATTTCTATTGACCCATCGGAATTGTGACGGAATGTCCCATTTATTGATAATTATGAATTTTTTTTGAATTTTATTGACCCATCGTAATTGTGACGGAATGTCCCTTTTATTGGTAATTACGAGTTCTTTTTGAATTCTGTTGACCCATCGGAATTATGTCAGAATGTCCCTTTTATTGGTAATTTAGAATTCTTTTTGAATTATAATGATCCATTGGAGCTGTGACGGAATGTCTATTTTCTTGATAATTATAAATTGTTTTTGAATTCTATTGACCCATCGGAATTTTATAGAATTGGTGTCTTTTATCGATAATTATGAATTCTTTTTGAATTCTATTGACTAATTAGAACTATGACGGAATGACCCTATTATCGATAATTATGAATTCTTTTTGAATTCTATTAACTCATTGGAACTGTGAAGAAACGTTCATTTTATCTGTAATTACTAATTCTTTTTGAATTCTACTGACCCATTAGAATTGTGACAGAATGACCCTATAATCGATAATTACGAATTCTTTTTAAATTCTATTGACCCATCGAATTTATGACGGAATGTCCCTTTTATTGGTAATTTCGAGTTCTTTTTGAATTCTATTGACTCATCGGAATTGTGACGGAATGTCCCTTTTATTGGTAATTTCGAGTTCTTTTTGAATTCTATTGACCCATCAGAATATGAAAGAATGCCCCGTTTATTGGTAATTACGAATTCTCTTTGAATTCTATTGACCCATCGGAATATGACTAAATGTCCCGTTTATTGGGAATTAAGAATTCTTTTTGAATTCTATTCACCCATCGGAATTGTGACGGAATGTCCCTTTAATCGATAATTATGAATTCTTTTTGAATTCTATTAACTCATCGAAATTGTGACGGAATGTCCCTTTTATTGGTAATTACGATTTCTTTTTATTTCTATTGACCTGTCGGAATTGTGACGGAATGTCTCGTTAATCGATAATTATGAATTCATTTTTGAATTCTATTAACCCATCGGAATTGTGACGGAATGTCTCTTATATTGGTAATTATGAGTTATTTTTTATTTCTATTGACCTATCGGAATTGCGACGAAATGTCCATTTTATTGATAATTAAGAATTCCTTTTGAATTCTATTGACCCATCGGAATTGACCGGAATGTCCCTTTAATCGGTAATTATCAATTCTTTTTGAATTCTATTAAACCATCGAAATTGTGACGGAACTTCCCTTTCATTGGTAATTACGAGTTATTTTTTATTTCTATTGACCCATCGGAATTATGAAGAAATATCCATTTTATCGGTAATTAAGAATTCTTTTTGAATTATATTGACTCATCGGAATTGTGATGGAATGTCCCTTTAATTGATAATTATGAATTCTTTTTGAATTCTATTGACCCTTCGGAATTATAACAGAATGTCCCTTTTATTGATAATTATGAATTCTTTTTGAATTCTATTGACCCATCGGATCTATGACGGAATGACCTTTTTATAGATAAATATGAATTCTATTGCCCCGTCGGAATTGTGACGGAATGTCTCTTTTATTGGTAATTAGGAATTCTATTTGAATTCTATTGACCCACCGAAATTATGAAGGAATGTCTCTTTTATTGGTAATTATGAATTCTTTTTAAATTCTATTAACCCATCAGAGCTTTGACGGAATGTCCCTTTTATCGATTATTATGAATTCTTTTTGAACTCTATTGACCCCTCGGAATTGTGACGAAATGTCCATTTTATCAGTAATTACGAATTGTTTTTGAATTCTATTGATCCATTGGAGTTGTGACAGAATGTTCCACTAATCAATAATTATGAAATGTTTTTGAATTCTATTGGCCCATCAAAATTGTGATGGAATGTCCTTTTTATTTGTAATTACGAGTTCTTTTTGAATTCTATACACCTATCCGAATTATGACGGATTGTCCATTTTATCGGATATTTTGAATTCATTTTGAATTCTATTGACCAATTGGAATATGACGAAATGCCCCGTTTATTGGTAATTACAAATTATTTCTTAATTCTATTGACCATCGGAATTATGACAGAATGTCCCTTTTATTGGTAATTATGAATTCTTTTTGAATTATATTGACCCATCGGAACTATGACGGAATGTCTATTTTCTTGGTAATTACAAATTCGTTTTGAATTCTATTGACTCATCGGAATTTTACAGGATTGTCCCTTTTATCGATAATTATGAATTCTTTATGAATTCTGTTGACTAATCAGAACTATGACGGAATGACCCTATTATCGATAATTATGAATTCTTTTTGAATTCTATTGACCCATCAGAATTGTGATGAAATGTCCATATTATCGGTAATTACAAATTCTTTTTGAATTCTATTGACCAATCGGAATTGTGACAGAATGACCCTTTAATCGATAATTATGAATTCTTTTTGAATTCTATTGATTCGTCGGAATTGTGATGGAATGTCCCTTTTATTGGTAATTTCGAGTTCTTTTTGAATTCTATTGACCCATCGGAATTATGACGAAATATACCGTTTATCGGTAATTATGAATTTGTTTTGAATTCTATTGACCCATCAGAATATGACAGTATGCCCCGTTTATTGGTAACTTCAAATTCATTTTTAATTTTATTGACTCATCGAATTTATGACGGAATGTCCCTTTTATTGGTAACTATGAATTCTTTTTGAATTCTATTAACCCATCGGAACTATGACTGAATGTCCCTTCTATTGGTAATTATGAATTCTTTTTGAATTCTAATGACCCATCGGAGCTTTTACGGAATGACCCTTTTATGGATAATTATGAATTCTATTGACCCATCGGAATTGTGATGAAATGTTCATTTTATCGGTAATTAAGAATTTTTTTTTAACTGTATTGACCCATCGGAATTGTGACGAAATGTCCCTTTTATTGGTAATTACGAGTTCTTTTTGCATTCTATTGATTAATGGAATTATGATGAAATGTCCCTTTTATCGATAATTACGATTTCATTTTGAATTCTATTGACCCATCGTAATATGACGGATGGCCCCGTTTATTGGTAATTACGAATTATTTTTGAATTCTATTGACCCATGGGAATTGTGACGGAATGTCCCTTTAATCGATAATTATGAATTCTTTTTGAATTGTATTGACCCATCGAAATTTTGATGGAATGTCCCTTTTATTGGTAATTAACAGTTCTTTTTGAATTCTATTGACCCATCAGAATTATGATAGAATGTCCCTTTTATTGGTAATTAAGAATTCTTTTTTGAATTCTATTGACCCATCTGAACTATGACGAAATGTCCCATTTATCGGAAATTACGAATTCTATTGACCCACCGGAATATGACGAAATGCTCCATTTGTTGGTAATTACGAATTCTTTTTGAATTCTATTGACCCATCGGAACTATGACGGAATGACCCTGCTATCGATAATTATGAATTCTATTGACCCATCGGAATTGTAACGAAATGTCCATTTTATCGGTAATTAAAAATTCTTTTTGAACTCTATTGACCCATTGAAATTGTGACGGAATGTCCCTTTTATTGGTAATTACGAGTTCTTTTTTCATTCTATTGACCCATTGGAATTATATGGAATGTCCCTTTTATCGATAATTACGAATTCATTTTGAATTCTATTGACCCATCGGAATATGACGGAATGCCCCGTTTATTGGTAATTATGAATTTTTTTTGAATTATATTGACCCATCAGAATTGTGACGGAATGTCCCTTTAATCGATAATTATGATATCTTTTTGAATTCTATTTATCCATCGGAATGGTGACGGAATGTCCCTTTTATTGGTAATTTCGAGTTGTTTTTGAATTTCTATTGACCCTTGGAATTATGAAATGTCCCTTTTATCGATAATTACAAATTCATTTTGAATTCTATTGACCCATCGATATTATGACGGAATGTCCATTTTATCGGTAATTACGAATTCATTTTAAATTTTATTGATACATCGGAATTGTGACAGACTGTCCCTTTAAATGATAATTATGAATTGTTTATGTCCATTTTATTGGTAATTACGAATTCTTTGTGATTTGTATTGACTCATCGAAATTATGACGGAATATCCCTTTTATCGGTAATTACGAATTCATTTTGAATTCTATTGACCCATCGGAATATGACGGAATGTCCCGTTTATTGGTAATTACGATTTCTTTTTGAATTTTATTGACCCATTGGAATATGACGGAATGCCCCGTTTATTGGTAATTATGTATTCTTTTTCAGTTCAATTGATCCATCGGAATTATGACGGAATGTCTCTTTTATTGATAATTATGAATTCGTTTTTAATTCAATTGACCCATAGGAACTATGACGGAATGTCCCTCTTATTGGTAATTACGAATTGTTTTTGAATTGTTTTGACCCATCGGAATATGACAGAATGCCCCGTTTATCGGGGATTGCGTATTCTTTTTTTATTCTATTGACCCACCGGAACTATGACGGAATATCCCTATTGTTGGAAATTATGAATTCTTTTTGAATTCTATTGACCCATCGGAATAGGACAAAATGCCCTGTTTATCGGTAATTACGAATTCCTTTTGAATTTTATTGACCTATCAAAATTATGACGGAATGTCTCTTTTATTAGTAATTACGAATTCTTTTTGAATTCTATTGACCCACCGGAATTTTAACGGAATGTCCCTTTTTCGGTAGTTATGAATTCTGTTTAAATTTTATTGACCCATCGGAACTATGACGTAATGTCCCATTTATCGGTAATTACGAATTCTTTTTGAATTGTAAGTAAATTCTTTTTGAATTTACAATGTCCATCAGTTACGAATTATATGTGAATTCTTTTTTAATTCACAATGTCTCTCAGTTTGGAATTTTAAGTAAATTCTTTTTTAATTCATAATGTTCATCGGTTTGGAATTTCAAGACAATTCTTTATGAATTTATAATGGACCATTTTTCTGAATTTCATGGTGAGCACTCGACTTTGAATTGTAAGTAAATTCTTTTTGAATTTACAATGTCCCTCAGTTTGGATTTATAAGTGAATTCTTTATGGATTCACAATATCCCTCGGTTTGTAATTGTAAGTGAATTCTTTTTTATGTCACAATGTCTATCGATTTGGAATTATAAGTAAATTTTGTGTGAATTCACAATGTTCCTCGGTATGGAATTACAAGTGAATTCTTTGTGTATTCACAATGACCAATTATTCAGAATATCATGGTGAACCCTTGGGTTCGAATTATCTGTGAATTCTTAATGAATTCACAATATCCTTCGGTTTGGAATTATAAGTGAATTCTTCATGAATTTATAATATCCCTCGGTTTGGAATTTTAAGTGATTTCTTTTTTAATTCATAATGACCCATTATTCGAAATTTCATGATGAACCCTCGTCTTTGAATTATAAGTGAATTATTTGTGAATTCATAATGTCCCTCGGTTTGGAACTACATATGTGAATTTTTTGTAAATTCACAATGACCAACTTTTAGGAATTTCTTGGTCAACCATTGAATTATAAGTGAATCCTTTTTGAATTCAGAATATCCCTCGGTTTGGAATTATAAGTGAATTCTTTCTGACTTCACAAGGTACCTCGGTTTGGAATTATAAGTGAACTTTTTTGAATTCACTATGTCCCTTGGTTTAGAATTATAAGTGAATTCTTTCTGACTTCATAATGTATCTCAGTTTGGAATTATAAGTAAATTTATGTTAATTCACAATGACCCATTTTTTGGAATTTCGTTATGAACCCTAGGTTTTGAATTATAAGTGAAATCTTTTTGAATTCACATTATCCCTCGGTTTAGATTTATATGTGAATTCTTAATGAATACGCAATGCCCCTCGGTGTGGAATTACAAGTGAAATCTTTGTGAATTCACAATGACCCATTATTCGGAAATTCATGGTGAACCCACAGCTTTGAAATATAAGTGAATTCTTTGTAAATTCATAATGTCCCCCAGTTTGGAATTATAAGTGAATTGTTTATGAATTCACAATGTCCCTCATTTTAGAATTATAAGTGATTTCTTTTTAAATTCACAATGTCCTCGAATTAGAATTATAAGTGAGTTATTTGTAAATTCACTATGTACCTAGGTTTGGAACTACTAGTGAATTCATAATGACCGATTATTTGGTATTTCATGATGAACCCTCGGCTTTGAATTATAAGTGAAGTTTTTGTAAATTTACAATGACCCTCAATTTAGAATATAAGTGAACACGTTTTGAATTCACAATGCCCCTTGGTTTGGAACTACAAGTAAATTTTTTGTGAAATCACAATGACCCATTATTAGGAATTTCATGGTGAACCTTCGACTTTGAATTATAAATGAAATATTTTTTAATTCTGAATGTCATTCAGTTTGGAATTATAAGTGAATTCTTTATGGTTTCATATTGTCCCTGTATTTGGAATTATAAGTGAATTCTTTCTGACTTCACAATGTCCCTCATTTTGGAATTACACGTGAATTCTTTGTGAATTCACAATGACCCATTATTCAGAATTTCGTGATGAACCCTCGGCTTAGAATTATAAGTGAATTCTTCTTTAATTCACAATGTCCCTCGGTTTAGAATTATAAATTATAAAGAATAAAACACAAGAAGGGGGGTTGAATTGTGTTATTAATAAAAAATTTCTTATCGTCTGTTGTTTTCAAACAGGTTCAGACGATGTAAAATTTATCTTGAAAGATTAATTTTAACAAATACGGTTATATTTTAATTATCCCCGTTAGTCACAAGATTAAATAACTTAAACATAGTTATTTTTATACTGGTTCGTCTACCCAAGACTACGTCCAGTGACCCAGCAAAAATTGAGTTTTCACTATCAACCTTGAAAAGGTTACAAGTATTGTTTGAACCCAGTCACTTCTGGCTAATACAAGATATTCTTTAAACAGAGTCTTCCCAGGCTAAACAACCAAGTATTCTTTGCAACACAGCCTCTTCAGGCTAAAGCCAAGTATTCTTTGCACACACAGCCTCCTCAGGCTAAAAATACCACACAAGTGGATTTAAGAGAGTTTTAAGAAAAACTTAAGGATTCCTCTACGAGAGAGGATTTTTGATGAAGAATAAATTCTTTTGATTCAAGAGCGAAGACAATAATAAGCTTATGTAGCGTTTTCGCCAACTTGAAACTTTGAAGAGAAGACCTTTATATAGGCAACAGTCTTGGAAAGAACCGTTAGACTCAGAACTTGACCGTTGTCCTTTTCTTGAAGCTTTCCCATCGATGTGGCGTAAATCAATCGAATAATTAATGTTTGAGCAAATGGAGTCGTGCACATTCAATACCTTTTTCTGACTTGATCAGAGTGGATAACAAAAGTGTGATCTGCTTTTCGTGTTGCAGAGGTTTTGCACAGTGTCCAACCACTTTTGGAAACTTCCATGAGTAACGACTGGATTTGAAATGTGCACAAGTTACTTCGTCTGTCTTCAACTTCTACTTGTAGACAATGGGTCTTGACAGAAAACGTAGTCTTCGAAAGATATTCTTCAAGGAAAGTCTGAAGATAATTTCATCTACCATCATTCTTGTGTCGTCTGAACTTTGCAACATAGCCTCGAAGATGAAAAAGAAACTTATCAAATTGAGTAGTCATATTTCGTCGAGGTCTTCTATTGTCGATCTTACTTAAATCAAGTCTTCTATCGTCGATCTTACTTCTGAAAGTATCGTCTGTCTTGTAATTATCAAAACAAAGAGTGTTAATCATTTTGATCTAACATAGGTGAATTCTTTTTGAATTCACAATATCCTCCGGTTTGAAATCACAATGACCCATTATTTTGAATTTCATGTTGAACCCTCATCTTTGAATTATTAGTATTCTTTTTTAATATACATTGTCCATTGGTTTGGAATAATACAATTATCATAACTACACAATCTATTCTAAAATTAAAAAAAAAAATTCACAATTAAAAAAAAAATCCAATTAAAAGAAGTTTAAGTAAATGCAAAGAATGGGCAATAGGTGGGGCGCCTGGCCTGTGATTAACCAACTTGACCCTGTTATTGACTCATTAGAAGGTATAGTTGACCGTGTCGTCTCTGTTTTCATTGGTCCACTCTTTGAATCTAACCACATCTAATAGGCGCTTTGACTTGTAATGTTTGGTTTATAGGCGATTGACTGCCTTTTAACAAAACAACATCACCACGGTTATAAATTTGAAGTTGGTCCATTTCCATATATTTTTTTAAAATAAGGCCTATTTAATCTTTTTGCCGAATCAAGTTGTCCCCTGGAGCTAAACATGAATCCAAAATGGTCTATAAATAATGAAGACTTACATGCGAAAAAAGCAAAAGCAAAAGAGAAAAAAAAAAAAAAGCAATCTTTTGAGTACACAGAGTAAGGCAGAAGACTCAGTTTGTAAGATTTTTCTCATCCTTCACATTCTTAATGGACCCACGTGAACACTTTTTTATTACATTTCATTTAGTAATATTTTTCATTTCAATTTGGAGATAAAAAATGTAAACTTTTAGCTTATTTTAAAATTTTTAAATACTATAACTTTTTATAAATTTATTTATTTATTTATTTATTTTCACTTACACTTCTATTCATTCAAAGAAACAGAGAGATTTCTCAACGTCTTATTTTATTTTATCCATCCAAACAACATCTTTTTCCCACTCTATTTCTCTCTTTGTTTTTATATTTTTTATTTCATACAAAATGTGAGATTTTCTCATGCTAATGTTGAAGTAATATATCTTTCATAGACATTGATCATGGACTCATCAATGGAAAGAGATCAATTCCTTCACATGAATGGTGGCAAGGGAAAAAGGAGTTATTCTCCAAACTGCATGAAAGTGGCAGATTTAGTGTTAAGAACAAAGCAATAATAAAAGAAGAATATAATAAAGAGAGAGAAAAAGGAGACTTGTGGATTTAACTTGGTTCAGGAAATTGCTTACTTCCACGGACACATAATAGATATTGACTTTGTTGTGCACGATGCATTTAGAAGCTTTACAAGAAGATATTTATATAGAGACATAATAACAATTTCTCTCATCGTTTATACGATGTGAGACTAAATCAAACTACATATTCCTAACAATCTCTCACTTGAAGTTTAATTTGCATCATCACCTAATGTAATGCTTTCATTACCTCCATGTTGCTTCTCAAATGTTGACGGGTCTCTTGCGCACTGCTCTATCCACTGACGGGTCTTCTCTTGCGCACTGTCTTGTCTACTAACGGGTCTTCTCCTGTGCTAACTGGTCTTTTGCGAGAAAGACCCCACCGCTTCTCTTCTTAATCTCTCATTGCTTCTCTTCTTCTAATGTCATCGTTTGCATTCCTTTCTCAAAAAGGACCACTAAACCTTCTCCCCTATTGTCAATGATGGTCATTAGAGCTTTCATCGTCACGACAATTCTTGAGCTTTACATTGTCGTTGATATGCCCTAGTTCTTGTACCGTCGTTCTGATAGCTCACATCAACGGCACACGCAACCTAGCTGCCCCTGTTAGGAGGACTTTCGATACAAGGGATTGCCACAAAGTAGGTCCTGATCTTTAATTAGATCCACTCTGATCATTGCATCACTCATCGTCTTTGCCGGTAGCCAAGTCGATCCATCGACTCTGCTACCACTTGTTGGATAACTCGGGAAGACTTCACTTCTTCCAATGCACCATTGTTCTTGCTACTTTCTTAGGAAAGCTCCCACGGAAAGCGCTCTCACTTTTTCTCTACCGAAGATAAACCAAATCTTTTTTTATGTGGATAATCAAACAAAGCCGTAACCACAGAGCATGTGGATGATCAGACAAAGCCGCAACCACAGGAGAGAGAAAAAGGAGACTCGTGGATTTAACGTGGTTCAGTAAATTGCCTACTTCCACAAGCACACAATATATATTGACTTTGTTGTGTAAGGTGCACTTAGAAGCTTTACAAGGAGTTGTTTATATAGAGATATAATAACAATTTTTCTCATCGTTTATAAAATGTGAGACTAAAATCAAACTCTCGTCGTTTATACAATGTGAGACTAAATCAAACTACATATTCATAACATTTAGGTTGTTTAGTGAGACCAAATACATTTCTTGTGATATCAAATATTATTGACATTATTGATAGGACAAGTTCCAACTTGAACCGTGAACCACCCACATTCCAATTTTATCTCAATGATTTATTTGGAAATGATTTCAGTACCATCTCAAAGTCACTTCCTTATTTCTATAAAAGATTGGAAGAAGATAAGGGACACAAGTTTGGTTCATGCTTTATAAATGTCACCCCGGGATCATTTCATGGGAGGCTCTTTCCCAATAATTCCATAAACTTCTTTCATTCTTCCATCAGTCTACACCGGCTCTCTCAAGTCACATAAACTAATTAATTATTCTTTCTCCCATTTTTCCGTTTGATTAAGATCCATCAGTAAACAAAATCTATGTGTAATTTGTTTGTGTTTTTTATTTCTAACTTTCAATTAAGTGTATAATTTTTTTTACTTTATTTATCTTAATTTTAGGATTAAAATATGGAGATGAAACACAACGTAAATCAAAATTTATTTTTATAATCACTGTCAAAAGTAGGGCCCTGCTGTCTAATATCATAAGAACATTAATTAGGAAATTAATAAGAGAAAATGTTTATTAAATAAATCATAAATATAATTATGGACAATACATTTTTACATATCTTACTAAAAATATTTCTTATTGTAATTTCTGAACCAGTATACTTAAATACATGAATAATGAATGATATTTAGATACCCCAAAATATTAAACACTCATTAACACTAATGACATCAGTGGTGGCAAAATGATAGTTCGAGTTTGTTTTAAATACATCATAATTTTAGCATTTAAATTCTTCGAACTAAAGTAATAAATAATTATTACTTCTCTCCTCTTATTAAATAAAAGATAATTATTTTATAATATTTAAGTTAATCAAAACATTTTATTAAAATTAATTCAATTTTAAAATAATCTAGGCCGAAGATTGAGATCTTGCATATCAGAGAACCTGTACTTTTCCAATTAAATACGTAGAAAATAATAAAATTTAATTGATTAAGCAGTTAAATTAAATTCGTTAAAAAAAGAAAATGTTGAAAAGAAGTTATGTTTTTATTTTCAAGAACTAATTATAGTTTGTGAAAAGGTCTTGTTACAAGATTTATTGCAAAAGAACATTCTTTTTCTCAAAGATCTCTGTCTTATAAATAGATGGGTATAAGCGAACGTTTCAAGAAGAGCCTTAAATCCCTGTGCTGCGATTCTGAAACCCACAAGAACATATAAGATCAAGAATTGGTCTTTGACCTTTCTTCATTCATACAGGGAAAGGAACCTAAGTTACATACTTTTTGGCGAAAATTGGAGCCTTTCACGAGGATCCATGTTTAATCGGAGCTTTTCCTTAACGCAGTTCCCCACTTCTTCATTCCACTGTTCTACTTCTTTATGTATTTCGTATCACATTTCATTCTTCCATACACATTCTTTCATTCATTCATCATTCATCATTCATTCATATTCATTCATTCATCATTCATTCATGTTCATTCATTCATTCTTGCATCTATTCCCTCATGACGGTTCTTTCACCCATTCTTGCATCCATCCTCTTGTGGGGTTCCTCCATTGGCCTCTGCAAAGTTTCCTCCATGGACAAATTCCTTTGTTATGACTAGGTCCACTTCGCGCTCTTCATGATGGTGTTTTTACCTTCAAAACAATCTTTCTTGATGCTTTCTATTTGTTCTTTCTTGATTTAGAATGTATCAACAATTAGTTTTTAAAAAATATCTTTATAGAGACTTGTGTTTCTGACACGATTTGTATAACTTTTCACATGCTAATTGATGATGTGGGTGCCTTTGTGAAGTTGTGTCTACTGAATTTTCTCATAATTTTGAAACGAGAAACTGGGGTTGCAGGTGCTAATAGGAGGACGGGTAAAGAATGGAGGAAGATTGTTCCATATCTACGGTCTCGCCTTGGTAAAGAGTGCAATGTGAGTGAGTCTTGTTGCTACTGTGCTATGTGTGTTTATCTATTTGTTTTTGAGATGAATTCTACAAATTCGTTTGCTTTGTTTGTTGTGCTTATTTGCAAGTTCATTATGATTTTGTTTTTGGATAGATATGTGAATCCCTAACATCCGGTCCATGTCATGCTATTGACATAACGAGAGAGGTTAGTTTCAACTTTGGAGTGTTTGTGATAAGTTGGTTTTATATCTACTGCTTCCAACAAGCCGTTGAATTGTTGTCCTAATTTTATGTAGGCTATAAGGGAAGGGGCTGATGCTGTCATTGCTGTTGGAGGTGATGGAACACTTCATGAGGTGAAAACTTTTTTTTCTTTTTTCTGTTTACTTTTATTGTTGGGACTTGGGAGTGACATGTATGTGAATTTAGTTTTCTTACTATGACATTCTAATTTAGGTCTTCTTTAGGGTTGAGATCAAGGATAGATGTTGGGGTTATCACCGGAGAGAGTTGTGATCATTACTTCATAAACGTTGCCGACATTCAATTGTAAGACTGACTTGGAAATTTTAGAATAAATGTTAATGGATGGATCATATCTAAAGCATGCTTGACAAAATTTTATAGGAGTGCAAAGGCGAGCTGTTATGCTTCTAGGTACAAGAGATTTGGCAACCTGTGCTATATCATTGGTGCATTGCAAGCCTTCATTGGGCACCAAAATCAGGATTTGAGAATCAGGGTCTGTGTTAGTTTGAGGTCCTATATAATTTTAGTTTTTTCATGGTCTTTATGTTTGTGCACCAGAAGTGTCACACAAGTTTTATGACATGAAAAATGCAGTTCAGTGATGGTCCATGGGAGATATGTCCTCAAGTGACAACTCTTTGCATTGGAAATGGAAAATACTTTTGTGGTGGCATGAAAATTACACCAAATGCTGATCCTTTTAACAGGAATTTGGAGGTGAAATACCTTTCTGTAAAATGTCATTGTGGAAGATTATGATCTCTGTTTTGAATAATATACTGGGTAGACCTCATTCTGAATCCTGCTACCTTTTTTTTTTTTTTATTGATGTACAGTTTTTTTTTTTACCCACAAATTCTGCAGGTTGTGATTCTTCAAAGCTTCAAGTGGTATGGTATGTCAATCTCTGATGATTAATATTACCTTCCATTGCTACTTTCTAATTCTTGATGTTAAATATCAGTTAATGAGGTTTAGATGACTAATGAAATAGCGTTACATGGTCTTGTCAAATCTGAACATGACATATATAGATATAGAATATTGCTAGTATTAGGTAAGTTATCTTCTTTTCAAGTCACCTGCTTTACTATAATCCCAATTATATAAGTGGTTTTCGAAACCTATTCACTATCCTCTATAACCATACTGCAATAGCAAAAAGCCTTATCCCACTAGTGAGGTCAGCTATATGGATTGCACAACATGATTGGAAATCTATCGCAAGATCCATGTTTGGTATATTGACAAGTTTTTCTTTTTTTGGATTAAGTATATTGACATAACGAGAGAGGTTGGTTTCAACTTTGGAGTGTTTGTGATAAGTTGGTTTATATCTACAGCTTTCAACAAGTTGTTGAATTGTTGTCCTAATGTTATGTAGGCTATAAGGGAAGGGGTTGATGCTGTCATTGCTGTTGGAGGTGATGGAACACTTCATGAGGTGAAATTTTTTTTTCTTTTTTCTGTTATTTGATGGATTTATTGCTACTTAAATTTCTACATAAAGAAGTTCCCAAGGGAAATTCCTGAGTAGCGTCTACTTTGTCAAAAAGAGTTCAACTCAGCTTACCTTTATTGTATTTGTGATTAAAAGAAATGCTAGTAATGCACTTTCTGACATATTCTTTATTGGTTGAAGTTTGTATGACATTCATTAAATAGGGGTAAAACCCATTAATTAGGGATATGGAAAAGTGTAGTGGAATGAATGTGTCAGAGAGTGAATTGCTAGTATGATCTTTGTTATAAAACACATCTATTTGATATGAAGTGATGTTGTTGACGAATCTCAACATTCTTTATTTATTGTTATCCTGATGCATCTCAGTTTGTTACAAGCAGGTTGTTAATGGATTTTTTTTTTTGGCTGGTGTAGTGGAATGAATGTGTCAGAGAGTGAATTGCTAGTATGATCTTTGTTATAAAACACATCTATTTGATATGAAGTGATGTTGTTGACGAATCTCAACATTCTTTATTTATTGTTATCCTGATGCATCTCAGTTTGTTACTAGCAGGTTGTTAATGGATTTTTTTTTTGGCTGGAAAACCTGTTGCTAGTCAAGTGAAATAGTCTACACATTCAACTGCTCTTGGTGTGAGTACTTCCCGCCAGAATGCAATATTCTCAATTTTTATTCAATGCTTGCGGTCCTAGATTCTGTCACATATAATACATGTCCTGAATGGAATGCTTATTGACAAGTATAACTATGTTCTGGCCTTATGCAGCTCATCCCCCTGGGAACAGGTTCTGATTTCGCAAGAACATTTCGGTGGTTAGTTTTTGTTTGTATTTTCATTCCTCTTGTGCTTTTTATTTAAATGGAGCTCATTAGCTGTATAATTAGAATAAATGGAAACATCTGTTGAGTGTTTTCCAGGAAAAATGATCCCTGCGAGGCCATTGAACGTGTTGCTAGAGGTTTTTCTTTTTCTTATTTCATAATTACTTTATTATTCTACTGTTTGATAGCTCAAGCATGTGGCTGGCCTCAAATCTTATGTTTCTGTATCTGCTTTTAGTTTGTCTACTATGACATTCTATAAGTGAGGGTAGTACTAAAGGTTTTATGAACAGATCAATACACTGTAATACATTTCAATTTTCAATAATATCAATTTAATGTTTCAATCTCTCTTCCTCCCTCTATACCTAAATCTCATAATTTCAGCTGTAGTGTTGACAGGTACATGCATCATATGCACACAGACACTCATTTGCTGAACATTTAAACTTGTTAAATATTTTGCAGGGTGGTGCTTTATGGTTCCAGAATTTAACAGAATTCTCTCATGGTTATTCAAGATTCATCTTTCCCTTTCTGATTGTTGGTTTTCACTACATCAATGTTCAGGTGATGAGATACTGAATCCATATATATGAGATATTTAACCTTAAAACTATATTTCTACTTATGTCCATATTCATGTCCATGTACATTAAATTTATTCATTTAACAAGAAGTGACTTTTAGTTTATTACAAAAAATGAATTGGAGTTTACCATATTGTTGTGGCAGCAAACCCTTTTGGCAAGGTTTAGATGTAGTTAAGCCAAGTGTTTAACAAGATATTTTGGGCCTAACTGATACAATAAAGGTGGTAGAATTACCTAATCCAAAATAGCTGGCAAAGTTGTTGCATCCCAATGCAATTGATTTATGGAAAGTGATTAATCAAGTCACAATCTGATATTTATTGTTGATCTAGGGCTCTGCTATTCTGCCTATAATAATGAATCAAACTTGGTATTAGTTTTTATACCATTCATTAAAATTTAAAACATGTTACATTACTTCGCTTAATAATAGGTTTATTAGAAATAAATAGCATGACATACAGTGTAATAAGTTAATAACTAAGGGACTGTCTGGTTTTAATTTTAAATGTTTTCTGTTTCATTTTCTATTTTCACTTTTAATTACAAAAATGCTACCATGTGTTTCATTTTATTGTTTTCTCTATCATCTATACATTTTTGTTAAATAAACAAAATGAGAACAAGGTATGAATTTTTCAATTAAAAGTAAAAAAAGAAAATGAATTTTTTTTTTTTAAAACCATGTGCTGTAAAATATAGTCAAATTGAAGTTTGATATATAGTAGGGTGGATTCTTGCTTTTTGTTTGGGATGTTTGGTGTATGCTATCGTAAGGTTAAGTTAATTCTTTTTTTTGGCAAGGGACCTCGATGAGTCAATCATAGAATGTGTACTGATTTGTGTTCATTGATTTATCAGATATCTTTTAGGAGACCTTTGGTTGAAGAAACAAGGAGTATCTTTGACTTATTAGCCAAAGTGAGTATAGCTTCGTCTGTATATCTAATGTATTACTATTGCATTGCATGTTCTTGGGGAAAATGGAGTTTGTACTTGATTTTCAAGTTATACATTTTCTGCGATAATCTGCTCATTTAATTTGACTAACAGTTTAAAAATGTTCTTTATATGTTAATATATCCTATTCATCAAATTAGAATACAGTAATTCCAGAATTGAGTGAAAGATGCCTTTGTTGCTGCAGTATTATAAGGCGATACTTGGACTTTCTAATGGTGCCTATAGCTTTCATAGGCTTTTTTGCATTCCTCAGGTAATTTTAGTTTTAACATGTGTTGTGTTGTTAAGATGTTAATTGTTGGATATCATTCTTTAACAGTACTTCAGCATTTTTATTTTTTTTTTGCATATTGGCTGAGATTTTGGTCAAAGTTCCTTTTTTCTTTAAACACTCTTTTCAGTTAATTATGGTGCATTCTGACAACTTGTGATTTTGGACCATACAAAAGAGATGGTTATTCATGGATTCAGAGACTACAGTTCTTAGAAGTAAAGAAATATATTTTTATTGCTGATTTTATGTACTTTTAACTCAAAGTTACTCTTTCTCAGTTTAATATCTTTCACAGTGGAGAGTAGCTGAGGTCTGTCAACGAGTAGAACATGACTTGGAAATTCTTGGTGTAACAGCAATAGAGGATCATTTACAGGTGAATATTAGCTGTACTTGGCTACTTGCAGATAGCTATCTAATATATAGATAGTATTTTTTAAATCACTATAATTAAATCTAGTGATGGGCCTCTTGTACAGACACTTTGGGTGTTTTGACTAGTACATTCTTTGTAGCAAACATATATTAATTTGGAAGGTTTTGGAGTTCATCTGATCATTTTTCTCTCCAAACAGGACATGGCTTTTATGGTTGATGGCTGGGCTCTTAAGATCGCCCTTAGCCACTATCGTAAAGCTTTCACTAAGGTGGCAGTTTTGTCAAGGATTGCTACATGTTGTCGCGTGACACCATCACAAAAAGCGCAGGTGTTTTATTTGACCATTTTATCTACTCATAGTAATATGTTGCCTGCTGTTGTTTCATGAAGTTATGCTTTCCTTTCATTTTTAGTTCTCATCCTTGTTATATACTAGGCTTGTGCTATCTTGTTCCTTTAATTAACTTATTGCAGTAAGATGAGAATAAGATTAATATCTTATGTTTCCCTTTAATAGGAAAATGAAATTGTTGTTTATATTAGTTCTGCTCAAATTTACCTGAAAACAATGGCATTGATTTGTACTGTGTATCATTACTTGTACAGATCTTAAAATCATGGTGTACCTACAACATGTGCTTCAGCTTTTGTCTTCATGCTCTCCTGATATTCTAGAATCTGTAAGGTAAAGAATTTTACTGGCTGGTCAATCATTTTACTGAATTTTTTGAATTTTATTGACCCATAGAAACATGAAGGAATGTCGTTTTAATCGATAGTTCCGAAATCTTTTGACCCATCAAAATTTTACTGGAATGACCTTTTATCGATCATTATAAATTCTTTATGAATTCTATTGACCCAACTATGACGGAATGACCCTTTTATCGATAATTATGAATTCTTTTTGAATTCAATTGACCCATCGGAATTGTGACGAAATGTCCCTTTTATCGGAAATTACGAATTCATTTTGAATTCTATTGACCCATCGGAATATGACGGAATGCCTCATATATTGGTAATTACGAATTCTTTTTGAATTCTATTGACCCATCGGAATATGACGGAATGTCTCATTTAATGGAAATTATGAATTCTTTTGACCCATCGGAATTGTGACGGAATGTCCCTCTTATTGGTAATAACGAGTTCTTTTTGAATTCTATTGACCCATCAGATTCATGACGGAATGTCCCTTTTATCGGAAATTACGAATTCATTTTGAATTCTATTGACCCATCGGAATAAGACGGAATGCCCCGTTTATTGGTAATTACGAATTCTTTTTGAATTCTAATGACCCATCGGAATAAGACGGAATGCCCCGTTTATTGGTAATTACGAATTCATTTTGAATTCTATTGACCCATCGGAATATGACGGAATGTCCCGTTTATGGGTAATTATGAATTCTTTTTGAATTCTATTGACAAATAGGAATTGTGACAGAATGTCTTTTTAATCAATAATTATGAATTCATTTTGAATTCTATTGACCCATCGAAATTATGACAAAATGTCCTTTTTGTTGATAATTATGAATTCTTTTTAAATTCTATTGATCCATCGGAACTATGATGGAAACTATGACGGAACGACCCTTTTATCGATAAATATGAATTCTATTGGCCCATCAGAATTGTGACGAAATGTCCATTTTATCGGTAATAAAGAATTCTTTTTGAACTCTATTGACCCATCAGAATTTATTGTGACGGAATTGTAACGGAATGTCCCTTTTATTAGTAATTACGAGTTCTTTTTGAATTGTATTGACCCATCGGAATATTACGGAATGTCCCGTTTATTGTTAATTATGAATTCTTTTTGAATTCTATTGACCCATCAGAATTGTGACGGAATGTCCCTTTAATCGATAATTATGAATTCTTTTTGAATTCTATTGACCCATCGGAATTGTGACGAAATGTTCCTTTTATCGGAAATTATGAATTCATTTTGAATTCTATTGACCCATCGGAATATGACGGAATGTCTCGTTTATTGGAAATTACGAATTCTTTTTGAATTCTATTGACCCATCGGAATTGTGACGGAATGTCCCTTTTATTGGTAATTACGAGTTCTTTTTGAATTCTATTGACCCATCGGATTCATGACGTAATGTCCCTTTTATCGGAAATTACGAATTCATTTTGAATTCTATTGACCCATCGAAATATGACGGAATGCCCCGTTTATTGGTAATTACGAATTCTTTTTGAATTCTATTGACCCATCAGAATTGTGACGAAATGTCCATTTTATCGGTAATAAAGAATTCTTTTTGAACTCTATTGACCCATCGGAATTTATTGTGACAGAATTGTAACAGAATGTCCCTTTTATTAGTAATTACGAGTTCTTTCTTTTTGAATTGTATTGACCCATCGGAATATTACGGAATGTCCCGTTTATTGGTAATTATGAATTCTTTTTGAATTCTATTGACCCATCGGAATTGTGACGGAATGTCCCTTTAATCGATAATTATGAATTCTTTTTGAATTCTATTGACCCATCGGATTGTGACAAAATGTCCCTTTTATTTAAATTAAGAATTCATTTTGAATTCTATTGTCCCATCGAATATGACTAATGCCCTATATATTGGTAATTATTAATTCTCTCTTAATTCTATGACCCATCGAATATGACGAAATGTCTCATTTATTGGAAATTACTTAATTCTTTTTGAATTCTATTGAACCATCTAATTGTGACGAGAATGTCCCTTTAATCGATAATTATGAATTCTTTTTGAATTCTATTCACCCATCTAATTGTGACTGAAATGTCCTTTTATAAAAATAATTCATTTTGAATTCTATTGACCCATCGGAATATGACGGAATGCCCCATGTATTGATAATTAAGAATTCTTTCTGAATTCTATTGACCCATCGGAATATGACGAAATGTCTCATATATTGGAAATTACGAATTCTTTTTGAATTCTATTGACCCATTGGAATTGTGACGGAATGTCCCTTTTATTGGTAATTACGAGTTCTTTTTGAATTCTATTGACCGATCAGATTCATGACGGAATGTCCTTTTATTTTAAATTACTTAATTCATTTTGAATTTATTGACCATCTAATAAGACTAATGTCCCGTTTATTGGTAATTACGAATTCTTTTTGAATTCTAATGACCCATCGGAATTGAGACGGAATGTCCCTTTTATTGGTAATTACGAGTTCTCTTTGAATTCTATTGACCATCAGAATTATGACGTTATGTCCCTTTTATCTGAAATTACGAATTCATTTTGAATTCTATTGACCCATCGGAATATGACGGAATGTCCCGTTTATGGGTAATTATGAATTCTTTTTGAATTCTATTGACAAATAGGAATTGTGACAGAATGTCTTTTTAATCAATAATTATGAATTCATTTTGAATTCTATTGACCCATCGAAATTATGACAAAATGTCCTTTTTATTGATAATTATGAATTCTTTTTAAATTCTATTGATCCATCGGAACTATGATGGAAACTATGACGGAACGACCCTTTTATCGATAAATATGAATTCTATTGGCCCATCAGAATTGTGACGAAATGTCCATTTTATCGGTAATAAAGAATTCTTTTTGAACTCTATTGACCGATCAGAATTTATTGTGACGGAAATGTAACGGAATGTCCCTTTTATTAGTAATTACGAGTTCTTTTTGAATTGTATTGACCCATAGGAATATTACGGAATATCCCGTTTATTGTTAATTATGAATTCTTTTTGAATTCTATTAACCCATCAGAATTGTGACGGAATGTCCCTTTAATCGATAATTATGAATTCTTTTTGAATTCTATGACCATCGGAATTGTGACGAAATGTTCCTTTTATTCGGAAATTACGAATTCATTTTGAATTCTATTGACCCATCGAATATGACGGAATGTCTCGTTTATTGGAAATTACTTAATTCTTTTTGAATTCTATTGACCCATTAATTGTGACGGAATGTCCCTTTTATTGGTAATTACGAGTTCTTTTTGAATTCTATTGACCCATCGGATTCATGACGTAATGTCCCTTTTATCGGAAATTACTTAATTCATTTTGAATTCTATTGACAATCATCAAAATATGACGGAATGCCCGTTTATTGGTAATTACTTAATTCTTTTTGAATTCTATTGACCCATTTAATTGTGACGAAATGTCCATTTTATCGGTAATAAAGAATTCTTTTTGAACTCTATTGACCCATCGAATTTATTGTGATGAATTGTAAATGTAACGTCCCTTTTATTAGTAATTACGAGTTCTTTTTTGAATTGTATTGACCCATCGAAATATTACTTAATGTCCGTTTATTGGTAATTATGAATTCTTTTTGAATTCTATTGCTCCATCGGAATTGTGACGGAATGTCCCTTTAATCGATAATTATGAATTCTTTTTGAATTCTATTGACCTTTACCCATCGGATTGTGACAAAATGTCCCTTTTATCGGAAATTAAGAATTCATTTTGAATTCTATTGTCCCATCAGAATATGACGGAATGCCCTATATATTGGTAATTACGAATTCTCTCTGAATTCTATTGACCCATCGGAATATGACGAAATGTCTCATTTATTGGAAATTACGAATTCTTTTTGAATTCTATTGAACCATCGGAATTGTGACGGAATGTCCCTTTAATCGATAATTATGAATTCTTTTTGAATTCTATTCACCCATCGGAATTGTGACGAAATGTCCCTTTTATCGGAAATTACGAATTCATTTTGAATTCTATTAACCCATCGGAATATGACAGAATGCCCCATGTATTGATAATTAAGAATTCTTTCTGAATTCTATTGACCCATCGGAATATGACGGAATGTCTCATATATTGGAAATTACGAATTCTTTTTGAATTCTATTGACCCATTGGAATTGTGACGGAATGTCCCTTTTATTGGTAATTACGAGTTCTTTTTGAATTCTATTGACTCATCGGATTCATGACGGAATGTCCCTTTTATCGGAAATTACGAATTCATTTTGAATTCTATTGACCCATCGGAATATGACGGAATGCCCTGTTTAATGGTAATTACGAATTCTTTTTTAATTCTATTGACCCATCGAAATTTAAACGGAATGTCCCTTTTATTGGTAATTACGAGTTCTCTTTGAATTCTATTGACCATCGGAATTATGAAGTTATGTCCCTTTTATCGGAAATTACGAATTCATTTTGAATTCTATTTACCCGTCGGAATATGACGGAATGTCCCGTTTATGGGTAATTATGAATTCTTTTTGAATTCTATTGACCAATTGGAATTGTGACGGAATGTCCCTTTAATTGATAATTATGAATTCTTTTTGAATTCTATTGATCAATCGAATTATTGACGAAATTGGAATTATGACGAAATGTTCATTTTATCGGTAATAAAGAATTCTTTTTGAACTCTTTTGACCCATCGGAATTTATTGTGACGGAATTGTAACAGAATGTCCCTTGTTCATTTTGAATACTATTGACCCATCGGAATATTACGGAATGTCCCGTTTATTGGTAATTATGAATTCTTTTTGAATTCTGTTGACCCATCGGAATATTACGGAATGTCCCGTTGGTAATTATGAATTCTTTTTGAATTCTATTGACCCGTCGGAATTGTGACGTAATGTCCCTTTAATCGATAATTATGAATTCTTTTTGAATTCTATTGACCCATCGAAATTGTGACAGAATGTCCCTTTAATCGATAATTATGAATTCTGTTTGAATTCTGTTGACCAATCGGAATTGTGATGGAATGACCCTTTTATTGGTAATTACGAGTTTTTTTTTAATTTTGTTGACCAATCAGACTTATGACGGAATGTCCCTTTTATCGGAAATTACGAATTCATTTTGAATTTTATTGACCCATCGGAATATGACGGAATGTCTCGTGTGTTGGTAATTACGAACTCTCTTTGAATTCTATTGATCCATTGGAATTGTGAGGGAATATCTCTTTAGTCGATAATTATGAATTGTTTTTAAATTCTATTGACCCATCAGAATTGTGACGGAATGTCCCTTTTATTGGTAATTACGAGTTCTTTTTTAATTCTATTGACCCATCGAAATTATGAC